>CM069537.1:50576315-51776315 GCA_035773235.1 Eospalax fontanierii
AAAACAAGGACACACCACGGGAGGTATAGTAAACTCCGTGTTTAATGGAGGTCCTTATTCTAAGAGCCATAGGAAACCACGTGTGCTTTATTCCCGGAGTTCAAGTGCTTAACTCATGAAAAGACCATGCTCACTCTATTCGGAGAGTTAGAGTGTTGGGGATGAGTGGACAGCACAGGCAATGTGCCACTGCTCTACTCTGGTCTCTGTAGAAGTATGGCAGCTTTAGGAAGAACATGGAATGAAGACAGTAACAGATAGTGTCACCAGTGATAGTGGAGGTAGATCAGAGTAGCAAACTATTCAAAAACCTGTCTGACTTTACATCTAAAGAATCATAAGCACGCATTTCCTTTTCCAAGTATGAACTTACCTTCTGTCCTTCACAATTTAATTTCCAGAAGCCTAGCTAATAGAACCTACTTTTAAAACTTTCCTTTCTCCCGTTCACCTTCTCTAATGAGGTTTCCATTCCTCTTTGCCACTAAAATAGTTTTAATATGGACTCACATAACCTCAAAAACATTGAAATTACTAGCTATTTTCCATTCGATTGCTCAGCATCATTAAATTGCCTTTTAACAGAGCTTCTTCTTCTGTTGACGTCCATGACACTGGATTCTCCTGCCACCTCTGTGGCCACTTCTCTCTTTCACTTGTGCAGTTCAACTCTAAATTATCTGCTTCTCTTTTTAAACTTGTAAACATCCCTAGGCCTTCTTTTCTGACAATTTTCCCCTACCATCTTACCCAGGGAAACACCTCTTATATTTCTGCCTCCACTTCATATAAATGTTTATCATTTCAAGGCTCATATAATCATATATATATCATACAACTATTTCTGTTAGATTCCCATTTTAATTATTCACAGACAACTCAAACTCCACATGCCTCCTGAGGGGAAACTTAAAAAGGACAATGTGCTTGAAGATGTCAGGAGATCAAGCATAATGAAAATGTTTTTAGAAATAAAATCAAGAAACTGGGGATTCAGGAATAGGATGCATTTCCATGAAAACTGTGGAGCTGTTCTGAAAAATGGTGTGAATTCAGTGTGGAAGAAGTCTTTGGATGATGGACAGTGCGTCATATATACATTTGTTAACCATCATTCTGAGATGTGAAAGAGATTTAGCAATATAATATTGAAATAATAGAGGTGAATAGCTCATAAAAAGCAAGAGGCAAAAATTTAAAGCTTGAGAATAGGCTTCTTAAAATCTATGACCTCATTTAACTTTAATTATGTCTCTAACATTCCTGTCTTCAAACATAACTATACTGAGGTCTTAGGATTTTATTTTAGGAACCTGGAAGGCATATGTTTCAATGAGAGTAGCAACAACTTTTGTCCACTAATTTCTGTTTTCTTAACTACTCTAGCCATGGGGAAAAGGAAACATCATTCCCTATCAAGGAATAGAAAGGATCATTTCCTAAGTCAAGAGACTGGCAGAAACAACAATGTAACTTAAGAGACATTAAGAGGGCTGGAAAGATGACTCAGTAGTTAAGAGCACTGGCTGTTTTCACAGAGGACCCCAGTTTGATTTCCAGTACCCATATGGCAGTTAACAACTATCTATAATTCCAGTTCCAGGAGAATCCAATGCCCTCGTCTGACCTCTGTGGGCATGACATGACATGAGTGCACTTATATGTAGGCAATATATTCATACACATAAAAATAAAAATAACAAATATTTTTAAAGAGACAGTAGAGAAAATAAAATTACAAATTAATCTTACACAACTATCCAAGCAACACTCACAAACAATTAGTAAAAACAGAAAACTGTATCTATTCAAAACACATAATTGACACAGGCTAATGATGGAAGTGCTAAATTAATTAACATTTAGGAATATTACATTTCTCATGGAAAATAAGGCAACATACCATCATATTAAGATATGAAGTAAAAGCATATGAGATCTTCTAAGGCTGAATACACAATAAATTAAAAACAGAACAAAAGTTTCATGCTCTGATAGCATTTATGTAGTCCACAGAAGAATATTGAAATCTTTTCATTTGATACCAGACCATCTTTTAAAAACATATCAATATTATTTTGTACATTTAGGTGAATACAAGTGGGAAGTAAAATAAAAAGAAAACAATAGTAACTAGAAATGCAGAAGATTCTCATTATTTGTAGAGGGGATGATCGGGTCTCTAAAACGCCAAGATAATTTTCAGGAAGACTTCCAGATTCACAAGTAGGTACATGAAAATCATTGGATACAATATCACTATGCAAAAATTAATAGAACAAAATAAATATTAAAATTTAAAAAGGAAAAGGTTTTGTTTTTAGGAAACAAGCAGCACCCAGGCAAAAGTTAGCATGGAAACGAATGAGGGAAAATCAAGTAAAGGTTGGTGAGGACTCACTAACATTTCCAAAACTGGAAAGTTTTAAATTGTTATTGTCAGTCTTCCAAGTTAATTTATAAATACAACTCAACCCCAAAGAATTCAGAAAATTTATGTTTAACTACACAGAGGAGAAATATGCATGTGGATTATAAAGGGCCAAGACAAAGCACTCTTGAGGGGGAGAATAAAGTTAGAAAACTTGGCCCATGTATGAAATACTTTTATAAAACTTCTATAATTAATTACAAATAACGTTAGAGCAAAAGTGGGCCATCAGACTGAAGGTAAAGAAAAGAAAATTCAGAAACTGATATATTAATCATATGATCATTTGTTCATTTTGACAGAGGAGGCTTATTATATATACATATATACATATATATGTAGCTCTGCATATAAATGCACTGAGAAATATATAGCTATTTATATGAACACATCTAAGCATACAATGATAAGATATACCTGTTTTCAATTGATTTTGATTTGCTGAACAACCCAGATTGCTGCCTGTATAATTTAGTACTATAAAAGTCTTCCTTACCGGGTTAGAAGTCAGTTTAGAATGCTGCATTTAATGAAAAAATCTCCACCATAGGTATAGATCATGTTTAGTTTCTCACTGAGAATTTATTTTCATGTGTGCTTACTTTGTGATAATTAATCAATTATATATTTCTGGACCTATTACATATGCAGATTGTGTTGGTTTGAATAGTCTTCAAGTATTAGGACATTTTGTTCACAGTTTTGGGAGGTCTTACACGGTGAGACCATGCTGGAAGAAGCATGTCACTCGGGGCAGGTTTAAAGAGTTCTCAATCCTTGCTGTACCTCCAATTGTGCTCTGCTTCAAGATGTGAGTGCTAAGCTTTCTTGAACTCCATACACCATGCCCCACCGCCACGGTGATGGACTCTTGCCCCTGTGGAACCATAAACTAAATAAACTCTTCCTTCTATAAGTTCTGTTGGTTAATGTTTTTATCACTGCAACAGCAAAGTAACTAATACACAGATTTACTTCAACAACAAAAAAATTCAATGTAACACTTGAAAACGAAAATCAAACTGTCTTACAGATATGTCACTTGGTTCATGGAAAATTTTAGAGACTCTACTAGTCCAACATTAGAAACTAGAAATGAGTTTCCAGAGCTTGTTGGTTACAAGATAGATTAGTGTAGAAAATCAGTCTGTAAAAGTGTATACCAGTCCCCGTAACTTAAAACATGCAACATCTACAAGAATGCAAGATCGTGATGTCTTTTTCTTTAAAAAAAAATATGTAACTACGCTGTGTAGTCCAGGCTGAACTTCCACTAACTATGTAGCCCAGGTAGGATTCAAACTTTGAGCAATCCTTCAGCTTTTGACTTCCAAGTGCTAGAATTTCAGAAACCATCATACCTAGCTGATTATAACTTGTACATAGAAAAATATAACATTATTGATAGATAATAAATAAGCTCTTTTGTTTATTGATAAACAAATAAGCTCTTAATTTGTATCTATGGACAGGTCTGTTTTAAAACAGAAGACTTTTGTTTGCGTTTTCACCATTGGGACAGATCTGAGTTGTCTGATCAGGGGTTAGTATTTTATCTGCTCCTGTGAAAGACTGTCTGTACCAAAAAGGGAAGTGAAAAAGCGAAGTTTCAGAAAAACATGGTCTTATCTTAGTTCTGTACAAAGAGTGCCACACATTCCGTGTATCTATGTAATTGTACAAAAACATCATTAACCTGTTATCTCAGATGGACATTGGTGAGGAAGGCTCGGTCGAGTGGATAAATACTTTAACTTGGATTTTTCCTTCTCTTTATTATTTCGTTTGTTACAGCGGGGATATATTTATATTTTTCAGACCTAAAAATATTTTCTAAAAAAGCTGTTTGCTTCATGGACCAAATATAAAGCACTTTCTTCTTTACTTTTCCCACATGACTTCATATTTTCAGCTTCCCCATGGACACCTCCCAATACCAGTTGTTTCTTGTCTACTTTCATTAAGTTCTCTTGAAATTAGACTAGCTATGCCAGCTTGTCTTTTACTGTACTCGTTGTTTACATCTTACAAGCATTTATGTGGTGTTAAGATGACTTTGCAGGGCAAACTTCAAAGGGGATTCTGGTAAATCCTTTCCAATTACAACACTTTTATCTATCAATTTACCACAGCTCATTGCTCTACTTTTGTTTACTTAAAGATTTCATCTCTGTTCTTTATTCTTTGTTAAAACCCAAAGGCACAGCTTTCTCTTGAAGCACTCCAGTTTCCATAGTACTGTAGGATTTGTTGGCTCTATTCTCTAAGAGACAGTTCTTTCATTGAATTATAAACACTCAAGATTTAACCCAAGTTAAATGTTGAATATTGCTAGGGGTCCTGGAAAGCATTAGACACTGTGTGAAAGAATGGCCCTACCACTAAGCTAAAAGCAACTCGTTTGAGCTTCCAAGTATACATTCCACTTCAGTGTGCTCTGTAACCATAGGCTCTGAACGCAAGGCTCACCTTGACAACTTAAATCCTATTCTTAACTGGAGCAGTTTTCTCCCTCTGGAAACTGAAGAACAGAATATAAGATCACCCATTTTTCTCTCTCTGATTGCAGTATTTAAAGTGCTGGTCTTTGACAATTACAATGGCCTCCAAATGTCCTGATAGCCAGACTCAGATTCTTTTTATGATTCTCTAGAGGTAGCATAGATGGTTTAAGATGGTAAACTTGAATCTAAAAATCTCAGTATGACTAGATGCCCAAACAACTCTGCCTGGTTGTATGTCTCCCTATATGTCAATGGTGGGGAGAATCCCATGAAAATGCCCAGTCTAAACCTTTGCTGCTAACTTTCTCTTTCTGTATAACCACTAGCTTGCTTTCATTATTTTCATGTCTATCTTAACTAATACAATATCCTTCTGATGAAATTTTTGCCTCTAGTCTTCCTGTGTCCATGCACAGAAGCCAGGAAGGGGCAGCACATTTCCTCTTCTGTGACTTTCCACTTACGCCTTTTCAGGATCACTGCTTGAGCTTGGGGTTTGCCTTTTCTGGGCTAGTCTGGAAGTCAGCAAACTCCAGTGATTCATTTCAGGACCTGGGATTACAGACATGTCCTGGTTATGCAGGTGCTGCCTTCTGGACTCTGGTCATCATGATTGTACAACATGCTCTAAGCCACCTCTCTATCCCCTTCCATTCCACCTCTGTCAAATTGATGTGGGGTTGGAGAGATGGCTCATGAGTAGAGAGCGTTGGATGTTTTTCCAGAGAACTCATGTCAGTTCCAAGCATCCATATTAGTTGGTTCATAACTGCCTATAACTGTAACTCCAAAAATCTGACCCCTCTTCTGACCTCCATGGGCATGTGCCATATGTTGACACAGACACATGCACATAGCCAAAAATATTTTTTTTTACAAAGAATTAGATGTTTCCACAACATTTACAAGAAAAAATACTTAAAGTATTAGTGTTAGAAAAAAAATGTGAACTTCTCCCTACACTCATGACCCACCCTTCTTGTTAGTTTTCTTGTTTGAATTTTTTTCAGGCCCTTGCACATGTATATAGCATATGCCATTTCTGCCAGTATGGCTCTCCCCCAGTGAGAGGTGCCAGCATGTCCTCGTGCATTTAGATCTTTGTGGGTTTGACTTTCTGACTCTTTTCTGCTTGACAGATTCTAAGTCACCCTCTAAGACTCTATTTCAAGTGTTGCAAGTTGTGAAAGCCTTTCTAATTTCTTTGGGAAAACTTGGATTTCAATTTTCTCTTTATAGTAATGATTAGCATTGATTTAGTTTATGTCATATAAGTTTTAACTATTAAATTTCTCAACTAAAAATTACAGGTTCAACATGGGCAGAAATGTTAAAGCCATACTCACAAACCCAGGTTCCTTCTCTGACACAGCAACGTCTAGTGTTGAACTTATTTCAAGACGTTAGGAAGTGACTGAATAGAGTCCTTCCTCGGGACTCAAGGCATTTTAGAAAGGCTCTTGTTAACCATGACAGTGATCAGGAAATAAATCACAGAGATGCCTGTTATTTTGTTTAAGGAACATCTTCTATGAACCTCTATGGAATTCAGTGGGAAATGACATCAATTTCCTCATTGGAATTGTAGACTAAATTGTATTACCAGTCTACTCTAAAACACTGAAAATTTCATTTCCAGACTATGAAATAGTGCAGATTCTTGACTCCTTTAGCCATTGCTACATCACATAACACTTTACTTTCCACCAAAATGTGATTGTTTTCTCTCCTGGAATCCTTAAAGAAACTATCTGTGTTAGCAAATTTGTATATCAAAGTGCAAATTCCACTGCACAATCTGTCATGCTTTTCTTCCTGATACAACTCTGAGTCTATTACATTCATGATATATATTTATGGAAAATTAACTTTTGTAGTTATCATGCAGAATATTGGCATGCATGTGAAGAAATTTAAATTTGATCTTGTATATATATATATATATATATATATATATATATTGTATATGGAATCTGATGCTTAGAAAGCCATTTAGTAAGGGAAACATCTGTCCTTCTTTGCTTGAAACCCTAGGAAGTCTCTAGATGTATAAGTTTTCATGTTAAAAACATGAAAGTAGAGAGAAAATCAAATAGAAAGGATTGTGCTATCACTTGTCCAAGGTCACATGACAGGACATTTATATAACATTGAAAATCAGTCCTGAATATGCCTCCAAATATTCAATTTACAAATTAACTCTTGATTTTATTTCATCTATGACATTTATTACTATATTGTACCTCATACAGTACAAATAATTAAAATCTTCAACAGCAATGAGAAGATCCTAGGGAAGTATTTTAATGGAATTTTAAATTATTAATTAGCAGCATAGTTTGATTTTAGCTACAGAGGTTCATGCTCTAATCACATGCCAAAATTACTAGCTAATAGATTTATTTTGCATACTGGTAAGGTATAAAACATAATTAATTATTTAGAGAGTAGCTGTTAAGTTCTGAAATTAGACTGCCACTCTGCTTACAATGAAAATAAGCAATCTTTATGCTTTGTGAATGTTCATAAACCTTTTAATGTCCTTTGATGTACCTCTGTTTGTTCCCCTAAACTGTGCCCCTCCAAGATCAATTTTAAATACATTTACAACACACAGAAATGAGTAGATGAGAAAGATAATAGTATTTGCATTGATTTGAAGAGGAACATATTAATGGGAGGGTTATAGGAATAGTGTAATAATGCAACAACAAAGGTATATAGATCAATGAATAGATCTAATAATATTCTCCAAAAGATGAGAGATTAATGTATTTTCTTGTTCAGTTTCCTCACATGTACATTTATAAATAAATATGGCACTTTTTGTACATACCTTCTAAAGATTCTTACTTTCTATCAAGGCGTACTTGATCAAATAGTACAGCTATGAATGTATTTCCAATAAATGCCAATAATTTGAAAGTAAAGCATGCTAATGTTAGAAAATATGTACCACACTATAAAACTTGGAATCAAGATCAAGAAATGGTAATTTTCAAAGAAGTGAAGCATAGTTTTTGTCTTTTTTGTGTCAGATGTGTATATTCAAATTTCTGCATATTGAAGACACAGCATTTCTGTGTTCCATAAGAGTCCAATAAGTGTCCCATTAGGACATTGATTGTGAAAGTTGAGCTTATTTTTTGATTCCATAGACCAATAGTGCAATGGAATTGGACTTGACTGAACACTGATCTATTGTAAATGATAAATTAGATAATACCATTATTGTTCTTTGTAACTACTTCTTTATTTTGTTTTAAACTTTCTAATTACCCAATTAAAGTTTAAAAGGGAAACTATTGACATAAATGGAGCAAGTATCATTTACAATGTTATGTGTTCATTCAAAAGGCAACAAAAGTGTGTTGATAACAACACGTTTAGCACAGGGTTAGGACATTTCAACATGCATTTTCATGCTATTTTGATTAGCAATAGGACGCCAAGGAAATGATGTAATTTTTCAGTTTTTCCACTAGTGAAATGAGAAAGGATTTGTCTTGCCTTTTTCATAAGCATGAGAAAGTTTGCTTATGTGGCAATGCATGCTGGGTAGGAGAGTTTGATAAATATGAAGAAGATAATGAATTGTAGGAATCTCAATACTTTCTGTACATGTATTTCAAGATATACAGATACAGATATTAGGTGTTGAGGCAAAATGATCTGGGAAGAGATCAGGAAACAGTTGGACCAGTATGTACCTTCTAGTAACATGTTCGGGCTATTTAAACCTTACTGTGAATGCATACTACCTATTAAAATGCAAATTATAATCCAGAACTTCTCTGGTTCATTGTGAACATTTGGATCTTTATCACACTTCCCAGTAACACTGATATATCCTTTTCAAGAGACCGTAGTTAAAACAGCAAGGTGTTGGATTCCACAGTGGATTAGAGGACTGATAAATCTATCAGTAGACTGAATCTCTCTGATATACAAGATGTTACAATAAAAGACTGACTTCTTTTGGGTGCAAAGGAGGGAGGGTGATAGTACATTCAGACTGCCATAAAATGCTACGAACTTGATTGATTTACACATAATTGAAAAATATCTCTCATAGTTCTAGAGGATAGAAAGTCCAAGATCAAGACGCCTGCTGATCTGGTGTCTTGTGAGGTCCTTCTTTCTGTTTCATACATGGAATTGACTGTCTGTGACCACACAGGGTAGAGTAAGAAGGGTTCTTTTAGGAGTTCCTTTTAAAAGCACTAATTCTGTTCTTGAGGGCTTTGTCTCATGAACCAGTCACATCCCAAAAGCCTTCTTTCCTAAAAGCCTCATGTTGAGAGTTAGAATTGCAGCATATGGCTTTATGAAGAAAAATACTCTGACCTTTGAATAGAATGTAAACCTGACATGTAGCATGACGTGGGAGAACGGGAAAATGCTACGAGGGTCAGATTCGAAAAGGTTCCATTAATTTTAGAATATATAGGCCGCAGGGCAGCCTGTTTAAAATAATTCTTTTTGAAAGCAGAGAATACACCACACAATAACTCGTGTGGAGAACACATTTGAACAGACTTCTCAATAACAAATCAACATGAAAAGAGACAGATGACAGCTGGGTCAGATCCTAGGACTCATAATGGAAAAAGAATTCTGAAAACTGAGTGATAACATCTGCATAATGTAGGAATGACCCAAAAACTATTAGGGGAAAGAGGCAGTGCCTGGGAAGGATTCTGATGAGAAAAGGAAAATTGAGATGTTTTTCAGGTGGTGTTAAGACAAAAGAAGGGCAAAGGACATCATTGTAATATTTCAGAGCCATTTGTTTGGAGAAGGAACAGTTACAAAGAAAGAACAGGAAAAGGAGAAATCCCAGTATAATCCATTGGAAGGAAGAGAATAAATGTGAAAGAATTCCCCAGAATATTTGTGGAGAAAGGACAAGGAAGACTGAGTTAGTGTTGTTTGCTGGGTTTTGTTTGAACTAAAGAGACCAAAGAAGTCAGTGTGGAAGCTACAGAGGGCCAAGTCTGCACTCAAAGGGGCAGTGCAGAGGAAAAGAAATCCAGAAGGAGAGAAGATCAGCCCTCAAAGGATGTCTTTACAAATTAAAGGCCCAGTTATTTTTATGATTCACTCTTGAGAGGGAAGAGAGTGACATCATCTCAAAATGTGGCAAATCCTAACAAACCATATTAAAGACTTATGGGAAGGGATTGCATCACAAAAACAAGAAATAGCTTCAGAATCTGGCAGAGATAGAGAACATGGTAAAATAAAGAGACAGAGAAGCCAGCAGTGGTCGATGAGTAACAGCCTGGAAAGCGTGATTCAGGGAATGCAGCAGAGCAGAGCAATCTGCAGGAGTTCCGGGACTGGTGGGACGTTTCCTCACATTTATGTCACAGACGTCCTGCAGAACACTCACCTCCTGCTCTTGTGAGAACACACCACAGCTTTCCTGCTTGTTCCTCTCCCACTCCCTCAATCTTGTTCATCCACTCCGCTCAGTTTTAGTTTTGTTGATTCCTTTTTGATTTTTGTTTTTTTTTTTTTGACTCCTAACAATTGCACAAATTTGAAGAGTGCAATCTGAGAATTTGATACATTTGTGCAATGCGTAACAGTCAGTTTGGGGTAACGAAACCAGGCATGGTAGAAGATACCTGAAATCCTATCACTCAGGAGTCTGAGGCAGGATTATCACTGTGAGTCTGAAGCTAGCCAGGGCTACAATATAATGTCAAGTAAATATGTAGACATATATCAGGGTGCTTAGAATTTCCATCTCAAAATTTTAGCATTTGTTTGTATAGGAAATCTACAGTTCTTTGTTTGTTGGTTGGTTTTACAGAATATATATTTTTCAACTGTTTCCAACCTACTATACTATAGAATCCCGGAAGTTATATTTTGGTACCTGCTTTCCAACCCCCACTGTCTTTCCTCCCTACTTCCCTCACGACGCTCTTGAGATGACTACTCTGCTCCCTACTTTGTTTTTAGCATCCACACTGCCAGTAATTATTTTACTGAGACTGGCTTATTTCACTTAACATGACCTTAGATTCTGTTCACATTATTTCAAATAACAGTAGTTTACTCTTTTGATTGAATATTTCAATACACACACATATCCATCTATCATCTCTCTCTCTATATATATATATACATATATATACATATATATGTATACAGTACATATATATACATATATACATATATATACATATATATATGTATACAGTACATATATATACATATATGTATATATATATGTACTGTAATGTATATAGTACCTTTTCTTTATCCGTTTATCCATCAATGGACAACTAGATTGATTCTATGTTGTGGTTGCATATAGGATGGTTTTATTTACCTCTACTCTGTTTTATCTCCTTCCAAACCCCTGTCTACTTGCCCCTTTCTCCCTACAAGTCCCTTCCACACATTCATGTCTTTTTGTTTTATTTTGTGACACATTTTGTTTAACCAGGTCATCTGTGTGAGCTGAGTGTGGAGCTAACTATCAAAGCCTGGTGGTCTCTCCAGTGGATGCACAACTGGAGGGAACTGGTATCTTATTGTGGTTTTAGTTTGTATTTCTCTGATAATCGATAATGTTGAGACTTTATTTTATAAACTTTGTGGGTCTTTGTATGTCTTCTTTTGAGTCATGTGTATTCAGATCATCTGTTTGGTTTTTAAATTATGTTCTTTTGGCAAATATTTTGAAATCCTCATAAATTCTATATTAGAATCTGTGTCAAATTGCTTAAATATACTTTCTCCCATTGTGCAAGTTGTCTCCTTAGTCTGTCCATTGTCTTTTTTCCTGGGTAGAAACTCCTGAGTTTGATCCAATTCTATTTAACTGCCTTTTTTTTTGTTGTTTCTTATACTTTTGGATGTTACTCAAATAACATTACCTATATCAATTATTCTTATTTATTAGCAATGCACTATTGGGTCATTTTTCAAAAGATATTTGGAGCTCTTAAAATTTTTGAAAACTCAGAATTGGATTATAGGTAAATAGTAAAGACAAATCTTGTTCAGGAATCTATTACAATAGTGAAAAAATACTCCAGTATCAAACTGAGCTCAGTTATGAATATAATTAAAACATGTGAGGATTGACAATAAAAAAATAGGTTGAGGCAGTTGGGAAGATGTTGGTGGATGAAAAATTATAATGAGGAGACATCAAAGTTAGGGAGAAGGCTTATTAAACTGTCTTCATATGATTTTCGCTGAAGGCAGATCAGAACTATCAAATATGGCAGGTCAGATACAACAAATATCACTTGGGAGATACAGGAGGAGAGAGGTAGGGAGTGATGGATACCTGGATCATACATTGACATTCAGAGACTCTTTCTAAGTTAACTTTAGGATGATTTTTGCTAAAAATGAGCTTTGGCTGCCTGAAGGCAAGGCCGTTGAAATGTCCAAGGGCAATGCCTAGTCAAAAAAGGATTAAAGAAGTCAGACCAGAACTGATAAAGGAGAATGTGTTTATCAGATGCTCAAACTCTGCCCAGGGTTGCCCAGTCTCACTAGTGTTTGCATTCAACCTTCTTCTGAAACATTTTCTTTCCTCATTTTTGTCAACAAAATACTAAGCTCCTTCTCTTCCTTTTCTCTTTCTGGGCCTGTGAAGACTCATTGTGCAACCTCATAAACAAATTTGAGTTATGAAAGTGATGCCTAATAATATTATTTTAGATCTCATTTCTTCTAGATATGTTGGTAAAACCAAATAATGTTTATTTCCAAGCCATAAAGACTAATCAGTGTTTACAGAGTCACACAAGGGACAATTCACTTTTGAGGGGCTCTTTAGTTCTGAGTATGGCCTGGAAAGAAGATAAATCCTGTGCAATAGGAAGCACTCTGATTTTTAAACTTTTAATTGGATTTGGTCCATGTCCAATTCTGCCAGTACTCAATGTTCTCAAATCTGTTTCAGAGTTTATTAGAGAAAGAGAAGAGAATGTTTCCAGAAGCAAATGACCACTTGCTTCATTACTGGTTATGATATATACATCGTTAAAGAAACTTTGTAGAAATGCAGAGATCAAAAAGGTATTGTGGCTATCATCATGTTAAGACATAAGGTAAATGGTGAAGCATTGGACATAATTTTAAAAGAATTTTATCAGAAAACACATACAGATGGCTAGTATTATAATAGTCATCATAAGGGTTATCATGAAGTATTGCAAAAGACATTTATAAGAAAAGTACTTCCTGGGTATCTTCATTAGAATTAGATTTAAAGTCATACAAGAAAATCGTTCTGATAAAAATTTTATTGCCTACATAATGTGTATATTTGTATCCTAGTATTTGTATTTTTAGTTTAAAAAGAATCAAGAATACATCCTGAAATTATAAGTGACCATACAGGGACTAGTTTGGAGTATTGGAATAAAAATCTAAGTATCGTTGAACACAGTTTTCTATTTGAACAGCTTTTAACAACCAATTTTCTGAACTTCTTTCTGGTAGTGTTTTCTATTGGCAAGAGTTTTATAAGGCAGGAAAGAAAATAAAACTTGATTCACAATTTCTTTGGAATAAACAGGATAATATATTCCCTTTGTGATTTCTCTGGGCATGAGAAAGAAACGGTTCTGAAAAACATTCACTTGGAACACCATGTCAGTGCCTCATCATTGTCAAAGCAGTGAATTGTGTAGTAAACTACATTTCTGGCAATTTTAAAGACTTGATGTTCAAACTGGAAATCACAACATGTTTCTCTTCCAGCATGAGCAAGATGAAATCTTTGTATTGGCTTTCCCTCTGTTAAGCATTAGCACAGTATTTTTGTGTTCTTTCCTCCCAGTGTGTATCAAAATCATTTGATGTGAAACAATTTTCTTTTGTAATAGGAGTATTGATCATAACCACATGTATAATTATCTATTTATTATAAAGTATTTAACTTGCAGTGCCCTAATTAGAAGCCATAACAAGTTTGAGCTATTGATAAAAATTACATTTCTCCCACACAATTCCCTTAATTCTTTATAGTAAATATTTTCTTGGGCTTCCATTTTCTAAGTCATAATTCTTTAGTAAATTTGGGAGGAACGAGGAGTAGTGGAAGAGTCAGAAGGCTACAAACAAAACTGATATCTTTCTAGCAAAAATCAGAATCTATATAATACACAGCCCTGGGAAAGAAGCTAATATTCTTTGAAAGAGAAAAAAAATCAGCTATGTGTATAATTTAGAGGAGTAAGAAGTTATGTACCATTTCTTTGAGAAAAAGTTAGTCATGTTGTTGTGGATTTATAGACCTAGTATGCAGTCAGTACTTTCCCGCTGGCCAGCACTGTGACCTTGAAGGAATTGCACCCTCCTTTGATTCTTTTTTCTTACATGTCAAGTATGCACAACAGCAAAAATTCATCAAACTGTCATTAACAGAATTTTTAAGATGTAAAAATGTCCAACACAGCACTGTGGCTAACACATTATAGAAAATAAAATATTGAATGTTTAATATATTTCACAATGGGTCAAAACCATTGAAAAATCACCTCTGCGCAACAGGTTGTAAGAAAAGAGAATATGATACCACCCCATTGTCTCTGTGTCCACGTTTTAAAGACAGCCATGAAAGACTACCTGGAAACGCTGAAAGAAAAACTCAGCGTTTCTGCTGCAGGATTCATTTATTCAATAGAATAAATGACCTTGGGGAAGGTTTTGATGTCATACTGAGTGATTAGTCTACATTGTTTTGGGAAACCCATATTGAAGTTTAGGCAAGAAACTGGTGTGATATGGTTAAAGTCATCATTTTGGCTGCCCTTTGTATAAAGCACTGAAGGAAAGGAAGATGGGAAAGACCAATATCAGTTAGGAAATTAGCATAATAACCAAAGCAGGAGATGAAGGCAGATACCGATTTGACAAGTGATTAATAGTTGCTGGTGATTAATAGTGGCCAAAGGCAATTATAAGTATTCCAGAATATTTTCTCTATTTTTTTAATATTGCTCCAATTGAGTAGAAAAGAGTATCATTAAAATAATTGGGGTGAGGCTGGAGAGATGGCTACGGTGTTAAGACCACTAGATGCTCTTGCAGAGTACCCGGGTTAGGATCCCAGCACTAACATGGTGACTAATAACTGTCTGTAACTCCAGTTTCAAAGTATCTAACACCCTCTTCTGACCTCCATGAGCACTGCATGACATGGGCATTGCATGACATGGGTGAACTTACATACATGCAGGCAACACACCTGCTCCCTGGTGACCCCATCCCTCAACCTCTCCTCACAAAAGGGATTTTACCTCTATGGATTTGATAAGAACTTTAAAAGTGGAAACAAATGAAATATTTTTTAAATAAATGTGGATGGAAGAGAGAAAAGAAGTTTGAAGTAGATAAAATAATAAAGCTGTCTCTGGAACTCTAAGTTTGAGATGCCTATCAGACACTCAATGGGAGCAGTCAAGGAATTGAATTAGCTCCTAGGTGTGACAATTAGGACAAGAAACATGCTAGAATAAAATACCTGTCATCTTCACATGTTTGGCTTTTTAAAACTTCTTGATAAACTGAGTCCTGACAGAAAGAAATAGAATCAGGAAGGAAGTCTAAATATCCAGCCATTTACATGTTAGATATACAAGGAAGTGAAGGAGGGGCCAGGAGTAGGGAAGAAATCAGAGACGCACAGGTATCACAGACATCAAGGGGAAGGTGTTGCTCAAAAAGAGTGGACAACAGAGATCAACTTACTCAGAGTTCACATGTGAGTGAGCTCATGGGGCAGCTGTCTTTCTGTGCCTGACTTACTCCACTTAACATGATGTCCTCCATATTTAACCATACTGTCAAAAATGATAGGACTCCCCTCTGAGAGGTAGGTGTTTCTGCATGTACAGACCATACTTTTTCTCCACTCATCAGCTCATGGACATCTTAGGTTGTCTCTGCATGGGGTTACTGTGAATGGTGCTTCAATAAACAAGCAAGTGCAGGTGTCTCTATAGCAAACTGATTTCATTTCCTTTGGATACATCAGTGGGCCTGCTTGGTGATATGGCAGCTTTAGTTTTTTTTTTTTTTTTTAGTTTTCTGTCTGAGGAATCTCCACACTGTGTGGAGATTTAAGTTTACATTCCCACCCTCAGTGTGTGAGGATTTGCCTCTCCACATCACTCCAGCATTTGGTACTCTTTGTCTTTTTATAACAACTGTGCTTGAGTGAGGTGATGCCAAGTTGTGATCTGGGTTTTGTTTTTCTGATGACTTGTAGTATTTACATTATAATTTCACCACATTTTACATATATATGAGAACGCACGCCATTTGTCTTATTATGCCAAGTATATTGTACTCATGTATTACTCTCTAGGTTAAGACATATTGTTGCAAATGAAGATATTTCTTTCCTTCATAAGGCTTCCATTGTGTGTACACCATATTTTCTTACTAGTCCATGTGATGATGAGCCCTCATATTATATTTATCATGTGGCTATTATGAATAATGCTGAAAATAACATAGGTGTGCAGATGCCTTTGATATACTAATTTCAATATGGGGAATGTACTCCCAGAAGAACAGTTGCTGGAACATGTGGAAATTCAGTTTTCAGTTTGTTGAGTGCCCTTCGTGCCACCTTTCATTATAGCTTACCTTCCCACCTAGTGCACATGGGACCTTTGTGTCCACAATCTACTCAGTACTCCTTATCTTCATCTTCAGTAGAATCACAAAGCTACCCACTGTGATCTCTCTTTGTGAATTTAATTTGCACTTGCCCATAATTGGAGATGTTGATCATCTTTTCAATCACCTGCTGGCCTTTTCTGCCAGTTGCATTTTTGTCTTTGTCCATTTTGATGCTCTGGTTTAGTCAGCTTTCCAATGCTGTGGCACAATCCCTGAGAAAATCAACAGAAAGCAGAAAGAACCTGCCCTATTCATAATAGCCAGCAAATGGAAACAGACTAGCTGTCCTTCAGAATTATGAAATATGGACCTAAGTGGATGGAACTGGCAGAAATCATCCTAAGCGTAGTAGCCCAGACCCAGAAAGACAAGTTGAAGCTACCTTTCAGTCTTAAATGGCTATATATATTAATTGGTAAACCATTGAGGTCAGGAAACTAGTAAAGGGCCATTAGAGGTGGTTCATGGGTGGGGAGACAGAATAGGAAAGTATTATAAAGGATAGGACCTTGGGTTAAACGGAGTAGGGAATGGGAGGGTACGACACAGGAGATAGTGAGAGGAGGCATAAGTGACACTAAAGGTATTTTGAAAGAGTCTTTTGGAAACCTGCTGTACAAGCTTCAGTCAATATATATTAAACAATTTTGAATACAGTTTGAATATAGTTACCCTGTAAGAAGAATTCAATGGTTCTAACAAATGAAAATCCCAATTCCAGGAATGTATTTCATCTTTTGAGTTATTAACCAAAGAGATCCCATAGATCCTCAAACAATACTGGATATTGCCATTGCATTTGATTATCCACCAAAATCTGATAATAAGAATCCATTACTGAAGACATAATATATCTAAGTCACAGAGGAAACAAAGAGAATCAATCTGGTACTGACCTTGAAGTTACATATCTGCTGGCTTCCTTTCATAATACTTGAAGGTTGCACACGTTTTGCTGATAGAGAAAGGTAATCATCATCCTTACTCAGCTGTGAACCCTGTGAATTACAATTACAGCTGGTTTGACAAAATATGCCCACTAGTACAATAAAGACAAGAATATTATGGGAGTAATCAACCACCTTCTAATTCAATGTAAGCTACTTTTCACAATAGGAAGTCATATGTAACGCTGTTATCAGGGCCAAGAACCTGTGACTAGACAAATCATAGGCCACAGGGGAAAATGTATTGCTATCATTCTGCAAAACTGACATAATATTAAACTAATAATGACTTATTCTTTTGTCCATAGATTAGTTCATTTCTCAACTTTCACCAGAGAAGCTTCTTACAGCAGATGGCAATTAACCCAAAGATCCACAAATGGTCAAGGTGCAGAGAATAAGAAACTGCAGAGTGCTCATCCATATATGAGCTATCTGTATATCACCTTCTCCTCCCAAGGCTCAAGGGTCGTGCAGAAGAAAGGGTGGAAAGACTGTAAGAGTCAGGGTTGGTGAATATAAGGTAGAATACAAGAACGATGTTTTGTCTGGATACCACAGGGTGGTGTTGCACATAGTTGCATATAGGAACTCTCACAGCACCTATGGCAGCATGTACAAAGGAACTGTGAAAACCCACGCCAGATAGGGGACTAGCATGGCTGGGAGAGGTGGGCAGGAAGGTCTGGCACTGAGTGAGGATCTGTTGGAAACTGATGGATGTTAGGAGAGAGGGAGAGTCAGTTTTCCTTACCAGTGTGTCACCTGGTAGATTGACCAGACCCCAAGGGAAGGACCTCCACCCAGGGGCACACAGGAGGCATGAATTGGATTAAATGGGCCTTTGAAAGTCAAAAAGAAAAAACAAAATGACAACAAAAATAAATGACAAATAACAATATGGGACGTGAAGTTGAGAAGGGGAATTGTGCAAAGGGGGTTGAGAGGAGGGGGTCAGAATGTGACCAAGACACATTGTATGAAATGTTGGAATCAATACAAGTATTGTGTGACTCTTTCTATTGAATTTTTTGTGAATTCTATACAATGTATTTTGATCGTATTTTGCTTGCCTCCTCTGTTTGCGCCTACCTCTTGCTACCTCCTCACCAATTTCATGCACTCAAATATCTAGTATCTAACCTATAATATATATATACATATATATATATATATATATATATATATACATACACACACACACACACACACACACACACACACAATGTACTCTAAAGTGCACTCTACCGCCTAATACTGCTATCCACTAGGGACTAAGCCTTCATAAAATGACCTGAACAAACTGAAGGACATTTTATATATGCCCTGTGATAGCGACAACAGTAAAATGTCACAGACTGAGTAATTTAAATAGAAATGTCTCAAGGTTCTGGACCCTGAGACGTCCAGTGCCAAGGTACGTTGTAGTTTGAGTCTGATGTAATCATATTTGTTTAGTTTGCTTCTGTTGAATGTGCTCTTGCAATCATGTCTAATAATTCATTGTCCAAACTAAAATTTATTTGTTTTCATGTGTTTTGTCTTCAAGTATGTGAATACACGCAGGCATGCAATGCTCCCAAAGGCTAGAAGAGGGCATCAGACGCCCTGGAGGTGAAGTTATCTGTGGTTATTGGCTACTTTGTGGGTCCTGAGAACTGACCCAGATCATCTGGAAGAGCAGCCAGTGCTTTTAACTGCTGATCCAATTCTCCGGACTCCAGAATTCATTATTTAGATCAAGGTGGGGGATCTTTTCCCTATGTTTCTTTAAGTATTCTTATTGTTTTAGATTTTAAACCAAAAAATCCTGAGTTAATTTTAAGTTGAATTTTACGCATGGTGGGAAACATTTGTTTCTCTTCGTGTGACTACTTTTAGATTCTTTTTTAAAAATTTTGTTTTCTTTTTGATACAAAGACAACCTGGACTTGAACTCACAATGTACACCAAGTTGACTCAACTGGTGATCCTCTCTCTATCTTCTGCCTCCTGAATTCTGTGATTACTGATGTTGCACCATTAGGCTCAATTTTGCATATCTATTTTTTAATTTTTTGTTGAATTTTTCTGCATTTCATACATCTTGATCATATTTAGACCCCTTCTCCTATCTGCACCCTTTATAGCCCCCCACTGTGGGTTTTCATACATTATGTCGTATATATTAAAGCTTATAGAGTTAAGTCTGTGTCCCCAGTGTCCCTGGATATCTATTTTAAAGAGTATGATAATTTTTATTGCTTAGGGTCTTGATAAGACATATAACTCCTTCCAGATAGTTCAAATGAAAGCCATTAATATGTTGTTGAGTTGTAGCAATTGTAAAAGAGTCAAACCAGGAATTGTGAGCACCCAGATCCTGGACTCAATGGAAAATCATTTCCACATATAACCATAGTAACAGTTGGAAGAGCCGGTGGTACAAATATCCAATGAGAATTTAAAATGCAAAAAAAAAAAAAAAAAAAAAAGGCTTCCTAGATCCCCTAAATCCGTTAAGTGACTCTAAGTGTTCTAAGACAGATGAGGGACATAGAGAGGCAGGCTGCAGAAATGAGTCTTCTACAGCACAGATGGGGCAGGAAACAGACGTGATTCATTGACTAGAAGGACAATGAGAAGTGGGCATGTTATAGTCATAGCCAAGCTTTAGTAAATAATGATTGGATAAAAATTACTCCCCAAACTCAGACTTCTCTCAAACTTGCAGCTTATCTACAGTCAACACTGTCAGCTCCTAAGCTGAGCTTTATGCCATGTCTGTCTTCACAGCCATCAGACCACATGTTGTCACCTTAGATTTGCTCCTAACTGAAACATATGTATACATACATCAGTGAGAAAGGTGTTTGTAAATTACAAAAATTTTCTACAAGATCAAACTGTTTTTGCATATAAACCAAGTATTTTGCTTCTTTCTAAGATATGACTACAATGTTTGATTTCACTGCATTCCACAAGAATGTCTTCAATTCTGATTTTTACTGGAAACTTCTAAACTGTTGATACCATGGATTAAAAAATAAAAAAGATGGGCATGTGTCCATGATGTCAGTTGGTATTTGTCATATAAATATTCAGAGATAAAAGAATGTTTGTCAGCAGAAAGAATTTGGCCATGTCATTTGGTTTGGGGAGATATTTAAAATATGAGCTGTGGTAAGCAGGAAAATACACAATCTTCATTTTATATACACTAGAGGTATTTCTTTACAAAAGAAAGGGGGGCCCTACAATAACAAAAAATCAGGCTACAAGGTCAACAGACTTAAAAATCTGGAAGAAGTAAAATTTGTCATAGTTGTGGCAAAATGAAGAAAAACTATTTTCAATAAAATTTTTATCTTACCAAAAAAGTATTTGGCATATACTTGTACTAGTCTTCAGCTGGAAAAGAGTCTGTTCAGAACTTTGTTTCTCCTTTAATCTGGACAACGTCAAACAAAATTGTTATAGTTGCATATTCACCTTTAATTTCCAATTTTTATTTGAAAACAGTGATTTCGTAGTTACTAAATTTGAGGCAATCAAGACTAGAAATACCTTCTATTTAAATGATATCAGAAAAATAGTTTACTTCTTCACTCAGTATTTGAGATTAGGAGAACTTATGTGTAGATAAAAAAATGTTCCCATTTTCCCAATTAAAATCACTTCATAAAGAAAAGAAATCAGTCACATCCACATATTAAACTAGTATGTCCCATATTGTAATATAAATGAGATCCATCCTTATCACTTTTTAAAATTGCTAGTTGATTCTTTAAAACATTATTTATTAATGGGGCACTATGCGATATTTCAGTATCAGTATTATTTATAATGTTTAAAACAGGTTAAACATGTCTAGCTCCTCAAATAGCTATGATTTTGTTATGAGTAGAGCATTCTAAATTCTTTCTTCTAAGTTTTAGACACACAGAGTACATTCTTTTCATCTTTAGTCACCCTGCTTCTCAATAGCACACCAGGAAGTCTGACTCCTAAGTAACTAACTTGGTACCCATTTAGTTTCTGTTTTAATAGAACTCAGCTACCGCAAAGAGTTGCTAATTAGAAATTGCATTTGCTAAATATAAAATTAGAAATAGCACAACTTCCATGACTTTTTAATAAATGGTGATTACATACCAACTGAGTGCAAAATTGTGTGGTCAAAATTAATACTTGCAAACCAGACCTGATGGCCCAGTCCTATAATCCCACTAACTTGGGATGCTGAGATAGAAAGACAATATGAACAATTTAGATAGACCCTGTCTCAAATTAAAGATGTAAAAATAAGACTGTCAATATTGTTCAACAGGGTACTTACCTAGCACATGTCGGATTCTAAATTTAATCCTCATTGTCACAAATTTAATGATAATTATAATAATAATGATAATTGCCCTGTTTGCTTTCTGTTGTTGTGATAAAAATTAAGCAAATGCAATTTGGGGAGAAAGTTTTACTTCATTTTAGAGGTTAGAATCCATCATCAGAGAAAACCAAGGCAGCAACTCAAGGGAGGACTGGTAGGTAGGACCACTGCAGAATGTTCCTTACTGGTTTGCTTCTCCGGGCTCGCTCAGTCACAATCCAGACCCCCTGCTCAGGAAAGGGACCATCGACAGTGGACTGGACTCTTCCACATCGGTTAGCAATTAAGAAAATACCTCACAGACATGACTGCAGGCCGCTCCATTGGAGGAAATTCCACAAGTGAGCGTTCCTCTTCCCATGTGTGTTAAGTTTGATAACGGAAGCAAATCAACACCATAATAAGAAATAGAAAATATTGTATTCTGTTTGTCCACTCTGTTTTCCTTTGCTCAAAGTTATTTTTCAAAGGAAATCTTTTGCCAACATAATTTGATGAAATTTGTATTTGGAAGATAATGATTGCACTTTGGTTCAGATTCTTTTCATGCCAAATGACATTCAATCAAGATCATGTACATAAAGACTTCACATTTTCACTATAGAGAGCAGACGTATATTAAAGAGATAAGTAGAGAAAAGGGGACCACAACAATATGTAACATGTACTGTAGGGATTCACAGAGTAACGTGAGTCTACACCTTCCACAGTTTCACTGACTGTCTGAGACTTGAGCTGATACGGTAGCCACATGGTACGTGCCATTGCACAGACCAAAGGAGCAAATTTTATTTGGAAACAAAGTTTCTGAAATGATATTTTGGCTACTATGATCTTTAAAATAACTCGTGTAAAAACTCAGCTTAAGAATCTCACAATCATGAAATTAATTGCAAACAAAAAAATTCTTCTTTGGGTACTAAGAACCACATATTTTAATGCAATAAAGATCCATAAGGTAGGTTCCTACAAAATATCTGAAATATGTCTTGTGGCTATGAGAGCTTGGGGGGGGCGAGTGTTTGAGTTGGTTTATTGGTCTGGAGAAAGTCCCCTCTGTTTTTCTTCCCTCTGAAGAGACTCCCAAGCCAGAACAAACAGGATTCTAGCTCAGATGAGATGGCACCTCAATAAAGTTTCCAATTCTCAGAATGGGACTATTCAAGACCATGGTGGCATTTTCTAACATTATGTCATATGAATTGAGATACATTATATTGCTGTGAATTCACTATCCAGATGAACAGAGAAGGATTTTCCCTTATTGTTATAACTACTATCAAAATTTATTTGACAAAATTTCCAGCTTTAATCATCTTAACAAGAAGTCATAAAAATCCTCAAGAAAATAACAAATTTTGTTATTAACCAGAAATACTTGTTTGTTTTCCAAAATCACTTCCACTTCTCATAGCACATCCAAGTAAAGACTTTCACTTCTGCTCTGACTGTGTATAGAAAACAAAATCACTGCCTCCTCTACTTCTCTTAACAGACTCCTGAAAGAAAACTGAGAGGAACAGAATGGCAGCAATAGAAGTTCAATTTTCAAAATTTTGTACAAACTATTCCAATGAGAACAGAGGAGTCCAATGTGATAAAGTCATTGTCCCAGGTGCAGAACTAGGAAATGGTTTTCTCTGATGTTTTTCATTTGTGACACTTACTAGGAGCTTCACATCATTCAGTGCAAGAAAATACTTATGTTGTCTAAGAATTGTATGTTTTAAACTCTAAAACACTAGTACAGATTCTTGAAAGAAAAATAAGTGAATTATAGATACAAAGGAGAAAAATTTCCAAATGAGGGATGAGTTGGAAAGAAATATGGACCCATAGAAAGCAGGAAAAAAAGGATTTTTGTCCATTTGCGTTCTTTTGATGGCTTTGGCAGAAGTCTATGAGGAAGTGACAGAGTGTAGGTCCTGCTCCATGAAATCCTGGAAAAGGTTCTCCAAAATGTTTCAGTAGAGTAAGTCCTGCATGGTAAATTTGATGGTTAGCATAAAAATATCCTAATACCTGGGCTTGAGGGATGACTCAGGATAGCACCAGCTACTCATGCAGAGAGCCCGGCTTGGCATCCTAACACCCATATGGTGGCTAACAAACATCAGTAATTCCAGTTCCAGGGGATCCAAAGCCTTCTTCTGACCTTACATGAAATGGGTTCATTTACATTCATGCAGGCAATACACTCATACACATAAAATAAAAATAACAAACTATTTTGTAAAAAAAAAGAAAACCTTATACCATTGCTGGAAAATAAAGATAACTCAAGTAGGTTTGTTTTATGAAAACAGTTACAAAATCATCTCATTTTAGAGTAATTTATGGCCAAATAAATCATAGCTAGACATGGTCTTTGAAACCCCACTGTTTTGATTGATTTGGAATCATTTAGGAAACTGGTGAACAGCACCTCGGGTGTGCTTAGGACGGAGACTGAAGGGAGGGAGAAGGCCTCTCCATATATGGGCAGCACTATCCCACTGACTGTGAGGAAAAGGAAGAAAGCATGGCCCTTGTTCTTTGTTTCCTGTCCACTGTGATGTGAAGAGCTGTCTTTCACCATTCCTTCCCATCACCATGAGTTTTTGCTCAAGTCTACATGATCAAGTGATCCAGGATTGAACCTTCTGAAATTGAGGCAAAATAATCCTCCATGTCTTAAGTTGTTTCTGTTAGAATTTTGTAACTGTGACATTATAGTTAAGTAATGCACTTTTCAAAACATAAAATTTAGTGCTGGGTAATATGTTTGTAAGGGAAATTCTCCACCATACTCTTAAGAGGACCTACCTAGTAAGTGGCAGATGTTGTGGTTGGTGCATTTACAGATAATAAGGTACAGAAACACTTACAGGCTCAGTTCAAGCCACTTACTATGTGGTGTTAGCAAATTTCCAAGCATTGCTGCAACTGTTATAAACAGTACTATCTATAAGACCTAGAGTTAGGATAGCATCTGGATGTAGGCGTGTCTAAATAGCATCTGGATGTAGGCGTGTCTAAATGAATCATGCTGCTGCTAGGCAGAAAGGCCTAAGTATCCAAACTGAAAAGTGATTCTATCCAAGTTGCCTGCAAGTAGAATGATTGTATTCATATGCCAATTGATGAGTGTGTGTGTGTGATTTAATTTGCATTTATGCTGTCTAAATACCCAAGAGATCAAAGTGTTACACAATATCAATCAAAGATTAGTTCAATACAGAGGTCCTCTGCAACTTAGTTCAGTGATTCAACAAGAACTTTACATTAAAATATAATATTCTGCTTTACGCAAGTAAATTCTAATAACTGGAAATGAAAAGACTATTGATATATTCCAGGTGTGGGTTATAAGGTGGTTCCTTAGCAAATGTGAGAAGAAATAGGAAAGTTGGCACAGACCAGTCTCTATTCTGGGTTAGGAATAGATGAGAAAATGCACTATGCTTGAGGTCACCAACATGGATTCCAATCTGAGGAAATGTTTACAAAATGATGTCTATTGCTTTGGACAGAGCACTAATGCCCAGACTAAGTTTCCACCTATTAGTGGACACACACTGATGAACTTGCTCTTGCTACTTCAAGTGATTTAAGGAATTCATTCCTTTTCCTGATGGTACTCTGGACCATCACTGACTCATTATCACAGAGCCTCAGTCTGATAGCTGCCTCTTGCAATGCTTCTTGCATAGCATTCCATACAAGTTTTGAAATATAATTGAGTAATTCACACAGGAGAAGTAAATATGATATCCATAAAGATTCACTGAGCTCTTAAAAGTGAAAAAAAACTATTGGAAAACGCTAAAGTAGACAAGTAAGAGGATGGAGAGGGCATAAATTGACATTAACCTGTTAATTGTTCATAGCTAGTTGTAAACAGGCTTATGAACCTAGGTAAATTTTGATACAAATACATTTAGGTATTACCTATTGACTTGAACTCTCACAGGTGGCAGCCAACCTTGTGTTATGTTCTCTCTCTCTCTCTCTCTCTCTCTCTCTCTCTCTCTATTTTCTCTCTCCTTCTTTCTCTCCCCATGCCCTGTCTCTGTTCATGAGATGGGAGATCTCAGAGAAGGCGATCCAAAGGGCACTCCCCATTTATAATCATGAGAATACTACCCCTGCATATACCTGCTGCTGTTGCAGACTCTCATGATGACTTTCTCTCAGCAAGTGCAGGACTTGTTCCCCCAAATATCTACAGCAAGGCTATCCAGTAGAACTTTTAGCAATGATAGATAGTTCTACCTTACAATAGGATAATCATTAACTACATATAGCTGCTAACCACTTGACATGTGGCTAATGTAAGAGAACAACTAAATTCTTAATTTTCCTTAAGTTGAATTAATTTATAAATTATAATAATTCAACTCAATAGTCCCATGGTTAAAGGGTACTGTCTTGGATAGTACAGGTCAATACCTTACATGATTAACAAATGACCATATTCATCCTGGGAAAATAATCTAAAACAGCATTGTGACCAAGATTAGTATGTGCCTGAAAATAAGAACCACTATTCAAGAGATTCCAAGTTTCAAAGCTACCTAAGGTTTTGCTTCTGAAGGTTTGATTTTGATAAATTCTTGTGTTCTTTCACTAGAAGTGGAAAGTGTTGTCTAGTATTACAAGGACTCTGTTCCTCATCTATAAAAGAAAGCTATTAGACTTTTATATAATAGTTGGGAAGAATATACATGCTTGTTTTCAAGATTTATCTGTTCATTCCTGTCTCATTCGAATCTCTGGCTTGTTTTCCTTCCCTTTTGTGCCTCTAGCCTTCTTGTGTCTGTCCATGCTTCCAAGAATTTCTACTGTCCGATAGATTTATTCTTCTGGGTTTAGGCTATCAGCAAAGTTTAGAAAAGACCCAGACAAACGTGTATGTGGCTTATACATTCTAATTAAAAGGACAACTAGAAACAGATCAAGGCAATCTTTAAAACATAGCATATTAGCCAAAGATCAGTGGGAAAGAAAGACTTGGGGTAAAGAACAGCAATGTTTAAACCAACCTAAGGCAAAAATAAGGTTTTTCTTTCACAAACTCAGATTGATCCTTATGCATAAGGTTTGTTGAGCACAACGGAGCTGCCGTTTCAAAAACACATATCCCTAATGTGGCCACCTAGAGTTGAGGAAAAAAAATTATGAAAAAATCGCTCTGGTCCCTCTGGCTCCCCTGGCTCCCTGCTCCCTGGTAAAGAAGAAGATTACACAAGCCCCACCTACTGGATAATGTGTGAATAGCATCAAAGAGTCACTTAAAAGAGCACTAACTGACTCCCAAAGAAAATCAAAATAATAATAATAATTTAAGTCTTACTGCAATATTTAAAAGTCAAAACTCATGGATATTTTTAAATGATTCCCTTTAAAACTATGACCAATAAATTAAAGCTTAGACTCGGGTTTTCTCATTTTAAAAGTGGTAGTTAACTGTATCTGATTTTTGCTTTAACACATTATGTTTGAAATACCAGAACTACTAAATCCTAAGCTACATCTTGTTGTCATGATTTTCTTTTTAAGGTTTGGTTATGAATTTCAGTCTACTAAGAATATCATTTAATTCCATTTAATCCAAGTTGGTTAAGGTAATTGGTAAATTCAAGTAGTGTCCTGTTTTAGTATTTACAAAGGAAAGAAAGGCCTACCCTTTTATTTTGCTCAAGAAGAAGATTTTTATTAATTTTATCCGGAACCAGGAATTGTGGCAATTTAATTCTACTAAGAATTTTTAACATGGGAAGTAGAGTCAAGGTTTTTTGAGATCTCATAACGTTTAATGGAGGAGCTAAGTCAAATTACTTGCTAATATGTGTAAACTCCTTTAAGGCATGAAGGCAAGCAGACAATGTCTGCTGAACAAAAATTTCAACAGCTAAACAGTAAATAATACTAATCTTTAAAATGCTTCAAGAATGGAAGTGGTGAGTTATCTGAAGAGCATTGCAAACCATATTTAGATAACCATAAGCTGGCTTAGACATAGTTCTCATTGGATTGGTATATTGAAGTCACAGTCATAAAATAGTCCTCCTGGCTTAATGTCATTAAGTCCTCTCACTGTGACAAAGTGTTCAGTCTAACAGCATAGAGAAGAATCTAAGAACTGATTTAGATTGCTTCAATCTTTCTTTGAGTTCATTCTCCCAGCACTTCTGTGTATGCAAACTCTTACATGTGCAAGAATTAAAGGGTTTTGAATGTTTAACTCAAGCTGTCCCCAGAGATAACATTCTTTAATATTCTCTAATAAAGTCATAAATAATCATAAAGTAATTTTAAATTGCAGAATGGACGTTTCTCTTATAAATTTCACCGTAATTTTAGCACACGAATCATCACTGGCTATAGCCTTCCTGATACCCACCTGCACACACTCCCTTACCTACTCCACCCTGTAAATTTTAATAAAATGACTTGCCCTTAAATACAAGGGAGAATGATGACTAAAGCAGCGTTCTATGTTTCATGCCCTGCCAGCATGAGGATGAGAGAGCTGGAGTTACATTTCTCAGCACACCCTGCTGCGGTTGGCACTCACAGCCCTGTCCTTCCAAAACCCTCAAAGTTACTTATAATGCCACGTATTATGTGGCACAATAATAAGGTTTACAGGGGACTCTCTGTTGGACAGTCCATTTGGCACAGACAAAAACCATAAAAGTCAGCCTTCTGCAGTTATCCAACTTTTTTTTATTTCAGCATTTTAAAGATCACAACTGTAATATTGCTTGACAACTTGGCGTGCGAGGGGTTGACTAATGGGCACTTTGGGGTACAGAGTTTTATACTTTATTTCTCTATCTTTTGGGGGTATCTACTAGGATTTGGGAATCAAATCAATAGTGTAATACACAATCCTTAAATCATGAAAAATCAACAAAGCAGAAAAATTTAAAGGCATTAGTTAAAATTAGTTTTTGCAAAATATAATTTGGATCTTCAAAGAGAGAATGCATTATTAATAACTTTTCTGTTGCTGTGATAAAACATGGACCAAGAACAACTTGGGGGAGTAAAGTGTTGCTTTGACTTAGACTTCCATGTCATGGTGCATCATTGAAGGAAGTCAGGGTAGAAATTCAAGGCAGGAACCTGAAGGCCGGAGCTGAAGCAGAGACCACAGAAGAATGCTGCTCACTAGTTTGCCCCTCTGGTCTATGCTCACTCTGCTTTCACAAACAAGCCAGGACCACCTGCCCTGGATGGCACCACCCACTGAGGGCTGGGCCCTCCCACATCATTCAACAATCAAGAAAATGCCTCACAGACATGCTCACAGGCCTATTTGGTGGTGGTAACTCAGTTGAGGTTCCGCCCTCCCGTAATTTTTTGTGTGTCAAGTTGACAAAACCAACCATAACACAAAGTAACTATGAAAACTTTCCAAAGAAATTTAAAACTTTGAGTGAACTTTTAAAAGCTCAGAGACAATATCATACTATATTCTAAACCAGAATCCCTGTATCTAGTCTACTTATAGATGCAGAGAACAGCTGTAATTTGGCTACACACAGACTCCATTGGGGGCTCTTGTGAGTTGGAGTTTTGCTACATTCACCAGACTGATGCATCTAAAGCATTCACCTTTAGCTATGACCGCACTGTCCACGTAAAGCAGATGAATTCGCAGAAATGCCTAAAGAAAATAAGATTTAAATGTTCTGAAAGTAAGATTAGGATGGCTCAAACTCAGGGTTTTTTTAGGTCAAGAAAATGACTTTATATCTTAGAATATAAATTTGAAGCAGTATATGTTATATGTGTACTATAATTTTTGAATATTGTTTACTGACATAAATATACCGCCGCGCTTCAACTATAATGTGAAGTCCTGAGACTTCACCATCCATTCCCTTTCTAAATTCTCCAAATTATGTCAAGCCTTTCAATGTGGTCATGTAATTTCTTAAAGAAAGAAATGCTAGCCTTTAATCCCAGCATTCGGGAGACAGAGGCAGGTGCATCTCTGTGAAACTGAGGCCAGCCTGGTCTCCATAACAGGTTCTAGTCCCAGTGGGGTTACAGGGAGGAACGTCTCTCAAATAGTGAAAGAAAGAGAGAAAGAAAGAAAGAAAGAAAGAAAGAAAGAAAGAAAGAAAGAAAGAGAGAGAGATGCTACTAAAATATTTTAAGTTAAAAAAGATAAAACAAAAAATAAAAATCAATGCATACAATTAAAATCATTTATATTTTCAAATGAGAATTGTTGACATATAGTGATTCTTTGTCCACTCACACTTTTATAAAGTGGAAAAACATTTTTCTTCTTAAAATTAAATACCAGTACAACATGGCTATAAAAATAACAGAATTTATCATTGGAATCTATTTCTAGCATGATTTATATTAGAATCTATGATCCTATGATCATGAGACATAATTAAGTTCCTGAAGCCCCAATGAGGCAAAAACTTCCATGCGTTTCATAGATAATCATTCCTTCCAAAGCTATACAAAAATTATTTTATTTTAGACCATCCTTTTTGATAATTCCTCCCAGTTCAATTAATCATATTAATCCCAATATATATTAACCACTTAATGTCCTCGAAAAGACAGGTGACTTTCAAGGCTCTCCCCAGCTAATTTATGTTAGGACAGTAAGGGGTAGAACCACAGCCTTCCTTTTATTCATCTATCCAGTCACAAATTCACTCACTCATCTGCTGAATCAACCCTCCTTATGATGTGAATGTGGAGAAGTGTAGGAGTCTTCTGGGAAAGGTGGAACATGGTGGATGATACAAGCGTTCACAGTTTTCCTACTGAGAAACTCAGAAGCTCAACCAGTTTTCTCTACACACCACTAACTACTGCATAAATGAAGGTAGTGTGAGAAGACACTGATTGCTCCTGCAGATGCACAGAACCGAACTATTTGAGGGACCCTTAGCTCATTTGATTTTGGCAACTCTATGAAACCATTCTCTCTGACTCAAAATGGCCCAGAAATATGCCCATGTTGGTAAGAGGTGAAGCCAGCCTCGGGTTTTTCCCTCAGAAGTAGATCTACTATGAAAGAAATGTATCTCACTTTTGTATTTGTGAGCTTTCCATTTTATTCTGTAGAAAGAGACACAATATTTATAGTACCCAAGTCTCAAAAATATAGCTTGTGCTAACAGACCTGTGCTGCTTCTTCAGGCTCAGGGGGTTTGTTTGCTTTTTGCTCTGTATTAGGGAGCATCTTTAAAGTATTCAAACTGGGAATTCTCTTTCTGAGTCTAGCTTATTACACTTAGTCATTTTTTTCTAAATGGTATAATTTCATCTTCTTTACAGTTGAATAAAACTTCGTTATATATGCACCCTATTTTCTTTATCCATTCATCTATTGGTGGGGCAACTATGCTGATTCTATAACTCTGCTATTGTGAATAATATCACAGTAAACATCAATGTGCAAGCACCTCAGTAGTGTGTTGACTTTGAATCCTTTGTGTATACATCCAGGAGTGGTATGTAGCTGACTCACATGATGGTTCTGCTTTTCCTTCTTTAAAAGCAACCTCATGTGTATTGTGTAGAGGGTATACCAGTGTATATTCATGCCAGCAGTGAATGAAGGTGTCTCTTTCCCCACATCCTTTCCATCATTTGTTGTCATTTGTTTTCTTTTTCGACCTTTACTTTTTCTTTTGAGACAGGTCTCCCCGTAGCCCCAGATAGCCTGGAATTCACTATGTAGACCAGACTTGTCTCAGCCTCACAGTGATCTGCCTACCTCTGCCTCTTTAATGCTGGTGTTAAGTCATTTGTTTACTTGTTATGCAATGAATAGATAAGAAAGTAAGCAGATTGGTGCCTAGAGAAACAGATAAACAATGAAAGGACTTAGAAATCTATGCAAACAGATAATAAAATTCCAATTATCGCTGGTCATGGTGATGCACCCCTTTAATCTCAGCCACTCGGAGCCAAAATCAAGCAGATCACTGTGAGATCGACACCAGCCTGGTCTACACTGTGAGTTCCAGACCAGTTGGGGATACATAGTGATACCCTGCCTCAAAAGACAAAAATTCCAATTAATAAAGGTAGAAATGATGGTAGAAATCAAAATAACGCTCTTTGTAACCTAGTCTAGTAATATTTGTTTCAGTCCAGAGTTATTAATGAATTATAGTGAAAAAGCATAGTGATAAAAAGGGTGATTATAATTCTCAGAGTAAATCACAAGCTGAAAGTTACTCATTCTAAATGGGAAAAGGGAGAACTTTATATTGGAGACAATCTGCCAACAGTTCTTTACCCACTGAACAAACTTCAATTATGATCTCACAATGGGACAACACCACAGAACAAGAAAAATACATGGTTCCTCTTGCATTCCTAAGGGAATACATAACTTATATTTTAAAATAAAGAAATATAACATAATTCCTAACTGAGGAACATTATACAACATAACTGGTCTATACCCTTCAAAAATGTTCAAGACATGGAAGACAAAGAAATATTGAATGTCTATTCCAAATTAAAGATAGGGACAAAAGTTAATATAACTGTGTGCAACATGTGCATCTCGATTGGTTAAAAATCCTCATGATCCAAATGACTTTCTAGCTTATATTGCTACATATATATATATATATATATACATATATATATATATATTGCTATGAGGTTTGTTAATTTTGCTTCATGTACTGTGGTTAAGTAGCAGAAAGGCACATTAGTGCATTTAGATATAAAATGCATCATCAGAAGATTACTGTCAAACTACACAATATCCACCCACAGTCATGTAAGTTTGCATCTGTATCTACATCTAGCCACATCTATGAAGAAGTGCAAGGACATGGAAAGAGAGACAGGAATGGAGGGAGGGAAAGACAGAGGGAAAAGATGCTCATAGAATCAAGAATGCTAGAAATGAACCCTTGAGGAATCCTGCTTAGGAATATAGGAATGCATTTTTATCAATTTGGCAATCTTTTTGTACATCTAAAATTATTTCATAATTAAAAGTTGAAAAATAGTTAAAAGGAAGAAGGAGAACAAAGAAAAAGAAAAGGAAGAGAATTTACTAATCTACACAAAAATGCTCATTTTTACATGTTATTAGTGATATAAAAATTCATTTACTGAATAAGTATAATTTGTATGAGATGAGAAGGGGAAGAGAGCAGGGGGTGGCATTGGGACAAACTCATATTTAATGGCTGCATTCTCTGAATAATAAGTTTTATGAAAATGTGAGGCAGACTTCTTTTAACGATCATGCCTGGCACCCCAGCTGTTTCACAAAAATATATTGAAAAAATAACCATAAGATACTGGCACAGACATTTTTAAATCCCTTTTCATAATTTCTAATAGTCTTGATGCATTCTTAAGTCTGCAGCTGAGCAGCAAGCCTAGCTGAATCCATGAGTCCGAGGTTCAGTGAGAGACCTGGATTCAAAAGATAAGAGCGATTGATTACAACAACCAGTATCAACCTCTGCCTTCCACATAATGTTCTCACACCTGCACATGCACACTCATGCAATAGTACACACACCACACATTGTAACAAATACTAGTTAGATAAAGGAATACCACATAAAGTGAGAAGAATGCACAGCAGAGAATCACGGGATGCACTGCACTGGCCAACATTAAAGAGATCTGCAGTTAGCTTACATTCTTTTCTGGCTGGTGAGAAATTTTAATCTTGCTGGCCACTAATGAATAGCCACAAATAGCTGCCAAAGAGTTATATAGCAATAAGGTGACTGATAAAGTACAGCATCATATTTCAAACCAAATCCAGCGTCAGCATCAGCGTCAGCTACATCTCATCTTTCTGGAACATGAATTGGGATACTTAAAACTTTCAGAAGATTGTAGGTGCTAGGGAAGTTGAAAGAGTCCACAACTGAATTGGACAGGATGAGGAATATCCCAAATTTGTGTCACTAATTGCATCTCTACTCTTGGTTACATCTCTTTTGTTTTCCCCTTAGGTGATATACTGACTAGACCCAACCTCAGATTGCCAACATTTCCTCTCAGCCTAAGTCAATTTCTCAAATAGAAGTTTTCAGACTAGCAGTCACCACTTTATACCCATGGATGCTAAATCCACGGAGGTGGAGGGGTGGCACTTTCCTAATGCCAAGCCAACTGTGCAACCACTGGCCCTACTGGGGTATCTGGGGAGAAAGAGGCAGTGCATAAATGATGTTGCATACTGCTGAGGTTTTGTTGTTTTTTTGTTATTTGCTTTTTAAGAAAATGATTGAAATATATTTTCTGTAAAATAATTTTATATAAAATGTTTAGGGTTTGATAACACTTGTCATAAACATGTAAGTGTGTAGGAATACCTTTATACTTATTAACTCTACCACAATCAAGAAATTGAAAAATCTTTTAACATCCCAAACGTCCCCCGTACCCACAAACAAAGCACAGCTCTCACCTCTCCTCAAAGAAGCTTCTTTGGCTGTAGCTGGAGGCTACTAAAGAGATGCACACAGCTGGTCAAACTGAGAGAATAAGTGACGATGGAGCGCCCAGCACTTTTAATCCCTCTCTTGCTCCTCTCCACACCCTTGCTAAGAGGAGGTCTACTGTTGTTATTTGTTTGTTTTCTTTTTTTTTTTCAGTGAACTGTGGTGAATACACAGACTCATGGCTTCTCAAGGTACTGAGAAAAAGTGAGTGATGAGTGCTCAGTCTTATTCACAGGACATCTATGTCATTCCCCTCTAAGGCTCAAGGGAAATCACAAAGAAGGGAAGCAGAAAGAATATAAGAGGCCCATGGCAGGGAAGAGAAATGGGAAATTATGTATTCTGAGCATGACATTAGCGTTGCAACCATGAACTTATCAAAGAAAATTTAATTTCAAAAGTCGATATTAGTCAGTCCTTAGTTAAAATGACAACCTTTACTTTAATATCAAAACAATTGAATTATGTTTTACATTGGGCTTTCTAATTGGGATGCCTTCAATTTTTTCTCTCTTACCTGGTGCACTGGTTAGAGCCTCTACTTCAGTACTGAACAGAGTTAATGAGACTAGACATTCGTTGCTTTTTCTTGATTTCTGGATAAAGCACTCACTCTTTGCCTTTACATATATTAGTTCTGTATTTTTCATGCATTCCCTCTACCAGACTTAAACAGATCATCTTGCATTCTGAATTGTTGGCAGATATTACCAAAAGAAGACACTGGATTGAATCAAATACATTGATTGAAATGTTCATTTCCTTTGTCTTAAATAACATGACATAATTATGATCATGTTGAATATTATATTATATTATGAATATATGTTGAAAAATTATAAACAATTTTTAACAAATTGAATCCAGTAGCAGGTCATGCCACAAAGTACCTGAAGTACAAAAGCAACCGTGGGGAGAGAGAGATTTTGTTTGTGGAGTTTTGATATTCTGCACTGATATTCCACACTGAAATTTTCATAAAATTCAAGTAATACTTATTTCAGTGAAACTTCTTTGTCCTTATTGGTATTTATGCCCATAGGAAAAGTCCTCCATTAACTGAAAATACCATCAAATCCAAAACTCCTAACATAAGATGATCGATTATCTTTTATAGTGATTAGGATGTTTTCCATTTAAATGTTTTAACATGCTCCATGGTGCGATATAGCTCTGAGTTATTCCATCACTGTAGGTTTAGACGGACTTTTAAAGCTTTAAGATATATGAGGGAGAGAGGGAGGGAGGGAAGATATATGAGGGAGGGAGGGAGGGAGGAACAGAGGGAGGGAAGAAAAGTGAGCCAGGTTTCCAGTGTCGACTAGAGAAGAACATTCCCTGAATCCAATTTGTAAAATGGGGATCCCTTGCCTTTCCATCTTCCATCAAATGGACCTCCGCCTCTATTTCAATTAAATTAATTTCCCTGTAAGTTAAAATAAGTGCCTCTCATCAGCTGCTTTTCCTATTTATTTACTTGAGTTTCAGAAAGTCTCTAGTCTTTGAGATCACACAATACCAACAGCAACAGTTGTTGATGCTTCTGTTCTGGGTTTTTTGTTTGTTTGCTTTTGCGGGGCATTCTTTTTGAGACAGGGTTTCAATATAGCCCATCTGACCTGGAACTTGCTTGTAGACCTGGCTGGCCTTGATCTCACAAAGATTCTCTTGCCTCTGCCTCTCTAGTGCTGGGACTAAAGAAAGGCAAGTACCACCATACCCAAATCTGCTTTTTCTGTTTTTGCTTTCTTTTTGAATGTCTTTTAGATGTGTTATCGAATGCAGCTAATAGAACTAGGCTCTGTTCTTTTCAGAGGCAATCCATAAAAACTTTAGGGCACTCACATTGCGTCTGCCAATCACCCAGTCAAAACCATAAGAGGAAATAAAGAAACACTTAATTTTAACATAAGACAGAAAAAATATGTGTTTAGAAATACTAGAACTCAGCAAGAATACTTAGTTACACTTATAGGATGATGGACACAGCAAGAAATAATGCACATTTCTCATAATTTTCTGTATTGTATGTCTAACTTTAGTGGTAAGAAACACTGTTTAGATTGTCCTTATTATAAAGTTGTCCTCTGTAATATATTGGTCTTATAAGAACTATTGTCTTTGTGAAAATAAAGCAAATATCATACAAACTATTTTTGTTGTTAGAAATATATTTATTTATGCAAAGCAAAGTCAACACAAAGATGATAAGACAAGTTATACACATGATTTGGGTAAAACTAGATTGTTTTTGCCCCAGAACAATGAATTCAGACTTTTTGCTCTGTGTCTATTAGAAATTTTATGCCTATATCTAAGACTCAGTTTTTGGTTGATTTCTCATCTTAGGTTATAAAAATGTGCTTGGACTTTTATTCCATGATATATAGACTTCCAAAATAGAGGAATAACACTATTTTATTCTTCATTCTGAATTGTAAAAATAGGAAATAAAATAAGTATGAACTTAGTGGAAACAAACAGCAAGAGAAGAGGCAACTCAACATTCCAGTTGGAGATAAAACTAGCAAAAGAAACCAACGAATAAGATGAATCACGCAGTGGCTGCAAGGAATTACATCACCAGATTTTCCACATGAAGAACTCCTATGTTCTGAAAGTCTTTCCATATTCCCCCTTTTAAAAACAAACACTTCGAAGAGTATATGTTGTGGCTATGTTCATTTAACAACAACAGCAAAATAGAATGACACCAGTGGTGATCTAGGCAGTTCAGGATTTACATCTGCTGTAGAAATGGAAAAATTCTCTTAAGACCCCTCAACTGTTGCTTTACAAATTGCCTGCAAGGATATTGCTCAGTCACATTAATATGAGGAATGAACAGTATAGCCAAATTCTTAGGAGACCCTTGGTTGCTGATCATCAAAACGTCTATGGAATAGAAAGGATCCTGGACCAGTAAGATGGCTCAGTGGGTATAAGTGCTTGTCAAACAAGCTTGATGACCTGAGTTGGATGCCTGAAGCCCACAGTGGAAAGAGAGAAACAACACCTAAAACTTTTCCTCTTCCCTCTACAAGTGAGCAATGGCATTCATATAGAAATACACACACACACACACACACACACACAAACACACATACAAAGAATTAATATTACAAAAGAACAGAACGGTCCTTAAATACATTAGTGATGCCACTAACACATGACCTTCATGCAAGCTAAGCATTATTTACCATTGTCACTGGAAACAGTGAATGTTTAACTTAGCTCTACTGAAAAAGATATGGCTTTGGATATGAACTCACGAGGCTTAGTGTATAAAATTTAAAAAAAAAGAAAGTCATTTCAATGCAATCACTAAGTAAATATAATCATTTATAATTCAGTTACTCTGAATATGAAATGAAGTGTAGCTGGGATTATATTATCTTCTCATCACTAGAATTGCAAACAACACCCATTTCTTGGTGAAGAATAGTTTTTTTAGAATTTGCACCCACAAGAATTTTTCCTTGTCTTCTTTTTGAAGATAGTTCAAGTTTGTGAGGAACTCATAGACCTAAACCACCAAACATTCTTTCCACTTTATAGAATTTTTTCTCACTAAATATAACTCAGTGTCAATTTCTAAGAAATCTATCCTTTCTACAAAAATGCCCAATAAACACTAAAACGTTTATAGAAACTCAAGAGATTTGTCATAGCTGGCAAAAGTAACACATGATTGAACTTTATGAAAAAAAAGCATTGGTATCTAACAGAATTGGAATGAACATTAATCACCACTTGCTGGCTCTAATATAGAGAAATATTTGATTTCTTCTTTTCCTTTTATTTTAAAAATGACTGAAGTCTTAAACACAGATTATTTTCAGGCTACCAAAGTCTTTATATTAAAGTGTGGTAGTAAAATATTGCCAGAGCTTTAAATGATGCTGCTGTTATTGCTGTTTCTCTTTTCCATTACTTCTCTCAGAATTTTTATTAGCTTCACAAAGCTTATTTTAAATATGGATGTCATCTCTCCATTCCATATGTACAGAGTGTGTGCTTTTTAGTTCATTGCTGGGCATTTTCACATGCACTGACCTCTGAGGTCATCTTCTGTTGTTGTTAGATCACGTCTCACTTTTTTAACCCTTCCTGGCCTCACACTTTGCTATCTTCCTGCCTCAGCTTCTGAATATTAGATTTCTTACAGGAACGAGCCATTCTGCCAGTTCCTCATAGGCTCTTAACATACCTGCACACTGCCATATACATGAGTTATAAACAGTTTTTAAATATTTTTACTTTTAATAATATGTATGTTTGTGTGTCTGTGTGGTGGTATTTCTACATGAGTGCAGGTGCATGCAAAGGCCAGAAGAGGGTGTTGGACCCCCTCAAACTGGAGTTACAGGCAGTTTTAAGTCATTCAACTTTGATGTTAGAAGCCAAAATTGTATCCTTTGTAAGAGCAGTGCATGTTCTAAATCACTGAGTGATCTCTCCAGTGCCAGTTACAGATAGCTTTGACAGCTAAATTGTTTTTAAAAATCTAAGATAAGTGCCTTAATTGTTAAAGTATTTTCAATATGGTCCCCTATTTAGTAATGGTTCATTCAATTAGCAGAGGTCTGTAAGACGTTGAGATTAAGTAATAAACCTAAGGAAAACAGATCTTCATGAGTCTTACTAGTGTTTACAGGACAACTTGCCCCCAGGTACTGTGAGATCTTTAAGAGTACTGTATTAGGCAGGGTTCTCTAAAAAAACTGAATCTATATAATGGAACAAAGAAGATAGATAGATAGATAGATAGATAGATTAGATTAGATTAGTTTACAGGATAGAATCTGAGTTGTCCAACAATGGCCACACTGAAGAGGCCAAGAATTCAGTAGTTACTTGGTCCACAAGGCTAGAGGTCTCAGCAATCTCAATCTGGCCTGATAGATTCCAAGAGATCCATTAGTCTTCAGTCTACATCAGAATCTGAAGAAGCTGGTCACAGCAGCAAGAAGACCTCACCAGTGAGAGAGAAGGCAAGCTGGCAAAAAGGCCTGAGCTCCCTCCTGCCATGACTCTTTATACAAGCTGCCATCAGAAGGTAACACCCACCTTTAAGGTGAGTCTTTCAGCTTCAAATGATCCAATCAAGAATATCTCTCTCATTTCAGTTAATCTCAGATTGATTCAAGTTGACACCCAGGATCAGCCATCACAAGTAATATGCATTTCCAAGAGAGGAGAAACATTCCCCACTGGGTTGTAAATTACATGATAATCCTTGAAAATAGCTTAGTGATTCTAACTTGTAGGGCTCCAGGAGAGAATAGAGTATGCTTTCAGGATGGTTTTTATTTCCATTGTCTTAAAGAAGTGAATGCATATTCTCAGCATGTGGAAAACCTCAGATTTCCACAGAGGAAGAATTTGAAACCATAATCATGCTCAGTGCTGATGAAAGCAAGGTGAATGTAAATATATTAAACAAAAACATGGGAGAAAAAAATAATTCACTCTAAATTATTTTCAGCATCATGACCATGGTCTTAACCTACATGCACTCAGAAACATACCAATCAGTTCAAATGTAAATCCAAAAATAGAGCATAACTTGAAACCACTAGATAGAAAACTATTTTGAAATTAATCAAATAATGTATTCCTGTTTCTGCAGGAATGACATATGAAAGGACATATGAAATATCCTACCCGCTTGGATGTTACTTTGTAAAGAACTGAAGTTGAACAGAAAAGAAGCAGCTGAAAACACATTGATCCCCTTTCCCCATGTCTTTGATTTTCAAGATTTTAGTTACCTATAACCGACTTTGGCCCCAAAATAAATAATTCACACTTTCTAAATAGCAAATCATTCTAAGCAGTCTGATGAAATTGTATATATTCTCAACATGAATCAATATTTAGTGCAAGATATTCACAACTTGGTTCTGGACAACCACACGTTTTTAAATATGTTTGTTTATCATTGAGCTTTATATATTTCATACAAATATTCTTTACCAAATTTGGACCTCCTTCCTCATCCATTCCCCCAGCTCTCATGTATTCTGTCACACATGTTAAATCATATCCAGTCAAGCACTTGTGCACAGATGTACTTAAGCCATAGGGAGGAGGGGTGAGATTCAATATAGGAGTCCTATAGGGACACATACATTGTAGTCTTTTAGTCTTTAAAACTTGGCCAGTTGTGGCCTCTGTGTGCATCACACTGTATTGTTTAAGGAAGCGTCAGTGGTGGGAGTTGAGGGATGCTGAGTTTTCTCTCTACCCCTCCTTCTGCTGTGTTCTATAAGCCTTAGGTATAGAGGTCCAACTGTAGATGTGTCACCCTGGAATTAGCATCTTTCAGACATATATTCTCTGTGCCTGACCAGTTGTGGAATTCTGTTGTGGCTTCCATCTGTTACAAAAAGATGCTTCTTTGATAAATTATGTAATGTATGCTTGTCTGTAAATATAAGGATCCATATTTAGAATACAGTAAAAAAATTCATTTTTTTTAGAGATATGACAAAAACAGGGTTTTTTCTAGGGTCCATGTCTCCTCCAACCATGTGTATTTGACTGAGTGTACAGTGCCATCCATGAGTTCACTCCCATTGAAAGGCTCTAAGTCCAACTAGATATATGTTGAATACTCTCCACAGGACACTGGTACTACTGAGCCGATAGACGTAGTGTATGTGGCAGTTGTTATTGTTATTAGAATTTAGGGTTGGGTGGGATGATGTTCTCTCTCAGCAGTTTGAATTTTATTATCTAAAATTGTGGGAGCTAAAATTCAGGTAGAAGACTTCCAGTTCAGTTTCTTCTCCATTGTTCTGAGTCCTGTATCCAAAGTATGTCTTCTGTGAGTAGTAGGGTGTTATCTTCTAGTTCTGAGAGGTAAGTAATAAACTTTGACAACATAGGCCGTACCCTCCAAGATATAGGTGTAGGAAAGCACTTTCTAAATCAAACATCAGCTGCTCAGACATTAAGGTCAACAATAAGTGGGATCTTATTAAGCTACATAGCTTCTGTACAGCAAAAGAAACAACCAGGGAAATGAAGAGAAACCCACTGAGTGGGAGAAAATCTTTACCAGCCATACATCCAACAGTGGATTAATATCCAAAATGTACAAAGAACTCAAACAACAAAGAAACAAGAAAGTAAATAAACCAATAAATAGATGGACTATAAACCTAAACAGAGAGTTTGCAAATGAAGAAATAAAAATAGCTAAGAAACCCTTTAAAAAATGTTCAACATCCTTAGCAATTGGAGAAATGCAGATAAAAACCACTTTAAGATTCCATCTCAACGCAGTCAGACTGGCTAAGATCAAGAAAACAAAAGACAGCAAATGCTGGAGAGGATGTGCGGAAAAGAGAATGCTCATTCACTGCTGGTGGGAATATAAATTTTACAACCACGATGGAACGTAATGTGGAGAACTCTGAAAAAACTAAAATTGAATCTACCAATCTACCATATGACCCAGTGATAACACCCCTTGGCATATACCCAAGGCAAGCGGAGTTTAGGTAAAGGAAATTTATCCCTTACTATCATTCCTGAAATTGTAAACTTTATAGACTGGAGTGAATGAGAAAAAAGTAAATACATTGTCGACCTACTATGTATCTATCATCTGGAAATTACATATAATGCTCACACTGGCCTCTCTGTTATGACTTACTTATCTATTAGCAAAGAAAAAAAAATTACTTTTGAAGATTCAATTTTTGTCCCAAACTCCCCAGCAAGCGACAACTGATATTCATGCTCCATTCTGTGTCCCTCTCCAGACCACACTGCTCTACCTTCCATAAAACAGAGGTATTCTGTACCTTGGAAGACTGATCTTGAAAGCTGTGATCCCTCTAAGTAGGGAAAAACTAGCACACCCCGCAGAAGGACAGGTTGGCTTCTGCAGGAGAAGGGTATTTAAGTGTCCTTGGTCATCAAATACAGAGCGGAGGAGAAGCTCATGCACGGAGGTTACTCAGAGCAGAGAACGATGGAAGAGCTGGACGAATCTCGGAGAAAACATCCATAAAAACAACAGCTCCGGGACCATCTACTTCATTCAAGTAGGCCTCATTTTGTGTCTCTTTATCACTGCCTTTGGAGCCTTATCTTCCCTGTGGTTCATACTCACTGACTTTAATACAATGAAATGAAAACCAGAGTGTTCTGCTTCCCTGAAGAGCTGTGTGCAGAGGGGGTGGGGGATACAGTATTTAAGCAACTGAAGCTTTAACGAGGTCTAGTAAAACTGAAGGAAACAAGATGGGGAATCTTGCATTGTGGCATCAATTTCTTTTACAGAAATAAGACAAACTGAGCTAGAGAGCTGACTCAGAGTTAAGAGCACTTGCTGTGCAAGTATATGAATCAAAGTTGGAATCACAGAATCCACATAAAACCTGGGTGTGGTTGCATTCATCTGCAACCTTAGTGCTAAGGGCAGCGTAGACAGGAGGATCTCTAGGACTTGGTGGCTGCCAGTCTCCTTCTAGGTTCAGTGAGAGATGCTGACTCAAATAAAAATAATGTGGAGAGTGACAGAACCGGATACTTAACACCTTTCTCTGATTCCATCATGCAGAGCCACCAGCACCACACACTCACATGTGCACAAACCATACATACATACATACATACATACATACATACATACATACATAGACATACACAGAGAAAAATGAATGTAGGACTGATCACTGAGGACTTTCCAGACCTATTCTGTGAAATAAAAGGGGAAATCTAAGGTCCCAGAATCCTTTATCCTAGGAGATTCACTACCCTATTAGGGTTTCAGAATCAGATTTTGCACTTCTGGGCACCCTCAGAGAGGGGTGCCACTTGCTAATATACTCTTTGCCATCAATTTATCCTATAAATTGTTTATTTTCTGACTAAAATATGAAACAAGCCTTTTCTAAGCTGTTATTCTTCCAATATTTCAGTCCAGACCAGTTTTGGTGGTCTGAGCTAGCTTATAAAGAATACTATAATTGCTAGCATTTGTTGAAAATTGCCATAGTTCAATCATATAGCTATGTAATTTATTTTTCATGCTAATCTCCTGAGAAAGGAAATATTTAATACACCAATATTCAAGGGGTATAAATTAAGGGGCAAACCTATTATATCTTTCACAACTCATCACTCATGAACTTGGAATCTATTTCTCCTCACTGTGGCCACCTTCTGCACAATAGTTGAGAAATATTCCAGGGTAGATGGCTTATAATGAAGCCACATAAAGCTCTCTGTTTCAAATGGCAACTTCCTCAATATTGGAACCTTTGGTTTTTCATTAAAATTCAGTGTATTTCAAAGCAAATGTAAAAAATAATAAGATTTGACCTATGAAGTCAAAATCACAGAAACTTGAATACATTTCCTGTTAAATGTAAAATTATACATAACCAGAAAACAGACTTGGAAGATATCCTTAAAAGGAGGTTGGAAGGCAAAGTTGATCTAATTAGGAAAGTGTGAGGAAAATATCCAACAACAAACCATATGCCTTATAATAGTCGGGAAGTAAACAAAGAAAAGCTGTCTTGGTGTTCAGAAATGAGAACATTATAATTGTACAATTGGCATCAAAATACTCACTCATCAACAGATTTTTAGCCTAGGCTGGTTAGAGAAGAAGCCAGACCTCCCCCTACCAAAAAGAAAAAAAAAAAAAAAGGTCAAAAACCTGGAGCAGAGCCAAAGTTGAATCAATGCTGATTCTATAGATGACTGGATGGAATTACTGCTGTAGATACAGCTGCAAAAGCAGAACAGGAAGTGCTCCCCCCAGACAAGACTACTTTCTTGCTATTCCACAATGTATTTCTCAACAGTTTCTGTTCTGATTTTTTACTTTTATTTTTATCTTTCTTCTTGTTAGTTCTCGTATTGCCTTATGTAGTCGGAGGAAAGATTTGGTTGGAGTTGAGGATTTGGATACACAGAGGTAGTTGTAGACTAGGTTAAAGGGAAGTTTCTTTGAAGACATGTGGAGCATTACATCAGCTAGGCTGATAGCTCTGTGTCCTTAGAATTTTGCCTTAACTCATTTACTTCTTCTAATTTGGAGCTGTTGAGAGTTCTACCCCCAATGTAGCTATCATAAACTAAAGAGTACCATATTGAACATGCATCAGAACTGAAATTCTAACCTGTGTCTATCCGAATTTAATATACTCTGCTATCTTCAATGAATCACCAACAACACTGGAAAAACTCAATGCTCATTTTGCACCGAAATAATGAAGGATAATATGAGTAACCTCTGAAATTTGCAAAGCAGTAGTCAACATCTTTATATTATGTAAAAACCAGGTAAATATAAAAATATCTTACTTATCTTTTTTGTCTTCCTCAGCATCTGTATGCCGGTCTTGGCTTCTCATCAAGTCTTCTTGTCAGACTTTCAGAATCAAGTGATTCCTAGGCAAGAAAGAAAACAAAATCTTCCCATTCCCCAGTGGGTTTGGATGAAAACGTAACAAAATCAGGAACAACTCAGAGAGAAGACACTGCAGGAGAACCAAGCTGGGTCTTTGAGGATTCACACAAGATGGTAGGACTGATTATTTAATCTGAATCATGGTCATCCATTAGTCCTACCCAGATGGAACTGAAAGTTTCCAACCTTGAGATTTGGTTGTATTTAAATTAGGAATCTGATTTGCTTTTTTATCTGCTTTGCATGAAGAAAATTGAATGGTTCAATAATAAATATGTACAACCTTTAGAAAAATAATCTCATAGAAAGAGTTGGCACTCTTAATAGAAAACAATGTTTGTATAAGTAAAAGTCAAAGGAATTGCTTCCCAAATAGCATCCCACAAGGTAACTGCTGCTGCCCTCCTAAAAGTCTCAGTGGCAGCCATTCCTAGGAAATTTGACTAGAGAATAGAAACTCCTTTGTCCTTTGTCTAGCCTCCTGATCGCCATAAAGCCTAGGCTATCAGTTTCAGAATGCTGCAACAGCACATGCTGAAATTAACCATGTAATATAAGATAATATACTACATGCATATGCTTATAATTATTTATTCAATCAAAATCATGTACCAAATTGAATATTAGAATAGAAAGTGTCAACCCCAAAGCTGAATTTACACATAACTTAAAATTATTCAATAGATTTTAGGGTAGCCTTGAACCTGTAGCAATACTCCTGCCTCTGCTACACAGTGTTAGAATTATAGGCTTGAACCACCATGTTCATTAATGGGTTTTTAAATGATTTCCTCACATAGTTCTTGATTTAAATCTCATCTCAGGAAAAATACATATTTTGATTTATTTATGGGAAGAAAATAGTATTCTGATTAGGTAGCTAATACATTTTTAACAAAGTTACTCTCAAAATAAACATAATCTTAAACAAAAAATGATTTGAAAACATTAACTTCAGGCCTTCCAATTTAAAAAAAGAAAAACCCAAGAATCTGGCACCTGCTTAGAAATACTAATTGTAGACTTGGATTGCTGAACGTTCCCTGAAAAGCACTATAACATTCTTTCCTTTGAAATTACAAAATAATGATAATAACAGTTCATAGGCACAGTAAGAAACTGGAATCAGAAGAGAGTGGGATGGAATTCCAAGGTGAATGCCAGAATGCCAAGGTAACCTGCAAGAGTGATTGATCATGGTCCCTCACCTTTTAAAGATGAGTTTTCCAGTTCTGCTGGGAAATTTTGGTGAGTGAATTCCACTGGTAGAATGCTATACTTTGCCACATCTAAAGTTTGCTGAGAAGAGCAATTACGAACTCCTAAATGGTAGCTATTCTTCAATGTTTGTTCTCAAAGCTCATTCTTTAGCAATTTAAATAAAGACATTGCTGTTAGTTTCTAAAATGAAAAGGTTTTACTGACAATTGCTGCTTGATCTACCATTGGAATTCAGGTAGATGACAAGTGACAATACTTGGGAATTCAGATACAGAATTGTCCTTTTCAGTAGGAAGAGTAAGAAGTTTGCTTTATGGAGAAAATTGAATGTTGCTTTCACAGTGGGGTGGTACAGAATTTCACCGTTAGAGTCACTGGTGTCTTGAAAGTAGTCCACTGTGAGTCTAAGCAATTTCATCTCTTCTATTCTATATTGATCCACTAGCAAATGATGCTGTCTAGAGGAAGAACTGAGAATTGGATCATGAGAACAAGTTGAAAGTTGAAACTTTCTGTGGTAAATCCTTATGATGAAAGAGCCAAGTCTGTTAGCTCATAGCTGGTGCAAGGGAGAGAAATCTCAGTGGTTCAGGGAGCAATGATGCATCTGCTGCTCATTCTTCAGCTCTTTTTACAACTTCAATTGCTATGTTATAGGAATGATGAACAAGTCAAGTCTAATTTTACCTACTAATATTATTCAGGAAAAACTCCGTGACACTTGTTAAAGAACAGTAACAATGTTATTCAAAACTGCCATATTGTAGTAGCTTTGTGATAAGGACGAGACAGGGTTGAACTCCAAAAACAAGGAAAAAGTGAAATCTAAGTCAGTGGGCAAGGTTTGGCGTAAGATAACAGATGACAGAAAATTACTCAGAGAAAACCTTAGGAATGAGAGAATGAGATTCTGACTAAATCAATATAAGATTCTTGCTGACGTCAAGCTAAAGTCATCCTATGTCATCTGGGGAATGGAAAAGGATAAGGAATCCCATCAACATCCACACTGATCAGATATTGAGAGTAGAACACTGAGGCTAAACTTGGAATCTTGCTAAAGTTAGACACAGCTGAGAGAAAGATGAAAGTTCAGAAGTCAAGATTTAATGGACAAGAGAGTATACATTAGAGTTTGATCAGGGACAGAATCTGTCAACATCTCCCAAAGACACGTATTTTTATATTTTCCATATTAATGAAGTCAGAAAATATGTATCTGATAGACAATAATTTGATATTTTCATCTCATAAATGAATATATTTCAATTTTATAAAAGTATAACTAGATGCACATTCTAAGCTTTTCTTGTGGTGGAGATAGAGCACTTTCTTGGACTTTTAACTTTTATTTAGTGAAAATAAACAATTAACAAGTAGTCAGTTCTAATCCAACCATACAGATTTAGACAAGTAACTTCATCTTCAACTCTTCCCTGAGAGTTAGTTATGCTCTTTGTATGCACAAAGTCGGCCACAAGCTGTTCTCCAAATTGCCTTTCCCATATGTTTTTGTCTCAGTACTTTAAAGGTTGTTGGGTCTCTGACCTGTAGTATCTATCTTTATGCTATTCCCTGTCTGATTACTAATCATCTGTCCCATAGTTTTATTATGTAATGACTATCAAACAGGATCCAATTTCTGAATTAGATAATTGTTGCAACAAAAGTAATTATAAATAAGACAGGCATGAAAATACAATAATATGTTAGTCTGTCTCAGAAACTGATAAATTCTCAGGAGCCAGGAGTGATTGTTATCACCATTTTTACTCAGGCCTTACATTCAAAGAAAGAGGTGATGTGGAAATTCTCACACAACCCCAGTGATGGGGTGGAGTCTGATCACAAGGCTGTACTTAAGGGGGTTTATTACTAAGAGGAATAAAGGAAAAAGAAATCCTCTACACTAGGTTCAAGTCCAATAAGCAAAGTCAAAATTGAACGTCACAGTCTTTGAACATTTTTTGTAAATGCTGGCCTCTGGGGTCTATCCAAAGCCCTACCCTTCAGCTACTTTGATATTATTTGAAAACCTCAAGTTGAAGTAATTAAAAAACTATAATACTATGAACAATCTTTAATACAGCTATGTCAATAATTAGTACAAACCTTGTTTTGGGAAAAGGGGCATCTAATTGCATTTTCTTCCTATATTTTAAATAATAAAATTTAGTTTTGTTTCATATTCAGACCTTGGAGTTTTCTGTCATCTGTGTTTCGTTGATTTCTAGCTCACAAACCATAGGGATACAGACCGTTCTTTGCTTTCATCTTTCTTGGCCTCCATGAATGCCTCCTTCAGCTTAGACTGATTCCTGTAGCTGGGGTTATCAAAAAACATACAAATGAACAAGAGAATATCTAGTCATATTTGAAATTTAGAAAACAAATTATATCCCAAGTATTGCATGAAACACAGCAGTCATTGTGTCTCTGACATTAAGTTAACTGCATGTCCCGTACCTTTATTTGCTTTAATTAACAAACTAACTTCTAGAATAAAACTGACAACTGTAAGAAATAACTATTTCTCCCTGAAATAATACACGATATTATAACACAACTCTGCATTCACCCTGGTAACCAAAGGTTTTACAAGAGAGAAACAAAGTTAGCAAGTTGGAACTTGGGACCAGTCTACAAGTTCCTCTTGAAGATCATCATCTTACAAAATTATTTACAAGATCTCATTTTGATTATGAGATTTGTGTCACCAAGAATGATCTGGCCCAAAAAAAAAACAAAAACTGCAACTGAAAATGCAAAAGACACGTCTAGGACTACTACTCAAAATATGTGAAGCACTTCTAAAACTCAGTAAGAAACAAGTGGTGCTGTTTTAGGCAGAGAGAAACTTACTCTGAAGTCTTTATTGCTATAATTTTAATAATGACTTCCTTACCTCAACCTATATTAATTTGGGAGTGCGCTAGATAGCTTTAGTGTCAACTTGACACACCTGGGTTGAGGAAGTCTCAATTAGGGAACTGTCTCCATTGGACTGGCCTGTGTCCATTGTCTGTGGGGCATTTTCTTGATTGTTGAGTGATATGGGAGGGCCCAGACCACTGTGGATAGTGCCACCCAAGGGCAGGATGTTCTGTATTTTATAAGAAAGCAGGCTGAGCATGGGTCAGGAAACAAGCCAGGAAGCAGTATTCCTCCATGGCCTGTGCTTTAGCTCCTGCCTCCAGGTTCCTGTCCTGAGTTCCTACCTTGGGCTCCCTCAGTGATGAACTGTTACGTGGGAGATGTAAGTCAAATAAACCATTTCCTCCCCAAGTTGGTATTGGTCACTGTGTTTTCTCACAGCCATGGAGAAGCAGACCAGGACAGGGAGAAAACTGACATTGTTACTCTTCTGAGTTATCCTGTCCATGAATGCGATATGCTGCCTTGTTTACTTAGAATTTAATTTTTAATTTACAGTTTGCATATTTCCTCATGTAGTATACAACTTAGATTTTCACTTTTTGTTGGGACAACTGTAAATGATATTGCAATTTTTATTGGAGTTTCCTTGTGTTCATTGCTGCTATATATAAAACTTATGAAATTCTCAAAACAAATTTTTTGTTATAAAAAAAAAAAGCTTTGCTCTAATTTAATGAAAAGGAGGGGAAAGGAGCCCAATTAGAAAGTGGCTCAATTGGAAAATAGACCAAAGATCTGTAGAAACACCTCACCAAAGACATGTGGATTCAGCACAGCATAGGAAATGGTCTGCCATAGTCTATGCCTCTTGGTTCATTTGGACTAGTCTAATAAATTGCCACAACCTCAGCAGCTTATCAATAACCAAAATTTCTCCCTCGGCGTTCTGGAGGCTGAGAAGTGCAGAATCACAGAGCAGGCATGCGCAGGCTCTGATCAGGGTGCTTCTTGTTGCAAACCGCTGTCCTCCCACTGTGTCTTCACATGGTGGAAAGAGGAAGGAACACTCCTATGGGTTTATTCTATGGTATTTATTATTTTATTCAGGGGAATACCCGTTTTCTTTATTCAAAGGATGGTTAAATTAAAGAACGTTAGGTCAGTGTTTCAGTGAAACTTCCAGAAAAAATAAAGGCAACCCCAACATGCATGCTCTGCCACAGGGAACCAAGAGAGCTAGTCAGAGGCTTTGGGGAAGTCTGCTTAGATCTGTCACTACACTGTCTCCACCACAGTCCTTCACAGACCCAGTGCCATGCTGTCACCATGCCTCCCTCAGACACCCCCAAGACAATCACATCGCCTTACAGGTGCACTGAAACTTGGCTACCATCAACACCCATCAACATGCACATCAGCCTGGTGCTCTACATCCCTGCTTGTCTGACTATGACTTGCTACATTAACAGGGATAGCATGGCTTTGAAGAACTTTGCCAAATACTTTTTTTACCAATCTCATGAAGTGAGAGAATATACTGAGAAAACACTGAAGCTAATTATCTGGCTGAATCTTCCTGTAGCAGACCATGATGACTGGGTGTAATGGCTAATCTTGCTGGACATTTTGACTAGATCTGGAATTAACTAAAATTCAAGCTGCCAAGCACATCTTTGAGGGATTTTATTGATCCGATTACTTCATGCGGGATGGCTTACCTTAAATGTGCGTGTCACCATCTCCTGATAGCATAAAATGGCATAGCAGACAGAAACTTTGTCTTTCCTTGCTTGCCTTCACTCTTCCTGCTGGCAAGCACATCTATCCCTTTGCTGATATTAGAATCAATTTCTTCAGCTTCCAACACAGACTAAAGACCAGTAGATCTCTAGGAATCCTCCAGCCTTTTAGCATCAAACTGTGACTGCTTCGTGGATTGAGCAACTACTGGATTCTTGGCCTCTCTGATGTGAGACTGTCATTGGTGGAATACCTGGACCTTATCATTTAAGCCAGTCTAGTAAATCCTCTTTTAATGCATACAGACAAACATACACACTCATTTTATAAATTCCTTTAGAGAATCCTGACTAATATCCTGAGAGAACTTGCTGAATGCCTTGAAGTATGCAATGAATTCAGAGAGTGTGAATCAGCTTCTACCGGGACTCTACAAACCCGTCACTGACTAAAGTGATTGATTTCCCCTTAAGTTACATCGTAGATACTCAGTGTCTAACTGAGTGGAAGAAATTCATCAATTGGTTAACCATGTAAACAACTTGAGTAAGGAGGACCCATTTTATAAGACCCAGATTTCACTCAGGAGGACTACATTTGCATGACATAATCACCTCCAAAGTTGCAACTCTTAACACTATTGGCTTGAGGGTCAAGGTTTCATCCTATGCATTTGGAAGGGCACAAGCCTTTAGACAATAGTGAGTCTGGAAAGGAAATTTAGACTAGCCGGGTCTTTCATTCATTGCTTTGGGAATGCAGTCACTTTGGAAGCCAGTGTGGTAGTTTGTTACAAAACTACCATGCAATTTTACCATACAATTCAGCAATCATACGCTGATATTTACATCAAGGGGTTGAAAATTTAGGCCAATACAGACCCCTGCACAGAGATATTTATAAACACTTTAGCAATAATTACCAAACTGTTAGAAGTAGCCAAGTGTCTTTAGAAGGCAAAATAATAAGCTGTGGCACATCCTGACATTACTCAGTACTAAAAGGAAATGAATAACTCAACCTTGAATATACGTGGAAGAAACGAGCACATGCCACTACTCAGTGAACAAAGCCAAGGAGAAGAAAGCTGAACAGGGTATGATTCCAACCTTATGACATTCTGGAAAAGTAAAACCTATGGCGACAATGAAAGCATCCATTGTTATCACTGAGTGGGAAAAAGACATAATAAATGGGAATAGGGGAAATTAGAAAGTGAAAATATTCCATATAATGGAATATAGTTAAAGATATTCCGTATCTTCCATGTAAGATATATGACAGCATATATTTGCCCAAATCCATATGATGTACAGCATCGAATGTAGACCATAATGTAAACTAAGAACTGAGGATTAAGATGCCTCAATGTAGATTAGTCAACTGTAACAAATGAGCCACTCCACTGGGGACTGGCATAATAGGTAAATATTTAGATGGCCTTTGCAAACCCTATAAATAATCCAACATTGTCTGCCAGAGTCCAGAAATAAAATGCTCAGATGGTATCTGACAACACACAGGTTAGCTGCATCATCACAGTTCCTGTCACTAGTTTATTGGATACTAGATTGGATAAGTTAACAATAAAGACATGGATCTACCCTCCCACACCCAGCAGTAATCAGTCTCCATCAGTTCCCAGGCTAGGTCGGGCCTACTGCTCATTTTCTTCAGTCCACTCTGGGCCCTTGTCTGATTAAGATCTCTAGATAGACTGAATAGACTCCAGTGGATGAACTTACACCAAAGGACATGTGGGTACAAATGCTTGATTGGATGGGACTTAATTTGTATAGCAAAATACATGAGGTCTGGTGGAGGAGGTGTGGATGGGGGAGGGGCTTTAAATTTGATTAAGAACTGTTGTATGAAATGTACAAAAGTTCAATAAAAATATTTTTTAGAAAGACATGGATCAGACTGGCATCTTCTAGGTAAAGTCAGGAGATCACTACATGTTAAAGAGTAATAAAACTGATGTTAACGGATAATAAAAGAACTTGGATTCTGAAAAATATCTTTCATGCCTCTGAACTTTAGATTTTCATGTGTGAAATTATGTGTCTCATAAGACAGAATTTTTTGAAAGCAATTTGTAATTTATATTTTATGTGTATGAGTGCATTGCCTGCACGTGTGTATGTGCACCCTTGTTATGCCAGGCCTGAGGAACTGAGATGAGGGTGCTGAATTCCCTGGAACTGGAGTTAGGATGGTTGTTAACCACCATGTGGGTGCAGGGAATTGAACCCAGGTTCTCTGCAGGAGCAGCCAATGCTCTTAACCACTGAGTCATTTCTCTAGCCCCAGGACATAGATTTTATTAAGATTCATTAAATTAAAAATTATGTCTTGTAGGATCAGAAGGGCTTCAGAAAGAAGGGGACAGGAACAAAAGAGAGCAATGGCAGTGAATATGACTGAAATACATTATATACAGGTATGAAATTTTCAAAGAATTTAAAATGTTCTTAAAAATTACTCACGTCTATTGTAGTAAAAGAAACTGATTTAACGGATAGTATTTTGGTTAAATTTTCCACGATTCTTTTTGCCTTTTAATTGTGTAATTTATTTATTTATGTATTATTTCTATCAGAATGTAAATTCCACATCAGAAGTGGGAATTTTTTTGTTTGTTTGATTAATTTTTTTGATATGCTTTGTTTAGTGATTTTATTTCAGAGGCATGAAAGATATTTTTCAGAATCCAAGTTCTTTTATTATCCGTTAACATCAGTTTTATTACTCTTTAACATGTAGTGATCTCCTGACTTTACCAGAATCCCTAACTAATCAGCAATCAATAAATAATAGTAACCGTTATTCCTGCTCCTTCAGCACTTAACACCCGAGTCCAGCACACAATATGTGTTCATTAAACATGATTAAATACCTGATTTTGAGTCTTGCAAAAGCAAGAATACCTCTTCCATAGCTCCTACTACGTTCATCGACTCACATTAGGCATTAGTGAGCATTTTAGTAAACGCATTGTAACTTTGTTTGTATAAAGGAATGGTATCATTTGGTAGACAATGACATTAATATACAGACAGGTTAAGCACACTGCCCCAAAACACCCATGAAATAAGTGACAGGACTGGGATTAGCATACAGAGACTCTGCCTCCCTCCACCCCCAATATCTCTGAGGTGTTCTATGCAGCTAGATTTAGGGAGTGGGAACCATATTGTTGAAGGAGTAATCATATGTCAAGAAAGTACATAAAGATCAGTCAAAACTAGGAGAAACTGATGTAAAAATGTGATATCCTTCAGCAGATGACATAGAACAAGAAAATCTTGGGACCAACATTTTCTAAGTAAAAATTACTTAAACTTCACATTAATTGACAGAGTTATTTTATTCCAATATATTTTATATGGTCAGTATATTCTAATAGACCCAAGACACAAGTAATGTTATCAGAAAAGGATGTAAACTTGAGTTACTGTTTCAAAGAAATGCCAATCACACCTGGGATAAAGAATTATCCCTGTACCTTCCTCAGAGACTTGTATCTTTGGCTGTAATCCAGCTCCAGCACAGTTAGAGATTTGTATCTGAAGTAAGACTCCTCACAATCTAGCTACAGTAGCCGCATTTGCAGTTTCCTAGACTGAAGATCATAAAGTGAGACCCCTCCAAAACCACAAAGCCTTGAGGGAGTCGGGAGGCAAAAGCTACTGTGAAACAATGCAGAAATCCTTTTTTCTCTTAACTGAATCTATGGAAGAGAACCTCAAGAACCAAAGGAAGCACTACGCTCTGAAAACATCTCCAATTGTGCTTCTAGTTACCGTCTGGAGTCAGTTGTATTTATTGGTGTATGCCTCTCTTCTTCTATTGGTCTCCTTGTCTTTTTATTATTGCAAAACCAGGAGGCAGTGGCCTTGTTAGTGGTCTTAGCAAATTGTCTTAATCACTCTGAGCCTCCCTTTCATTATCTGTAACAGAGGGCTAATAATCCTTATTATGTAATGTAATAAGGATTTAAAGCACTAAGTAATTAGAGTACTGAGCAGAATCCCTAACTAATCAGCAATCAATAAATAATAGTAACCGTTATTCCTGCTCCTTCAGCACTTAACACCCGAGTCCAGCACACAATATGTGTTCATTAAACATGATTAAATACCTGATTTTGAGTCTTGCAAAAGCAAGAATACCTCTTCCATAGCTCCTACTACGTTCATCGACTCACATTAGGCATTTAGCACGTTTATTCACTCTATTTATAAGAGTTCAACCTCGAAGAAAACTGTAGTTTGTCCAATTCTAATGAGGGTCCAGAGTCTCTTAATTCTGTACATTCACAGTTGGTGAAGATTTCCTGGCATGAATTTTATATTTTTTTGCTATTCATTTGTTCGTATTTTATGTGTATGAATGTTATGCCTACATGTATGTAAGAGCACCTGTGTCCTGCAGTGCCTACGGAGGACGGAAGAGGGCGACAGGTCCTCTGGAAAGGTAGTTAGCCACCATGTGGGTGCTGGGATCCAAACCCGGGGTTTCTGCAAAAGCAGCCAATTCTCTTAAGGGCTGAACCATCTCTCTGGCCCTATATTTTCAATCCTATACAATGAGCCTTTTCCTGGTGGGGATTCTGTGTCTTCAAGGTGACCATTTCTTTTCTCAGGGAGGTTGGAACCCTAAAATAACACATAAAGAAATCCAGGAAGTCACATAAGCAAAGGTGGAAAAGAGAGGTGGTGGATTCTCAAGCATAATAGTTTCCGTGTCACTAAAATGTCTGCCTGGGTAAAATTGCCTCTAGAAAAGTTTTCTTCAGAGGTGGGGCAGACCGGCCATGGTACTGAGTTAAACCGCACCGCCATCTGGTGGTCATATGATGCGGAGACTGGAGGCTGAGCTTTACATGTATGAGCAGATTTATGAAAATTTAAAGGAACATTTCTGCCTCCCTTACTGATAACCAAGGAATGAACCTAAGAAACAAATGATGCATTTATATTACAGAGAACGAATGCACAGCCACCATCTCATCTATAAGACGTGAGGCTAGACCCAAATATCCGCTTTTTCATGTAACTACATAGCGCCCCACGGACCTTAGTGCTCTCACTTTTAAAATGTAGCTTCAGTGGTCGTTGTAACTATGAATTCAATGACTGGGTATGTGGAAGTAAATAGGCAATATATTCATAAGGAAATCTAATCGTGCACACATGAATTAAGTTTGAGTTTGGAAATAAATTCTAAGTCATTCAAGCTGCATCTGAGCCATGCACTCATTTCTTTACAGCCTCATCCATGAGTCTCTACCAGGTAGCTGCATGTTGCCATATAGGATATAAACACGAAAACACATAGGTTTTGTTCTCAGAGAAATCACAATCCAATAATGAAGACAGGAGTGAATATTGCACAGTGTAGTAACAGATTATGCTGAGGCCTATTGGGCACACACACACACACACACACACACACATATGTACACACACAGAGAAACACCCACACACAGACAAATGAGTGTTCCATTCTATCTGGCTGGAAAAGAAAGAGTACGGATACAAAAAAATTTATATTGAAACATAAAACATGTTTATCTGAATTTGGTCTCACATAAATGGAATTCTATGCCTGGAAGGCTAGTTAGGAGTGCTGGAAGAAATTCTGAATGTGGAATGCTAATATTGAAGAAAAAATCTATTATAAAAAATTATTATTCAGTAGTCATGAAAATATCCCAATCCTCAGAAATTCATGGCCCTTATTCTAAACAAATCAAAGGATAATCTGGGTTAGGGACAATATTTTATAACATTATAAAATTTGCTATGTTATCTGTAGTTATAGAAACCGAAATCATTTTAATCTGGGGAATGTCATATAGAATTAGTGGAAAATAATGAGAATCAATGGTCTCATAGTGGTTCCTCTAGAACAATGGGTCTAGTCATTTTTATATTGCATTCCAGTCCTTTAGTGTCATGTGTTAATGGCTGTTGGAGTTCGCTTCTGTCTCTGTCTCATCATATCTGAATGAATGAGTGAATGAATGAATAAGTAAATGAATAAAACTTCTTTAATGGCCTAAAAGTCCCATATTCTCTTTGAAATCCTTCGTAGTTTCTTCCACCATCTTCTGACATTCAAGAATTGCTTTCTAGATAGATTGATTGATGACCATCTAATCCACACATCATTCGTTTTAAATGACTCCCTTCTGGGCTATCTCAAAGAAGTACCCATTAGTTCTTCAAAACATGGTTGCAAGAATAAGCGTATGCCAAGAACAGTAAAAGTCGCAGGATGTGTCTTTTCTGTTTATCAAGTAAAACAGAAAAATTTAACTATTTTAAGCAAAGAACGAGGTAAGAATGTACTTTTAAAAGAAAGGAAATAGTTTCCTCTGGTTAAAGGAATAGTTGATTGTATTTTGAGACTTGGTCTGCGCCTCTCCCATCCATTTGCTCATCACACACACTCTAATAGTCACCACAGCACTGTGCCCTTGTGCGATGCCTGTTCGGGTTATTCGTTCTGCCTACAAGTGCCTTCCTCCCACCCGACTCATCCTCACTTCTTCAAGAGAAGCTCTCATTTAATACTATGCCCACAATCCTATCCTCCAGGGCAGATCCCTGACTCCCCAGGCTGACACACATGCCTGCTCTGTGTGCTACCTTGGCGCCTCCTACTACGGTACTGGGGAACTGCAAGGGTGACGAGTTGACAGATTCATGGCAGTTTGTTCTATATGTTTTGCAGTGAAATATAGGCTTCTTCCCATCAAAAAGCTCTTGTTTCATGCTGTGGAATCTGGGTTAATCTAGTGACTTACTTAGATCAATAGAATGTTAAAGAATGCCAGTTTACCTTTCTTGTTTCAAGCTAGAACTCAGAGTGCACTACCTAACTTCAATGATTTATGCAGCTCTAACAAGAGGATGCTAATTAATTACATCATTCCCCTTCCAGTATGATATGTTGTACACACATATATAAATATATGCCAGGGCTACTGGAAAAATAATGAAGCAATCAGTTATCTCTACATAAATATACATATAGAAAGAGAGTGACAGAGAGGCCTTCTAACAGTAAAGAATTCCACAAACCTAGAATAGTAGACTTTGTCTTGAGATCAGGTGTCTGGGTTTTGACTGTACCTTCAGACAAGTTTGTTGTCAACCTGACACACCTGGAGAGAGTGAGCCTTAACTGAGGGTTTTCCTCCATCGCTTTAGCCTGTGGACATTTCTTTGATGGCTGATGGGTGTAGGAAACACCAGTCCACTGTGGGCAGTAATTAAGCCTGGGTGAACTAGCCTGGGCTATATAAGAAAGGTGGCTGAATATGAGTCTGGGAGAAAGACAGAAAGCATCATTTCTCCATGGTCTCTGCTTCAACTCCTGCCTCCAAGTTCCTGCCTTGAGTCCCTCCCCTGACTTCGCTAAAAGATGGATTGTGACCTGAGAGTTGTGAGTTGAAATACATCCTTTCCTCCTCAAGTCGCTTTTGGTTCTGGTGTTTATCACAGCAACAGCAAACCAAACTAGGGCAGACCATGGTTGAGGATGATCTTCAGAGAGAAGAGAGAGCACAGCTAATCATTTAATCATAAACAGTAGATGATACTCAGTAATACGTTGTGTCAGCATACGAACCCTTATCTAATACCAGCAATATCTTATAATAGGTGATACACACATAATATACTAAATATGAGCAAGTTAATATATGTTAAATAAGTAAATTTATGAATGACTTTTTAAGGTGCTCTGTGGGAGAGTGGACTTAATGCAGACTTTATAGCTAGGTGTCTCAGGACCTAAACGCAGTTCAATACACAAGCTTTGGGTCACTCCCAACCTTCGTGTTCTCATATGGGGAAAGGTAATAACAATTTTTGAGTAGTTTATAAAATACAGGAGAAATAAAATGTAAAAGCTTTCTAGCACAATGCCTAATGTGCCCAGAGTGTGACAAGCTCTTAATAAATGGTAGCTATTGATTTCACTAATATTTTGTATACTGTCTGTGGCAAATAAGAATTCAGAAACCAGTTTAGGTCAGTTCTACATACAAAACAATAGTGCTTTCTATATAAGATACATTCATCAAATATCTGTAGAATACCCGAATGAATAAACCCACTTTAAAAATGGTTTGACATCTGGGTCATGAAAAGTATTTTTCAAGTGTGTGGGAGCAACGCAGAATCCGACCACTGGGAGGCAGTATATAGACACGATGAAAATAGGCCTATCTTCCGGGATCCTGATTCTGCTGAAATTTCTTGTAATTAAATTAGGCACTGCAACTATTTAAAAGTAAAGAAATGAACTCAGTTAGTTACTCAACAGTTTATTATAGACGATTTTTTTTCTTCCTATTTCTCTTTCTTTTCTCTATCTTTCCCTCACAACAAGGCCTGTTCTTTTAATTCTCATTGTAATTTTACAACATGTAAAATTACTTTAATAAATACAAAGCTGATACATGGTTGATCTAAGAAAGACAACTGTCCATGAAAGATCTGCTCCCTTTAGCCTACAACAAATAAAACACCTGTCTCAAGGCTACTCTACTACGGTTCCGTTTCCTTGACCCCTCCCCCAGTTGACCAGTGATTCGCATTTCTTCTGTTTCACACATCTTTCCACATATCTTTCCCACGACTTCTCCCTGCTCCACCTGTCATGTCTGATCATCACTGCCAACTGAACTAGATCTAGAAGTACAACAGAAACATACTTCAGGGTATGTCTATGGAGGTGAGTCTCAAAAATGTCTGGGTCACCCTTTCCTAGATACAGATTTCTCATTGCATTCTTCATGTGCTTTCCAGAGATACCACGACAAAACACCACAGAGCAGATGGCTTAAACAATCGAAATTTTTTCCTCACAGTTCTGAAGACTATAACTTGAAGAACAGCGGGCTGGCAGGGCTGGATTCTTCTGAGACCTTTCTCTTTGCCTTATGGTTGACCCTTTTGTCTCTGTATTTTCACATGGACTTTTCTCTGCACATGCCTGGTGCCTAATCTCTTCTTATAAGGATATCTGTCACATTGGATCAGGGTCCATCCTAATAAACCAACAGAGGCCCAGTGCTGTCCTTGATCAGATGTTTACATTAGCATACAGGAAGTTTCATGCAGCCAGATATGACCCGCAGAGTAAATTAGTCTCAGCTCAGGATTAACAGCTGTGCTTTGAGTGACTTGCTAAGCATAACCCTGCAGTAGCTTCTAGGAGGTAGCAGCCTACAGTGACATGTTTAATACCTCTTAGTCCTGGGTACAGGTGCCTGTGTCCTTACCAGAGCTATCCTCGGATCAGATACAGACAGACCTTGAATGAGGCATCCATGGGGCAAAGGCTTGTGAGGATCTGGAACCCACAGTCCCTACTTTTCTCAGACTCTTCTCTGGAATTCAGAGCTCTTAACATGACTTGAAGCTACCTTGCATCTGGGGAATGCAGAGGCCCTTCCTTAGATTGGTCCTTCTCAGGTCATCTCTACCCCAAGAGATGGGAGGGAAGTCCAAGAAGCATGGGACTGAGCCAGACCTGGAACAATATGTAGAGCAAGATGCACCTGGGCCAGGAGTCCCACCTGGCTCTCCCCGCCCGGACCTCCAAATAGGCAGGCCAGGCTTTCTGTAGACTTTGTAGCTTCCTAAGATTTTGCCTGGTAAGCACTGTTTGTGTGGAAACCAGTGCACTATGATTACTTTCCACTCTCACCCTCCGTGTGATTTTGGACAACTCATCTAACCTTTCTGAGCTTTAGTTTCTCCAAATTAAAAACCATCCAACAAAACAACTAAAATGGAGATGTTAGATAAAATAATCATATATTGATATCCCAAATTTGTATTTAGTATTTCCTACTGCATTAGGATTGCTAAGACTCAAAAGTGAGGGTGGAAGATGTTATGCAACCCATATTCCAATGAGACATCAGCCAAGCAATTCTCAACAAATGAGTCCAGATTCCTCCCAGAAGACACCACCCCAGAAGTCTCCCTTAGTCTGTGTCAGGAGACTGGAAGAAGAGTCATTAAGGAGACATGATGAATGCAGTAAGTAAAATGTACCAGTGAAACGCATATACCCCCACACACATGTACACACACATATGAGCACAAGCACACATATACACACATGCACACATACCCAAACACACACAGACACACACACATCACATACACACACACATGCACATATATACACACATGCACACATAACACATACACAAACACACAGATGCACACATATCACATACACACACAAGCATACACATATGCATGCGCACACACACACACACACACACACTCACAGAGGAGAAAAACAAGGAGACAAAGGTGGTAACAAAACCCAGAAAACAAAAGACCTGGTGTTCCTAATGAGTCATAACGTAAAAGGCAGTGATACAATGGTTAAATTTAGAGCTTTGATTCTTTTAAAGCCACTGCACTAATATAGGAAGACTTCCTTTTAACCCTTGCTTGGTGCTTGTACTAATAGAAACTTTGTTCATCTGTTTCTAGCACTTACATTGACAAGGTGAAGGGATCACAAACCAAGTAGAGACTCTCACAGGAAAAGTGTGAAGGCAATGAGAAGCAAGGAAGCAGGAGAAGGAGGGAGACACCGATACCCTGCTCTGCCTTTGCAAATACCTGAAACTGGGATTTGGAGAGTATTATTAGACAGTCTTTTAAAAAGGCCATGTTGGCCAAATCAAATCTCTGCGGTGATTGTAGAGTTTGTATTGATAATACCTATTAACCGTAGAGTTTGTATTGATAGTACCTAACTATTAACCACAAATGTGCTCTGACCATCTGCATGAAGTCTCTGCAGTAAAGTTGCCTTGCTTCCACGAAACTATCGTCTGCAAGCCACAGTACATGGCAGACTATCTTGCACCAAGATGAGCTGATAGTGTGTAGTTTGTACAAAGCAGTTAATAAGAAGAGCAAGATGCCTGATTCTAATGGGCATGTTTCTTCCTTCAGCATTGTGTTGAAATCCTGGGTCTTACTAATAGATGCAATAACTCTGATGAATCTCTCAAAATTTCTGGACTTTATCTCTTTCTTAAAAGAAAAGAAAATGATAATATCTACTTGCGGGTAGATTAAAATGGGGTTTCACAGGAAAATACTAACTTATGGGAAAGTTTAGTATCTACAGGGCTCCTCTAGTCCCCATTCTTTGAAAAGTCCTGTTTCCCAGGTTCAGAGAGCAATGGTGACATCAAGTGGCCAAAAAAGAATTTTGGTCAAAACTTCCAAATAGAAATTCTATCTCCAATGTACGTAGATTCCTTTTCAATCTTTTTGGAGCTCAGGTGGCTTTGACAGTATGTTAAGCACTACTGATACAGTGTAACATATTTCAGAGTTCGAAGACTAAAATCCTGTTACTTAGAACAGCATCCATTTAAGACTGAGGTCATTTCAAAGAGGCATGGGACTTCAAGCCTGGAAGGAAGAGATAACTAAATGAGGATAATTAGCTTCTTAACATAGCAAACTTCATGATTTATAGATTCTATGATGTCTTCTTGTTGGGGTAAATTTTTACTCTCAAATATCATCCCGTAACTAAACATGAACAAGAACTTGTTGCTAAATATTGTTCAAAAATGTGTCCTATTTGTCTACTTTCTTTAAAGTAAGCAGCATGCAACAGATACCCCATGAAATTAATGGGTCGTGGCATTCATTTCACACATTCATAAACAAGAATCTCCAAACGATGTTTTGGCATTAATAGGAAAGTCCATACAGGAAGGGCTGAGAACAGTCATGGGACAAATAATTTTAACCTCACTGGTCACAACAGTAATGGAGGGCACTTCAGGTCTTAGAGGACCAATCAAATGTACAGTGACCATGCCTATAAATTTTCCCTGGAGAACCCCAGCACCATGTCTTCAAGCTCAACCATGCTGAGACATCTAAACTGAAGGTTAGATGAACTGCCTGTCCCTGAATGAAAGTTTGCTGCTGTGAAATCTTTCTGTTTGTATTTCAGAATCTGAGACTGCCATAAATGTATCTGCTTTCTGTTACAAATTGTCAGTGAGAGCTTTCTAGTCTATTCTTTACTGGTGAAGAGGAAATATACATCTAATTCCTTCTTATCTTGGAAATGGTTATAAAAGAAAATCCTTGATAAATGAAATGATTTGCTCTGGGTTTCTGGAGGAAATGTTTGATGGGTTGATTGTCTAGACTCTGGATTTCTCTGGCCAACATTGTTTATCTTCTTGGAGAGTTTGGCAAGTTTTCTCTCTTTAGAAAATGAGTTGGAAACCATCAGCGAGACTTCAAAGCAATGGCTTGAGCTTTTATCTTCTGATTTATGAAATGAACTCTTTCCATTACTTATCAGAACACTGAGTCCTTCCTAAGGAATTACAAACTTACTCTATAAAAAGAAGCAGGGACACACTGGCTATCATATCATCCTTGGAATTAAATGAGCATAAAGGGTCACAGCAAAATAACAGAAGTCTTAACATCTGAGCAGTGCAGGACATTGGATTAGAGTGTAAATTTGGAGATGCACTAAAAGTTCACAAAGACGACCTGGCTTAATTTTATTTCTGTTTTTAGTATTAACTAACTCTCTCTCTAACGTTTCTCTAAAGTTTCAACTGAATTCCCTTTCTTCTTTAGTCTTCTTACTTTAACAATAGGGAGCAGGGTGGACATTATTAGGATTGCTTCCATCTTGGCTGAGCTTTGGAAAGTTATAGAACTTCTGTTTCCTTGGTTTTCCCAATCCTTAAATTAGAATCAGAGGACAAGGAACCTATTTTTTAAAAGAACATTCTAGAATACCTTCAGAGGATGTTAGTGAAATGATTATACATATTTCCAGAGTGCTGTCTATATGGTTTTCATTATGAGCCAGTTTTTGGCACTGTTGGTTAATGTCAAGTGGTTTTCTTATAGAGAACTCTAATATCCATAAATCCAGTACATCTTAAAAGAAAGAAGAGATTGATGAAGTAAACTGGATTGTAGTGATCAATCTTAATTATCAGTTTGACTGTATTTATAATGATCATGAAAACAAATTTCAGCAGGAAAGAAGGAAGACTCACTCAGTATATGGGTGATATCATCCCCTGGCCTGAGGTTCTAGGCTGACTATAAAGAAGAAAGTCAACTGAGCACCAGCATTATCTCTCTCTCTGCCTCCTGACTGCAAATGCATTATGACCACTGCCTCATACTTCTTCTTCCACGACTTCTCTGCCATGATGGACCAGACCTTCAAAGTGAGTCAAAATAAAGCCCTGTTTCTTTAAGTTGCTTTGTTAGGTATTTTCCACAATGACAATAAAAATAAACTAATTCATGGATTTATTTATACTTTGGCCAAACTAGAGAGGAAAAACTACCAGACTCTTGCCAGCTTTTCAGGAGCAGTGATAATGTTACACAAAAAACGCAAGGGAAGACTGGAAACATGCCTGTGCTAACTGTGAAATCTCATTCTGGGAGGAATGCTGTCCTCTGTCAATACCAATATTTCAGTCTTCACTTTCCCTCATCATGGGGGTCTGGAAATTTTAGCTAATTCGGATCCATTGCTTCAATAATTTTATAGGCAAAGTGAGGAGCGCAGGTGTCTCTCTTTAGAATTTGTCTTCTATTGAGGCAGTTATTCTCTTCTCATTGCTTTTAGACTTCCATCTTAAAGATGTATGAAAATTGTGAAACAAGCTTCTGCTTTGACACAAGCAGAAAACTTGAGTCAAGGTTAGAAGGTCTTCAGTTAGCATCGATAACCACACCCAAGGATCATTGCTTCCTAGCCTCTCAGCTGTAGGTTGTTTTGGAAGGGCTGGACAATTATTATCAGCAGTTAGGTTCTAGGCTGGGTATCTGTCAAGGTTCTTAGCCTCTTGTACAAAGGAATAAGGACTCACACAGATATGCAAAGGCAGAAAGATAACTTGATTCTGAGAAAAGACTAAGGGTACTCAGAGTCCAGGTTATAGTCTCAGGTCTCTTTGTGGGATCTAAATAAAGGAGGGGTTGTTTACTAAAGGTGTACTTTGTTTCTCAATTTAGATGGATAGTTTATGTCATATGTTCATTTTTCCTACTGCCCATGAACTTTCCCATAATGCATCTGATTTTAATCATATGCATGCCCAATTATACATAGGCAGAAGATGGAAAATAGGGGATTCCCCCTAAAAGTTTACTTAAGAGTGTTTTCGTTACTGAAAATGCACCCCAAACCCATTCAGGCTTGGTTGGCCTGTCTGTTCTTCACACTGGGTACTTTGGAAATAAATTTGAATAGAAATTATCTAAATTTAATGGTTAGGGATGAAGAAACTTCCGCTATTGTTCACAGAGGGGTATATGATTAAAATCATATGTACAATAACAAAATTGTTACTTAATCAAAGCATAGATATAGATGAGGTTTTAAAGAGATGGCTGACTAAATGACAGGGTTATTTGTTTTTATTTGAAAGGTACCAATAAATTGCCCCATGCTCCTGTAAATAACCTCATGCACATGCAAGCAACTCTAAACTTAGCAGATCACACACTATTAGAGGACATGAAAAAAGAGAGAACTTTCTGGGAAGAAGGATTGCAGTGCAGGTAGGGGATATGAGAGAGAAATGAAAAGTGAAAAGAACCAAATTCACTCCACACACACACAGATACACACACATGCACACGCACATACACACATATGCACACAAAGAGTAAAGAAGTGAGAAAAGGGGGCTGGAGAGATGGCAGCTAACAACTGTCCGGAACTCTAGTTCCAGGGAATCTGACACCCTCTTCTGACCTCCACAGGCACTGTACGATATGGGTGCACTTACATACATGCAGGAAGTACACTCATAAACAGAAAATAAAAATAAATAGACAAAGCGAGAAAAAATAAATAAATTGTCAAAAATACTTTTTTACCATTTTGTATGTTAGAAGTCTAAAGTCTAGCTATAATAATAGAAGAGAGAGTGTATTGTGTAAGTCCAGTGATCAGAATACAATAAGCACAGTCGAGATGGTATGCAAATGACAAAAGTAGTTTTATTCTTGAGAATCAACCAGCATGCTGGGGTCTACCATTCAGAGAAATGGCGATGCTGAGGTAGTGGCTCCCAGGCCTTTTAAACACAGTTACTGGATTTCGGAACAAGTATTGGGAAACTCAGGCTAGGATCGGATAATGGTTAGAGCAGATGTATGGGGCAGGTAGAGATTAGTCCTTAGTCTATCTGACTCAAGAGGTTCGACCCTGACCCTAAGAGGGGATGTTTGCCTAAGATAGGTTTCCTGTGGTTAAACTGTAATTGCTGATTAGTCAAGGCTGGGGGTGTGGGGGGGCCTGTTCTCCAAGGAAAGGGAACTTCCATGAGAAATGAACTTTAACAAGAAGCAAAACCTAAGGCTAAGCTAAAATGAAGGATATCACAAAATGGAGTTTGTTAGATTCCTACATATTGGTCACCTTGCATATATTAAACATACATGCCTTTAATTCTGTTAACTTTTTGGCAAGATTTAATAAAGGGGCCAACTATATGCCTTCTATGTATTTTTAGTCCCACATAGAAAGAATATTAAATATAGAGAATTGGGGCTAGTGAGTTGGCTCAGCAGTTAAAAGCATGTGCTACTCTTGCAGAATACCCTAGTTCAGTTCCTAGGACCCATTTAGGCAGCTCATAACTGCCTGTAACTCCAGCTCCTGGACGTCTGAAATCCCTTTCTGGTCTCCAAGGAGACTTCACTCATATATACAAATCCCGCACAGATACACACACATAAACATACTTAACAACAACAAAAAACTTTAAAATATGTACATATGTACTTGAATCATCTCAAAATAATTCTCGTTTTTTAAAGCAGTCATTAATACCTTCAACATAAATGGATACTTAAGTGAATCTTTATTTTCCTTAGCTTCAGCATCCTACATCATCAAAATCCTGACAATGTTGGCAGAAAACATAAGCTATTATCTTAGATGTTGTTAAGAAGGAAACAAGGATTTTAAAAAATACATTGTATTTTTTAAATGTTATATGTATGTGTATTTTGCTTGCATTTTTGTAAGGGCACCCATATTATGCAATGCCCACAGAGGTCAGAAGAGTGTATTGAATACCCTGGAAGTGGAATTATGAACAACTGTTAGCTGCCATGTGGGTGCTGGCAATTAACCAGGGTCCTCTGTAAGAGCAGCCAGTTCTCTTAATCACTGAGTCCTCTCTCCAGCCCCCAAAACAAGGATTTTAAGAAAGGCTTGTTGCTTAAGACACAGGATTACTTCTAATTTCACACTGGTGCCTTAGAAAATCTTTTAAATAAATTTACATTTTGAAACTTTTTTTTTAACAATTTACTTTCAAAAATAGACTCAAAGACTTTTTCCCTTGTGTATAAGTAGACCTCCCATTTATGTAATGTTCCTAACTAACTAGAGCTATAAAATGGTCATTAAAAAATATTTCACCCAAAACAGAAAATCAAATGAATTATGATTGTATTAAAACAATGACAAAATTAACTGGAAACAAAATATATTGGATTCTTGTCTTTATAAGTTAGATCTTTTAAATTTTACTAAAAGATCAACTTTCTAGGGCCATCTAATTGGACTGAATGTAAAGCATTAATGAAATAATCTTACAAACAACATCTTAATTATCGCTAACCTAAGTTATATAAATCTTTTCTCATGCTTTTCATAACTCATATACATCTATATACTCAAGGCAAATTTTGACTGTCATTATAAATGTAAGCATAACATATCTGGTGTGTAGAAGATCTATATTTTTTATTTATATTTTATTTAGTGTTATTTCATATATGAAGATTTTTATCACATAAAAATTATGTGTGTTGATTACATACATATTAGAAAACCATAAAAAAGAAGAAAATTTCTAAGAACACCTCCATCATGTCAAACTTATTTACAAAGCATTGTATTACATATCAGCTTCAGGGGTCTACCCCCTAGTAACCCTGTGAACACGTTAATTTTGCAAATGAATAGGATGATAGGCCAAGAAAGGAGGAAGAATCTCTGACTGCCTCTCCTTGGGACTGAGGGCACTTCCTAAAAAGGAAAAGTTGTTACCAATTAAGCCAAAAGGTGGAAGGTGGTGCTGGCATGGTGGTGTTCACATTGGTGAATAAGGCCCAGCAAAGTATAGGCTGTACCTTCCTGGAAAATCATGGCTCTGTGTCTGTAAATTCATTTCAATTTCCTCTCTGTAATTCTCAGTCTGCTCTGTCAAAGCATCAGTGAGGAGCTTTTACCATGCTCAAACAAAAGAAGAAATAACAGAGACCAACCAGATCCTGACAAATCCAGTGTTGCTCAATGAGAACTGCAAGCCTTGGCTGGAGGGTCAGACAGTCAGAGGAGCAAATCCCTGGTCTCCATGTGTGCCCTTCTCCAATGTGGCAGGAGTGCTGAACATCTCCATAGATGGAATGCATGCAAAGGATGAAGAGAAGGATAATGTGAGCTCTATGTAAAGCACATCTGTTAGCCAAGAAGGCGTGCAGGTACCTTTAGGGCATTGTCCTGAATATATAGAAGAAAACACTGCCTCCCATTTAGAAAACTGTGAATTCATGTTCAAAATTTTTTCCTTCTGGTTCACTTAAAATGCTTTAGAGAACATTATGAGGAGCCAGTCAGCCAAGATCACCAAATCATGCCAACACATTTTTCAGTTAACCTAGAGTAAATCTGGTTCATTACAGTGCAGAATTGAGCATGCCTGGAAGTGTCTCCACTTAACATGAAAAAGGTAATAAAGCAACAATGATCCATCCTCAAAGGAAAGCTGTCATAATTCCCTTTGATGAGGTTTATTATAATGAAAGGGCTACAAGGCCATGATTGTGCCTCAAGGTGGAAGGGAGAGCCTTCAATAGAAACAATACAATATATGCAGTAATCTAAATATGGTGGAACCTTAAAGGAAAAGAGAGACATCCTTTTAAAGCATGAGGAGGAGCTTCATTAAGATGAGAATGAGAGATAGGGAGGGAGGGAGGAAAAGAGGAAGAGAGAGAGAGAGAGTGAGAGAGAGGAGAGAGAAGCCATGAGATGGATGGGGGAGCACAAAGGAGCTTTTTTAGAGAGCAGTCCCTCTTAGGAGTCTTGGACCAATCTTCAAACAAAGGAAGGGTCTAATGTTTTATGACCTCTTCGTGGTGGGGAGATGTTTTCTATCACATGATTCAGCTCAGAGTAGTGTACATGACAGGGAGCATGGAGGAGCCAGATGCCTTCAGATGAGAGCTGCCATTCACAGCCCGGATGAGAGAGCTGCAGAGAGAACTGAACTGATTCTGGCTCTGAGGTCAGGTCTCAGGGTACAGGCCTGTGTTCTAACAATTGCCATCTTTCCATTTTGAACATGTACCTTATCATCTTGAGCTCAGAAATGTGCCTGCTCTGATATACGTTCCATTATGAACATCTTCAGGGTTCCCAGATAACAGTTTTAAAAATAACATTAATGCTTTCCTTGCTGGCTGCATGTAAGAAATCCCATCACTCTTTTGTTTCTGGTTGTGCTTTTGGCTTTTCACTCCTTAAGAAGCAAATATAGTGCTTGCGGTTACAAGTCTCCTGGAAGCACAGAGCAAGACATAGAGGGACGAAGAGGGACAGAAGGTGGCTAGCCTTCACAAAGCCCTCTTCTCCGCAGTGTTTTCAAGCTCACTATCTGAACGTCAGATACTTTAAATGTTATTTCTTACTATCATGTGCCATGGTACAGCCCGGATGGTATCTGTTCTGTGAAGTTGTTCTTGCCCTAGCCCATGGGCAGTAGTAACCTAGCTGTGAGTGACCTAAGAATCAATTTTTTAAACGTATTTTACTTATTATTTTTATTTTATGTGTATAAATATATTGCTTGCGTGTGTGTAAGTGCACCTGTGTTGTGCAATGCCTGCGGAGATCAGGAATACGCATTGGATTCTCCTGGACCTGGAGTGGTGGATGCTTGTTAGCGGCCATGTGGGTGCTAGGCATTGAACCTGGGTTCTCTGCAAGAGCAGCCAGTGCTCTTAAGTGCTAAGTCATCTCTCCAGCCCCAGAATCAACTTTTAAAATGGTTCCTTTTACAACATATTTTTTGACACATCTCTGTATTACCATGGAATCTCTCATGTTCTGAATACTCTGTAAAACTGAGGCATTTAAGAGGACAGGCTTAGCATGTTTGTTTTCCACTAACTTCTGAGAAGGGTCAGGAGTGGTTTGCTCTTTCTCACCTTTCAAAGTCCTAGGAACGTTTTCTTTCTGAGATATAACATCACATGAGAATATTACTAGGAAAGAAAAACAACAACAACAAAACAAAGCACCTGGACCTGGACTGCCTACAATATAGGGTAGGGAACTGTCGTTTTCTAGACAAGGAACAGACAAAACCTCAGTCTGTCACACCTGCAGCCACTAGTGAGCACAACAGTTTCTCTTGAGTAAACATTGGGTTTTTATATCCAGAATTCTAGCAAGAAAGGATAAAGGGAATGGGGAAGAAGACACGGTTGAGAGTGTAAAGCCTAATGTCCTCCAAACCCATGTAAACTCACAGGCAGGGAGTCAACAGAAGGACAGCCCAGAAACCCTATGTGTGCCCAAGTCAGAGTCTCCCCAGGAGGACGGTATCTTGATTTTCTATGATTTAACAGCAAAACACCACAGACTTGGTGATGGAGTAACAGAAATGTATTTTCTCACAGCTCTGGAAGCTTCAAGTCGAGGCTTTGGCCTCTCTGAATGCTTCCAGAGTTCTAAAAGTGCTGTAGCCTGATTCAGTGCCTGCTCAAATTTATGTATACCTCCCCTCTTCCATTCCCAGGCCTATTCCTACCAATCTTTAAAAGGTTAAACTTCCATTAAGTTGCAATTTCACAGACCTGGGTAGATAACTCAGTAAAATGCTTGCCTTGCAAGCACAGGGACCTTGAATTCAATAACCAGAGCACACATAAAACTGCCAGGTATAGTCTCAAGGCTCGCTGCCCAGAAAACCTGGCCTGATTAGTAAGTTCCAGGCCAAATAAAGTACATCCTATCTGAGGAATGACAGCCAAGTTTCACCTCTAGCCTCCACATGCATGTGCAGACACATACACCTACACACATGGACACACACAAAGGAAGTTCTTTGAGAAGCTTTCTCTGGCCACACAGGATTCATAGAGCCTTTGCATACATACTCTGGTATGACCCAAGACTTCAGTGCCTCTAAAACTCAAGTGGACATTAGGGTCAAGCAGATGGATTATTAAAGTTCTCTGGGTCAAAATACAGTTTCTGGCTTTCATGTGAGGCCATTTCAGATTTGAGGTGGGTATAAAAATTTAATTTAATGATTTCTCCTGTGAGATGAATGTTTTGGTACTGGGATTCCCCTTCAAAATGGCTCTTATCCAGAAATAGCCTATTTCCTTCCAGTAACCCCCACTTCTTAGCACCAGTGAAGTACAAACCCCTCAAGAGTAACGACTTTTGTCTTTCACACAGTTATGTATCCTGCGTTTTGCACTGTCAAGAACAGGATGGAGATTCAACAAATTATCATGTAAAATATAAATGAGCAAATGTGGGAATTCTTTGCATCAAGAGAATACTTTTTGGAAGAAGAATATGCTTTCAGAAATGTTGTTGTACCAAGGCTAATTTAAAATCCATAAACAGGAGAGTCAGAATTCATTTTGAAAGGGCTAAGTGTCTAAAGCTATAATGTTGTTTACACTGACTTGATATATACACAAAACCACTTTATAGGAACTTTGGCCAGGGTTATTTTGCCTTGGGGAACTGTAATAAAATACATAGCTGAAAAAAAAAAGAAATGTAAAATAAGATGTGAAAATGAGGCATTAGGAAAGCTGTTCATTATCTAATGAACACAGAAGGGAGCCAGAAAGCAGAGAAGCCTCCAAGATCATTATTCCTCCACTGGTAAAACTGGAAATCCATGACAGAGTTTAGAAAACAGAAGAAATAAAAGTGAAAGATGTTTGTGCAGGCTGTGGCAGGATGGTGAAAACACTGCAGAAGGGCCAGAAACTGCTGTACACCCTTCGGGTTCAGTGACCTTCAAAATGCTTTTCTTTCCAGCTTTAAAGAGCCCTGCATCCCAGTAGCCTCACTCCGACCTCTACCTCTCAGTCCCATCAACTCATGACTGCAGGAGCACTGTGAGGAGACCCAGGTGGGCTGTATTTCACTGACCCAGCTGCAGTTACACAAATATTAGCATTGCAGGCCCCCCGAGGGTGTAACCGAGAGGACGGGTGCCTCCAGCCCTTCTCTTGCAAGTGTTTTTCTTTGATTTTTTATTAAACGCAAGATGATTGGACAGAAAGACCCATTTTACTGGATCACCAATATTTCATGTTTCGATAAACAAAGCAACATCCCATCTTGAACATTAAGAAATAGAATGTGCATTTCCACTTTCATATACTGAAATTCTAAATCTCAAAGTGATATTATGATGGAAAGCCCTTAGAAATGGAATTCTCCTTTATCAAAGGGACTCAAAGAGGATCCTTCATTTCTCCTGCTATGTGAGAAAATGGGAGGGTGGTTTCTAGGAAGGCAGGATGTCGCCAAGAAGCAGTCCCTCACCAGAACTGAATCTACCCATGCCTTGAACTTCCTCACCTCCGTGGGTAGGAGAATAAACTGATGTTGCTTATAACCCACCCAGCTTCTAATATTTTTTACAATAGCCCAAATGAGTGAGACAAGGTTAAGAGGCTCTCATGATGGATCTGTTCACACACCTGGGTCTGTGCTTCACCTCTTAGGTAGATCTGGGCTCTCAAGGTCATGTCCTTTCTAAACCCCAGTTATTGTTGTGTGGAAATCAATACCAGCCAGAATGGCAGCAGCATAGTGATACTGACGTGTAACATTAGCTTCATACTTTATTATTAACCTGTCACAAACAGCCAGGGGCTCATCAAGGACATAACTAGCTTATACCTTTGTCAAGATAATTATTAACAGCTCTACTATTTGCCTGTAAAATGACCTAGACAGTTGCATGGTCACTCTAATTATAACCTCACCTAATAGACTTTTAATGATCTGACCCTTGTCTTATTATCTGGCTCATTTCATGTCATTTCTATTCCCTGTTACTAACTGTACCTAATTAATGATTTACTCAGAATACTTTTACTCAGAATACTTTTTCCCAGTGTATACTGGGTGTATGCTGTTTTCCCACTCATCCATCTCCTTCCTCTATGGATGTTCACATACCCCTCAGGTAGTCATTTAAAAGCTTTGACAGCATTTTATCTGACTTAAATATCTCTCTAATACTTCTATCACCTAGCAAGCATATATTCAACAAAACATTTGGCTGCTTATTTTATCAGCTTTTTCACAATCTAAGTCTCAGTATAAGTAAGTCAAGGATGGAGGAGTTCTTTCCATTGTACATGATATCTCAATGCTAATGAAATGGTAACCGTGCCTACAGTGACCTCAGGTAAATTAGAAATAGTTTTAAAAAATATCCACTTCTGTAAGTTCTCCAAATTCTCCTTTCCAATGAAAGTACTTGAACTAGATGGAGCAATACATACACCTCAAGTCTTTGTGTAGAAGTATCACCCACATTGTTGATTCCTCTGAGAAATCCTTTGACCTGTGGTCAAAATCTTGCCTGGTCTTTGGAACCCATGATCTTTCTAACTATAAGTTTGAACAAGCTGAAACTTAGCAGAGGTTTGAACTGTGCTCTGACAGATTCAGCCTTTTCTTTCTCTTAGCAGTAACATAAAAAAATACTCCATATTTGGAATATGGGTGATGATTTTGGGGGGTCACCATCATCTCTCAGTCTCCAGGCTGATTGGATTGCACTGGACTTAGTAGGCTGCTGTTGAGCGTACTGAACTCATAAACTAAAGTCCAATCTATGAGCACGTTGATGATTCCTAATACTCCTGGGAAATTATATTAAGAAAAGTAAAAAGTGAAGACAAGAGTGCTACAATTTATTGGAATAGTGGTATTAGATTTCTTTTTCAGATTCCTTATCTCTATTGAACAAATTCTAATACAGTGTCAGAGACTGGAGTTCCATATGAATAGCCTGCATTTCTCAGCCTTTAGCACACAGAACACCCACACACTGTGTCTCGCAGAAAATGCTTTTACCTCCAGTTTCTTGTCTGTCTTGTATTTTGATATCAATGACTACATTTATAGAAAACATGGATAAAGTAAAGAAAGTCATGGATGAGTTTTATGGAACTTTTGTCCCAGAGGTTAATGGCCTTGTCCATAGTGTGGGGTAATGCTTTTTAATAAGCGTAAACATAATGCTACAGTTTTGAAGCTGACACATCCATTATCGATTTAGTTTGTGTTTTGTAACTGACATGGCATTTAATATGGTGTCATCCCACACCCAGACACACAGCTGTATGCTTTGTGAGAGGTCCTCTTGGCTGCCTCTTTTCAGGTGTTATTGCTGAAGAGTACACATGTTCATGTCACATGCCCCATGGTGCCACAGGCTCTAACAATCCCTGGTGAGTCCTATGAGATATCCAGTCACTTATTTGTTATTTTAATCAAAAGAAGCACCACATTGACATTCTAGTAAGACAAGAAGATGCAAAGCTCTGAAGGTCTACTCTGCCACGGACATCACTGCAGTGATGTCCAAGACTGGGTCATAAAGGCCTTTCCAAAGCAAACCTAAGTCCTTCTGTGTCTAGGCAAATTACAGTTGTTCTGTTTTAAAGACTCCACAGAGATTAGCATGGCCCCTGTACAAGGATGACAAGTAAATTCATGAAACTTTCCATGATTTTTCAAGATGGAACATTTCTAAATCACTCAAGTTCTATTTTGAGAAATATATAATAGAGGCTGTAGTTATTCAGTGAATGTGGTACACAGGAAGCCAGGAGACTCAAACATGTTGTGCCTTGGGTTTGAAATGAACAGTTTTGAGAGGTTTATGGGACTACCCAGCTCCTAATCTTTAAAGCACAGCAAGATGGACAACACTGGATATTTTATGGATGTTTTGACCTATAGAAATAAATGTTAAAAACACTATTTTATAAAGGAGTAGTTAAGTAGGGAGAAAGATGAGATTTCCTGTGTATAACTGGGGAATTATAGTTCTGCATGCAGACATACAAGTCTCTTTCAATAAGAAATCAAAACTAAAGTATATGAAAAAAGAGTACAGATTTTAAAGTTCTTCTTTTATTGCTTCTGAAAAGGACATTGACTTTAGACATTCAACATGAAGAAAACATTTCTAGTTGAGTACCTCATTATCTTTCAAAAATAAAATTTTGAACTTGCCAAAATAAAGAAGACTCCACAGAAGGTCAGAAATGTTCCCACTGCACATCGTGCTCCGCCCCCATCAAAGAACGGCAAGAATTTTAATAGTATTTTTCTGAGAGGCCTGTGTTTAAAATGGGTATTTAAAGGTGTTCTTTTGCCATTTTGTCAGTAGTAACCAACAAATCATCATTAGAAATTACAGGGGCTTTCAAGATTCTGGAAAGAAGAAAGAGCCACTAGCACTTTCCAGACCAGCTCTAAAGAACAGCCCTCAGGCATTCTCTAGGCAGTGGAGAGTGTGCTGGGACTTTCTGCTCAAGCCTATTACTTAAGTGTCCTATAATCCTTTTGTGTTTAAAAATTAATACTTCTGTGACCAATATCCAGCCTCACCCTCTTCTGAATTATTAGACACCCAACTCTGACAATTATCAAATGATTAATGGTTTGAATGCCAGTGAAACCGAATGTTTTGTGAGCATTCACAAATTCTAACTTGTTAAAACCATGCTTATCAAACAAATTTTAAAGTTTTTGAATTTTTTCACAACTGTTTTTCCTTGCATGAATTCATTGAACATTTTTTTCCTTAGTTTAAATGCAATAACAATAATTTATGAGGTTTTACTAAAAATAATCATTTGAATTTTATTCATTCAGGCTGACCAAGATGGATCAGTAGGTAAAAGCACCTAGCACCAAACCTAAAGACCTGAGTTTGATTACTGGATCTCATATAGCAGAAGGAAAGAACTGACTCCCACAGACTGTCTTTTGACCATCACATCTATTCCCATGAATACACACATATATAAAATAAATAAAAATATCATGATTTGTCTTCTTTTATTCCCTTAAGGTCATTATTACACTTTTGTGTATTTACTAAATTTTATTCTTATAATACAATGCAAATTCAGTTGCTTTCTCATTAAGAAATATATATTTAGAGTGTCTATAAAGCATACAATATTGCTATATCTGTTTATAAAATTCAGAAAAGGGGCTGGAGAGATGGCTCAGTGGTTAAGAGCACTGGCTGCTCTAGCAGAGGACCTAGGTTCAATTCTCAACACCTACATGGCAGCTAGCAACTATCCATAACTTCAGTTCCAAGGGAATCTTCTGAACCTTTTCTGACCTCCTCAGGCATTGCATGACAGAGGTGAACTTACTTACATGCAGAGAGTACACTCATACACATAAAATAAAACTAATAAAGTATTTGAAAGCCAGAAAAATCAAGGATGTGTAAATTTCATTTATACGCTTTCATTTATTCTTAATTTTCCTATTTCCTTTGTTTCTAGATCAGCCATGCTTTTATTCTTTATTTCTTAACTGCAAATTTTAATGACTCCTACTTGATGTTAAATTGTCACAATAAAATATTCATTTCTCAAATTGTTTATCTCATTTTGGATGAAAATTTTATTTGTGTTAAAATTGTTGTTTCAATCTACTAGGTTTTATTCCAGCCTGCAATAAAGTTATAAATATCATCTACACTTGAACACTTACTCTTCCATTCAAATCTTTCTTATTTAAACTTTCCCTAATTCCAGTGTCTAATATCCTAATATTATTACAGAATTTCATTATTTTTGTCATTACAGATTTTTATTTTCTATGAAGGCCTTAAAGTTTTTGAAAGTACTTTCCTTTGTGCACAGAGCTAACAGAGTAAACTATGCATTGATTCTAATTCTCATCTTATGTTTTGAGGTTTTCATGTTAATGAAAATGGTCTTCAACAGTAAACTATTCACAATATCAAAACAGGTAAAGGGGCAGGGGATGCGTACAGAGTTCATTAAGGAGACACTGTTCAGTCTGGAACACTATTGACACAGCTAACATAATTCACACAGGAAGTTCTTCTGTAGGGTCGCAAATAATCAGACTGAAAACTGACAGTCAAGAACATGTTTCCTGTGGCATGTTGAGGAGCACTCTACATATATCTGCTCAATGGTGTAAGTATACACACACACACACACACACACACACACACACATATCTGATAGAAAATGTATGTTTCGAAAAGAACTGTTTTCAGCTCAGTCTTAAGAAACAGAGGAGGAACCATAGGTTCATTCCTAACTACATTTTGAGAAGATGAGTGTGGAATACACGGAAGAAGGAATTTTAAGAAGAGAAAATTGAAAGGAGGCTCAAAGCAAGGTCCCCAGGAGGTGAAAAGCCAGGGAAAGCGAGCAGGAGGCACTCAGGACTATTTTCCTTCACAGTTTTATCAGGGGCCCAGGAAACTGCGACTTTTAAGGAAACACCTACTTCATCATGAGAGGGCTGTTGTTTGGCCTGTTCTAATTTTGTCTAGCTTATTGGGTTCTACAAACTAGTGGGTAAGAATGATAAAATCCAGGAATTGCAACCTTTTCTCCATTGTTCCACTTAATAGTACAACAATTATCTATCAGTTAATGAGCACATGATTTTCCAAAGACTATTACTGGTCACAAGGTATTTTGTAGACATATTAATCTAAATTTTGCTGTTTTTCAGTCACTCCATTTCTCCTCTCTGTTAGCAACCTGGCAGCACCTCAGCCTTTTTTCTGGTCAACACTCCGATGGAGATGCAGCCAAATGATATTGGCATGTTTTTCCTCCCCAAAGTGTCTCCATTTCCAGAAAACAAAATGTACATCGCCAAGGTGCCAAGGTTTAAGACCCACCAAGTGCCAGGCAGAGAGTTTAAGAGAAATAAAATAACACTCTCGGTTTTTTTTTTTCTTTTAATCTACTTTTTCCTTCAAGAAATTTAGAAATACACACAGACTTGGAAACAGACAGATTTGTAAAATTTTTGTCATTGCCGTGTATTTACTTTTTAAGCAGACAAGCATAAAAACCAATGAATTGCTCAGATGATTAAGTAAAGAGCAAAACCCTGGCAAAGGTAAATGGGTAGGAAAATAAAATAAGGGTCTTACATCAAAAGTTGCAGTGGGCTAATTTCTGACGGAGTTCAACATACTATTCCCTAGCAAGCAGATAAGAATCGTGCTGGGGCTCTATTTATCAGATTCTTTGAATTTACTAAGACTGAATATTAAACTAAATTGTTAGCAGCTGGTTGTCTACATAACCCTAGGGACGCTCCTAGGAGTTATTATGTAGCTTTTTTCAAATCTGCCCTGGCGTGCATCAAATCGATGTTGGAAAGAGTTAGCTTTTTCCCAAATGTATTATCACAATTGTTCGAATTCACCTTCAGAAATCCAGGGGACATTTCTCCTAAGCAGTAGAGAATTCTGCATTGCTTTAGGCAAGGAATGGCAAGCCAAACCTGTCTGTGCTCCCTAGACCTGGTAGAATTGGTATCTTAGGCCACCCTTGCTCATGAAAGCCACAGCAAAGCATTCTTGCAGGCCTGGGTGGGACTGAGCCTCTTCAGCTAGAAGCCTCCCGGGCTTTTCAGCGTTCCCATGCTTTTCTGTCACCAGGTCTAATGACCCTTCCATGGTTTGCCACAAAAAGTAAAAAGAAGACTTTTACTTAAGATTAACAAACAACAAATTAGGTCATATCCCCAAGCTTGAATAAAAATATTGCTCAAATCCACAACAGAAAGCTCATTTTAAAAACTAGACATGGTGGGTGCTGGAAAGATGGCTCAGTAGTTCAGAGCACCGGCTGCTCTTGTTGAGGACCCAGGTTCAGTTCCCAGCACCCACATGGTGACTGACAACTATGTTTAACTCAAGTTCCAAGGGATGTGATACCCTCTTCTGACCTGCACGGGCATTGCACGACATGAGTGCACTTAATACATGCTGACAAAACACTCACATACATTATAATTAAAAAAAAAAAGTAGACATGGAATTTTACAGTCTTTTTTTTTTTTCTTTGTCAAGGCCTTCTTAGTTTGTCCTCCTTCTACCCTTCTTTTCAGGAAACAGTCTCCCTTCTTGCCAATAAAATTGCTTTGTGTTATAAATTTTTGATTCAGCCTAGCTTCTGCTCCTTTTTGGTCTGTTATGTTAAATTGATTGCTGAGAGGGGAAAAAAATCAAGATCTAGGGCCTGGTATTTTCCCCTTTGGAACCTTGCATTTCCTGAAAATACTGGATAATTAACAAATTGTGTGTTTTTGTGCCGTGCCACTCACTATATATGGGGACAAAAATATTCGTTTTCCTCCTTGGATAATAGGTTAAATAGGAGAACATGCTCAAAGAATGCTTTCTCTGAACGTATAAAACATACTGAATATTTATGAGTTTAGTTGCCACACATCATGAGTGTACACGTTGGCATAATTATACACAGATTTAAAGACGAAAGAGAAGATAACTGACGAGTAAGTCCTTGAAAATTTCCATGAACCCAAAGTGAAAATTTACAAAAAAATCCCTTGTAAAATTAACTTCCTGTTCCCATACTACAACTGGCACTTACTTGTGTTTGTGAAATGCCTGAAAACGCCTTGTTTGGATTAAATAAGAAGATACTATTTCTTAGGTTCTCTCTTTGCTAAAACAGAGTCCGGAGACCTGGGTCCATTTCTCTAGTTTGCTGTTTACAAAAAACACATGCTAATATAACAGCAGATGAGGAATTAAAGCGAAAATGTTAAACACGCCGTGACATCCAAAATGCATTCAGCTGTTCGCTTTTACTATGGGGACTTTCATTCTGCAGTCTACTGCCTCCCAGACCAAGTGTTTTTGTGTGTTAATCTAAAAATAGCCTTCCAAGCCTGACAACTAGCTTCTGATTGGCCCAGAGCAGAGGCCATTCAGCCAATGAGGGCTTCTGGGAACAAAAGCAATTCTTTTGTGTGTGTGTGAGATGCTCAACCCACGTCAAAACAGCTTGGGGCTGTAGGAATGATTTGGGTTGAGATTTAACAAGGTAATAATGCATTTCAGCCCTCTGAAAGAAAGGTTTGAAGCAGAACAAGGCGGAGGGGGGAGGGGAACAGGGAAATCTACAAAACAAATGCAGCGCGCAGATGCACAGGATTAAAGATGCGGGTGCCCCTGCTCCAAGCATTTTATTTTCCTTTCTTCCGGAGATTTTAACTTAGTTTTCAAGCGTTTTCTCTATGAAAACAAAACAAAACAAAAACATTCAAAGGCGTTAAATTTTGACCATGTGCAAGTTTGTTATTATGATTCGCTGGAAAAGAGAAAGGCCACTGTTCTTTAAATGTCACCAAAAGAAAACAAAGAGCTAAGGGCCGTCGATGGTTGAGTAGTAGAGTTCCCGAAATTTGGGCTTTAGATTCTGGGCATCAAACACAGCCCACATTCTCAAAGACAGTTCTTGGTCGAAGTCCTGATTGCTCTCTAGATAAGCAAAAACAAAGCCGGACTTGATTGGAGGAAACTCTAGAGGCTGGCCGCCTTGGAGGCATTGGGCCTCTGGGCGTCGCTGTTGCACAGAAAACGAATCTTCGCGTTCTTCCCTCTTCAATCTTAAATTGGAAGGAGCAAAAGGACTTGGTGGATGCCTTTCAGGTAGGACAAAAAGAAGTAGGGAGTTAGTATTTGAAACCCTTAAGCTTGGCTTATGGTCAACACTACGGAACAAAGCATTCTATAACAACACAGATTACTACACAGGGAATTTAAATGCCATGAAGGACAAATGTTGCTACAGTAACTTAGAAAAGTGACTTAACACAGCCCCTCCCAAACCATTTCATGCTTTTAACCTGGCTATATTATGACTGATAATTAAAATATGGTGCCGATGATTTAAGGTGCTCAGCCCTCACAAATAACGTGAGTAATGTATCCAGTCCTGAGCACAGTTGGCAATGAAATACAGCCATATTCATCTTAAAGAAAACTATCAGTTCAACAAAGTGTATTTCTTTTGAACATAGCTTTTATGTCAAATGATAAGTGAGTGGAACTTAACCAACCTTGATTCCTGGTGTGGCATACAACATTTAAGAAAATGAAGCTTGTCAGGAAAAGTGGGTCAAGTGTGTGTAGTCTAATTGACAATGAGAAAGGAGAAATGCACCTGAATATCATGGCCAAGAAAATGAAAAAACCAGTATAAAACGCTGAATTCATGAACTATTGGTCCAAATCACATCTCTGAGCCAGTGATAGGTATTTTTCCATTAAGCATGAGAAGGAGGTGTGCAAGATGGGCTATCATATTCATCTAGCAAATCGACAAAAAACTGCATATTTGATTCCTTTCTTTCCCCTGTTGTATTCAGTTTATAATCCTTTGTAAGCAAAAAAGAAAGAAAAGAGAACAAATAATAAAATCTACTCAGATACTTTATTTTTAAACAAATCCCCAGAGATCTCTCTCTGTCTCTCTGTCTCTGTGTCTTTCTCTGTCTCTCTCTCTCTCTCATCTCCTGTGTGTTTTCAACATACATTGTCTAGAAATGTGCCTGCTTCCTTCAGTCCTGTTGTGAGTTTCATAGTCTTTTCCTTATCATTTTATTCTAGCACTAGTTAAAGGAATTCACCATTCAGCAGGTACCAATAATTATCCATGAGAAAGCCCTGGGCATTCAATAGAAGTAGCATGAGATGGTTGCAGTGGAAGAGGTGTTGAACGGTAAGACACATGTTGCCTTATTTCTCTGCATCTGACATACTGCTTAGTTGCTCAAGCTGGGCCCTGACAACTGTGCTCACTGAGAGAAGTGTGCAGAAAGAAAGCAACTCCTCTCACACCCACTAGTGCAGCTCTGAAGCTGGGATCAAAAGCGTGACGGAAGGTGCCTTCCTCCCTCTGAGAGGCATAAGGGGGTCCTTCATGAGAAACCGAAGCTCTTTGCACAGATGATTCTCACTCTCATGAAGACTTTCATAATCGCCTTCATACATTTAAACATTCTTCCACTTCCTGTTTTGCTTCCTGTCCTTACTCACCCATGCTTTCCATCTGGGGAGCAGCAGACAGTGTGTGTCAAGTTCATCCCTCCACCCAGGGAGTTGGAAAGGTAAGAAGAGAAGATGAAAAGCCCTTTTTGGCTTTGGTTTCCAGACCTCCGCTAATAACTAAGAGAAGTCATAGACTGGCTCACAACAGTGAAGATGTAGAGTCCCCCCTCTGTCTCGCTGGTTGTGCATCTTAGTGAAGTGTATCCAGAACTCTGTTTGCTTGCATGAATGCAGGAAAAGAAGGAAGACTCCAGAGCTCAACATTAGGTAACAGGTCCAGAATCCTAAGAGCTGGAAACAGGAGGATGTGTCTACTCCCAGGATGCTAACCCTACCAAAGCTTCCCAGCCCACAATGCAACACAAACACATGGGAGCGACCAGACCTCAAGGGGTGCTCTTAGACAGTGAGAAACATCAGATGTTGACCATGTCAGGGACGGGAGGGCATGCTGGAAGTTGGCAACCTCTTTCCTGATTTCAGGAAAGATTTAAGAAACCCAGTCTCTAATACTTCTTTGGGAAGCCTGGATGAATCCTTGAGAATAGTGTGGAATTGGACTTGGTGTTAAATGTTGGTGTGTTTAGGGAAAATAATACAAAATAAAAAATCACTTCTTTCATACTGAATTGATGATACAAAAAGACACTATTGTCTAACCAATCTGCTATTCGTTATTGAATTTGATCCTCAATATAATCTTATAATGAAGTTAAAGGAGGTATTTAACTTTCAGCATTAACAGAGCTAATCTTTCTCACTTTTATGATATTCTTCACAACAGTCTGGGACTTGTCATCATTATAATCCTCATTTTATAAACGTTTTAAAGAGTTTATAAACTTTAAGGTGAGAGATTTGGCATGGATCATTCAGGCTCTGACTGGTTTGCAAAAATACAGTAGACATTCAAGCAATTTCATTAGAAAATTCCCCTCCGTCATAGTACCTCTGTCACTCATAGTTTACAGTTCATGTTTGAAACAACCACAAGCTCTGAAAAGAACACCGACTTGGAACATAGAGTTAGATTGTTAGATGAGAATTTTGCTAGATATGGACACTAGAAAGAAACTGGTCAAATCTAAGAAGCTTCATTTTGGAAATCAAGTGATCTAAACATAAAAGGCCACAGCTAAGCACTGTGGGAAAGGGTCTACTCACCAAGGACCAAAGCCCAGTAAGTCCACAGCCAGTAGTTATTTATTAATTGTGGAAATGATTTTATGAAAACAAAAAAAAACCCTACAATTGCAAATGTATGTGGAGGAATCCAGAATCACAAGACACATAGCAAAAACTGAAGAAAAACAAAATGGTAAGTAGTAAGTCTGAGATCTGGACAACCACAGAAACTGCCCCAAATTTTCAAGAAAATATTGTTCTTGAATTCTCAGTGAACTTAGGAATTGAGAACTCTAGCAGACTTTAGCTACAAATAATGCTGTGGGCCTAGAAACCCAAGATGATCAATTAGATTTTCAATTTGGGCCTATATCAAGTAAACAACTATATAGCCTATCAATAACTTGATGTACAATTCCACAAAGTAGGATGTACATTCATACAGTCCAGACTTCCTAGAATGGTTCTCATTTCTATCTATCTCCTATTGGAGCATAATCATTAAAAGTACTCTGTTCAATCACTATTCCAGCATGAATTATAAATTATATCATCCCTCTCTTTATGGGGCAAATACATATTAAAACATTCAAGCCATATTTTTGCCTCACCGTGTAATCCTAAAGTTACATAAAGCTGTTAGTCAAGTCCCTGTAGAAAACAGACACCCAGAATATTTGGTACCGTGAAAATAGATTTATTGCATGCACACTCATAAGATCCGTATGGTTTCTGAGTTTCAGATTTCTTTCAAAGGAAAGTGAAAATCTACACTCAAAACTTAAATGCAGTATTCAGTGGTATAAGAGGTACTCAATGTGTTTTGTGATTTTTTTAAGAGCACAGGCTTTGAAATGAAGTAAAGAATATTTTTTCTTTGTACTTCTTTTTGTGATGCTAGAGATTGAATTCAGAGCCTTGTGCATGCTAAGCAAGCATTCAACTACTGAGCTATATCCCGAGTCCTTGTACTTTTTCCTTTCAGTAAATTGACTTTATATTCTATGGTTTTTGTTGATGTGTAGAAACTTTTTATTTTGATATAACCCAAATCTCATTTTTTACTTTTGTTTCCTATGCATTTAGAAATTGTAACCAAGAAAATCATTGCACATATTAATATCTTCAAACACATCCTCTACATTTTCCTCCAATAATTTCAGTGTTTCGGGTCATATAGTAAGTCTTTGAAAAGTTTTATCTAATATATGGATTAGGTGCAAGAAAGTGACTCAGTCTTTTCTGTCTGAGTATCCAATTTTTCATCTCCATTTATTGAAGAGTCTGTCCTTTCTCTCCTGTGTTTATAGCAGCTTAGTGAGAATCAGTGCGCTACAGAGGTATGGATTTTATTCTGTACTCTCTATTCTTTTTCATTCGTTTATGTGTCTGCTTTTATGCTAATACTGTTCTGTTTCGATGGCTATGGCTCTACAGTATGTCGTAAAAATCAGCAATTATGATGCCTTCAGCTTTGTTCCTTTTGCTAAAGATTTTCTGATTATTCTGGGACTTTTGTGTTTTCATATGAATTTCATAATTTTTTTCTTCAGACTATGAAGACTTCCAATAATATTATGATTTGAACTCATGTTGCAGAAGGCTAAGACTTAAGAGTACACAGAAAGCTAGCACAACTTAACATTAACAAAATAATCTGGTTTATAAATGAGTGAATGATCCGAATAGACACTTCTCAAAGGAAGAAATGAAAGTGGCCAATAAATATATGAAAAATATTTCAATGTCATCGACTATAAGGGAGTAGGAATTGAAACTACAATTTAGCTATCATCTTATCCAGCTATAATTGTCATTATACAAAAAAATGACAAAATAGACACAGTAAGGATACGGAGCTAAAGGAATTCCTATTATTGTCATTAGTAATATAAATTAAAGGATATATATATATATATATATAGTCCATTAATTTCCAATATAATGTTTACTTCTCATAAAATAAATGTCCAATATATGAAGTTATATGCAATATAAAGTTTCAGTAAAGAATTAAAAATAGAAGTCCCATATAATCCAGCTGTTCCAATCCTAGATTTCCATCTAGGAAGTGAAACATGTACAGGCCCATGTCTATGCAGCATAACTTACAGCATTTATGACATGTAATCAGACAAATATCATCAATAGCTCAATGGATATAAAAAATAGCATGTATATATATAGATATAGATATAGATATATACACACACACACAGTGAAATATAATTCATCCATAACGACTGCTTAGTTGCAGCAAAATGGATGAAACTGGAGGATATAATGTTAAGTGAAATATACCCGACTCAGAGCATAGAGAGAAACATGAGTTTCCTGTTCTTGTTTAATATGTTGAAACAAACAAACAAATGAAAAATCAATTACTATTAACACATCTATAATAAGCTTTAAAAAGAATATGTTACCTAATATTACTAGAGAGGTTTTTAAGTGATATCCCCATTTATTAAATAGTCTTAGCACCCACACCAGTTAGAAGCTGAAGCAAAGTTTGTATCTGTATTCATCCCCAAGGTAAGAACTGTTTGCTGGATTCCATATTTGGAGATGGAAATATAGAGACTCGTAAGAAATTATCTTTCCTTTTGAGAGGCCTTAATTCCCTGGCAGTAGACAAGCAAGTCACACATGGCGAGGATATGGGGACTCAAAGGTTCGTGTAGCAGGTAATCCCTACTGTCTACTGATGATAGACCTAATGCACAAGGGTTAAGGATTACGAATATTTCTGAATCATTTTCTGAGAAGACTTTGTGTAGTCCTCAGAGAGCTTTGCTGACAGAAGATATTTAAATTAGAAGATAAAGGACAACTAAGAAGGATCAGGCCGAGAATAGGTAAGGGAATTTAAAGCAGAAGAAACAGCATATGTAAAGCCACTGTAAACCAATATGAGTTTGGAATAAAATGAAGTGAGTCATAGGGGGTGGGGTTGTGTGGCACAGTGATTCAGAAGGGTTTGTTTAACAGATTAGTGTAAAACAAAATAACAACTAATTCCACATTGAAAGTAATCTCTATAAGCAAACAACAACAACAACAACAACAACAACAAAGACCAACTAACTTAACACATTACAGTTTGAATGCAGCCTTTTAAAAAGCAATGAATGAATTAAATGGTAATTCGTTAAATAGCCTTCCCTCCTTCTGTGGCTTAATGTATGGACAGATCCAGACTCAAACACTTCTTATTAGTCTTTCGCTTATTTCTCCTCAAACTCTCATCTTAACGAGCAAACAGCTGTGTTCCCTGCTCTAGTCTATAGTCACCACGTTCATTGTTCTGTTTTCACCCTGTTGTGTCACCTTCAGCCACATATCTGCATCAAAATTTGAACATGTTCTTGCTGGCTGCAAAACCGACAATGAATATGTTACTTTAGCATGTGGAAAGCTTAGTAATGACTGTTCATGCCCAGTCATTATTAGAGATATAGTTTATATTTGTTCCTATACCCACAAATCTATAAACATCCATCTACATAGTTTATTTTCTGTCAATTCATTCCAAAGTTGTTCCTGGATTTCCTGGTAAATTCACTTAGGTTGGTGAACTGGCTTTCTATGTGTTTAAATTCTTTTTAATGTAACAATCTGTCTATTTCCCTTATAAATTAGCATTGGGTTGCATACAACTTAGTCTTTTCTTTCTACCCTTGGATTTATCTAGACCCGTCTTCAAAACAACTGGAGGAACTCCTTTCATATCTAAATTCCATCGGAGTACCACAGTGTAACCTCCCTTTTACCTCAAAATTGTTCGTTTTTTTTAGAAATCATTGTAGTGTTTCAGCTCATAATTGCCTGAACTCTTTGGTGATACCTTTCTAAGGGAACTATCATTTCTTAGACTCATATTTTAAACCCAGTTTTCAATAGTACAAAAATTATTTCTGTGTATCCATATGTCATAGTTTGTAAACATAGAGACAGTTTATCTCAAGGTAAATTTTTAACACAAATCCCGGTGGGTTTTTTTTTTTTTTATGCAAAGGTTTTTCTTTTCCAGCTACAGTTCTCTGATGGTTATAGCTGATATAAAACCTCAAAATATTTTGGGTTTAGTTCAGATAAGCATCTGTGACTTTGAATGTTATTCCAAACTTTTGAATCCATAAATTAAAAATGTATGAGCAAAATGTTGAAGCCAGATTTTTGCTCTCAGATACAATCAGCTCTAGCAACTGAGCTTGCAAACGACAAATGCAGAGTAAATGTTCTCTGACCTACTGCCAGTCTTCTGCTTACAAACAGGTTGCTTTTTTCCAGGAGTATATTTAACGTTACATATTGAAACCATGCTGCATGGTGCGAGGGCTGCTAAGTCAGCCTGTCTGTGTCTGGCATGGAGAGTTTCAGGCTCCTAAACACTGTGGTCATGGACTCTGAGTGGAAAGACAGTGGTATTTTTTCTTTTTTTTTTTTTGGCCTGTACTGAGTCACTTCAGCACCAACCCTATGACCTGGGTGCTGCTTTCATCTGAAGGTCATGAGGATGAGGAGAATAAGTCACGTGTACACTGCACCCAATACACAGAAGCAGAAACTGAAATTCAGGCAGTGAGGTCAGCCTTCTCAATGACTAGTTCCAGAACGGGTTGGGGAACTATGGAGAGAACAAACTGTTCTAAACAAATGCTGGCATGGGGGCACACAGTGAGAATGTGAAGTTAAGAGAAGAGAGCTGTGAAGGAGCCATGCTGATCATTAGCAGCATTAACAGAAGGAGGTTCTGTCTCTGTTCCTCTCATTCCTAAAGTCTCTAGTCTTTTCTATAATTTCTTCTTCTTATGCTCTCTGTTTCCTTTTCTTTCTGACGCTGTGATAAACAACACCATTGAAGGTGAGATGAATACATTGAAGAACAGAATTAGGAAAGCACTGGGTTAGAGTGGAAAAGAACTCTGGATTACCCACGCCTTCCATGGTTACTGAATATTCTGGCTCTAAAGCCAGGAAAGTTCCCAGGAGGTTGATCATCTTAGTCCTTGCATGATAGACAAACGATGCTCTCTGGAGACAAGCAGAAAAGAAGTGGAGCCCAAACAGAATTCCTCAGGAGGAGAGACTATGGGAGATTTGTGTGAGTTGAACTTCAGAAGCTGGGCTAGATTTGAACTTTAAATTCCAAGAGCACTGAGAGGATTAAACAAGAACTTCTTGCTCATTTCTCTGTCTACCTTTTAAGAGGATTTAGACAAATTAATTTTGACCAAAGCCTAGGTCATGAGGTTTCAGATTGTAGAGAGCGTGGAAAACTGTTTTTATCAGGTAAAAACAATCGGAACAACTGAACTGTTTAAAGTTCACTGTTCCCTCAGAAAAGAAAGATATAATTCAAATCAATCAATGGTAGTTTATGTTGTTTTCTTGTTTAGTGATTGAGGGAATGTATAACATGCTTATCAAGTTAAGTTTCATATGTAGTTAACGAATAGTTTTTGAGATGATCAGATTTTTATATGATTTCAAAATAGGCTGAAATAGCCTATCAAATTCTATACTACTGACTACGAACTATATTTGAGTTTTCTCTCTAAGGACAAATTTGTGAATTATTATTTAAGATACTGTCCTTGTTGCCTACAAATCATAAATAATTGAATTTATATTTCAGTATTTTACAATAGTGCTGACAGAAAAAACCATACTTGTCTACCATGGCAATTTTAACCGAGTACTTTCTTTCATGAAAATGAAATTTGAAGGGATATATAATGAAAGAAATTTCCCAGGACATCAAAGATAATAATCTTTGAAATGCTTCATGACTTTTCCCAGCATTCTTTTTTAATGGAAAATATACATTTATGTTTATTTTTTCTCTCTATTTTTATTCATATGTTGTGCATTTCAGACAATATATCTTAATCATATTCGGATCCCTCTCCCCATTTGCACTCCCCCTACTCCTCAGCAGATTTCAGTCATTGTGTCAAGTATGGTAAGACCTATTGAGTCAAGTTTCTAGACCCAGATGTCCCTTGGTGTGAGCTCATCCACTAGTGTCTAGTTACACCATCTAGAGTTACTCACTTAAGTAAGATCAGCGCTCCCTCATCCAGGAGAGATTAGCTGCCAGTAGTTCCTCAACAAAGGTTGAGGCCTCCTGTTCATTTCCCCAGCTCTATGCTAGGTTTTTGCCTGACTGGGCTTGCATGCATCTTGTGCAGGCTGTCACCTCTGTGGTAAGTTCATATCAGCAAGTTCCCAGAAACCCGGAAGACTCTGTTTCCTTATGATCATGGACCAACCCTGGCTCTTACAATCTTCCAGCCCCCTCTTCCATAATGGTCCCTGAGCCCTGGGTGGATGAGGCTTAATACAGGAGTCCTATCCAGGGACAAGTTCTCTGCGGTCTCTTATTCTCTACACTTTGGTCAGTTGTGTCTTTCTGTGTGCCTTGTACTCTATTGCTTGAGGAAGCTTTGCTGGTGAGAGCTCAAAGATGCATTAGTATTCTCTCTATCTCCTATTCTGCTGTGTTCCATGAGTATTAGCTATAGATGATCCATTGTAGATGTGTCACTTAATGCTTACATCCCTTAGACACTTATGCTCTGTGTGTGATCAGTTGTGGAACTCTGTAATAGTTTCCATCTGTTGCAAAAAAGAAACTTCTTTGACGAGAGGTAAGTGGTATACTTGTCTGTAAATATAAAGATCTATAGTTAGTATACAGTAAGAAACTGCATTTGTCTAGGGACGTGACAGAGGTAGGGTTTTCTCTAGGATCTATGACTTCTCCAGTCATGTACATTTGGCTGTGCTTGCAGTGACACACAAGTCCCTTTCCATTAAAAGGACTTTTTTTTCCCCCTTGGTCTTTGAAACAGGTTCTCCCTGTAGCCCCAGCTGGTCTGGATCTTCCCATGTAGACCAGGCTGGCCTTAACTCACAGAGATCCATCTGCCTCATGCTGGGATTAAAGGCTTGTGCCACTATACCCTGTGAGAGGACTTTTTAAAGCCCAATTAGACAGCTGTTGATTATCCCCAGGATAAAATGCTGCTGCTGCACCACTAGTTTGTTGTGCCCATCATTGTTGTGGTTATTAGGCTTTAAAGCTGCGGTTGAACCATTAATTGATTTTTTTCTTCCTTACCAGCTTGCACAGTATTCTTTAGAACTATGAAAGCTAGTCTTTAGGGAAGAAGATTCCAGATCAGTTCCTGCTTCATTGCACTAAGTCCTATATCCTAAATAAGTTCTGTCTTCAGCAAGAGTTCTAGGAGGTATTCAAGGACTGTAGCAATAGCCTGTGTTAATTTGGGCCACCTTGAACAACAGCTCAAAGGCAAGTTTCTTCTGTCTTGCACCGTTTCCTGTTGTATATCCTTCTTATTATAAATTTTAAAGATATTATATTTGTTATATATATTTTAGAGATATTATGTTTTAAATACATAAGTTCCTAAGATATTCTTTATGAAATATGTCTGAAGTCAGAGGTATCACAGCTATGCAGTGTACTTTACAAACATTTTTTAGAAAGAAACCAAATAACTTCTTTGTTGTGTAGAACTATATCGAAATATTATATTGTGTAGTGTAAATATATACGACAAACCTACTATTAAGAATCTTGATGCCCGTTCATGATTTTTACAATTAAAAATCTCTACTATCACATATAGAAAAGTCAACTTTTCATCTGGGTTTGGTGGCACCAGCTATAATTTCCACTACTTCAATAGGCTGAGGCTGGAGGATCATGAATTCAAGACTGCACGGGCTGCGGAGTGAATTCAAAACCAGTCTGAGCAGTTTAGTGAGGCCCTGTCTCAAAAAAAGATGGGAAGCAAGAGCTGTGGGTGTAGCTTGGTGGTGGATTGCCTCCTTAGCGTGTTCAAGGTCCCAGATTTGATAGAGAATTCTGAAGAGAAAAGGAACAGAAGGGAAGAAGAGGAACAGAGAGAAAGAGAAGGAACGTTTTCTATGGATTTCTTACTTTTGACAATAACACAGGGGGAAGGAATTAGTACGATAAAAATCTGAACTGAACCGCCCTCATCTCAAACCTTTGTTAATGCATTAGTCAAATCCAATGCAGTAACAAGTACTCTAAAACATCAGTGGTTTATGCTGTCTTAGCCCGCCCTGCTGCTTTAATGATATAACTGCAAGCTTCAGGACTGCACAGAACTTTATTCCTAATGAGAATCTGTATCCTCACAGGAAGCGTTTTCTCTCTTTCTGATTTCACATGGTAGAAGCAGTGAGGTATTTCTGTATTCAGGCTCCTTTTATGAAGGCACAGATTCTTCTCCTGACTAATCAGTCCCCAAACGCCCACATCCTCATCCTGTCACTTTGGGGTGATTATGCCAGTGTTTGAATTTGGGGAGGTGTAGAGTGAATTGCTTCTCCGAGGGAAAAGGTGGACAAACACCCCTCTCAGTGGTATCACCCAAGACCACCTTGAGCAGATGGATGAGCTGGGAAAATCCTATGCCCCACCCACCCGGTCTATTGGCCTTGGGTGTGAGAAGGGGAGGGGCTAAAGGTATTTAAACTGGGGGTACCAGGAGACCAGCCCTTCTCTCCGCTCCCCCATGGGCCATTAGGATCTGTTCACCAGGCAGTTGCAAGATCCCAGCCACGTGGACTTACTAATGGAACTTGTGGAGGGGAGGGTGGGCGCCTGTGTTCTGTAAGTAACCCCTCACCATTGCTCTGTTAGTGAGCCCAAGTACACTAGCTAAAATCTGTTTAACTGTGAGTGGAGGAATTTGTGTGTTTGTTGCGAGGCCTGGGGGAGGGGGACGCTTTGGGTTGCAAGCAGGGAGAGAGAGGCAGGTTAAGTTAGTCTGCCTCTCCCAAAGAGAAATTTTAATAACAGGAGGTTATAAGACAACAGTCATCTAGTCTGTGTTTATATATTATATAAAAACTTCTGTTGGACTCAGCTGGATTTTGCTCCTAATGTATTGTTCTAGAACTGAGGCTGAAGAAGCAACCATTCTCTGGAATAGGCTGTCTTCACAGTGGAGAGCAGACTCAAGAAAGGACAGAGCCTAATGTCAATATTTGATGGCGTTACTTCAGGTCACAACTTCAGTTCACTTCTGACTGCAGCCCTAGTCAATGTGCTGCAGCCATCATTACAGCTGAGCCACTGGCCTGGGAATCTTAGCCTTTATCCCAGGCCCTCCTCCACACCTCAGGAGTCTGCTCAGCAGGCACACAGTCACTGCAGAGAGCCTCCTGGTGCTTTCATTCTAGCCTTCAGTGGGATATTCATTAGAATGCTGTATCAGACTAGAAACTGCTAAATTGTGTGGAATATGACAAAACTTCATAGCTCACTCCTGTACCTCTTTCCTTTGGAAATAGACTATTTTTCATTTTCAATGCAGAATTCTAAGTCTGTGGACCATGTAGCCATGTGGACCATGGCTGAAGATCTGTATAGAAAAAAGAGCAGGTGTCTAGTCCTGGAATAACAAACTACAGGTTCTTTCAGAACAGAACAAGTTCCTTGAGTCAAGTCAACCATCAGCCAAGTGTCTACCTTTTCTTCTTACGTTATGATACCAAGTTCTCAGTGCTCATGCCTGCTACCAATAGGTTGAACATTTGGAAGAGACAATGGTTAGAATATCCTCGGGTAAGGATCGATACTGCCCAGCTCATATCCACCATTTATACTAGCTCTGTTAATATTGTGTCTTCTCTGGCTAATATCAATTATTTGAACACCATTTTAAAGACTCAACTGGTTATTGCTTTTCTGTGGTGAATGATTTCCAATTAATATGCCATAAAATTAATTTTACAGTATTTACTCACTCGTGTATCTGTTAACCCTTTTCTAGACCCAGTATCCTTTCGTCTGATCTCCTATTCTGTTTTGCCATTTATTCCTCACAAACTGGCCTAGGATCCCATCCCAGCATTCTGGATATGATCTTACTCAAGCCACTTCTTGCTCCTTACAAACTGACTAAGAATGATTTGAAGCTCTGTGTATTTGGAAAATTTCCCTTCATGGTCTCAATAAAGCCATTCTGATTGTAATTACGATGCCAACACTATTTTTGATTCCTATTCACACACCGAGCGGATTCACCCAAAAATCAAGTCCCATATTTCCACTGACAAAACCTCAGCACATGGAGATACAGGTGGTGGGAGGGGCATTGCACCACAGCAGATACTAGATTTCCTGTTTATACCGTTCACACTTGCTCTATGTCCCTTTGTGGCTAGATTCTGAGTGTATATTTATATTTTGCAGTGAACTTCTGTTGGTTTCACCTGAATTTTGAAGTTCAGGGTATATGCTTACTTAATTCCATCTTTACCAATGCTCAGGTATATTCAGGGAGATTTCTCTTTAAAGGTTTTTATTCTCATAAAATGAATAACCCTGATCCAGAAACCCAGATGTCAAATCTATCTTTCATTACCCAGATCTTGGGACATAATTGTAGTTGGACATTTTTCTATAATCAGTGTCTTAAGTGACACTGGGTTTGCTGGACCATATGGTCCAGACATTAGAACCAATTAACCTGTTTATACTTCTTCAAAATCTTTATCTTCTTTATGCTTCTCTCAAACCTTGTAGCCTTTGGAACTATAGTATGTGCCAGACATTGCTCTTTGGTGTGGAAAAGGTTTCCTATAATACTTGAAGAAGTCCATGAAGTTTTATATTTTTTTCTTTGTGATAAGGATAAAAGATAAGTCATCATCTTGTCTTTTATTTTAAATATCATTGTATATTTGGTTCATGTAATACCTCAGCTCTTAACAGAATTGTAGAGTCCCTGATTTAGTATAGGTTTTATGTCACTTTGAGCCAATATGTCACCTAAACTTTGAACTTACTTATTTATTAATCTGTTCCAAGTTACATGTAATGGAACAAAGATAGATTATATTTTTTCCTGACAGTTCTAATCTTTTTTGATGATATTATGACCATAAAAAAGACAGATAACCAATCAATAGGAAAATGTTCCAGGTAAATGCAAATTATTTTTATCCTTTGTCTGATCTCTCTGAAGATAAAATTTCTTCACTGTCTCTCTAATATTAAAATAATTTGTGGTCATTGTGGCTTCCTGAGTGCCTGAAGTTTTATGTGCTATTTGAACTAATTTCTTCAGATATCCATCATCTTCAATTACTAATATCTTAATCTCTGTGACTATCTTTCCTATTGTTCACCTTTGAGAAAAGCTTAAGGTTGAAAAATTAGTCATTCTGGTATTTGTCTCACCAGCACATGCCTCACGCCCATCATGAATTAGACATCCAGTGGAGTCTTCTGTAAATTATACTACTTTGGTGATTTTCCAGGCATCACATGATATGTCCATTCCAACATTTCCACTTCTCCAAGCCTTTGTTCCTTTGATGCCTTTACTATCTTCATGGTAATTCAGGTATTTCATCTTTACTTGACTTGACTTGAATTTCTTTAGGTTTCTGGAATCACCCTAATTTCAAATTTTCTTGATGCACTGAGATCCTTGCCATGACATTAAATTCTTTGTTTGAGGAGAATGCCCCTAAGATAATTCTTGCCTTTCCACGCCTAAATTCTAGTTTTGATGAGAAACTAAGTACTCAGAAAATCCAGTCGGATGCTAGTTAATGCTTGAGTCTTCACAGGCAGAATTGATCTTACATATGGTATGTTTCCATTCCCCAGCTATTTTAATACTGGAATTTCAGTGTGACTTTCAGCCTGAGAACCAGGAAAATCAACTCCTGAAGACTGTGCCATTTACCTGTGACTGAAGTATCATCCTCCACAAGAAAATATATAGGTCTTAATAGAGACACATGAGGCTATTTGGTAGAGTTAGACTGTATATTCTTGGTAATTCACCTAGATGTCTTTATCTGGTTTTCATTCTCCAAGTTTCCCAATCAGATTTCTGACCTCAGCATAAGAGAAACCATTAACCCTAATACTCAAATATCTTTGCAGGGCAATGGCCCCAAGGAACAGATTCCAAATTACCTTCCAGTTATGCCTACTCTGTCTTTTAAAAGATAAGAAACCTCTCGTGGGCTACTCAAGATGCTATCTAGCGTTCATGCATCTCAACAATTTAATAACACTCATTTTTCACTATCTTACAGTACAACTGGGTAATAGCTAGCCAATTCTATTTAGTTCTGCAATCAATCCCATATATTTCAAATACCAGATATTTTCTGGGTAGACCATTCACCTTCAATATGATATTATCTAAAATCACCACCAGTGAAATGTCTAGCATTGGGCTGTTGTCCTAGAAAATATCCATGCCCCATATGCCAGTCTATAGGAATCTTTACTATATGGTAGGTAGAGAATGATCTAATTGCAACAGTACATTGTCTTTATTAATATCATAGATGTTTTACAGATTCAATCAGCACAAATGAAGATTACTTAGGTGAATATTACCTATGATTCATTAAGAAGCATGGAACCAGAATTTCCAGCAGAAGTCTTCTCCTATGCAAGAAGGGAAATCAGGCCTGAAGATTGAATAAGATTAACATCCAGAGCAATCTAGAGCCAAGAAACAGCTTTTAGGAGAATGCCAGTAAAATGAGTGCTCTTCGAAAAGTCCTGTGCTCTGCTGCCTCCAAACTGAGGTCTTCTTGCATCACTGCCAGGCTAGCTGGCTGCTTACTGTTTGGGAAACTTGGAATCTTGGCTCACTCAAGCATATCTCAAAGGCACCTTTGGACATGTTTTCACTTGAAGGGAGAACTCAGCAGCTAATCGCTATGATGGTCCTAAAGACTTCTGATGAAACAAGTGCAGAGTTCATGACCAAGTCTTTGAAGTCATAGTAACTGTGAAGGTTTGTGCAGTTTTCTTAATTCTTTTGAGTCTCAATTTCCAAATATATTTAAAATACAAACAATACTTTCTTTATGAAGCTATCTTAAGGTCAGAGTGAAGAATAATGTAAACACTGGTGCTGTTTTGCACAGGGTAAGTGCTCATCAGATTATTAAATATAACTACAAAATATTATATTTATTAGTACAAAAATATTTGACAAAATTACATATATATAAACCTCTTTTCTTACACAGTTAACATATTTTCTGAAGCAAATAAATGCTTGTGTACATAAACTGTGTATATATTTGTCAGAAAATAATTTCCTACTTTTTAGGTCTTCTTAAAATATATCAAAACTAGAAAAGTTACTCAAAATGAACAAGAACAGAAAACAATATGTTTCTGAAAATTTGCTCAAAGAAATATATTTTAGAAACCTGGGGCCCATTTTGCACTTAGATGATAATTAGTTATCATTAATATCAGTCAAATGAAATAAAAGCACTTCTAAATTATTCTTTACAGTAAAATAAAGTGATAAATAAACTTCCAGAAGTCATGGGAACATCTGAATATCTTTATTCAATCTCTATCACTGTCTATCCAAAAATACATGGGAAGTTATGTAACTATCTTTTTAAGATGCTTGGACTGAGGATGGTAAAGGATACAAGATGTTTTGTGGGTAGCCTAACTTGCTTACCCTAAATATTTGTTTTCTTTTTTCTTTACTCTAAGCATTTGATTTATAGGTTACTAAGGTCATGGAGCCTGTTCAAGCCAACAGAATAATTTTGGAAGGGACTTAGGTCTCATTAACTGAAGATTGTTACTGCCACTGGTAACCAGGCTTATTCCTCAGTGTATTCACATTACTTGTGGTTTCTATGATGTGGCCTGATACAAATGTTGGATCCTATGAGTTTAAAGTTGAGCAACCGGACTTGATTTGAGTTAGATACATTCTGAGTCTATAACACTCGCCCTCCTAACCTCAAATGCTGACTGTACATTGTTGACACATGAGAATAACAACAGTATCTGTCCTTTGACCAGGGTGTCCTGCATCTGCTAATGCCAAACACAGAAGGCTTTGAACAAAAACTTGACCATTTTCCTTTTTCGTTTGTTAAAGCTAAATGTCTGGGGAAGGTATTAAGACTCTCACTTAGGTGGATACCAGGTGGCCACTCTGCTTCATTAGTGAGGTGTGGTGTGAGTCCATTCCAGAACCCACATTCCAGTTTTTTCTCTGGACCTGACCCAAGCCCAAATCATTTTTTTCTTTAATCCCAGAGCTTCATGATATTTGTAAAAGAAATGGTCCAGTGAATAATGAGGACCCACTGGGTTTCACCACAGATTAACAACTAACATAATTTCTCGGGGCCCCTCTTATTGTCTGTTCAAGAGACATGTCATTCTACCCCATTACCATCACCTCCGTCATGGGAATGACCTTTGCAATTTTACAACTAAGAAATATTACAAATAAACTGCAGAAGTAGCAGATAACATTTATATCTTCCCAGAGCAAATATTAAATAGTCTCTGTGCTTAGCTAAACCAAATAATTCCTGACTTTGCTATTTGCTACCACAAACATAAAACCCATGAATAAAGACAGCTAAAGTGGGCAGCAGAGAGGTTACAGTTATATTTAAATGTCTAGGGTTTAGTGAATTCCAGTTTGAAACTTAGAGCTGAGGTTTCATTCAGACTGTTACATATGATGATGTTAACTCAGTAAGAATTAACTTATAGGTCTTATTTTCTAAATTTGTTATTATTTTTATCATAAACAGTAACAGTATCATAAACATAATCTCCATATGCCTGACTTATTTCCTTTTCATAATATTTACTTATCAGGCCCCTAATTAATTCTGACCCTTGCTTAGTTAATTCTTACAGTTACAGTATTATGTAACACCTTTCTCTGTGATACATATTTTGTGCATTTGTTTATTTATCCAACAAACATAATAAGGATGTCCCCTTATCCTGTGATTTCTGACTTTTGTTCAAAACATGTTAAACTTATTTTCAAACCATCTGCTTAAAAATGATTTTCTTTTAAATAGAAATTTTTAAAATTTAAAAAATTTTTGTTTCTGTCTTCCATCTCTTTCCTTCCTTCATTCCTTCCTTCTTTATGCACAGCACTAGCCACTGACTGAAATAGTTGCTGTCTTTTTTTCTTGCTAGATAACTCAGCAGAATCTTTCAGCGATTGGTCTTAGGGCTTTCATTTTTGCTTGCTTAGGCACAACAGCATATAATTAAGCTTTTATGAAAATGTCTTTTTATTTTATAGTTACAAGTAAAACACTTAAAAAATAAACAATGGCCAGAATGAAAAATAAATCATCTGTAGTTTTACTAAGAACAGGTAAAAATTTAAATACATAGACGCAGAAGTACAGATACACACACACACACACACACACACACAAATTAAAAGATAGATAGATACAAAGTAGAAACAACAGATACAGACACAAATTAAAAAGGAGTAGGAGACATTTGTCTTTGGAATGTTATTTAGCCCATTTGATACAATACTACAAAATAGAAAGCTTCTGGAACCTGTGTAAATAAACATGAGCATTTTATAACTAAACAACTGATACACTTATTGCAAGTGAAAATATCAAGAAGACATCTACTTTGTGGTCTGAGTTAATAATACCCTAATAATTTACCCTAATAATTTTAAAATCTGCAGATCAGATGGAAACAACTGATTAGAAGATTAATGTACCCAAAGGGGTTTTATTAAAAGAAAAAATGTGGGGATTATGAATTGACATAAATGTAAATAAATTTGGTTGGTTTGGGGATTGAGGCCACTCCCAGCCACATATTGCAATCATTTGGACAGAGAACTTAATTCATCTGCGTGAATGTGACTTATATGTTCTTTAAACATTCTCATCCAGGAGGATAAAAACATAACTGATAAATATCTTCACTCTTAGCTTCATGAAACTTGTGCAAACCAATATATAAAAGTAGCCTGTTCATCTAGATAAACACATAGACTACTCACCTGTCAAATACCTCACTTCTGAGATCTGTCTGAAGACACATGTTTCCCCAAATCCTACCAGTTATATACCATAAACCTGTTCTGATTCCTGTCTGGAAAGACTTACCTTAAATCAATTATGAACAGATCCCTAACCCAGTAGATACCAAGCTCTGATTATTGCCTTCATAGAAAGAAACTGACCATCAAAGTCATGTGACCCCACTGCACTGAATGTGATGAGTCCAGCTTCCCTGAGTGACAGATGTGTTACCTGTTTTTAGAAAGGAGGTTGGTGAGGACAGTCATGAAACCACTCCACCATGCTAGTTACAATAGTGCCAATCTCCTTACTATAGTAAATGTCTTATTCCATTCCAAATCCTAAAGAAAAAAAAATTTACCAAGTTTAACAAAACACTTCTATACAATTGTTTTCATTATTGAGTAAAGTTTATCTAAGCAAGCAAATACTGATAGTGCACCTCTATTAACTCTGTATTATCACAAATACACTGATATTTGAACACAATGTGTACAATAATGCTGTCTAGCACTGAGAAGACAGAGACAGACAGAACCCTGAACTTCACTGACTACTTAGTCTATCCAAACTGATGAGTTTCTGATGTGGTGAGAGATACTGTCTCAAAGAAATGTGTCGGGTAGCAGGAAGACACCTGACATTCACCTTTGACTTCCATACGCATGTGCAAGCTCACCCTACAAACAGAGCACATATATACACAGACATACATGTACACATACACAAAGAGAGAAAGAGAGAGACAGAGAAAAGAGGGAGGGGGAAGAGACTGAAAAACAGCACAGATGGGACATCTATATTAACCACCTCACAAAATTCAGAAGAGATGGAAAGAATGTTAGAGTTGGCGGATGGGGACAAGTGCTCTGCAGTGCTGACTTCCTCTGGGGACTTGCCAAGGCTGCTGCAAACGTGAATTCACAGAACCTGTGGTGACCTGCACAAGACTCTTACAAGAACAAGTCAGTTAAAAGTTCTTTTACAGGCCAGGTATGGAGGCATATGCCTTTACTCCCAGAAGGCAGGTGGATTTCTGTGAGAGCAAGGGTAGCCTTGTGTATAAAGGAACTGTCAGGAACGCTGGGATTACAGGGAGACTGTCTCAAAAACAAACAAACTTCTAGTACAGAAGGAGGTGGAGTTCCTGAGGTCCCATCCCTAGGTGAGGAGCAATTGGCAACTGGTGTCTGGTGGGGAAGGGAGTCACTTTTCTTGGAGGAATGACTCATGACCTAGTGTATGACATCCACCCATCCACACACGGGCACCACTAATTGAACTCACTGGGTTCTAGATTAAAACAAGATAAAGGAAGACAAGTTGAAGTTGGGAGAGGGATGGGCTGAGAGGGGCCCCAGTGGAATTTGGAGGGTGGGGGTACGGGGTGCATATAATCAATACTAGTTGTGTCCCTATATGACATTTGAGAGCACGAGAAGCAATCAAATCTCAATTAGCTTCCTAGGTTTTTTTTAAAGTTAAAATATCAACACAAATTATCAAATATATATTAGCTAATATGAATCATATATAATTATATAGATATATATTTTAAGAAATGTGCATTTTTATTTCCTTCCTGTGATTCTCCTACCCCAAGGTCACAGACTGAAATTCTCCTTTACTTTAGTTTTAATAAGCTGAGCTGCTCCCTTAGCTGGCTTTTGGAGCTTCTTTTAGGGATTTCAGATGACACAAGCTTTGCCCTCCATACCTTACAGGTATTAAGTGCTACATACAGTCACTACATAAAGTTGGCAATTTTATTTCAATTTTACAAAGAAGAAATTGACTACTGTAGACGTAATGGGACTCAGGTAAGTACAGTTGTGGAAATTACATTTAAAGCTTGAAACTTTTCAGCATTGGTGCCTTGCATGAAGTGAGGTTTTTGAGCCTGGTTACAATTTTTGTGTTTTAGTAATAGTCAGGGGAACATAATCACCTCATCAAAGAAATCCACCATCATGCTTTAGTAAAGGGGAATTTATGTGAATTTTTCAAATTACTGAAATGTGTGGTCAACAAGAAATTCGAAGTAGGGAAGTTTCAGGAAATGGCCACTTCTCATGTGTGAAAATAGTATACATGCTTTGCCTGCTGGTGTTGACCTTCTTTCTGTCTTTCTTTCCTTCTGTCTTTCTTTCCTTTCTTCCTTCCTCTCTTCCTTCCTTCCTCCTTCCTTTCTTCCTTTCTCCCTCCATTCATTTTTGTTGTTGAAGACAGTGTCTTATTGGATAGCTTGAACTCAGGACAGTCCTCCTGCCTTAGCTCCCCAAATTCTAGGATTAAAGCAGTGAGCCACCATGACAGGCTTTGTTGTTTTATTCTCCAATAATACCTCTTTTCGCAAATAAAAAGGATCTACTATTGGTGTGAGTGTTGTGGGGGGGTGTCTATTTGTGTGGTGTGTGTATGTATATGTGTGTGTGTTCTTCTATTCTGTCATCAGAAATAGAAATACAACATTCAAAGACATTTTGTATCACTGTCAAAGCTGAGAGAATGAGAGTTGCCTTTGGCCCATGCGTGAACCTCATCAGGAGGTTTGTTTTCTGTCAAAAGGATATTGTAGTATCTTGTTTTCTTTCCATCCAGCTGTGATTGCTATCACAGCTACACCCGTTGGCCGCTGCACCACAAAAGTACACCTATGGGACAAGCATGTGAATGGATATGGTTATGTTCATAAAACTTTATTTATAAGAGCAGTTTTTAAACTGTAGCCTTCAACGTGCTGGCCAGTTTTCTAGATGTTAACTCTAGATGTGTAGGAGCATGGGTTATAGCCATCCTTGATTTACTGCTCAGGTCAGACAGTCCTGAAGGCGTGCATTGGTAGACACAGTGTTGCTTCATGATTTCAGTGCTTGAACCCTAAATAGTTGGCCCAGTCACAACTTGAATAGTCTACTTTTGTGGCTTCTGTGACCAAAAAAAAAGCATAATTAGTAAACTGTGTCTGGAAAACAAATAATGTAGACACTGTGCCTTCAGAGATCCGAAAGGAGGCAGGGTATGATGTGTTACAGTAGCCAGGAACTTCCCTTCAGAGAAGTCACTCTCAAAACAAGTTTAGGCAACAGTTTCACTGACGATAAAAGAGTTATTTTTGTCAAATTCGGCTCACAATCCAGTTTCATTATTTTAGGATATAAAACTGTTTGGTGATTAACTTTGTTTATACTTGGCAAAGTATTGCTTCCTTTTCCGAGGGGGGGAGAAACAAAAAAAGCTCATAAAAATTTCAAAAAGCTTTTGACTTCAAATAGCTCTTACAAAACTGCATTTGGATGAGTTAAGTGTGGAGGAATCAAAACCATATGGATTCCACTTCCTTTTAAACAAACACTGATTTAAAAATTGAGGGAAAATTTCTTGAAAAAGTAGACTTTAGCCTTCACAGACTATAAATAGTAAAAAATCAACTTGAAGAAATTTGATAAAGCACAGCTGGATTTACACATTCTTAATTACAGTGTTTTTGTTGTATGTTTTGTAAAAATAAACAGATTCAGGAGTGTCCTACATGTGGCTATTTTACAAGTGTGGAGATTTTCATTTATCTCTAGGGTAAAGTGTGCCCAAGTCTTAAATTTGAGGTAAATTGCAATGTTACATTTGAAATGCCAGAATGTTAAACACTTGACATTCATTATTTTTTAAATGTCCAGTCTTGTTCTAAAGCAGAATTGACACAATGTTAAGAAATACCAACCAGGCAGAGTGGTGAATTCCTGAAGTTCCAGCACTAGGCAGTGGGAGTAGGAGGATTGCAAGTTCAAGGACAAAGTGGGCTACATTGTCTATCCTGGACTATGCAGTAAGATCTTCCCATAATTCCCATAAAAAAAGATGAGAGAGAGAAAGAGAAAGAGAGAGAGAGAGAATAAGAATGGACAGCAAGGAAAGAAATATTGAGTATGGTTATACACATTTTTGATAAGGTGATTTTCCTTGATTAAATTTCCATCTAAATGTTAGTCATCAAAAATTTTAAAAAAGAGAGAGAAAGAGAAACATTCATTTGCAGCCTTATTTTTATGAGCACTCCTAATCCCATCTCTCTCTCTCTCTCTCTCTCTCTCTCTCTCTCTCTCTCTGTCTCTCTCTCTCAGTTAAATTAAGTAACCTGATTGGACAGGGATTAATACTATCATAAATAAGCCAAACCAAGTTTTCCTAATTACAGTCGTTATACAAATTAACTAACTCAAATAGCCTTTCAGATATTATGTGGCTACTTAGTTAACACCAACTGGTCTGGAACTCACTGTTAGACCAGGCTGGCCTTGAACTCATAGAGATCTGCTGGCCTCTACCTCCTGAGTTCTGGGATTAAGGGTGTGCACCACCATGATCAGCTAAAACACTAATTCTTTAACCATAAATTTCTTAAAGCATTCTTCTGAAGTTTTGGATGTATAGTCATCTTTACAGTGAAAATCTTTCTCTTGGAATTTAGGTCATCTCTCATATTAAAATAATAAACAATAATGATGTTTTAAAGGAAGGTATTTTATTTTCTCAAAGCATTATAAGATTTTGCACTATGACATCTAAACAAGCTCAGTTCATCTAAGCCATCCATTGTGGTTAAAGATGCAGAAAATAGTAGAAAGATTTTATTTTTCTAAAACACCCAGTAGGCAGTACAACTATTGAATATCTTAAATGATTAATAGAGAAACTATGTTTCTTTCTGTGTTGTACCTCATATTTTTGATTCTAGAGAAATATGTTTTTAATATTCATTTAATATTGATTAAATACCCAAGTCTTCCACATTAAAACTAAATTGAAACACATTTATTTTGCAAGTAAATACTAAGCAATATGTGAGTGAAAAAAAACCCAAGTTTAAAATCAATGTAGAAAGGTTTGTTAAATAAATCAAATGTAAAATGAATACATTATCCTTGTTCATTTAACAGGCAGAAATGTTCTTGGGCTTTGTTTCCTTTACAGAAAAGGATAATCTTGATGCCTGCCTCCTACCCTTCTCTTTACCACAATGTAAATTCTAAGGTCCTCTCCTTTGTTTAGACCAAACACAGACTGCTATTTTGTGCTAGTTTTCCCCCTGGGAGATGGGGGGCACCATGTTGAGTAGATCTATGTAGAGATGTCAATGTCAGATTCTATATTGATCAAGGAGCACAGAATGGCCCCTAGACTCACTGCTATTTATTATTGATTAGGTGCTTCTATCATGTTGACTGGAAGTTGATGATTTCACTAGAATTTGATGTTTATCTGTCACATGAATGGAGTTTGGAGTTCATTTAATCCAACAGTTGAAGCATTTATAAGTGACTTTCTAGTTCCCTGTTACTTCGTTGTTGATGCAGATCACTTCAACCATCTTGAACAAACTAGCTGCATCCCATACTTGGTATTTTGAGGTCCAGTTTTCCACTCCAATCAGAAAATGAAACGTTCCAACAATGATATAATTCAGTATCATTTCTTCATCTAAGGTGATTTTGCGTTCTAGGAATTCTGAGCTCAACTCTCCCTATCAAAATTATTTTTTAAATCAATTTTATGCTATTTTATCCATTAGCTACTCAGAAAAATAGATGTCATGTTGAGGAATAGGAGGCTGAAATTTCAGGATCATTGGAACTGTTTTAAAGATGAATTGTTTAGTAGCTTAATAAAGAAAATTTTCTGAATTTATATTTTGCTGAATAAAGAATTTCAATCAAATTCCAGAGATTAAATTTTTAAAAATCTGTACAAGAATGAAAGTAATGAGGAAAGGACATGGGACAGAGTTCAGCCTGTTTAGGGCCTTGTGAGTGGCTTTGTATCATCATCCTACTTTGTAAAAATTTTTGTTGTTGCCTACTGCATATAGAATTCTGGACCTTTTACTTGCTCAGTCAATATTTTACCACTGTACTCCATCCCCAGAGCCTACGTATTCTGGTCTTTTGAAATTGTTTTTATACTTTTCTCTCCCAAATCTATAGTGGAGTTTTTGAGATATTCATGTCTGGTAGATGCCATATATGATCTGTGATGAACACTAGCAAACCAGCTGCTCTAATTAAAATCTTGTGCTTGTGTTATCTGTTTATTTGAATTTTTACTTTATTTTTATTACTTTTATTTTTGCAAATTAGTAACCTAAGGCAGTAAGCTGTCTGGAACACATTAGAATATGTGACACTAGATATTACAAATGAATTAACAGAACTTAGGGTGGGATCTGTAAAATATTGTCCATTCAGTTCAGTGAGAAGGCCCCCTGGGAGTTCAACACAATATATTGATGTAAAAAAATACAGACTTTTAGGTCATTCTAAGCTTAATTCTTAATATTTAAGTTCAACATCTAGATCCCACTTTGTATCAGCTGATTATAATGTTAATGTGCTCTAATATGGCCTCAATTTATTGTCATGAAACAGGATTATTAAAAGTTGAGAACAGGAAACAGAATCATTCAAAATCGAGACAAAAGTATAATTACTCTTTTACTTTTCAAGACTGCAGAAAATATGGGATTAGTAATATGTCAATAAAGGAGAATATGCCAAGAATCTGCTAGTGTTAAAGGGAGAAGTTTTAATAGGAATTTTATGATGAATGTTACTCATTTCAGTAAAAGAGTATAAAACCCTCACTGCAAGAGAGAATTCTAGAATGGAAATTTAGAGGAAATATGTGGCCTTGAGTAGTCATCTTGGGACGAGAAAGTCATTTTTCCAAATACATATATCTTAAATGAACCATGTGTATTAACATGTTTTGTGTATAACAGTTTTGTTGTATCATTTAATGTGAATATTGTTTTACACCCTTTGATGATTGACTGGAACCCATTGGTTAGTCCCTTTGTAGTCGGGGTTAGGTGAAGATGAATGTTCTTTGGGCGTCTTGGGTTTTGCTTGGTCATGCCATCAGTCAGCAGAGGAGCAAGGGGTGGGTTGGCATCTCAGAGTGCTCTGGCCCCCTAGTCACTTGACAGTAATTAAAAAACAGAGAAACTTCTCTTGCTCTGAATGCTAGTTGAGTGTGTATTGCTCTGAAAGCAAAGACTGGCTGGCTTCATTGTAACAGTTCTTGAAGGTCCCATATGTCTCAGGAGTTGTGGCAACATCAAAGAACATCCTTTCAGCACGTGTGGCCTTCTCAAAAGCCTTACTTCCTGGCACTTCCTATTTATATGCATATATCAGGAGTTTACAAATATAGTTGTTGAGAAAGATCTGTGATTCTTCTGTGAAAAGAGAAGATACCATTTTCTCTGAATTGACATGACAGTGCCTCATAGCATGAACAAGGGTTCAAAGAGAAAAATGTTTCTTCAGAACATACTCTAAAGTTCCTCTTTATTGGAGAATGGTTCTCTTACTAAACAGTGTGACTCAAACTGAACTCTTCTAAAAGAGAACTGTTCATGGATCCATGAGGTTCATTCATTTTATGAATCAAAGGATGTTTGTAGAGCTGTGAAGATGCCTTGGCAATGAGGTATTTGGAAAAGATACTAAGTGATTAGTACACACATATGTGATACAATATTGAAAATAATATATATTTATTACATCTAAGGAGTGTTAAAAAGAGCTGGAGAGATGACTTAGTAGTTAATAGTGCTTGGTGCTCTTCCAGAGGATCTGAGTTTGGTTCCCAGCATCCACACAGTGGCTCACAACAACCTGTAATTCTAGTTCCAATTCTAGTTGCCCTCTTCTGACCACACTGGCTCCTGTATACACAGGGTGGACATAAACTCAGGTAGACTTTCACATGAGAATAGAGAGAGGTGAACAGGAGAAATGAAATTTGAGCTGCTTCCAAGGGAATAAATACCAGTTTGACTGAGAGGGAATAGAGTTTACCTATATTTCTATTAGTCAGTTTCCTGCTACTTCAATATCTAGAAAATATCTAAGGAAAGCTAGTCACAAATGGGAGACAGGCATGTTTTGCCTTAAATCCTTTTAGTCCAAGATACAGTAGCTCTGTGAGGTTGGGTATCTGGAGAAGGCAGTCCATCATGGCAGGGAGATGCTCATATCTTGAATCAGAAAGTATTCATAGAGATGGCTGTTAGGGCTCCACAATCTTCTTTGGACAGCTCCCCACACATGATGACTTGAGTACCTCCCTCTCAGCCCTACATTTTAAAGGTCCACATCAGCTCTCAGTACCTCCATTTGAGTCATGGTCTTCAATTTGGACTTGACATATGTCCTTCATCCAAAGCACTGGAACATCAAACAGAAGTAGGGATAAATACCTAGATATGAAATTAGTTTGGGGTATTTTTAGAACCGCAAAGAGGTCAGTAAGTTAGAAACATAGCTTTACCTTGGACATATGAAGAATGAGGCTGTACAAATTGAAATATGTAGGCTCAGAAAAATAGAAATAATAAGCAAATTGTTTTACACTAAGAGGAATTAAATTCAATTCATAGCAAAACTAGAACGATGGTCAGTTAATAATGATAGTTGAGAAACAGAATTATGTGGCAGTAACTAACTTTTTTTTATATCTTCTGAATTCCTGAGTCTTGATGATTGAGGATATTTATTAGACATTATCAAGACCCAGAGATGATGATAGATGTACTTTTGGAACATTCACTATCCATAGAAACACTCCTAAAAGCCATAAGATTTGGAAAGTGCTGGTTATCCAGAGTAGTGAAAGGCATCAATCCAGAGTCAAGGTGTACAGTTTAGGATGAGTGTTTTATAGTTAAAAGATGAGTACATAATCTGGATGCCTAATCTGTTTTGTTCTAGACAAAGAGAGAATTTATTTTAGGTATGTGAATTAAGATAATATATAATATTCTTTGTGAGATACCTTCAAATGCTAATAACATGTTAATGCTTAAAGTGATGAGATATGTTAAGTGCAATATTCTTTAAAGCAATACATTCTGGGTTATGAGGTCTGCGTTTATAGTAAAACCTTAAAAAATCCAAGCTAGAAGAATCTTTGACTCATCCCACCCAGACTCTGAATGAATAATAAATGAACTAATTATCCCAAAAATAATACAACAGGATTCAAAAAGAGACAAATACGTCAGCTTCTGTGAGGGTGAAAATGTAAAAACACTGATGTCTTTTTTCATATTTTAGTGTGCCTTCTCTGTTGTCTACAAATAAGTCGTTCTTTTTGTCAGATTTTGCTTAATCATGTGGTAAGCTAGTTACAGGATTAGTTCAAGCATTGAGTCATAGTTTTGAATTCAGTCATGGGAATAAGTAATCAAACAGTAAAGAATAAACAGGCAAGCAAACAAATAAACAGTGTGTAGTCTGATTTCTGTTGGCTCTAAATATATGACTTGAAAACTGAATTTCCTTTAAAACAACCAATCTGTTTATGTGAATGTGTGTTTGTATAGATGTTGAAAGGAACATTCTCTGTCTCTGTGAAATGTGTTTATGCAAAACAGCCTTGGATAACACCAAAACCCATTAAGATATTAAAACACTAACCTTAAACTCACTGTATGATATCTGCATTGCTTCCTTTGAACATTAACAATGTTGTATTTTCATAGAAGTTACCTGATGCAATATTTTTTAGTAATATCATGCTATTGCTTGAGAAATTTCCCATATTTCTCTCCAACTTGAGGCATAAAATATACACACTGATCATGTATACTTATAGTAAGCATTGTCTTAGTATAATTACTATATTATCTATAATATATATAATGCACTCTCTCCCTGTCTCTGTCTGTCTCTCTTTCTGTTTTTGTCTCCCTCCGTGTGTGTGTGTGTGTGTGTGTGTGTGTTTGTGTGTGTGTACTGACTTCCCTGACCCTTGCTTACTATCTGATGGAACATCTGCATGTTAGAAGGAGCTTTGAAAGAATTATAGTCCTTAGAAACAGAAATTTAAGTTGTAGATATGATACTCTCAGAGATAATTTTCAAATTGATTTTTATAGACCCTTAGTTCTTAGAGGTTCTGAGAGGTACCTCTTGACATCTGATTGCAGTTCAATATTTTAACAGTAACAATTATTAAGACACACTAAGATATGTTATACACTAAATTGTAAAACTTTATAGACCACCAGCACATTGACTTTGGCTGCCAGGGTAATTTATTTTGTGTAGGCCTTAATATAAAATCATCCTTACCATCTCTGGAACTGTTTGAACTTGAGCACATGTGTCAATGATTAAGATGGTTTTAGCTCTATGCTGTTCCTGTTTAGTTTTGTTGTTTTATAGCTCAGATCCGTATATGCTGACACACAGATACACACACACACTAAAACATTGTACCCTCCTATTTGTCCATAAGAGTTTAAAATGTTCTATTTTCTAAACATCCCAGTAAGTTATTAAAACAAACTAAATGCCAAGACTAATCTGACTCCAATAGTCACCTAAATTACTGCCTGGGTGTTTTGTGCCTGTCAAACAGAACTTGAACTCCTCCTGTTTTGCATTACGCATTTCTTGGTGTTTGATTGTTTACAATGTGTTTGCATTGTTATTGTCAAAAAAAAAAACTGATTTTAAAATTACACTTTTAGTCCTGCCAAATTTCCTGGAAAGTATTCAGATGATGAATTCAAACTGTTGCTTCTTTTCTTACTCTGTTTGCTTACCTAGGTAACAAACATAAAAACTCTACATTTCTTCAATGGTTAATAAACTTCATGAGAGCTCACTCTGGCAACTGCAGGATCAAATTAGAACACAGGTCATGCGGACATTCTTAGTTCACATTGTCTTCCGTAAATGATGTTTCTGTTCTAAAATACTTTGAAAGTATTCATTACATGTGCTAAAATATTTTAAGACATTTAAAGTTGTATGAAGCTTCATTGCTGAATATTATAAAATATTTTAAAGGTTTATTCTTATATGTATGTGAGTGTGTTTATATATATATATATGTGTGTGTGTGTGTGTGTGTGTGTGTGTGTGTGTGTGTGTGTGTATGAATGTGGTTTCCCACAGAGGCCAGAAAAGCATGTCAGATTCCCTGGAGCTGGCGTTACAGGCAGTCATGACCTACCCAAAGTGGGTGCTGGGATCTGAACTCTAGTCTTCTGCAAGAGCATCAGGGGTTCTTAACCTCTAACCCATCTCTCTAGTCCTATAGCATGTTTTAAAGAACAAAATTATCTAGGAATTCCATAGCTTTTATTCGAATGTACACAGAACGGTTAAGAGACGAGCCGTACTGGAAATACGTGAAAAATCAATTCTATTTCGTATTTTCTCAGTTTCTTTAAATTGAGTTTCTCAGTTTGAAGATGGCATTCAGCTTTGTCTGCTTAGTGAAATGCCAAGGCAGGGTGGGATGGAGAGGAGGGAACCTAGAGGTATTGTCAGTGGGAGGAGAGAACCTAGATGAGCTCCAGGATAGAAGGTAACCAACTCAAATGAAGAAAGAAAACGTGGGCAGTGCAGAAGCCCCTGAAATGACTTTCTAGCACCTCTTCCCAAAGGAAGAAAAAGAAGTACCAGGATGGCAGGCTCCCCAGGTGTATGAGTTAACTGGCTGTTGCTGTGATGAAACACCATGGCTAGGACAGCTTATAGAAGGAAGACTTTATTTGGCTTATGGTTCCAGAGGCATGAGAATTCACCAGGACAGGGAGGCAGGGCAGGAGGCAGCCAGAGCAGAAAGCTGAGGGCTCACGGCTTTAAGCTCATGCGGGAAGCAGTGAGAGACAAACTGGAAGTGGGCAAGGCTACAGATTCTCAAAGCCTACTCCCTGCACCTCCCCTAGCAAGGCTGCACCTCTGAAACCTCTGCAAATAGCAGCACAAACTGGGACCAAGTGTTCAAATACTTGGTGTCTTTGGGGGATCAGTCTCATTCACATCACCACACCAAGGAAGGGAATTCTCATCAGAGCTGACAGTGAAGTGGTTGACGTTGCTGTCCTTAGTTACTTAAATGCTTTCAGACTCACATGCCGGAGAACTGGGTGTCAGTCTGCTGTATATTGGGCTACAGTGTAAACTTCAGGTGAGCCCTATTTAATGAAGTTACATCATTCAGGCTGCGACTTTGGTAAAGGATCTTGGGACCCAGCCCCTTTCTTTTCTCTGTATTGTGCTCAGCCATGAGATGAACAGACATCTTGTATGAACTCTCACCAGGTTTTACTGTGCTCCCTCAAACCCAAAGCAATGAGGCCAACTGCTACTAGAGCAAAACCTCCAAAACTATGAGCCCCAACCCACCTTTCCTCTCTAGAAGCTAAGTGCTTCCGACATTTTCTTTTTGCTCACCTCCCTTTTTGATATGTATGTGTATGCATATGGTATGTGTGCTTATGTTCACACATACATATGTAAGCTACTAGTTCACATTGGTTATTTTCCTTGAATTCTGTGGACTTTATATATTGATGCAAGTTTTTTTTTTCTTTTAAAAACATAGAATTTTTAGATGAGACTAGTCTAGCTAGCTAGCTAACTCCAGGGACTCCTAGTCTGCTTTCTGAAACCTGGGATTAAAGGTGACTGTCATGTCCATGATGAGTGCTGGAATTCTAAGCATTATTCTGCATGTTTGTGTGGCAAGTGCTTTAGCCACTGAGCCACCTCCCTAGTCCCTCTGATATGTTCTTATAGTGATAGAAAAGTATGAACATGGGTTTCAACAACTACCCTAAAGATAGACATTTTCAACCATATTCAATACCTAGTATTCTATACCTGGAACACAATGTACAACTCCAACTACTTCAAGAATAAAAATAAACAACTTGCCCCAAGGGCTGGTAACTCAAAGTATCACATATCTAAGGGAATATTTATTTCACTATAAAATTGGCATTATTCTCCTATTTTGATGTCTTGTATGCTTACAAACATCATAAGAATTGCTGGAGGAAAAATTACGATATCGGTAGCACTGTGGCCTTCTGCAAAACAAAGAGTGTTAAATTTGGCTGGTATATAATCTCTTAAAAAATGACTGTGAATCTATTGTCTCATTTAATCCTCAAAAGACTTCCTAGCATCTCTGTGGAGAAAGAGGAAAAACTCACTGGCAGGGAGTTATAGAATATTCTATACTCCTCTATACTGAGACATTCGTGTTCCTGAGTACTGTCAGTGGCAACATTCTATAACTAAATAATTGCAATCAAACCAAGAAAATAACTTTTATAGATAGCTTTATGAATGTTTCCACTTTAAAGAGTTATAATAAATATTTCTCCCAAGTCTACATTATTATTTCCAAGAATTAACTTTAATTCTTTAATTATTTATGGTCTTAAATGTACACATAAGTTAGCTTTCTACTTTTCATCCTTTATTATTATCTTTTCTTAGATTTGTTCTTTGAAAATTCCATACAGCTTGAATGCATTTCGATTACTGGATTACTGTCACCCTCACCATCTCTCATCTACCTCCTTATTGTGTGACAGCCTCACAAGTTCCTTTCCCATATTCATGTCTCTTTGTTTTGTTTTGTGAATCACTGGGTATAATCATGAATTTCTGTGTGACTCTGAAATTGTTCCTTGGGGAAAAGTAGGTTTATCGGTGGGTATACAGCTGAAGAGATTCCTCCAGAATCCATCAGTAGCCTATAGTTCTGCAGGGATGAATAGGACTGTGTGTCACTCTGTGATCTATGATTGACTATTCACAGGCCCAGTCTTCCAGGGCCATTACAGTTAGCTGCTGCTGCTGCTGCTGCTGTGAGTCCTGATGATGTTGGCTGTGCCATGTCCAGCAGAGCGCATTTCACAGCCTTTTTCACCATCCACCAGATGTTGTATTATTCCCTGCCCATCTATGTTGTTCTCTGAGCCTTAGAGAGAATGGCACAACTATCTTGTTTAAGACCTAGAACTTGGCTGTCACTTGCTTTTAGCCTCATGAGCACCCATGTATCTCTGCATTCAATGCTGTTAACTGTGAAGATAAGAGTCTCTTATTAAGAATGAGAGTAGCATTGGTCTACAAGTATAAACGTAAGAGTTCAGAATGTAGCTTGCTGCTATATCATTTAGGTAAATGGTAGTAGTAATTTACCTCCTAGGGCATAAGACCTCATCCATGAATTTTTAGCTATGTTTATAGTGCCAGGCATGAGTTCCGTCTTGTGGAGTGGACGTCAAAATCAACCAAAGAGGGCTCTGTTACCCCATAACAGTTGTGCCACTATTGCACCAGTGGGCACACATCTTACTTGGCAGGTTGGTATTGTAGCTTATAGTGCAGTTGGCTGAGTAAGACCACTGACACCCATGCTCTACAACAGACTACAATTCAGCTTCTACACTGAACAGGATAATGCTCTCAGCTCAGTCCCACTTTACAAATTTACAAATGCAAATTCAATGAATCTGAGATTCCATCTCACTCCAGTCAGAAAGGCTAGCATCAAAATCAGACAGTAAAAAAGGCTAAAGAAGATGTGGGAAAAGAGAGCCCTATTCACTGTTGATGGGAGTGAAAGCTGGTCCAGCCACCTGTAAAAATCATTGTGGAGGTTTCTTAAAACCCTAAAAATAGATTTGCCATATGATCCATCTTTACCTCTCCTGGGCAGAGAGTCAAAGGACTGCACATACGACTGCAGAAATACTTGCACAACCTTTTTCACTGCTGCTTTAGTCAGAATAGCTAGGAAACAGAATCAGTGATGAATTCATAATGAAAACTTGGCACCTGTACAATGGAATTATATTCAGCCATAAAAAATGAAATTATGAAACTCACAGATAACTAAATAGACCTGGAAGAAATTATCTTGACTGAGGTAACTCAAACACAGAAAAACAAACATATTCTCTCTCATATGAGGATCCAAGTTTTGAAACTCTATTTATTTTGAACATCTTAATTCTTCATTGAAATCTGAATTTAGGATGATTTTACCACACTTATTCTACCCTGAAACTTAACGGATAAACTTCTACATCAGATTTCCTACTTTTGTGTGTTGTCCCTCAGTAAGCTAAGTAACAAAATTTTCCATTACAACAGCGCATTTTTAAATTTTATATTTTTAGTAATTTCTGAGTGATCCAAACTAAGATTGAGAGGAATTAACCTTGAGGTCACTGTGATGCAAATCAAAATGTTGCACTAAGGGACACATGACCCCAGCGTTTCATTTATTTTGGTTCTAATAATCTCTGAATAGTCTTTCTTATATCAAATTGATAGAGTCCAGGTGGAGCTAACTGCTCATATTTGATTAAAAACACTTGGTTCTTATTTCAAACTGTCATACTGTGAGGACAAAAGGTGAATATTCCCTGGCTTAAAATACGTCCAGGGGCGTTTTATCAGGACACGGAATGCCTGGTGTTTTAACCTTTGCACAGAGGATATTTGCATATTCCAAATTATCTATGGGACTTCTGGAAAGTTTTCTCAGTTATCAGAATTGTGCCAGAGATATTTTTTGTTGCTCTTATCCACTGAGTGATTCAGCAGTTGCAACATAAGAGAATATTTAAGGTGGTTAAATAAATCCAGCTAGCACACAAACCGAGAACAGTGGTGGCCAAATCCAGTCCCAGAATGTCAAGTGTGATGCTTCGTAAAAGGAATTGTGTCTCCTTCTTTTCCTTATGTTATTTCTATCTGTGATGACCATGACTATTTGCAAAAACAAAAAAATCATCTAACTTTTCATATTAGAAGCTCAAAGTGTTCTACATAGTATGTAAAACCTTTTGATTACCACCAAACTGTGAGATAGATATTTAGCCAAAGAGGGAAAAATTATTATAAAGGTCAGTAAAAAAGACAGCTTGATTATAGGCAACTGAAGTGATTTATTCTCCACTGGGGACTTTGGAAGTGTTGCGTCTGATATTTTAGTGATGAAGCAGTGTGTGGCAGTAGTGGGCTCTCTGATGTTTGCAGATTGTGCTAAGTTTATAAGCACAGAACCTATCAAAGGAAATCAATACTAATTCTGTGGTACTAGGGTAATTAACTATTTTAATTCTTGCAGTCAAGTGCAGAAAAATAGAATACACACACATACACACACACACACACACACACACACAGCCCTTGATCTAGCACAGCTTAATTAGAATGAAAATATTTTGTCATGATCTAACAGAAGAATATGGATGTAATGTACACAATAATATACATTATTAATTGCTCCTTTGGGGGTAAAATTAATTCTATTTGAAGATTACTATTTCCTCTATATCAGCACAAAGTATAATTGTGCACACTTGAATAAGGGTGTGTGTGTGTGTATATATATATATATTCGTGTCTACAGCATGTTAGAAATAATGAAATATCATAGAAAGAAGACACATAAAAGCATGACCAAACAGATAAAAGTTTCCAAATGTGTTTGAAAAGTGCAAGCATGAAGGCCTCCCTTTGACTCCCAAGGACTAAGTACCACACAGGAGGAAGGTAGAGCCAAATGTCAGTCACAGATATAGATAATCTAGTTGATGGGGTAAAGAGGACATTTCCCACTTGGGGATGAGGAAAGGAAAACTAAGGAGGGAGACAAGAAAGAGATTCCAGTGCAGTAAATTACTTGTAAAATATTAGTTACTTTTCTGTCTCTGTGCTAAGACACTGTGACCAAGGTAACTTACAGAAGGAAGAGTTTATTTGACTTCTGTTTCCAGAGGGATTAGAGTCCATAATGGAGGGGAGAGGCATGGTGGCAGAGATGACGAGTAGAAAACCTAGCCATTACATCATCGAGAAAGCACATAAGTGACTGGAAACTTGGCAGGACTTAAGATCTCCCCTCCTCCACTCTCCCCTCCCCACAAAATGCTTCCTCTATCAAGGCCACATCTTGTCACCACTGCCACAACACCACTGCTGCCAACTGGGAACAAGAAGAAAATGTCCAAATATTTGGATCCTATAAATTACATTATCATTTAAACTACCACACTGACTTCATGTGTTCTTTTTCAGACTGCCTTCTGTACCACAGAAGTCAGGAAAGTAGAAAGGCATCACGGGGTAGAGGGCTGAGAAGGTGAGAAGGACTCTAGAGAGGGACTAGTAGGGCCTAGGTGCTCAGGGAATAAGAAAGAATTACACATCTTCACCTCATTGATCACAGTCTTCTTTTTCCAGTCTGCTTTGGCCAATGATGACTAAGTTGATGGAAACACATGTGACTTCTTAGAAGACTGAAAAGCAAATACACAGCAGTTTTGGATCTCCAAGTATGGTGCCTTGAGATACTCCAGCAAGTGTTCTGGTCCTTTAGCCTGAGTTTCAGAAAGGAAGACACATTTGGAAAGAACATGCCTTTGCAGACCTGAACACGAATGAAGGAGAAACAATTGCGTCTTTGGGAATTCTCTCCATAGCAGTATCGTGAAAGTTGTCTAATACTATTACTTTCAAATTTTCCCAATCAATAAACCAACAGATAAAATTATTTTTGTTATTTTCTTTTGAAGCTATCTCAATGGACAAAACCATCTTCATCAATTGAATAATGTTATTAACCCTATGTGGTACAGAAAATATTTTTAATGTGTAAACTTCATAAAGATACTTTATAAAGTTATAATCTGATGTTTACACTACCAGATATATAGTTAGAGGTGATGCTGGCTAGAGGATGGAGCTTGCTATTTCTACTAATGTTTCTATGGACAACCAGATAAATGGGAGGCCCTTTCCAGTTTCCGCAATGATTTTAATGAAATGGAGCTAGATGAGTTTAAAGTAATGCATAGAATTTTTATCACTACACCATCCAGAACTTTTGTTCCCATATAAAATATGATCTCCCTCGTTAACACACAGAATCAAAGCTAAGCACATAAGTGAATCTCTTTGATGCTTATTTCAAAGCATTTCAAAAAAATAATATTACACACTGAAAAATTCCTAAGTGCTGTTATTTCTCTTCCATATATGGAGAGGTGGAAACCTAGAAAGTTTAAGTTTCTTTTCCACAGACCACGCAGTTAATTACTGGTGGAACTGGGTGCCCTTGACTTCACTGACCTCTGTAATCTAAATATGATCTCTAAGCATTTTACATAAGAACATTCACAGGAACAAGAAGCTTTTATTAACAAACACACTCTACCAACACTAAGCCACAGAGTGTGTTTGGTACACTTTGTCATTTACAACCTTCTCTGAGCCCATCCTTAAGAGCAACAAGATACTTGAATTAAGCTATTATAAGGCCTGCTAACTATTCTATTCTACAGGTCTGGGCATCACAGGAGGAGAAAAACACAGTGTTCAAGGGTATTTGAAACACACCCTCCTGCCTCTGGTCTTCAACTACCAGTAGAGACAGAGAATGAATGCTAGAGAAACAAAAAGCCCAACTGAGGAAAAAAAATTCCCCCCAAAGGATGAAACACCTCTATCCCAATACTACTAATAATCCTGGTAATAGAATAACCATCATATTATCAATATTAGTTAACTTTTTGCATTTTTAACAATGACTCAGTTACATGACTACATTACTGTACCAGACTGTGTCAGGTAGAGGCCTAACTACTAAGAAAAGAGATAAATTCAATAGAAAGCAACAACTCAGCAGCTATTTAGCCAGGCATGTCCCAAGGGTTAATGTTCGAACTGAAATTTGTCCCTTTATTTTACAATGAGCTTTGGTCTGACTTTGCAAAGTATATATTCCTTCTGGTGGTAATCCTACGAATCTAGAAATACAGACTATTTTGCCTCAATAGCTTTTCCCAGTCTTTTGAAGACTCTGCATAAGTGTAATGTATTTAATATATAAATTTTCACAGTGATGTATATGATATAACTACTGGCTATAATATTCAAAACTATGAAATCTATACCCCATAAAGTGCAATAATATTGTGATTTTAGTCCAAGACAAAATTATATTACTACATCTACCATTTCTTTCTTTTCTTTACTGTTGTTGATAGGGTCTCCTAGTCCCAGGCTGCCTAGAAGTCACAGGGTGGGCCCGAGTGGTCTCAGTCTCACAGAGATCCACCTGTCTCTGCCTCCCAAGGGCTGGGATTAAAGAAGCAACCAACATGCCTGGTGTTACCGTATCTACTTTTAACACACCAAAAGGGGGGAAGGTATAATTCTTCTTATTTAATTCAAGGAAAATAGAGCTTTTCAGTCTTTATAACTTCCTGAGGGAAACTGGCACTGTTTCTAACTCTCACTAATTCTATGAACTATTTCGTGCAAAAAAAGTTATATCTTGCTTCATTTTTCCTGTTGTGCTCATTTTATAACGGACAATGTAAATTTTGCCAGCATTGTTATGAGAGTCCCAGAGGTCTACTAAAGTCTCAAAATTAGGCAAACTACCCATCTGTATACAAAATGGAAGTCCAAACTTTCCAAAGGCAGTATCCAAGAAAACTGCATGCATGAGGTCCACTTACATACATACAGGAAAAACTTCATACACACTAAACCAAGTAAGGCACTCTAGTCTTGTGGAAATGAGGACTAGAGAACAGAAGTGAAGTTTGGAGAAACAAGATGCCTGCCATCCCATTCCTCTATCAATAGATACTCAGAGAATTTACAGTGTTATAGACCTAGACTTTTGTTTACATAATTTGTGAATGGTATGGAACTGGGTAAGCTATGAGATGGGTTTACAGCATAAAAACAATGACTCAACAATAGAAAAGGGATAAAATACTGCCATTAAGTTGCGAACAAGTAAATAAATACATAATAATGTGGTGTTTATACAAAATTACACTAGAATTCAATTTGTATATGGAAACACATAACAGTAGAAATAACAAATGAAGGGGCAGCTGGAGATCATGATTTTAGTTCTTTTGAAATATTTATCACAACAAAAGAATGTGAATTTCTAACATTTATCTTTCAGCACACCCTGCAGTGCCATTGTTTATTTTTTTAAAAAAAGGACCATAGCACATTCTTTTTTGGGTGGTGGAGTTGGAATCCTAATACAAAGAAATTCAATTTCAAAATACTCATTGAATACTTAGGACCTAAAAGAAAGAGACAGAATTTTATATTGATGAGTATGCACACCCAATTTTACAAAGTCCCTAATTCTCTCAAAAGCTAAAGTGGATATTATTTTCAAATGTTTACGTTTGAAAGGATCTTTCCACAATTCTCTGGGAATGAGGAAGAGTGAAGGATGGTAACTGTGTCGATCTTCTATTTCTCAAATGCTAACTTATGGCACACTATGTACCAGGTTCAAGAGATACAAAAGCTTATAGCTCATGGTCCATGGTTTCTGGATATTCATAATCTATTTGAGAGAGCCACATAGCATTCCAAGTGTTGGCTCAGTGTAAACATTGCTAAAAGGACACCAAAACAATGTCTTAGTCAAATAAAAGTCCTGAAGAATTATTCAAAGAAAAGGTTTTGTTTTGATATTTGCATATTCTCCCACACTCTGGGTATTGAATCCAGAACATTAAGCATGCCAGTCAAGTGCTCTTGCATTAAGTTCTAATCTTAGCCTTTTTATTTTTATTTTGAAATAGGCATTGACAAAGTTATCTGGGTGAGCCTGAAACTTGCTGTGTAGCCCAAACTAGACTCTAATTTGTGATCCCCTACGTCAGTGTCCCAAGTAGCTGGGATTAGGATGTGTACCACCTCATCCAAGTAGGAAGATCATTTTGATGCTAATTTTCCAAGGAACTACCTGTGTGAAATGGGCCAAGAGTGTTAGCAGACAAAATCCCAGGCAGAGGGAATTGCATGTGGTTGGTGTGTAAATCACAATACATGGCTACAAAGTACTCTTAGCCTGAAAGATCGGAGATTAGGCTCAAAAGAAGTAGCAGCTGTTGCATGTCAGGCTTTGAGGACACCATGACAGGGAGGCCATAAAGTACTCTCAACCTTGTGGTTCAGATTATATTTGACTCCAGCAAGATCACTCTGGAAGAAGAACAGCTAATAGTTAAGCTGGTTATCCAGCAGACTCTTCTCTGTCCTCTCAATTCTTCTAATGCAGTAAGCAGCAAACCTAGTTATTTAATGACCCAGTATACAAATAGGTTTTTTTTTTCAGTCTGCTTAGTGTCTTCCTTCTGTGGCATACCTAATGACTTCCGTACACAAATGTGCCAAGGGCCTTGTTCCTGAAATTCTTCTCATTAACACTGACAGAGGTTAATTTTAAGAAACTGAGTTAAGGCATCAGGAGGTCTAGCAAAGCTGTGAATGACTTTAATTAACACTTTTCATCCTTGCTAGAATTTCCAGATCAGACTTTACAGGGAAGAAAATTTGTAGATTGTTCTTTGACTCGATGGATCTGCAAAGGGATCAATAGGAAAAGAAGTGGAAAAGAATACAATGCAATACTTTTCTAGGGGATGGGGGAGGGAAGAGGGCGGGTCAGGGACACCAGGATGTGTCAGCCTTGGAAAACCTGGAGCAGGCTCCCCAAGCCTTGTTAAGTGGTACGGTAAGAATAGGCTGGACAGAAAATGACAGCTCCATGAGAGGGGACAGGTGTTCTTACTCTGGAATTTGGCTGAAGCCCTTCTCTAGCTAAAGATTTAGAATCTTAGCCTACTAAGTCAAGTTGCTGATAAGACTGCTTACATAGAGATTATTCCTTTTGATAGAGATATTACTAATGAAAATGTTAAAATAGCAATTAATCACACCAAAGATTGAAGTGTATATGACATCTGAGCATAACCTTACTCTTAACATTTTCCACATGCAAGCCTGTGAGTGTCTGAGACTCTCACAAACAAGATTATGAAGTTACTTTACAGTCAAACATGTATATTAACTCCCTGCTGCTCCTTGTATCATAAGGATTCCTTTGAACCTTATGAACTATGGTTTCATTGTTATCAACCTCTGAACTCATCCAATGCACCTCAGCAACCATGTTATGATCTCATTCAGGACAAGAAAAAAACAGGTTCCTTGGAAACATTTATTTATTTATTATTTTATTTTATGTGTGTGAGTGTATTGCCCACAAGTATGTAAGTACACCTATTGCCTTGTTATGCCATCAGAGATCAGATGAAGGCATTGGATTCCCTGGAACTAGAGTTTAGACTGTTTCTACATACCAGGTTGATGCTGGGAACTGAACCTAGATTCTCTGCAAGAACAGTCAGTGCTCTTAGCTATTGAGCCATCTTTCTAGCCTCCATAAACCTTTAAAAATACTTAAATTAATTTTTAACATTTTTATATAACATAATCTGATGTATTTAAGTCCCCTCCCCTATTCACACCTCTCCTTACAGTCCTTTTCCAATTTAATGTAATACACATACACACACATTCACACACACACACACACACACACACACACACACACACACATGCATTAAGACCTACAGAGTCTAGTTTGTGTCCTCGAGTAGCTTTCAGTGTGGTCCATCCACTAGGGCCTGGTTAACCTACCAAGAATCCCATCCTTGAAAGAAACTGTCTCTCCCTCTGTAGGAGCCTTAGAAACCTTTTAAACAATGGAACTTCAGAAGTAATCAAAATCATATGCATGGCTACCTTTGAATTCTAACTGAATTATTGAGAGGCCCAAGCCTTGAACGGTACTGTTCTTTCCCTAAGAATAAGAGTCAGTCTCTCTTTCTCTTTCTCTCTCTCTCTCTTTCTCTCATCTCTGTCTCTCTATCTCTATCTCATTTTGAACTTAAATTATACTAAAACTTTTTTCTTAAACTTCAAATTTGCTTCCTCAGACTTATCCTGAAATAGAACCCAGACTTGGCTGAGGCCGAGGCCTTAGCCAAGTCCTCTGAGAGAGCTGTTCAGCTACAGTCAGCAACATACAGATGTCTCCTTCTACTGCTGTGTTAGCAGAAAGGGCCAGAAAATTTGAATTTTGATCATATTTATGAGTCAATAGCTTTTTTTCTACCATAGGAAAGTCATGTAATTCCCATGGCCCATATGTTTTTGTATAGCTATGATACAGAATTATAGAATTTCTACAATTCCAATGTCAACTACCTTACAATTCTGCTCATGACAGCTCCTAATGTCCATTTCTCTACACCACACACCACACACACACACACACACACACACACATATACAAACATGCACATGTGCACACACACACACACATACTCATACACACTCAATTTCTGCTTTTCCTGCTTAGGAATAGTTTGATGATATGTGTATGGAAAACTAAATGAACTTTAACATTTTTTACTATGTTTATGCATTTGAGTATCTATGTATACCTTGGTACACATGTGGAAGCCAGAAGACAACTTTCAGGAGTCTTTCTTTCCTTCGTCTGTGCAGGTCCCAGGGATCCAACTCAAGTCCTCAGGTTTGGCAGCAAACCCCTTTACCTGATGAACCATATCTCTGATCCTGAATTAAATGTTAAAAGGAAAACCTTGTGTTATAAAGAACGTAACCATTGTCCTGGATTCCAGGAAGTGAGTGTTAAAGAACTGTACTTCACTTATAGGATGATTGTTGTTACTCTTGGTGGGCCTGTGACCACACCTGAGTTTATAGTGGTGATAGCAAGTCCATACATTATTTATAGACAGGGAATGGCTGTCCCCAAAAGACCAGCCTCATAAATAAAGATTTATACAGACCTGTGACATCAGTCTGACTTGTAATCACAGGGGAAAGGACATGGGCTAGAGACTGGATACAATCAAGTGGTCAAGGAGTCTATCAATCCTACTTACGTAATGAAATACAAATGAAACCTCCTTACATGGGCTCAAGTGAACTTCTGTTGGAAATTCCATGTGAATGAGTGGACTGAGTCTGAATGGGTCCTCAGGCTGCATTCCAAAGAGACAGAGGCTTCTCTTTGGGAACCATCTCAGTCTTCATTTTGTTTTGATTGGCTCCAGTTTGTATCTTCTGCTATAATAAAACTGTAGGCATAAATATAGTTTCATATATTCATTCTGTGAGTCATTCTACAAACCAGAACAATGAACAGCCTGGCAAATTATCTCTGCTGGTTTATTAGTGACACTTTTATCTTGAGAGTGATCAACAGCTGTCTAACTGGACTTAAGGCCTGATCAATAATAGGGATCCATGCATGGCCCTGTAAACATAACCAAATACACATGATTGGTGAGGTCATAGAACCTAGAAGAGAATCTAGTACTGTCACTGTCTTAGAGCAATGTAATTTCATACTTGTACTTATGTTCACAGACAAGTGTATCTCTCACCACTCATCCCAAGAAGTTTTTTTCAAGAGGTGGAAACTCATAAAGTTCCACAACTGTTCAAATGAAGAGAACAAGTGACTGTGAGGTGCTGTAGAATGGATTGCTTCTCTGAGGGAAAAGGTGGACAAACACCCCTCTCTGAGTGGTATCACCCAAGACCACCTTGAGCAGAAAGATGAGGAGCTGGAAAAATCCTATGCCCCACCCACCCGGTCTATTGGCCTTGGATGTGAGAAGGGGAGGGGGCTAAAGGTATTTAAACTGGGGGCGCCAGGAGGCCGGCCCTTTTCTCCCCTCCCCCATGGGCCATTTGGATCTGTTCACTGGGAAGTCGCAAGATCCCAGCCACGTGGACTTACTAATGGAACTTGCGGAGGGGAGGGTGGGCGCCTATGTTCTGTAAGTAACCCCTCACCCATTGCTCTGTTAGTAAGCCCAAGTAAACTAGCTAGAACCTGTTTAACTGTGAGTGGAGAAATTTATGTGTTTGTTGCGAGGCCTGGGGGGGGGGGGGCTTTGGGTTGCAAGCAGGGAGAGAGAGGCAGGTTAAGTTGGTCTGCCTCTCCCAAAGAGAAATTTTAATAACAGGTGCCCAGCATTAAGTGACACATTTACAATGCAACCTCTACACGTAAGGCTTGGGAAACATCATGGAAGAGGGGCAGAAAGCTTATAAGAGCCAGAGGGACAAGACACCAGCTTCTAGCTAATGCATTCTAGATAAAACAGGGAAACTACAGACCTGGAATCTCCACAACATGATAGTCTAACAAGATCTGCATAATAAAAAAAATAACTGATATGACAATGAGGATGAGCAAAATTCCATAAAGACCCCCCTAAAGATGAAGAGCTGCAGGTAATCAGTGGATGCTGAGAGAGAAAGGATCAGTTTTCTCCAGGAACTAGCTCCCTGAAGAGTTGTTATCTAATTCCAAGTGGCTAGCCCAGGTAGAGGTACACACATGAGCATCAGTAAATCAACTGAGTACACCTTCTCTCTTGCATCTATCTATCTGTCTATCTATCTATCATCTATCTCTATCATCTATCATTTATCTATCTAATTGATCTATCATCTATCTCTGTCTATCTGTCTATCTATCTATCTATCTATCACCTATCTACCTAATATACTGATAAAAATACCTATGTAACAATAATCATCAAAGAAGAGAATACAAAATTGGAAAGGAGTTTGGAGGGACATAAGAGGATTTGGAGTGGAACTGGGAGAGGAAGAAATATTGCAAATGCAAAATTCATATATGAAATTCTCAGAAAAATAGAAAAAAACTTGTACTAAAATTGATGTCAACTTATAAAGAATTTAGGAGTTCATTATACTGATATGTAATGATTAAATATCTGGAAGACTCAAGGTGGCTTTTTCCTATATCATAGATGACAAAACAATGTGTTCCCGTAGTTTTACTTAACCATGGCTTTGCCAATCACATCTCCTGTATCTGTAGAATTGTAGTGATGACTCTCCTTGAAGGTAGCTTGGAGCATTGCAGCTACAGGATGTGGGAAGTCCAGGTCTGCGTCATGTAGCCATGTCCATCACATTAAGCTTTTACCTCATGTTTTCTATCCAGGAACTAACATGCCAAAGCAGGAAACAGTTTTCAATCATTAACTTCTTAACAGCTTGGCTCAGATGAAAACCGAATTAAAATTCACAGGGTCATAAAGAACACGGTTGCTATTTAACTACTCAAACTAGGAAATGAAAAAAAAAATCTCCCAGGTTTTACAAGATGCTGTGGCATAAACTTTATAATCAGAGAGTTGAGAGGGAACAAGCCAAGGGAGTGTTTGATGAATTGCATATGAACTTTCAACCCTCACTGAGCTGGTGAAGTTGCCTTTCTATCCTGGAGTCAAGCCTCCCAAAGTGTTTTGCTTGGTTTGTTTTTCCTGTTTCTGTCTGTCTCTCCGTGTCTCTGCTGCAGGCTCCATCTCTTTGCTGGTCTCTGTCTGTCCCTTTCTCGCCCACTCCCCCGGGTCTCTCACGTTTTCCCTTCCCTCCCTGCTCTTTTCTTCCTTCGGTTTGCCAACTCTGTTTGAGCTTCCCTCCAAAGCCTTCAGTTCAAGCTTGCTTTTGCCTGACCTATTGACCTTTGAGAAAACTTTCTTAATCCCCGTCAGAGATCATAAAATCGGAAGGTTCAGCTTTCTCAGACTTGATGTGTTCCCAGATTAAAACACCAAGTTTGATTTATTTTTTTCAGCACTGCCTCCATGAGCTCCATTGGGGGAAGAAGTATTATCATGATTATCCACAGAATCAGGAGGCTTCTCATGAAAGGCCACATTGTGCACCAACCTATTGAATTGCAAACGGCTTTCTCAGAAATCAAGACCTCCCCCTGATGTAAATCAGGTGCTTCCAAAAATGCTATTTCCTCTGAGGGTGACAAAGGCACATGGGATTAAGGTGCCCTTTGTGGCATGGCAAAGCTTTGCTGACTTTTTGCTCAAAGCAGATACAGAAAATTTTGATGTACTGACTGGATCAGCTCAACATGGTCTAAGGCTAGTAAAGGCACCTATGTTTCTGGAAAGAATTTATAACAAAGCTCCTTCCAAGGGATGCAAAGGAGCTGGAAGCAACTATACTGTTCCTGCCATTCCGCACTCCTCTTTCTGTGTCCATACGTATCCTCCGAACAATTCTTGGAATCCTTAGATATACTGGGAAGAAAAAACGGTGCTGATCAACAGTAGGAATGAAACAAAACCCATGTCTCCCTCACCAGGTTTCATAACATTACATCACCTCACAGTATGAATGGTACACATATGAGCTGCATTTTCATTTTTGCAGATAACACACTGAATTAGGAGTAGCAACCCAGCAAATCTTCCTGTGTAAAGCCAGATCTGAGTTTGACGTGTGCTGTGCATCATCAAATAACTTTAAGAGAACTGTTCACTTTGTTTACATGCTGTCTTCTAAGCTGGAACGGCCTACTATGCCATCTGGAAGAAGCCAAGTGGAGTTCCTGCACGATTTCCCAGCCTGCCTTTCTTTCCTCCTTTTATCTTTCCTTCCGAGTCCACCTCCTAGTCCATTTTCTTCCTTCTTTTCTCATCATTTATCCCTTTAACGTTTTCTTCTTTCGAGCACAATCACATTTTTTTTCCTTTGGATTAGACTAAGAACTCCTTTGTAATACCATTGTATCTTCATTTTGTATCTTAGTCTTCAGTGCCTGACTTAAAAGGCGTCTCAATAAATGCTTATTAGATAAATAATTGATGCTATATTTCTAACAGCTAATTGCATATTCTCCTAGGAAGATGGTATAATGCCAATGCACGGACATTTTTATCTTTTCCATTATCACCATTCTGTCACCAGGGACATAATCATTGTCATTACATATTGATTGCTTACCCTCCACACCATGAGTGTCATAATTATTACCTTATTTAATTCTAGTGTGACCTTGGTACCCTGATATGTAAAATAGAGATCATAATAGCACCTTCTCCATGGGCTTCCTGTAAGCACTCAAAATGGAATGCTATGCAGAGAGAGCTCAGTATGTTGCTCGAATACATAATAGAATGTAAATGTTAGCTACTGATGTAATTGTTACTTGAAGTTGCACCTAATCCATGGAAAAATAGACAGAGAGGCCCTGGTAGTTGGCTAAAGTTCAATCTGGTAAGTGGCAGCCATTGGAAATAAACTCCTAATTCTGACTTCATAGATCAAACCCCACCAATATCTCCATTTTGTTATCAAAAATTTTAAAGCTTCAAGAAGGGCAGTACTTAAAAGCCAAATGAGCAAAACAGTGTTAGGCTTCAAGAGGGGATCCTTTCTCATTAAATATGTTATGATGATATATGTTATGTGTTAACATCAAAAAGATCTATTACCCTTTGGTTAAGCTATTTCTAGAATGTCTGCACATTTGAAATTTCAGTCTTCTTCATCACTTTTTGGGTGAGTCAACAAAGCCCTTATTTTCTCATGTGATATTATCATCAGTGTTGAAAGAAAATTGGTAATGTAGCTTTTTTTTAAAGAGTGCACATAAAAAGTAATGCTTTTAATGTTGGTGAACTTATAAATTATCAAAAAAAGAAATTAAGAAATCAATACCATTTACAATAGTATATAATAATAAAATATTTAAGAATGAATTTATTAGGAAATAAAAGATCTCTTCTTTAAAAAGTATTAAACACATCAAAATAAGAAATTGAGGAAGACATGTTAGCTTTCCAATACTTTAGTCATCACCACAGCTCATCCACACAAGGAGAAAAGTTTTACTTTTATTCTCAGTTTTAAAGTTTCCAAATCATCCATGGTCATTTTGGCCCACTGCTTTAGGAATATTTAAAATGACATGCAGCAGAACAAAATTCATCATGTTAAGGCCTGGAAAAAAGACAGGAAGAGGAGCTGATGGGGTCCTACTCTCCCCCTTATGTCTCCAGTTACCTGAAGCTCTCCATTTCAGGTCCCACCACTTCCCAATAGCACCACAAACTAGGGAAGCTTACTCTTTAGAAAAGGAAATGGCTTGCAGAGTATGGTATCTAGTGAGTTATTTGAATTTGTAGGTAAAACTTTTTTTTTTTCAAAATAAATCCCAGGCCTAGATGACAGCTTGTCTGAGTTTTATGAAGTATTTAGGAGAATTATGCTACATTTACATAAAGTGCTTTAGGAAGTGAAAGATTAGAGGGCTCTTTCCAACTCATCTTAAGAAGCTTGACATTCCAAAAGCCAGACAAAAACATGATATAAAAAATTTAAATAGACTAATAATAAACAGTTCAAGAAAGGGGAAACTTGTGTGGTATAAGAGAAGTTCAAAGGGGGAACAAAGGGTGAATATGAACTAACTACATTGTACTCATGTATGAAATGAATGAAGAATGAATAAAAAATTTTAAAGAGATAGCATTAATATCCCCACAGGAATATGTGTAAAATTACTTAAGAAATTCTTTGCAAATCAAAGCCTAAACTATTTTTAAAAGAATAATAGAGGGCTGGAGAGATGGGCTCAAAAGAGCTTGCTGCCCTTACAGATATCGTGAGTTTGGATCCCAGCATCAAGTGTATGTGTGTGTGAGTATAGGCATTTGCATGCTGCAGTGGGTGCGAAAGTCAAAGATAACTTTTGAGAGTTTTTTTTTCTTCCATAGTGGGTCACAGAGCTAGAACTGAGGTCATCAGGCTTACATGACAAGTGTCTTACCTTTCTGAACCATGTCCCCAGTCCTAGACAATATTTTTAAAGCACGATAACTAAATTAAAAGTGGGTATTTTGAATATACATACATACATATATATATATATATATATATATATATATATACATATATATATATATATATATGGTTTGCAGAACATTGTGGTCATCTATGGATAGAATACGAAAGAATCTGCAAAGTACTTTATAAAATTAGGAATGTCCACAGACAGGGCATGCAGTGACGATGTTCAGCATAGGGAAATCACTTATATCTTTATAAATTAATTTTAGACAGCTGGGCATAAATGAATTTGAAATCTGCTTGGTTTACAGCAGCATAGAACATAAACATGAGAAACCTAGAGAGGAATCAAAGTGACAATTGTAATCTTTTCTGCTGTATAATAAAAAAACAATGATGAATAGATTCAAAATATGCCATGTCCACTGAAAACTGTTGTGTACATGAAGTGGTAAGGCCCTATTGTCTTTTCTTCCTAATGAGGGTATGTCCAAGAATGCTTACTTTCAGGTCTTAGGAAAGTAATTCAGAAATTTATATGGAAATGCAATTGCACTAGAAGAGCCCAATAAATTTTGAAATAGAAGAAATTTGGAAGACTCAAAAAGCCTGATTTAAATGTTACTAATAAAACTTTAATAATCAAGACCCGTATGGCTGGAGCAATGGCTCAGCAACTAAAAGTGGTTGCCTTGCAAGCTTGATGACTTTGGTTCAGTCCTAGAACCAATGGGGGAAGAAGAGGACTGACTCCTAAAAGTAGTCCTCTACCTGACCTCTGCTGGTGCTGTGGCACACAACCGTCCCATGCACAGACACACAGATACACCGACACACAGACATACACCAACACATACACACTAAATAAACAAATACATATGTACATAAATAAATAAATACATAAACTTAAAAGACTTTGTGATTTATTTGGTGGGATAAATATGTTAATTGATAGAAGAAGGTTGAAAGTCCAAAATAGACTCACATACTTATTTTAACAAATTGTGCATGACAAAAACTAAACCAAATCAAACACACAAGAGTCAATTATTGAACTAATTATTGAAGAAATAATTTGCATGTCATCAAAAATAAAAATTTCCAGCTTGGAATATAGTTTCTAACTATTCATGAACGGATAAATAAATTGTAGTAGATCTGTATTACTAAGTCATAGGAACAAAAGAAGAAGAAAGAAAGAAAGAAAAAAAGAAAGAAAGAAAAAGAAACTAAGACTGTTGGCATTAAGATAAATGAATGAAAGGAACAATTTTCTTCATACATGACAAAATATAAAATTACCACAAGTACAATCAAGTTAGTAATTTGGAAGACCTGAGGCTAGGTGAATGTACTTCATTACAAAGGTCCTAGAGGTAAATTTTAAGATGCTGATGGAAATATTTTATAAAAAGCACTGTGTTCAGACAAAATATGTCAAACTCAAGAAACACTATAAACAGAATGTGTAATTTTTGTTGCACACAAACTGTATCTCAAGAAATAATAATGAGTCAAATGTAAGCAATCAAAAAGAAAGACCAAGATGATAAAACTAACATCTATACAATCCCTTAACAAATGTAAGAAACATCTTGGTAAGTAATCTATATCAAGATTCTTAGATATAGCTGTATATTTTATTCAAACATTTTTATCTTACCACCAAGTAAAAATAATATAACAAGAAAAATTATACCACAAAGTTGCTTAGCATAGTATGATTTATAATAATACACACAGAAAAAAACCTTGAGACCTAACAGTGTGTGGAGAAGGGATGAGATTCCAAGCAGTGTCCTGATTGGCTTTCAAATAAATGTGAAGCTATTCGGTAATGTGGGGAAGGTGATGATAGAGTGTACATTGAAAAGCATCACATACCCCATTTTGTTTAAGTTCTTCTGAGAACGGATGGCTGTCCATACACATCAGTATGTTTTTCACTTACTAGAGTTGTAAAAGCTCAGTGTGTAAGAGCAGCAGCCAAAGTAGATGTCCTCCTCTGTATCGATTCTCCTTTTCCCCTCTACCACCAATCAACTCCTCCTGGAGCACCTACTCGCACTTCAAGTCAAAAACCTAGTTTTAAACTACTAAGCTAAAGCATTTTCCTCTGCACGTCCTTTTTAATGTTTAAATTCAAATAGTAAATGTAAAGTAATTTACATATAAGCCATGCTAATAAAAATTATTCAGCAATAAGGTCATCTAAACACAAAGAACTTCAAAAGTGCTATATAACTTCTTTTTATAAAGTGCTCTTAGGGTTTAAACCCAGGGCCACACACTTACGAGGCAAGCACTCTACCAAGTGAACTATACCTTCAGCTCCACTATTCAAGGTAATTTTGTCATGAATATAAACTCTAATTTTAATAGTTATTAAATCTGATTACTGATTTTTTAAAACAATTAAGGATTGTTGATATAGTGGATATGTACTCCTGCAAATTAAAATCTCTTGACATTGCATTGATGCTTTTCTATGGAACTGTTTATTTTTAAGGAATAAGTTCTAGATTCCAAAAAAATATTTAGGATTACCAAAATAATTTCTTCATTTGGTACTAAAGTTAGCTAATTATATTTTATTATAATTATTTGAATATCAGTCTTTTAATAATTTAGTTCTTGTGGCAAAAAGAATCACAATTGACTGTTTTTTGGACCAATTTGATTTTTAAAATTTAGCTTTCATTTTGAATAGACAAATATGTGAAATAGAATCAAACTCTACCTAAAAGATGCAAGTGGACATCTCTCTGTGAGTATTATATACCATCAGATTTGTACTTATTTGTCTCTATTTTAATTAACAGAAAGGCTTTTACTGTCACATAACTATGGCTGCTATTGCTAAGAACTTTCTTTATATGTGACTCATTTTTTAGAGCAGTCAGTAGTCTGAAATTCTGTTTATGTTTTGACGAGACATTGTAATTTTGACAGGGTATTTCTAGTCTTTCACATAACTAGCTAGCTTTAGGTTCTGAAACTTAGTCATCTTTGTTTCATACTGGTGATCACAGTTTGAGACATTAAGTAAATGTGTGTGTGTGTGTGTATGTATGTGTATATATAAGTATGTATGTGTATTGTGTGTATGTGTATATGTGTGTAGTGTATGTATGTATGTGTGTATATGTATGTGTATGTGTCTATGCATATGTGTGTATACATATGTATGTGTACATATGTGTGCATGTGTGTGTATGTATGCGTTATGATGTGGAGGCCATAGCATGAAGTCAGATCCCTTCCACTAGTGTGTTCTGCCTTGTTGCCTTAAGACAGGGTGTCTCTGTGAAGCAGCAGCTCCCCCTAACCTAGACTGGCTGATCGATGATCTCTTAGAATTTGTCTGTCTTTGTCCCTTCTTGGGTTACAGCCATGTGTAACTATGCCCACATTTTTACATGACTGCTGGGAAGTCTCACTCAGGTCCTCATGCATGCAGAGCAATGTCTTGTACTCATTAAGCCATCTTCCAAGACCCTTGAGTAGGTATTTTTTTAAAAAATCTGTTTGTTAAATTTCATAGAAATGCATTATTTACCACTATAATGCTCAGTATATCATCTTCTAAGTAACTGTTAAACTCATCCTCTGTTAAATTCCGTTGCATTCCTGTTTGAGGCTTGTTAACTTTTCCAGCTAATGCTTGATAAAAAATAAATGTAGTAAACTTGTTTGTGTAAGATTTTGGCATGAGTTTGACACTAATTTGTGTCAGCTTATTATCTCTCCCAATGAATCTTCATTACCTTGAGGCATTCTTTGAGAAATATTTAAAATCCCCCTTACAGTGTCTCTGTGCCTTTCTTCATTAAATGTGACAAATAGTGCTACCTGCTGTTAGGACTGTTGTGAAGATGAAATCAGTAAACTCTGAGAATGTGGTTAGTCATCTTTGTTTAATACTGGTGATCACAGTTTGAGATATTAAGTAGGTAGTGTGTGTGCGTGTGTGTGTGTGTGTGTGTGTGTGTGTGTGTGTGTGGTTTCTGGAACATACTAAGTGCAGTATTTGTTAGTGATGAATAATATAATGCTTAGTTCATGCTAAGAATTATGCATCTTCCTGAACTACTTACTTCCCAAACTCTTCCTACTATGGTTGTGCTTTTTCATCTACTTATAGCACTCAGATTTTCCCACCTAACTCATGATTGCTTCTCCAAAGTGCAGCTTAGCACTGTGTGCTTAAGGCATCCTTTGCCACAACCACTTTTAAATTCACCTTTGTAGAAGGAATTCCCTCCTAGGATGGGTAATGCAAGGTATTGTATCACTTGGATTCCCCATCTCTGAATCTCACGTTTACAAATTCGTTGAAGGTTGTACCTTCTCACCATTTTAGGTTACCTGCCAAAATTAGGTGTTTGGTGCCTAAAAAAGACTCTTGCATATGTGGACTGAATAAGACTGTGTATGGGTTTGGAGAGATATCTCACTGATTAAGAGCATTAGCTGTTATCCTAGATGACTCTGGTTTGTTTCCCAGCACTCTAATGAAAACTAACAACTGTGTGTAGCTACAATTCCAGGGGATCTGGCACCCTCTTCTAGCCTCCAAGGGCACTGCACACATGTGATTCATGTAGGCAAGCCAGTCAGACACACAATTTCATACTGAACATCTCAATCAATCTTAATCATCTTTATACCCCCTTCCCCAAGGGTACGACCTTATAGCCAACCCAACTGGAATCCATATAGTCTTTCATCTGTTAAGGTTTATTGTGCCAAGTTAGTGTCCCTAAATGTTCCTCAGTGCAAGTTCATCCAGGGAGGTCTAGTCACCTATCTGGAGTCCCTCACCGAACAGTAATCAATTGCTAATACTTTTTCAGCAAAGGTTGGGGTCTGCTACCTATTGCCCACTTTCCATACTGGGTTTTTGTCTGCTTGAGTTTGCATGGGTCTTGAGCATGCTAAAACTATTGCTGTAGTCATATGGGCAGGAACCCAGGAGCTTATAAAATTCTATTTCCATATGGTCATGCACTTCCTCACTAGCTCTTACAATCTTTCTGCCCCCTCTTCCCAAATGTCCCTTGAGCCTTGGGTAAGTGAAACTTAATAAAGGAGACCTGTCCAGTGACCCACATTCCCACTTGTTGATTATTTACCCTAATCCCCGAGCAACTGCTGTCTCATTTAGAAAGTCCTTTCCTACACCTATATCTTATAGGTTACTGCCAATTTTTCTTCTAACAGTTTCAGAGTTTCAGGTTTCATATTAAGGTCTTTGATCCATTTAGAGTTGACTTTTGTATACTCCCAAAATTTTTTAAATTAAAAAAAAAATTAAAAACAGTATCAATAGGAAAATTTGATTCAAAAGTTCTGTACCTAGCTAGTGCATATAGCATGAATTAAAGTTCCAAACTAGTGAATTCTGATGAAATAAAAAAATTAAGAATACAATAAAAATTTTTTAAAGCATAGATTCCTTGACTATGCTCCAAATGTGAATTAGAACTTTTGGAGATAGATATTTAAACATAGATGCTTTCCAGTTTTGCTGACATGATAATAATGGGTGCTTTAGAATGAATTTCCCCTTTATGATGTACACATTTACCCTTAGTTACACATAACATTTTTTTTTTAAGAAGGGAGCTGTGAGAACAGGTTTTCCTGTAGCCCCAGCTAGCTTGGACCTCCATTTCATGGAGATCCACCTGCCTTTGCGTCCCAATTGCCGGGATTAAAGGAATGCCTCCATGCCTTGACACCACACACAGCTGCCTTTAGAGGAAGCTTCAGGGTCATCTGTTACTTCAGATTTTTAATTGATAACACGCCATCAATGATTTGGCAGAACAATGTAAATTTATTCTGAAATATTTCCTATTTTAAAATTCTACTACTTTAAAAGAAATTTTCCTCTTTTCCTGACAATTGCCGCTTTATTTTCCCCACCACAGGCCCTTAAAATGAGTAGACAAGATTTCCGTATTTAAAATGTGCCCTTACTATGAACCACTCCACAGTGAAAGGACCACGTATATGTAGGTGTTTCTTTCAGTGCAATTGCCTTCTTTTCATATGAATAAAAGTGGTCCCTTATTCCTCCTTTCCAGACTCACCCATATAACACAGGCAACTGTGTCAACATGCAGCCACCTCAAATGAATGCCAGATACCAAGCTGCACATAATAAACTTTTCTGTATTCAAAAACCATCTTATAAATGTTTCTCTGCTCCATGTGAATACTAAAATGTCTCTTCCCACTCTCAACAATGATCTATGTTCAAAAGCAGATAAATACTGAGTATTTGCTAGTATGTTGGCAAATGATAAAACATTAAGTAGACTGCTCTAAATGAAATCTAATGAAAAGACTGCTTCACACCAAGTTCTTTCCACTATTAGTATGCTCAAACCCTTATTCTGAAAAGTCACGACCTCTGGGTGGGAAAAGAAAAACATGATAGTTGGAATACATTAGTGAAAAGAATTTGGTGTGTGTCAGGGGAGGGGGTTAAGGGTATTCACTTCAAAATTGAATGTAAATCTTATGTGTCCCGCTTCACTTTTAATTGGAGAATGTATATATACAGTTGACTATAAAGAGACTTAGTAGTTAACATAATCCTGTGGTATAAGATCCATTTATATGGATGAAAAAAGGATATCATTTCTGTAATTTTAAGAGTGGTATGTGCTGTGGGTCTTCTTTCTAAATCAGTCAATGAAAGATCATATAAAAGCGAAAGAGGAAGTCCTTCCCTTGAATGTCATCATCATGGAATAATTTTCTAGCATTGTCTTTATATAAGCACACAGACAGATATCTGTACATATGTGTGTGTGTGTGTCTGTCTGTTCGTGTGTGTGCCCATGCCTCTGAGTCTGTATGGAATGTAATTCACATAGAAATGATAATGGCCTCCATAAGTCTGGTAGAGCCTTTCTGCCAGAGTTTAATGGAGATAGTCACCTCACTAAAGGGAGAGCAAAGCTTCTCCTAATTGCCCATCACATTACTTTGGGAGCTAAATGGATGTTGCATTATTCAGGATTAAGGGATACATTTCTGAAGCAGCAAACAAGATGGATGCTTCAGCATCCTTTCATTGGTTCCCAAAGCTGTTCATTGTTTGTCTTTTCACTGTTTTGTCAATTGTCGCCGTGAAGGATACCTTGGGTGCAAGATGCTGTTTGCAAGGCAATTTTTGCTACAAAAAAAGGATTAATTTTTTTCTGCCATTTTCCATTCCCATCACCAATTTCCAACTGTCATGAAAGTGAGCTCTGTTTTTACACGACATTCCACTCTTATTACCATCTTCATCCCAAGAATGGAAGTCTGTGATGAGAGCAAAGCCATAGCTGGCATCTGAGAGCTGTTATAATTCACTCTCATGACAAAGACAGTAATGAGAAATGACAGGGCACCAAATGAATCCCTTCCGATCCCAGACCCTTGGATGATAATGAAAACAGAAGATGCCACCAACTTTATTCATCTTCATGACACCTATTGTGACAGGATTGAAAGCTGCAGCAAGGCACCCATCTGAGGTTGGAGTTTTCCATTGTGTGTATGTTGAAAATCTATACCACCATTTCTCCTAGGAATCCAGTTATAGCAGAGACTTCCAGAGGCTGCAGAATTTCTCCACTGTCCACACGAAAAGACTGTCAGAGAAGATAAAGCAGTTTTGCATCCTAGAATTTTTTGATTTTTTTCTTATCAAATCAGCTTAGTAATGGCTGCAGAAAGAGTGCTGGTGAAATGGAAGAGAAAAATATGAAAATAAAGCTATATCTGGAAGCTCTAATTTAATATTGTGACTCTTCTGGAATATACAAATTCACGGTACAGACAGCTGATGAAACTGAGGCTCTTACAGACACTTGCACAGGTCCCCTTGCTCTCCTTTCCATCTCTTCTTCCCTTCTCACTTCTTTCTCCCTGAGGTATGATGATATCAGCATAAAATACAAAAAGAAATCTAGAGCTAAGTTTATGTAATCTTTTCATTTCACAAATGAATAAAAGGAAGCCATGTCCACCATCCCCAGCAGTGCTGGTATGCCTCATTCGTATGGTTTTCAATCTCTGGTTTCCAGGACATGGAATTGGACTGAAAATGCAGAAGACCAAACTAGAACATGCGCACATATGCATATATTCACATATGTGCATCTATCTAATGTAGCATTTTTATTAATTACTGATAATTTCACATAATGTTATTACATCAAATTCACCCTCCACTGCTTCCCCTGACTCCAAGATCACCTGCCACAGTTCCACCACCTCCAAACATCCCAACAAACCATGAATCCATGGATGGATGAATCAACTGACAATGGCAGAGCCTGCTAGTCACTTCCTAATAGTCCCCACCTCTGGCTACTTACTGCTTCAGGGCCCAAGCATTTGATTCAACTACATGTCTTTCTCACTTTGTTCCTTACAGTTCTGCTGTCTAGAGGGTCCAGACTGAAGTGGATAAAACATCACCTCCTTGCTGGGGAACTCTGACTTGCTCCATTTCAAGACACAGGTAAAGCATCCCTCCAATGATTTTTTGTAGTTCACCTTCCCCTTCTGACAGTAGATAGCGCTATTTCTCTTCTTGGCAGGTGCCTCATCTGAGTCTTCTCAAGAATATTTGAGTCTGGCTACTCATCTGTATGTCATCTGCTTGTCATATGAAACCCACACCACGTGGTCCTGACATGTTCACTGCAGCCCTTCTTCACGCCCAGACAGGGTAGAAACCTCTCAAAAAGCTCCTACATTCAGAACTGTTTGGGAAAGAGACAAAACTGGGAGCACCTGCCAAGGTGGAGGTATCTCTTCTATAGGAGCAGGGGTGAACTACACTATCTAAGAGTTGACAAGAATCTAGCGAGGGATTGGATTGGTCAGGGAAATGTCAGTCTTCAATTTTGACTGACATTCCAATCTTTGTAGGGTTATTGGGAGGTTTCTATGGTTCATGAAATAGAAAAGATACATGGCTATATCCCTGTTATATCTATATTCTTTATCATTTTTTTTCTAATTATATCTTAACATTAGCTCTTACGAATGATGGCCCTGGATCTGTTTGGCCTCTTGAGAATGGACTTGTTGGTTATCCTTAAATAAATAACAGCATTCCTGTTTCACTGCCTCAACTTTTAGACTTCAAGTGAAATTTCGAGACCAAATAAAACAGTCTTATTACATGTATTTTGCAAGAAGCTACATTTTTCATATTTTGTATTTTTTGTATGTTTATTTTGCATTTCCTTAAAGTTTGGTGGAACTTCTGAGTCAGGCAGACAACTGAAGTATACATGGAAAAGTGACTTCTGATAACAAGAAATCCATGCAAATTCAGTAAGTCATTCCAATCAACTATTTATTTCAGTATATATTGAAAACATCTGCAGCAACACACAGCAGTTCCAAAGGCTCCAGTAGTCTAAGCATTTGCAGAGCTTCATCTGTCTGGTGATTTCTTTAACCTAGATGCCAACTATGACCAACATTTATACACTGAGTGTCCAGTGTACCTCCAAGAGGATTAGAGTTGGCCAAAGTTCCTGGTCTTTGGAAATAACTGTACTGTAACTCTACCCATGCTCTTGATGAAGCATTCAAGGTTCCAGCACCAACCAGGCCTCTACAAGCACTCTACAGAAGTGAAACATGGGTTGAACATTTTCAGACCACTCAAGAAAGCACATTATAATTTCTTCAAAATATTTTTAGTTTCCTATGTCTTCCCATAGGTTTTAGGGAGCTTTTTTTTTTTTTAAATATAAAACCATTCTCCTCTTGCACTCTCTTTTGACTGTATCAAGGCAAATGAATGAAAGGCTTTATTAAATAATGGTCATGTTATTGGGAAAAAAAATGCCCTATTTGTGGCATGCTTCTTTCACTCATTAATGTGATACTCACCATGGTCATTTGTGTTTTGAAATGTAATATTTTGGGTTCTATAAACTTTGGCCTTTTGCTTCAATTCTTCATATTTTTTTGCTCTTGACTTACCTGCAATAGGAGAGAGAATGGAATTAGACCTTTGGTTTGCAATCTATTCTGATGACTTCTTGATTGAAACCATCTTCTATACTGAGAGGCTGAACAACTCTCAGGAGAAAGAAAGGAGAGAACATGTGAGTTGTAAGGGTCACTCAGTGGCCTCTTATGTGGCAAACAGAGGAGAACCACTTACAGTGCTTTATGTATTAGACTTTCATACATGACTGATTTACGGAGGAAAACATTCAACTTTGAAATCATAAATCATTGAGCTATAGGTTTCATCTGACTTTTCTTCAGGTGATTATGTGGCAGCCCATGATGAAAAAAGCCCAGAGCTGCAAAGCTGATTCGTAATCATAAGATTTCCTTCCACAGCGTGAAGTGAGATTGGAGTCAGAACACGTGGAGACTTGCTTGGCATTACCTGCTCATCTTTGTTTAATGAGCAAATAATATTAAAAAGAAAAACTAAACAGACGTCGCTTGCCATACTGTCCCCAGGCAAGAAAATATTTCATTCAAAATCTATATCACAAAGCACTAAGTGACCTTAAAAATGGCTGGAAACTCGTCAATATGCCAAACACATAGTCTTCAGGGCTCACTACAGGGATACAGAGAGGGAGATCAGCCATGGTGAAAACATGTAGCTGTTAGGTTCTCTATGGAAGCTGTGTCCACAGTTCCCAATTGCATCCTTTTAAAAAACAGGATGGTTTTGTGAAGATTACCATGAGACCGGGATATTTATTTTAGCTTAAAGATTACTGAATATTTTCTATTTATACAAAGATAAGAATTATGGTAATCCCAAATGCTATTGATTTTTTGTATAGTTTTCAAGACTATGCAAGCATAATACTTATGGAATATAGGAAGACCATAAACAAGTGCCTATAAGAAACTTTTGACTCTATTTCTGAACTGATGTTGGAGTCAAATAAAACATAAGAACAAAAGCCATTCATATTACTTATCAATCCCTATATTTTTACATTTATGCCTAGAGACTTAGAAGAAAATACACAAAATGTTTATATCCTTTTAATAAATTCATCTTCTTTTTAGCAATTCAATCATTTATAAGATTAAAAAAGATGGTTAGATAAACCCATTCCTAGTAGCCTAGAGTGAAATCACAGCTCACAGTTTGTCTTCTTGCTTGGGTAAATGCAGTGTTCCTTTGGATTGCAGTAAGAAGCCACGCTTAAGAAAAATGCATATACAGAAACTTGTTTGCAATTACTTGCTTGACATTTATCTAAAATGTAATTAAAAGGTTTGAATTGTACAGATGCTAAAAGAAATCATATTACAAAATAAGCAAGCTGTAATGTCAGAAAACTGAATTTGGTATTAACATGTTATAATCCTACTTATGACATCACAGAGTTATAATTCCAGGTCTATTGGTGAGGAGAAGAGGTTTTAAAAGTGGGTTGCCAAAAATCTTTATCAGAGTGATGTTTTAGCATCATTTTCAAAGGAAATTTACTGTTTAATTATGAAGGTAATACAACAATAAGCAAGAAAACATGTAAAGTGTTATAAAGAAAAATAATGGCCTATTATTCTAGCACTCAAACTACCCATTATTAACATTTTGATAGAATTCCTTCCAAGGTTTTTTCATGTGCTTGTATTAATTATTTTGTTTAAAATTCTAATGTGTGCACATCATATCTTATACCTCATCTTTTCAAATAGTAGTATATGTTTAATAGAGTTTATATTCGTAAAATGAGCCCAGTGGTTATCTTAAGGTAATAACTTGGTAAGAGAAAATAGCATGACACAGAGCCTCTGTACTGGTTCAGAAGGTAATTCCATTTCACTGTGAGGCTTGAAACAGCTAGGTCATTTTCATCCCCTGGAACGATTTCACGAGAAATGCTTTGCTCTATGCTGAATACTAAATACTGGACAAAGTCTCCATCAATTAAGGCTTGGAAAGAGGCCAGCCCCAAATCACTGGGGGTAGAAGTTTTGCATCTCAGCTTCAACAGGAATGGTTGCATAAAGCAACCAGATGATACAGGACAACTTAATTGCTGCCTATGGAAGCCAAAGAAGGTCATTTGAAGACACAGAGATGAAAGCATTTCTTTCAAGGACACCTGAAGGCATGCTGTAAAACCAAGAACTATAATAAAATTAAATTTGCTTAAAAAACTAACTATAATACATAAACCATGAATGAGTGAGGCTTGATCTAAAAACATTGATCATGAGTAATCCAGACCCTGGGTGTAGTGTTCTTTGAGACAGAAAAGAATAACTTGGAACTGTGCAGTTCACCTTATGTCCATATTAACAGCTACAGATTGGGCTCAATGAGAACACTGAACTGTTGTTAAATATAAATTATTCTTCACATTTTTTTAAGAAATGGGCCAAAGTCCATGAAGAGTTTCACAGAGGCAGAATCACTCTACCAATGGCTCCATTTGTCGTGCAGAAACTGTGAGCTATTGAAGAGCCATAAAGATCCCCCTACTTAGAATGCCAGAGACCCTATGACTCAAGGACATAGGAAAAGGCACAGAATCTCTGCGGGAGACTTAAATCTCTTAAACTCTTTTGCCCCATAATTGCACCTTTTGGAACTATTTTCTCCTCTTTCTCTTTTGCTGCTTTTTAAGGTTTCAGTTTCTTTAGATAGCTGTAGCTTATCACATGCCTCCTCTCTGTGGTTTTCAGTTGATTTATACTAAATGGGGTGTGTATGATCTTCTTGAATTTGTGGCTTGGTATAATTATTTGATCTGAGGTTCTCTTCTCCAGTACTTCTGCAGCAATTATCTCTTAGGGTAAACATTGCCAATATTTTTGTTTGTTTTTGTAGACTCGTTTCTATGTGGTTTTCCTCTGTGTGCATTTTCTCTGTGTGCTAGATACTTCTGTCAGCTGATTTCCCAATTCTTTGATTCTTTGTTTTGCTATTTTTTCTTACTTCTTGTTATTTTTATTTTATATGTGTATGAGTTGCCTGTATATGTGTAAGTGCACCCATGTCCTGCAATGACATCGGAGGTCAGAAGATGGATTTGGATCCCCTGGAACTGGCATTAGGATGGCTGTTAGCCACTATGTACGTACTGGAAATTGAAGCTGGTTCCTCTGCAAGTGCAGTCAGTGCTCTTAACCAATGAGCCATCTCTCTAGCCCCTGTTTTTCTATTTTTAAATTGCTAATAAATAACTCTTAGTGGAGTCCTAATCCTGTCATTGTAAATCTGTGTACATGTGTGTCTTTAAGCATGTTTGTGTGTGTGTGTGTGTGTGTGTGTGTTTGTGTCTGTGTACCTTGTGTTACAGGATTTCCATATGGCAGGTTTGAGGGGGTATTGTTTGTTTTATTTTGAGACAGGGTCTTATTATGTAGCCCCAGCTGTTTTGGAATGCGCCTTGTCAATCATCCCAGGCTGACTTTGATTTCACAGCAATCTGCTAGCCTCTACCTTTGAGTCCTTGGGATGAAAGGCATATGTCACCATGCCTATCTCTGTTGTTTTGTTTTATAGATTCTTTTTTAACCAGTTCTTTAAAAATTGTTTATATATATATATATATATATATATATATATGTGTGTATATATATATATATATAAAATCTTACATTAAAATTTAAAAACAGTATTTTATTGAATCTTTGAGAATTTCATACATTGTGTTTTGTTTGTTTTCATACTCCATGCTAATCTATTCACAGATCATTCCCATTGTGTTGGGGGTCCTTATACTTGGGGCCAGCCTGAGGGGATGAAGCATAGCTGCCTTTTGGGAGGTGCATAGGCATGGAATCAACAAACAGACTCTGGGATCTGAGTGAGAAGCATGAGGACAGGTGAGCTGCTGCAAACTCATTTATTCAAGGAAGTGCAAGGTGTCCAATAGGTCTGGTTAGCCAGTTGTCTTATGGGGTGGGGTCCCAGCTGCAGCCACTAGTAATCTGTCCCCAGGTAGATCATCTCAGTGCAGGTTTTTTCCAGATGCTGGCCTTACGACTAGCCAGAGCAGAGTGCCACACCCATGGGAGCCATTCCTCTATTCCTCATAGCAGGTAACCTGGGAAAGGCCCATGCTGTGTTGTTGCCCTACATATCCTCCTTTATTTTTTCTTTTATTAATTGAGTGACCCCGGGAGGCATGATTCTTTTCCATGCCATTGTTGGCCCCAGGCCCTTAGGGATCACCTTAAGTGATGGTGCCCTTCTTTGGTTGCTCCAGCTGTCGGGGTCTTACTCGTCATTGACTACCCGCCATTCTGGTGAAATAATCCAATGGGTCCACTTTTGCTGGTGGTGCCTGTCTTAGGTTGCCCTGGTCATTAGGGTCTTACCCATCATTGGCTACCCACCGTTCTGGTGAAGGAACCCAATGGGTGATGCTTGTCACTCAGGAGGGTAATTAGGATGGCATGGGAGGTTTGCCGTGAGGGTCCTTGTCAAAGAATGCTTTTGTGACCTGTAGAAGACTCAGGAAGAATCAAGAATAGTTAACTATTGCAAAGACAGTGGTGTTAAGTGCCCAGCTAAATGGAAATTGTAGCATGAATGTCTGAGAAGCTCTGCTTTGATGCAGGGCTTCCCAAAGGAAATGAAAAGTCAGCAGTGCTATCAAGAAGGCCACAGCAAAAATTCCTCAAGTTACCAAACTGAGGAGCCAAAAAATGGCTAAGATCCTATTTTGTCTCAGTAGATGGTGCTGAAGTCCGTTGTGTTAAAAGGGTCAGTTGTGCCTTTTCAAAGCTATGCATGGGAGGGAAGGTCTGCTGAGGGAAAAACAGAGGGAACCATTGAAAAGCCATTCCCTTATTCCTCATGGCAGGTGGCCTGGCTGAGAGCCAGATCCCGTTAATTCCCGTACCCACGAATCTGCAGTGGTGGGGGCATCTGCTGTGCTGGCAGGCACATCCGTGGCAGGCTTGACATTTCTGACAGGTAGCCATACGGGGGAGGATGAGGTTTCTGGAAAGATACAAGCGTATTCTTGACCCTGTGTTAAGAGTGGGTGAGGTCCCTTCCATTCCTTTTTGAGATGGTCTCTCCAGTGGACAAGGGGCAAGGGGATAGTGGCCAGTTGAGGGCTTCAATGTTTCCACCAAGGCCAAATGGGGATCCCTGGGTGTCATTGCAGTTTTCTGCGAAATAATGAGTTCCTTGAGGGTTGTATTAGTCCTCTCCACTAAGGCTTGGCCCTGAGGGTTATAGGGAATGCCTGTGGAGTGTTTAATCCTCCAGGATTCTGTGAAAGACTTGAATTGGGCAGATTCATATGCCAGGCCATTATCTGTCTTAATCTCCCAGGTACACCCATGACCAGCATAGCAGTTTTTGTTGCCTTAATGGCATGGGATGCCTTCTCACCTGAAAGGGTGATAGCAAAAACAAATTTGGAGTAGGTATCCATGATGACATGGACATATTTAAGGTTGCCAAAGGAGGGTATGTGGGTGATATGCATTTACGAGATGGCATTTGGTGTAAGGCCTCTAGGGTTTTTTTCCCTGTTGCTGCAGTGGGCCAGAGGGAGCCAAAGGCACCAGCTTTACATGTATGGATCACGTGCTTCCATCGGCTAAGAAAAAGCTGAGGGTAGAGGACCTGCAGGTTAGAGTGGGAGAGATGAAATCTTTGGTGTAAGCATCTAGCTTATTCTAGGAGCGGCAAGGAAGTAACAGTAATAAATTTATCTACCTGTGCATTCCCGTCAGCAGTGAAGCCAGGCAGACCAGTATGTGAGTGTACATGCTCAGTGAACCAGGGATGCTATCTATTTTCCATTAGCATATGTAAGGCACTAATGGCAATATCTATTGGTTTATGAGAGGGCCTGGGGTTGGCTAAGGGAAGCGTTCTTGACATTTGGACTGCATAACTACTGTTGGAGAAAATATTGACAGGTTCTTGTTAACAGAGCATTAGGACTCTGAGGATAGCATAAAGTTCATCTAATTGAACTGAATGAGGATTAGCAAACTTAAGCTCCTTGTCTGGCTGGTTGACTTTCTTAATAATAAATCCATAAGGATGCTTATTGGCATCTGTAAAAGCTGAGGCTGCCAATTGAATAGGCTGCCTGGAGGGCATAGAATGGAGAGTAACCTTCAGGGGTAGGACCACGATTGATTAAAGTAATTTGTGAGCAGGGACGTGGCTGTCTATATCATTAGAAAATCCTTCCACCAGGATATGAAAGAGGTGGTTATCCCTGAAAATGGACTGGATTTCCGTCATGGATAGGGGCAGAATTATTTTGGAGAGCTCTATGTTGTAAATTTTATTTGTTTAATTATGTATCTTGATAGCTAGGAGGAGCATTGCCTCCAATTTGGTGGTGAGTTTGTGAGTCTGTGACCAAGAGGGGTTGACCCAATAAAAGAGGGCTTGCTTTTGTCAAATCACTCCTAGGGGGGACTTCTTCATCCAGAGAATTAGATTCAGGACTGGGAGAGTTAGGTCATATCTTGCAAGGGTAATTTAAAAGATTTGGTTAGATATCTCCTGTAAAAGTTCTTTTGCTTGTTTAGTCAAAGGGATTTTCTGGGAAGGACTACCTTTAAGAAGGTCAAAGAGGGGAAGGAATTTAGCTGGAGGAATGGGCAAAAAGGGCTTAAGCCAATTAATTTGGCCACAGACTTTTTGGAGGTCATTAAGAGAATACTTATCCTTTACTAGAAGGCTTGGAGTGAGGGAATGAATATCAGTGGAAATTTTAAACCCTAAAAGCCCAACAGGGGATATGGTTTGAAATTTTTCCTTGGCTATAGCTAAACTTAGCTTTTTAAGGTCCTCATGAAGTATTTTGAGGAGATCTACAAGAACAACTTGTGAGGGGTGAGCAATAAAAACGCCATCCATGTAATGTATTATGAGGTATTTTGATCTTATTCTCTCCATGGCATATGACACATACAATTGACAGATGGATGGGCTATTTTTCATGCCCTGAGGGAGGATCTTTCATTAATATCTCTTAGCTGGGATGTTATGATTAGGTTACCAGACAGTAAAGACAAAGAAAGGCCTGTCCTTGACCACCAGGGGGATAGAGAAAAATCAGTCCTTAATGTCTAATATGACTATATGATATTTAATAGGAATGGCTCTGGATGGTGGAGGCCAGTTTGAAAGGAACCCATCTTTATCATATGTGTTTTGACCTGGCAAAGGTCCTGAAGTAATCTGTACTTATTATTTTTCTTTGAGATGATAAAGATGGGGGAATTATGGGGACTGATGGAGGGCTCAATATGGCCAAGATCAAGCTGTTCTTACAAAAGGGATTTGAGAATGGTCAGTTTAGGTTTTAAAATAGGCCATTGTTCGACCCATATGGGGTATGTGGGTGAGAATCAAATTCAGAGCTTTGCATATGCTAGGCAAGCTCTCTATCACTGAGTTATACCCTCAGCCCAGCAAATTGCAGAGCAAAAGAAGCTGAAATCCTATTAAGAAATTGTTGTTCAAAGCTCAGAGAAGTTATTGGGCTGACTCAGGTGGAATTTATTAAGTGACAGGGAGTAATTAAGAAAATGCTGTGACTATAGGCCTTTGATGTAATAGGCGAGGCGTGATTGAGCTTTAGTGATGCTGGGTACTCTATACCCTGAGGGCTGTGAGGCCCAGTTGTGCAGAGTAGCTGCAAGAGGAAGCTTGCACACCCAGCTAGCCTTGTAACCTCTGTGGGCAGAGCCCTGGCTCTACCAGTTGGCCTCTGGCCCCATCTCCAAGGCCTCAGGGCCTTATGGTGATCTCAGGGCCTCTGCCCTCCTCAGGCTGGGAAGCCACTGCACTGCCTACCCCATCTGCCCAGGGTCACTGTGGTGAGCCTTGAAGCCCATGGAGCAGGCCTGGGCAGAGCCTCCATGGGTGCAGAACCCTGTGACAGTAGGAAATATTCAAACACCAAGTCCACAGAAATGCCCAGGGTGGGGTGGGAGGAACAGGTGGCATGGTGTGCCTAGGGTGGAGCCTGAGCCTTTGACAGCTGCGCCAGCTCTCCACCCCACATTGTGGGAGGGGTGGGTGTTGTTTTATCGTTTTTTTTTGTTTTCTTTCAAGCCAAGGGACAGGAGAAAAGTCCCAAGTGGTTGCAGCTGTGGATCTTCCTGGTGGGAGGGGAGATTGGCTATCACCACACAAGCCAAAATGGCCAACATTGGGGCCCACTGAGACATGCAGCCGTATTGCTGGGGGCTCAACTGCTCCATGCCCCAGTGGAGGACCTCCATGGGTCTCCAAGCCAGCCTCTGTGGGAGTCCTACCGGCGGCACCCAAGAAGCCTTGCAGAAGGTGTGCACCAGCTTCTAAAAGTTATGCAGTTGCACCGAGAAGCAGTGAACGACGTGCACACCAGCTTTTAAAAGTTCCAAGGCTACGCGGGAACTTGGCTTGGTGCCATAATGCTTGCTGAAATGTCAGCATAGCAGGGCATGGCAATTAAAAGAAGTCTGAACCTGCTCACTGGCAGAAAGGAGGTTTGTAAATCAAAGGTGGGGAAACCAGTCTTCCCCACCACCAACTGCCCACACAGTGTCTCCAGAAAGGCTTAGCTGATAGTCTGCCTTGGTTCCAAAATTGGGAGGAAGTCAGGCCCTCATATGATTTCAATGGGATGAACCAAAAATGGAGGGGTCAGCATGGATCTCAGGGACCATGTGGCAATGTGTGCTTCCTTTGGGGTAGGGAGACGAACAAAGGAAAGGGGGTAAAAAGGGAGGGGTAGTTGCTCATCCTCAAGAACCATCAACACACAGAATACAGAGGAACCTACTCACCAACAATCAGACTGGGGGCATCTCGCCAAAGCCGGGGGGAGGTGGAGCCCCTGTTCAGGTGCCAGATGTTGGGGGTCCCTGTGCTCAGGGGCCAGTCCAAGGGGACAAAGGGACTCTGCGTGGTGGTGGTGAGTAGGCACCGAATCAACAAACAGACACTGGGAGCTGAGTGAGAAGCAGGTGGACAGGCAAGCCACTGCAAACTTGTTTATTCAAGGAAGTGCAAGGGGTCTTATAGGTCTAGTTAACCAATCGCCTTATGGGATGGGGTCCCGACTGCAGCCAGTAGTAATCTGTCCCTAGGTAGATCATCTCGGGGGAATTTCTTTCCAGATGCTGGGCAGAAGCTGGCCTCATAACTAGCCAGAGTAGAACACCATGCCAACGGGAGTCATTCCTCTATTCCTCACAGCAGGTGACCTAGCTAAGGCCCACCCTGCATTGTGCCCTACATCATTTTCCTAAACTCTCACTTTATGTCCTTATTTTTTTAAAGGTCTATGGAGTCTAATTTGTATACCTTAAATGCATTTGTGTATGGGTCTGTCCCCTGGAGCCTCATCAATCCACCCAGTGTCACACACACACATATAGTATGATATTGATGCCCCATTTAAGAACATTCACTCTGTAGTCTCCTGATTTCTGTATGTGGATTAGTTATTGGTTATGGATTAGTGTGTTAATCATCATCCATTGCAAGAAGAAGGAACGTTGAAGGATGGCATGTCCATTTAGCAAATAATATCAGTGTCTATAAAAATTCCTATTCTCTCTCTTTTTTCTTGAATTATTTTATGAAGATGTTTGTGTTTATTTTGAAGTCTTTAGTACTCCAATATCTGACTTAGTCATGGATCTGTTTCAACTGTTTTTCTACTGGTTTTGTTCAACTGGCCCTACGTTTTAGCATACCTTTAAGTTTTAACTTCATAATCAAGTTTAAATGTCTATTGTCTCTGGTTAATGTTACCTTCTTCCAATGTAGTTTAAGTTTTCTGTAGAAGGCAATATACTATCAGACCACTCCCATTGTTCTCTGAGTTTGTTTTAGATTTTGGAAAGGTTGTAACTTTGCATTGTGTCCTTACTATTTTGAAGTGGTCCATCTGGGACCTTCTGAATTGGTAGAATTCAAATTCCAATCTCTTTTCTTAGCCATAAGCAGATCGTAAATTTTGTTTGGTTCTTTTCTTCCCAGATGTCTCTCTGTGTTCTTTTGCTAAAGTTTGTAAATAGGAGCCCATCAGTATCTTTGGTTTGTTTGTTTGCTTTGAGACAGTCTCCCTGTTGCCCCAGCTGTCTTGAAATTCCCTGTGTATACCAGGTTAGGCCATTCTCACAGAAATCCACCTGCTTTTGCCTCCATAGTGATGGGATTAAAGGCATGTGCTACCACGCTGGTCAGCTCATCATTATCTTGAAGAGAACTGGTAGGAGGTTTGAAGTCTTGTTTATGCTTTCTCCTTTTTTGTCATATTGCCGCTTTATTTGACCCTTCCCTGTCAGTTTTCAGTTTAACAGCTCCTCATGGCTCTAAGACTTGAGTTTTCTGCTTAGGCTGTATTCCCTGACATACCTTAAAATTTGTAAGTACCCTTACTGGAAAAGGTAGCAGGAGTGTTATATAACTAGAGCCCATCCTTTCTTACATCAATTGCAGTCCATCCTGCCATAACTACTTTGATTTTATTTCAAACATCTTATAGTTTATCTTTAATAACAGCAACAACAAGATATGTTATCTAATAATGTCACTTCATCATAATGGGCATCAGAACTCTAATTCTAGAAGAGAAATTAATCAAAGGAAATAATTATGGATCTGTCGAAGATTTAGACATATGGATAATCTGTGAAAGCAATGTTTCTAATATCAAAAATTGGAAGTAACCTATAGGTCTGATGATATCACACTATTTAAATAAATGATGGTGTATCCAGTGTGAAACATTAATGTTCCTATTTAGGCTTGACTGAGGCAATGAATTTCCAATGTCAATACACCATGTTGTGTGTTTGTGTGTGTGTGTGTGTATGTGTTCCTGTAGTCATGATTTATCTCACTCGTGCATACATAAATAGATCAAGAGTTGAATTGAAACTGGTCACAATTATCCCCAACATTCCAACCCATTCCAATTTGTGTTTAACAAGAGAAATACAGCATAGATAGGGATGTTGGATGCCTCCTAGAACTCTGAAAGAACCGAAGTAATAGGACTAGGGAGCCACTTTGCTAGGAATCACTTAAATAATCAGAGTGCACCCATAGAACACTACTTCTGACATCTCTTGGCAGAAATATTGCCCCTAGTCAGCCTATTAACACCAATGTGTGACATTGAATGTTATTCTTGGAAACAGCATCACTGCTGCTTGAGAAAAGCAAAACTAGCTCTGATCACTGCTGTAACCCATTCCTGCGAGATTCTGTAATTGTTCCTCAATCACTAGGACTCATTTCTGAACCAAGTGAATCTTTCTAAAACCAACTATTTGCACGTAATTTATGTAATGGAAGGGCAAACCTCCTTTCCATGGCTATCAATGAGTCTCCTTGTCATTCAGAACTGGGCATGCATAAATTGTTTAGCATTTGCTCTGCTCAGCCACCTGAGACCTGCAGAACCAGGATGCCCACACAGTTTTCCTCCCCTCTGCCCTGTCCTGCCTGAGGGACTGCTTCCTGCAACTCTGACAGTCTGTACGTGATTTCCCATTTAGCCCCATCTTCTTAACTCCTACATTTTCAGGCAAGTCTGGATCCAAGCAGTGGACACTCTGCTCAATCCAAGTCCAGGTTACATAATTTGATGAATGCATCTACATCTTCTGATATTTTGAACCATGGGCTTTGTCATTTGAAAATTGTCCACTTCCTTTTATGATCATCACTGAAGTTAACAGTCTTTGTCACATATTTTGGGTAGTGTGTTTACTGCTCCACAACTCAAAGTTGTGACATAGCCTGAAACATATGGAACATTTCACATACTTTAATAACACTTTATTAAATTTCCTTAAGTACTATATTTCTTTAGTTTCCTGAGCAATCTTGGTTATGTTTATTTCTAACTTTCATTTCCCTGCTATCATGGGACTTTCTGAAAGAAAATGAAGGAGCTATCTTTGTTATTTTGAAACAGTTAAAATGGTTAATAAACGTTTACTGAGTTACTAGATAGGCAATGACAATGCCAACTTACTGGCTGGAGTGTAAGTCCGAAGAGAACTATTTAGCTTTTTTAGCTATTTAGCTATTTAACTGTTTTAGCTTTCCTTGCAAATTAATGTAATTGATTATTGAGTAGTCCATTCTCTTCACTTGTATATATCCTTAAAGAGGAAAAGGAACTGGGCATAGCAGTCATATGCCTTTAATCATAATACATGTGAAGCAGAGGCAGGCAGAGCTCTGAGTTAGAGGCCAGCACTGAATTTCATGTACTCTGACATCTACATTAAGACCTATCAAGTCAAGCATTTGTCCCCAGAAATTCCTTGGTGTGAGATCATCCACTGTAGTCTAGTCAGTCTATCTAGAATCACTCTTTTAAAGGAAGATTACTGATAGTAATCAGTTGCCAATAATTCCTAGGCAGAGGTTGGGACCTGCTGCCCATTAAACCAGTTCTATGCTAGGTTTTTGTCTGCTTGTGACAGCATGAGTATTGTGCATGCTGCCATCATTATTGCAAGGTCATATGAACAAGTTCTTAAAGGCCTGAAAGCCTCTGTTTCCTTTATGTTTATATACCAACCCTGACTCTTACAACTCAACTTTTTCTATCTTTTACAAATGACCCTAGGACATAGGTGGGTGAAGTTTAATATAGTAGTGGTACTTTTACCTTGGGAGTAATCAACAGCTGTCTAGCTGGACTTAAAACACACTCAATAGGAGGAACTCATGTGTGGCACTATAAACATGGCCAAGTATACATGGCTGGACAGATCATAGAGCCTAGAGAAAGTTCTACGTCTGTGATGTCCCTAGACAAGCATGATTTCTTACTACATGCTAAATATGGATTCCTATTATATCTACAGATAAACATACCAGTTACCATTCATCAAGGAAGATTCTTTTTGCAACAGATGGAAACCATTACAGAGTTCCACAACTGGTCACATGCAAAGAATAGGTATCTGTGAGATGTCCAGCCCTAAGTGACACATCTACAGTGGGATGTCTACACCTAAAACTCACAGAATATAGTGGAACAAAAAGGGTAGAGAGAATACTAATGCATCTTTCAGCTCTCGTCAACGAGGCTTCCTCATGCAACAGAGTGTGATGCACTACAGAAAGCCACAACTGGCCGAAGTGTAGAGACTAAGAGACTGCAGAGTGTTCCTGGATAGGACTCCTGTATTAAACCTCACCCATCCAGGGCAGAGACAAATATATTTGAAGAAAGCATCGCATTTGCTTTGGGAAAAAAAGCAGTAGAGAAGAAACAGTTTTCCCAATTTCCTATTCCACCTAAGTGGCATTGTCAAATTTCAAATTCAGTCTTTCTGTTTGGTTTGGAAAAAAAAACTCATACCAAGTTTCATTTTTATTTTCTTGTTTATTAAAGAAATTGAGCCCCCTTTTGGGTGTGTCTTCAGGCTTTTTTTCTGAAATATTTGTTCAAAAATTGTATCATTCTCTGTCTAGTTATCTTCTCTTTATTTATAGGTAAAAATTCTTTACACATTCTAAAGAAAACCTGCATTATAGTTTTGAGTTTCAAAATATCCATATTCCCTGATTTACATTTTGGGTTCCTGCCCATGTCATTTTTAAGCTAAAGCTCTTAATTTTAATGAACAAGTGAAAATATTTTATTCCTTTTTGTCATCCTAGTTTGGAGGTCTCTCCTCAGTGTATTTAAATCTGGAAAGATTGTATTTGAATTTTTCACATTTAAGATTCTAAATATATCCAAATGGAATGTTATTAATTTTATTTGAGTAAAGACAGACATTTAACATTTCTGATAGCATTTATTTTAAAGGTACTATCACTAGACTTGTACAATCTTCAAATGCCTCTCTATAACCAGTACTCTTTAGAGATTCACTTTGAGTGCTTTGCTCTTGCCTCCTCAACCATGATGGACAGACACTTATGCCTCTGGAATTATAAGTCCAATAAAGGTTTCCTTCTACAAGCTGTGTTAGTCATGGTGATTTATCACAACAGCAGAAAAGTAACTACTACAAAGTAGTTTTGCCTTTTTTTTTTCTTTTGAAAATTTAGAGTAAATCTGCTATGTCTCATGAACAAATTTGGGGGAGTGTGTTCAAGATTTAATTTAATTTTTATGACAATTGAGCAAATCCGTCATATCAAAATTCTCCAGAGAGATCATGAGGACAGATAGATAAAGGATGGATATGTAGGTAGATAATAATTAAATAGCCAAATAGAAACAAAAATATGTGAGTTAGAAAGGAGTCACTTGGGTAGTTGGTCAGATCATTATGGCTACTGAAAAGTCCTATGACAGATCAGCTGTGTGCTGGAGATCCTGAATTCCAAGTAGTATTGCTCAGTTCAGTTTCACACACCTCAGGCCAGAGAAGCCAATAGAACGACCTTTGTCTGGGGTCCAAAGTCTGAGGACATTAGTCAAAAGCCTAAACTAAGGATTCTAAAGTCAGATGCCTAGAGTTCTTACGTTCATAGACAGAAAAGATACAAGGCATTGTTGACACATTCAACTTTCCTCTGATTCTGGTTTTCTTTTTCTTTCTAGGCTCCCACCCAAATGGATGGTGCCTATCCACTTTGAAGGCAAACATACTCGGGTTTGTCCAGTCAGACTTGAGTACTGATCACCACTAGGAATACCCTAATAGACATATCAAATACACAGTAAAGCATTATTAGACTTCTACTTCATTAATAAAATTGCAGCTTAAAATTAGCCATCGGTCTTTAATGCTTTCAGTTAATTATGGTTTTCAGTGAAGAAGTCTTGCACACCAAGGTGGCCAATTCATGTGTTGAAAGCTTGGTCTCTGATGGTCAGTTTTATCAACTTGACACACACTAGAATCATCTGGGAAGAGAATCCCAATGAGATAGTACTGGGCTTGTGTGTAGATTATCCTGCTTATGTTCCTTGATGTGGGAAGACCACCCGCTAAGGACAGCATCGTTCCCTGGGCTTAGGGTCCTGGACTGAATACAAAGGAGAAAGCTATCTGAGCACTAGTATCCATGCATTTCTTTCTTGCTTTCTGCTTCTTGACCATGGATACAATGTGACAAACAGCCTCAAGCTCCTGCCTCTAAGAATTTCACACAATGATGGACTGTAATCTGAAACTGTGAAGCAAAATAAATCCTGCTCCCTGAAGTTGCTTTTGTCAGAGTATTTTATTACAGCATTAGGTCAATAAACTAAGACCATGCCCGACTATTGACACTATTGATGGGTGACAGGATTGTGAGAGTGGTTACTTTACCAGTGGATTAATCCATTGTTGAACTGCTAACTTAATGAGGCCTAGTTAGAGGAACTGGGTCACCAAGGTCAAGTCTTTGAATGCTGCATTTTTTCCTGGACCTTTCTTCTGTTTTTCTTTGCTTCCTGCCTGCCATGTCCTGAGCAGCTTTCCTCCACCACATCAGTCATGTTATTCTCCCTCACCACAGACCAGACCCATGGAACAAGGTCAGGATGGGTTCAAACCTTAAAAACTAGGAGCTAAGAACTCCTTCTTTAAATTATTTTTCCTCAGGTATTTTTAGTACAGTGTTAATAATTAGTCTAACACACACCTTTTGATTACAAGTTTTACTTGGTGAAATGATATTTTTGAATGCTTTTTAAAAATTATTTTTATTGCATATTAATTATAAAATATGGCATAGAAGAAAATATAGATTCATACATATTTCCAAATTCTATACCTTTGCAACATACAAGAAGATCAAGAAATAGAATTAAAACTGCACCCCAAAAGCCACCATCAACATCCATACCAGATGCTTAATATGGGTCAGCAGCCTTCCTTTTAAATCTTACATACATGGAATGATCTAGTATGAGCCTTGCCATGCCTCCCTTCTTTCTCTCAAGATTTATTCATGATATTTACTTCTTGATTGTCTTCAGTTAGAGTATGTTCAGTCCTATTGAAATACTTTAAGTAAATATATAATAATTTATTTATTCAAATGGGATGCTACAGATATTTTATTTGTCTTTCATGTTTAAACACTATGAATAATGCTACCATGAATATTTATATTTATAAAGATATGTTGAACATTATACACACACAACATGCACAACATATGTAATATATGTTTAAGCTCTTTAAACATCTATAACCTCTCTAATATGATTTTGGAGATTGAGATGACTCAAAGCTGCACTTTCACATGTGTGAAGGGAATGAGAACTAATCAGCCAATATCTAAAGAATATGTCACCTGTTTCATATACACCCTAGGGGTCTGGAACCCCAAGTCTCATCCAAATCCCTACATGTCACTTAATAATACCACTCAGTTTCCAACTCTTCCAGAATCTGAAAATGCATATGCAAATCTACCATGCCAGTCTCTAATATTTACATGTCTGCTTTCTTTCTAATCTCAAACTAGATTTTCAGTAACTACTAATTTTCTAAACAGTCAAGAGGATTTTTTTCAGGCTCTCTTCAATGAGAAAATTGCTTTAGATTTCTTAGACATAATGAGTGGAAACTCAACTCCTCCTAATGTTATTAATATACTTATTAAGGTATTTTTTACAAACAGAACAAGTTTTTCCCTGAAAATAATTCTGTTGTTACATGTTCATACATTAACACTATTTCTATCTGATTGGTTATCTAACTCCTACCTGAAGGAATCTAGTGTCTACTTGGACCCCCTATCAATTTCTATCTTAAAATTTACAGATTTGGGCTGTCCTATAACGATTTAAGATATATTTTACAGGGAAAATATATAAAATATGGTCTGGAAAGGAAAAAACTTTTGAGCCTTGCATAGAGGATACCAGAAAATATTTTAGAATTGTTTGAGGTGATCACATACATCACACAAGTGTAAGAAGGCTATGTAGTTGTATACCAGGGATTACAAATATGCTTGTAGTCATTTCTGGATGAGACAGAGAAATAGATCAACCTTGCTGTGCCCCTGGAATGTTTTGTCATCACGGAGGGAAGAGGTCAAGAATGAGTCCATAGATAATCAGAATTCTGCTTCTGCAGTTTATCCCTAGGTAGTGACTTTTTTCTTTCTTTCTTTCTTCCTTCTTTCTTTCTTATTTTTACTTTATGTATGTGAGTGTATTGCCTGTATGTATGTAAGTTCATCATGTCATGCAGTGCCCATGGAGGTCAGAAGAAGGTGTTGATTCTCACACAACTGGAGCTACAAGTGATTGTCAGCAACCATGTGGGTACTGGGAATTGAACTTGGTCTTTTGTAAGAGCAGTCATTGCTCTCCACTGCTAAGTCATCTCTCCAGCTCTTACTTTTTTTTTTAAATTTGGAAGTTATGTTTAAAGACAGGAATGAAAAATTTAATTTTTCCAGAGGAGTAAAGGAATAGCCTCAGGAGATCAGAGACTGGTGAGAGGATTGAGAAATAGGACTAATAAAAGTGTTAGTGAGCCCTGTGGTACCCTCCTGGGTCAGATGGAGATGGAAAGACTGTAGTGAGATCTTAGTCATACCTATTGATTTTGTTGCCATAAATAGAGGGTCTCCATCTGCTCTATTATCCTTAGCTGAGCTAGTGGGTCAGCTGATGCAAATGGATAAATGTCCTGAAAGAGGCAGGCGATCATCTCCAGTGAGAGAAAAGAATCCTATTTGATCTTGTTTGTAAATGAATGGTCTGTCATTCCACACACCCAGAAAAAGATAGAGAAAAGAGGAAAAGAACAAGAAGGGAAACAAAAATCATTGCATTTTGATTGAGGGGCTTCACAAATATTTCAGCGTCTGAGCTAACGTTGTTGATAAAAGGCCCATAGAAAAGAGAATCTATGTAAGACAAAGCATTACTCATTACACATTCAGCCAAGTTAAATGCTTTTTCTTATTTCTGATTTTGCTTACATCCAACAAAGGAAGTTTTTCTCCCCAAGCATATGAAATATCACTTCAGAGACATTTTTTTGGTACTTTCTGGTTATAGCAATGAATTTCCAAATTATATTTCAGAACATAATTTCCATTTTCATATTTTGAGAGATAGGACCCTAGGAAGTCTAATGAGTGTTTTGGGGCCAATTCCTGAGTCAATTTAATGGTCCCATAACCGTCTTCTTTCCTATTTCCTCGCTTAATGCCTCTAACCTACCAAATACAGACATGTACCTATTTTTAAATATCCTACATTGTGCTTTCTGGAAATTATATGGTTTCCTATTTAAATGGATAAGAATAAAAAACAGGCTCCTAACATTCCAGAAGATCTTTAAACTCTGCCGTCTGCACATCTGGTATGTAAGATGTCTGCCTTGCTCTTTAATCAACAATACAGACATATGTGCCTTGGGCACTTGACAGAGTTACTCCACAAATTGTCTGCAAATAACCAGGTCTTGTCAAAATTTTACTTGAACATGGAATGATTTAAAGAGACAAGTTAACTACCTACTCCTATATTTCTCCAAGCTCTGACCTATGTTAAGAAATATAATCAGAAAACAGCATTACTAAATAACACCCTTCATCTTTTTGAAGCTAAAATTGGTGTTTGGTAAGTAAATTTAAGGATATGTAATAAACAAGTAAATTCATTCTTGCAAAGATGATTTAGAAATGCATTAAGAGAAAGAACTTTGGTTTAGGATGTTGCACAATTATTATATCAAATTTTATGTAATCGTGCATAAAATAAATTTATCCTAGAAATTGGAAACAAAAAGTTAGTCTTTCTAAATGATACTATTGTGTATTATTTGGTACATAATTAAATTATACAATTTCCTTCTTTTTCCTCCGCTGTTGTCAGCAAGTTCGGAGAATAATGTTTCCTTAAACTTCTACTTAATAGAATTTAACCTTACCAGTAAAGAGCAGCAAAACTTGAACACTGTTGAGATCCAGAGAGACAGAAGTTCAATGGCCACTTTAGATAAGGTTAGAGTACAACACTGCCAGATAAAAGGAGTCACAGAACACGACAAAGACTGTGTAGGGCAATGTGACAGGTGACTGGCTCCTAAAACTAGAACTAAAGGCAGGTAAAAGAGTAAAAAGAGTCATCAGGATCTGGGACTTTTGATACTGTTTAGAAGAAATTCACATTTTGGATTGTTTTGAAGTTTTGAGAAGGACAATGTATTCATGAAGAAGAAAAGGTCATGAGGTCTAGGGGAATTATAGAATGGCCTGATTTGTTAGTAGCGGGAGAAATAGATTAAGAGGAATTACAAACACAACAAAAGGTATTTTTTTTTCTGTCTAGGGCACTTGGCTTTGATAGGTAGGATAAATATGCTGCTTTGTTCTTAGTTTTCTAAAGAGATTCCTTACGTATGTTACTTTAAATTTTTGAGTACTGCTTTAAAGATTCAATACAAATTTTAATAGATTACCTCAACTATGCTTTTAGGCTATTGAAAAATCTTTTAAAAACTAGATATGAATATTGATAATAGGGCTGGACAGATAGCTCAGCAGTTGACTGCGTACTGCTCTAAGAGAGGACCTGAGTTCATTTCGTAGCACCCACAGAGGCAGTTCACAGCCTCCTGTAACTATAGCTGCTGCTGTGAGTTCATGAGTACAGCAACCTTATCATACCCAGAAAGCACTGCTTGGGTTTGTATTTCTGTTTCTTACATGTTAGCCCCTCCTTCACAATACTTCTTAAGTTTGGGGGGCAAAGGGATGTGATACAAATGTCACATTTGTGGCTGAGCGCTCTAAGGAGAGTTATTTCCTGGACTTTGATCAGTTGTGAGTTTCCTCATTAACCAACATCCACTGCACTAAGAAATTTTTCTGATGAGATCTGGCACTTATCTATAGACAGACAGGCACAAACTTATAAGGTGGTTTGGTGCTATGTCAAAGTAGCAAAATAATAGTAGTAGGTTCTCTCCGGAGGCCTCTGAGCCCAGTGCTCCCGGAAGTTCAAGATGCAGCTAGAAGCAGAGGCAACGTCAGAACCAGGACCCTTAGTTCAGTTTTTTTACATACATATATCCCTTCTCATTTCAGAATTTTGATTTTATTTAACTTATTATTTTTATGTTTAACTATTGTATTTTATGTGTATGAATGTACTACCTGCGAGTATGTAAATGCACCCATGTCATGCAGTGCCCGTAGAGGTTAGAAGAGGACCTTAGATTTCCCTGGAAGTAGAGTTATGTACAGATGGTTGTTAGTCATCATATGGGTGCTGAGAACCAAACCCGGGTCCTCTGCAAGAGCAGTCAGTACTTTTAACTACTGAGCCATTTTAGAATCTTTAGAAGAAAGGACCAGGTCTTGATCATCACTTTAACTCTAGGATTCTCTCTACCTAATACACATTTCGGAAATGAACATTGAACTGCATTATTTTTTGTATTATTTTGGTTATATTTTTTTCCACTAAGGCCTGCTTTTTTTACTTAACCATATAAAATAACTTTCATTTTAACCTAAAATTATACTACGTAAGTATTTCTAAAAACACAAAGCTGATTTAATTTTTTGCTGTATCATGGAAAAGATGGCCCACTCTTTATTCTGAAGCATGGTGTTGACTAGCCATATCTTCAAAGAAGTTGATGAAATCCACCGGGTCATGTTTCAGGGGCATTTGATAGGAACACAACTGTGTTACTGTAACTTATGTCATATTAGATAGAATGATTAAACCATCAGCTCCCTGGGGTGACTTCTGAGCTCCTGCTGCTACAGAGGTACAAAGAAAATAACAGTGACTATATTTTGCACAATAGGGGGATTCATTTTTTGGTGGGAACTTTTCAAGGTAAATTAGATTTGAAATAACATTCCCATCAGAAATAATAAAGCAACACAGCCAGCAAATAAAATGAATGCTCAAAGTTCTTTGGGAGACTGAAGTCCTAAGTGTCCCTGTTGGCGCAATGTTTTGCAGAAGGCACGGCAGGGAAGCAAACTCCAGCATGAAGCAAAACATAAAATTTTGTGTTCAGAATGATGCTTCGAGACTTGGCAGAAATAAGACCCAGGCTTAGTAAACATATACTCTGAATCAAAATGCAGACATCTCAGAAAAAGTATAACTTGTGATAATGCAAATTGTGATACACAATTTGGAATCCTCCAAATTCAAATAAAAGTATCTGCAACTACGATGGTCATGTTCGACTAGCACCCCCTCCTGCCTCACTGAAGCAGGGATTGGGTTAGCAAGCAAGCAAGACAGGGCAGTCCACATTGAAAAGAGCACGTGTTTCTTCAGATTTTCTTAGTGAAGACTTGTTGATTGCATAAAGGCTTGGCTGGACCTCTCTATCCTGATTTTATTGTTATATATACATAATGTACTGGATGGAATCAAGTAGTTTCTAAAATTGATATTAACATTGGTGGATTTAGACTGTCTGTGAATAAGACCCATTTCTCTCTACATATGAAACCAAAGCTGCTTCATTGATTTGATAGGTGATCCCCCACAGTACTCCATCAGTAATATAAGTGAGAATAGCTCACTGTGCAGTCTGTAGATGAAGCAACACTGTGAAGCTATCCCATCAAATCAAATGAGAAGAGTTACCTATGGTAACCAGAATACTTGAGCTATGGGAAAAGAACTTCTGAAATGGAGGCATTGTAATAAGTTTTAATCTTGGCTTATCTCTGTTTGTTTGGTATTGACTAAGTCCGTTAAACCTCTCCTAGAATCAGTCCTTATTTCACTACATTGGTAGGAATAGGGCATGACTGTCAGAAAGCCCCTTTCCACAAGCATATAGCTTGTCTATCTACTGTTGTGAAAACTGAGCTAATTCAGTCATCCACTAGAGAGTAATGCCTTCCTACCCAGATCCCCCATGGAGCACTTCGCTGCATGAGGTTAAACAAGCTTAGAGGCATCTTTAAAAAGAGCACAAACAATTGTGGTCTTTATATAGCACCTCTGAGCCTTTAGCTGGTTTCCTGTTGCTGCTCAAAATGCACTGGTTGAAAATGTTCAGATAGAAACATACCAGTGACACTTTTAAAAGGACAGCTGCTGGATGACTCATAATTCCAAAAGCATGAAATTAGTATCAGTTCCCTAATGGGTAAACAAGTATCACATTAAAAATTGATTTTGCTTGCGGATTAAAAGTATTTAGTCAGATGTGATATAAAAATAGTTTTCTAACATAATAAGTACATTTCTTTCTTAACTGTAGACCCTGGATACCAACAAATCTGAAATATTTTCTAAAAAACTAAAATTCAGTCTTCCGTATATTCTGAATATATGTTCAGAATATATACTTGTAAATATTTATTCTCTTGGGGAGGAACAGAGGACACCTGATGGAGCCATGGAGCAGCAGCAGCAGGACTATGTACAGAGTGGCAAGATGAGAGCGAACAGATGATAGAAAAGTAAATACAAGCTCTCCTTAAGCATCATTTCCTGAGCTCATTTAGTGTAAGGTCAGGTTGCCTTCTATGTAACAGGAGTCCTTGAGCACATCCTTCCAATAAAATTACCTTCTAGTATTTGGTATTTTAAATAATAGACTTGCCCATCAAAAATAATAAATTCAATATCAAGAGGTTGAAAATATGGGTATAGTAAAGATTTCTAAGAAGAATCTACTCTTGAATGAGGACTGTGTGTGGTGATGGAGGTTCAAGGACATTTATTTCCATCTTGGAAATGATTAAGGGGTTTTACAAAATGAACTCTTTAGAAGGAATGCCTTGTGCAAGAGGTCAAAGCAAAAACTTTAGCGAACTCCTTAAAGTCACATCATCTCCCAGAAGGATACAATAATTGAAGTTCACTGAGCAAAAATCAAAAGTACTATATTAATAATAACTAATTAAATAATATATTAAAAATAAACAATTATATAATATAAAAGGATAAAACATACTCCATAATAACTATAGAACCAATAACATATGTAAAGAAAAAAATAAGATGATCTTTCTGTGTGGAGGGTGGGTCTTTTTCAGATAGAGTCTCCCTTTAGCCACAGCTGGCCTGGACATGGTTATACAGACCAAGCTGGCCTTGATTTCATAGAAATCCTCCTGTGAAAATGATTGGTTAAACAGAGTGAAGAAGAAAATAAAAGGACTAAAAAACATATAAAGAGTTGGTCATGGGCCATTAATTGTCCAAAACTGTAAATTAAAGTAGCCTGAGAAATTTTAGCCAGCTATATGTGACTCCGAATGGTCTAGGCAATACACAAATTCTAATTTTGCAAAGTTTCATATTTTACTTAGACTAATATATTAGTCTGATCCAATTCATCCTCTCTTTGACCTATGACTAACATGCTGGGTACAGTCTAGAATGTGATGGTTACAGTGTCACGGAAAGAGAGGATAGCTTCAGGTATCAACTTTCATGTTTCATCCATGGACATTCTGTTACTCAAAGCAAATCACATAGACCCATCTAACTTCAAGGTATGTGTTGGGATAATACACTGTTTCATTCACAGAAAGAGAAATACACTAAACACTGATGAGCTTGAAGAGTCTGACAGATGATTCTAAGTACTGGTTTAGTAGATTTGTGCATAGGAAGCCTCACAGAGAGTTGGCGATGGTTCTGAGACTTATATTCTGGAAAGCAATCTCAAAGCATAGAGTTAAATTTAGTATATCTGTTGTCCACTGCAGCAAGTTTTCTCCTAGGTATGTTCTAAAATCTATACACAAGCACAAAGGCAGTACAATCCTTCATGCAGGTGGCAGAGTTATTTCAGACAGGCTGGCTACAATCTAGGTGTCTACCACTGGGAGGAAGTACAGAAAAAGCTGTGGTTGCATATTGTAATAAGTGACAGTCAGAAGTAATGAGTTAGTTGTTCATGTATGAAACATGGAAGCATAATGTCAACAGGAAAAAAGATATGATATATGTCATAATATGGAGTAGCAATTTTTCAAAACATAAATCCATACTTTAAAAGCATATTCATAAACTTTAAAATATGCATTAAACCATTAGAATTATTAATTATAGAAATAATTATTAATTACAGAAATAAGGGAAATAGTAATGAAGAGCAAAGCAGTCTTTTTGCATGAGTCGTCAGTGACTTTGCACAGGAAAGTGATGAAAATAATTGAACCGATGACCTGAGTCTAAAACCCAACCAACTTAAAACAACATGCGAAATAAACAAAACTTGAGAAAGTTCTTTCAAATTTATTCTTATACAAGTTTTCACCCAGATGTCATTGCTCTAAAGTTTTGTGTGTGTCGTGTGTATGTGTGTGTATGTGTGTGTGTGTAATGTGTCGATGCAACTTTTCCCTCAACATGCACATAGTTTTTCTGTGGAGGAACACAGTGTTCACTTGAGCAGTGCAAATACTCATTTAGATAAAGTTACTTAGAAATAATTAAGAACAGAAGTGCAGGTGGAATACGAGTAGAGACAGATAAAGCAATCTGTAAAACCCAAATATCACATAGAATTACTGTCCTGAGCCTCACAGACTTGAGAGTATTTGGTTTATAAATAGTTAAAACATTGGTGCACAATGGAACGTTACAGTTATCCAAAAAATCTCTTGATATAAGCAAAATTCTATATTTTATGATGATACTCACTCTGAGTATAATGAAGCTTCAATGCACGTGGGTAAATCCTTCAGTTAATTCATCTTCACCTTTTCAACACCATGGGGTCATGGGAACTGTTAGTGAAAAAACCTTAGAACTCATTTTGTGAAAGATGGCAACAATCAAGAGGAAGTGGTGAATCTTTTCCTGAGAACCTAAACATGCACAAATTTCATTTCTCTCCAAATTTGCACTTCAAAGAGAAAAGGAGAGATAGCATCAAGCGACACCATAAAAACAATGAAGGCTTGATCTACTCTATATATCAAAGAGAATTGAGAAAGGGTCTTAAAATCATTCTGGGGCTGAAACCTATCACAAGAAGATTGCCATCAGCACCACTAACATAAGAACAGTGAAGAGAAGATACTAAATAGGAAATGTTGGAATTTTGTTTTTCAATGAAGTCCATCAATATCTGAGTTGAAGTCAGGGACATAATTTAAACAAATGGAGAGCTGAGAAAGAGGAGAGGAATCACTGTGAAGAGACCAGTCTAGTATAAAGCAATCATTCTAGTTCTTAGATACTCTGCTGAGACAGACTTCCATGTTAGGAAGTAAGGAAAACAGTCTCCAATCTTTCTACTCTAAAATTATACATATAATTAAACATGTACTATGTTCCTCTAGTATTAATGGCTCTAATATATTTGTATATATTAACGGCTCTAATACACACACACACACACATACACACACACACACACATATATATATATATACATATGTATGGATAGTCACTTGGCAGGAGGAGAATAAAATTATCATGTACATTAGTATAATGAGAATTGAATTAAAGTTATGAAATGGTGGCAATAAAAATATTGCCATTCTTCACAAAACAGAGCCCCTCAATATGAAAGTCTTCAGGGTACAATATTCATATTTTTATTCACAGAATAATTTTTTAATATGCTTATATGATGTTAGGGGAGTCTATATTTCTAGAGATTTGATTTTAACCTAGTGTGCTTATTCTCATTGAATGAGACTAGGACAAGTTCATCAGAACTCACATTTGGGTTCGGTATTTATTGCTTTATGTCTATGGTCAAGTGACTGGATATGAGCCATTCCACAATTTCTCATCCTTGAAAGGAACAGAAGAAAACCTGCTGCCTAGAGGAACCGAATGGCAAACTGTAGATCACCTGTATCAATAGCTTGGATGTTCTAAATATCCAAAAACGTGATTTTCATCAAAACATTTTAAGTTAAATAATTTTTTAGAAAAGAAAAGTGATTTTTATATCAGAATTAACTTTTGTAAAGTTATAAGAACATCACTTTGGGGAAATTAAAATTTCCTGAATTGTTTTTCAAGAGAATAAAAAATTTTACTTCTGTCCTAAAATTTAAAAATTTCCAGTTTTATAATTTAAAAAAACCTTTATAATTTCTGTTCTTTTAAACTAATTCCTACACCTCTGCAGCCCATGTACTTGGCTAGCTTCTACTTAGATTCAGAAAGTAAATACAAATCATATGAAAAATAAAGAGAATTCTGAAGACTTAAAAAAGCTAGCTCCTTCCCAGCAAGTTTTGTGGTTTTAAGCCTTTTTATGTTCAAAGAACCTTTAAAATGAACACTTGGTAGATTGTATTTGGAGGCTTAACTATTTTTTAAATTTTGTCTACAAACACAAAATTTTCCAATTATCCCCTTGGCTGAGATATCTGGAGTCAAGGCACTTTAAAAATAGAAAACATTTCCTGCAAAGTTTGTGAAGAATGGTCTGCTTTTCCCAGTAAGTGTTTATGATCATTTGTTCTCTCTCCTGACTTGAAATTTTATTGCACAAACACAGTCTTGCCAGTTTCAAAATTACTATGGACTTCTTTTACATTTCAAACTTGTAAGCATTCTTGGGTGGGAAACAAGGTGCCTTGGAACTCCATCGTTTGGATTTCTTTTGTGAAGTCCAATTAATAAATGAGAAAGAGCAGACTGACTAGATGTTAATTTGCAGTGCAAGGATTCAGATGAGAAAAAGAAAAGATTTCAACTATAAGTTTTCTTAGTCCCTTAGACCGATTTCAGGGAACGTGTCATTTTAAGAAGCATTTTAACTAAATTTTAGGAAACGACTGAAATGAACCTTATTTTATCAGGAAATAATAAAGATCAATGAACAAATAACCCAATTTCTTTTTCATTTTCTCAGAGCCCAGCTTAATTTCAGCTGATGAACTTGAATGATATTACAAATTGTCCCAGTGCTACTGGGGCAGTCTTGAAAGGTAACATACGGTCTGTGCAAACCGTGCTCCTTTCATTGGGGGAGGGGCAGTTGATTGTGTCTTCTCAGCCCTCCTTTCCTCTGGAAAGTCTTTGTTCCCCATTCTAAGCGCTTTCATTGCTACTTGCACTTTTACCGGACTGGATTCACCTACTTCAAAGTTCGAAGCAGTTAGCTTCGTGTCAGCTATGCACAATTCCAGATTTAATGATGGGAGAATTTCAAATTCTATATACAGTGAGGTAAATCAATAATCAGAAGTTAATTATGAGGTCAGATACACAAAGTAATAAAAAAATCATTCTACCTATGTGATTGATCCAGACAAATAGTAAAGAAAAATTTCTATTTCTTATTCTTCATCCTAGTGCAGCATTGCAGATGTATCCATGATGCCGGATAGATCAAATACTTAAAATATAAACTATACAGTAGATAATAGAGTGAGTAGAGATAAATATTTAAAAATCTGCTTTGCTTTCTACCTGAATCTCTACATTCAAGCATTTTAAAAAATTTTTCCATTTAGTATGCTCTCAAATTTTACTTTTCTTAATGACAGATTAGTTTTATTTATTAGCAGACATTAATAATGAAAAGATTTAAAACAGTGTTATAGTTTATGAAGATGGGAAGCAATTATGCCAGAAATTTTATTATAGATCAAAAGGTGTTTGGGCTTTGAAGATGTTTGTATGCACTGGTCAATGTACTTTCAATTTACAACTCCGTTCAGGTCCTTGAGAGACTAAACTCCTTGTTAATCTCTGACTACTAGTGTTTGCCTCTCCAGCTACATATGACTGTCAAAAGGGCTACAGGTTTCCCAACTTCTCAGCCATGAATTTTGCAAGTCAGCAATACGTTTAAAGAAGAAAAATCTCCATCACTAGGTAACTAGCTATCTATGTAAACACCAACATGTATATCCTGTATATCCATGTTAGTTTCTATCTGTCCATATGTCTTTAGTTCATTTCAAATCTGAATCATTATTTTTGCGTGGATATTGCTTCTTACATCTACTTTTAATATACTCTTTTATTTCTTTCTTCGTATTAAGCATATTATGATAATTTCAGTATGCTAAGTCTACGCAAGTCTCATTCATGAGGCTGTTTTCCTGCTTCTTTGACTTCATAATATTTTTCTCTTTCCTCATCCTTCTTTGAGTGTCTCCGTTTAAAACTTTGCACTTAATATTGATTTTTATCTTGAAGGAAACGAGAGAAAGCACAAATGCTGCCACAGAGCTGACCCAGGTCACTGCTGGCCATCTATGCCTCTCCCAGCAGCCTTCCTCTCACCATGTGCATAGGTCCAGGATAGGTGGATGTCTTTTCCTGGTTCATTCCATTCAATGAGGATTCTGGATTCATGGAGAAGGGAAAACTTCAGCTCCCAAGTGGCTTGCAGATTGCTCCGATCTTCTTGACAAAAATCAAACTCTTGGCCCCAACTATTTGCGTCTGGACATAAACCATTGAGCACCCCACTGCAATGGCTCTAAACAGTGATCCAATTCTCCTCACAAAGCAGTTTACCTCACATGGGAGCATAGCCATAAGATTTGGAGATGTTAGCCAGCATTAACATACGTTTAAAGCTGAAGGGACTACCAAGGGAAATTGCTATTCCTTATTGCAGTTTATTGGCAATACATTTATTGGAATCGCCAAAGGAGTCTTAGTTCTTTAGGAGACAATATGGGTTATAAGTAAACAAAGTCATTAGAGCACACATGTACATGTTCATAATTAAGCATCTTAAAATATGACACACGCAAAGGGAAATATCCTCATTGAAGCATCATCATCAGAAACATTTACTCATCACTAGGAACAGTCTGAGGCAAATGGATAATGTCAGCTGACTCTGATCCTTTAGGTTTTGAATGTTTGTGAGAAATGTAACCATCGGGATCTACTATTGGAGTGTCATCTGTGGAGCAGCTGATGCTCAGCATATGCCCAGGATGGTCAGAGTGTCAAAAGCATTCAGCTGAGCCATGACTTCCCTGCTCAGGAGGTGTATAATGCATGGATGTACTCCTGGTCCTTTGCAGAACAGAGAAATGACATAGCACCAGTAGGAGACTGCAGGGCACAAATCATCACTAATCACTATGTTGGCACCTGAAGATGGTATATTAATAATTGAAATTGAAGAAATAGTCCTCTCTCAAGAGAGTGTAGTGTTCCAAGTAAAGCACCAGTTCACATTAGGTGAGATACAGTGAGATAAAAGTTATTTCTGACTCTGCCTCTAATGAGCAGGGTGATCCTAGCCAAGACAGTAAAGTCCTCTGGGCCTGTTTCCTCATTCAGAAAATTGATGGGCATTGAGCTTCCTGATGATCAAGGTTACTATGAAGAATAAAATGGTTTCTTCGTGGTCTTATACGTGGGCTTTATATTATTATGTGTTATCTTAAGAGAAAGATCACCTGGGCTAGTGGCACACGGGCATTGCTCAAAGAATGCTGTGGGTCCTCTGATGGCTGCCAGGGACTTCACAAGTTGGCAGAGGAGACCTCAGTGGAATCGGACAGCTTCTCTAGCCCTGTTTTCTTGCTTCTCACACAAAGTTGTGTTTATTTTTTTAACCTATTGAGAACTTTGTAAATTAATAATAGAAAATCTATTTTTCCTTTTAAACATATGAAAACTAATGATCAGGGCTAATGAAATTTTAGTAATAGGTTAAGTCTGCAACAATCAGTCTATTCAGTGTCCTGTATATATAGCTGAATTATAAACTTTCGGTTTTATGACATGGTCCAGGACAGGAAAGCTTGGCAGGTTTAGGAGACATGATAGTATTAATCCATGTTATTGTATTGATCGCATAACTTCCTTAAATAACTTAAAAATATCAAACTGGTTTAGAGAAAGTTAAATGGTTAATCTATTTTTTAAAAATATGAACTCTTGATATATCAAGGCTTTTTGAATTGAATATTTAAAATACTACATTGAGACATCCTTGAAAGATGTCCTTATCTCAATTTAGTTCATTATAGCTACCTCAGTTTCTCATTGTTCACTGACAGCATTGGGGTTGCTCATCAAGGACTCCAAATTTGACTTGCTCATTTTCCCTTGTTTATAAAAAGGAAAAAAACGTGCTACAAATAATTACTGAGTGTTTCAAATCACATTCATATTCATGTTACAATGTTTAACGTGTTTAGTTCAATTCTTGGCACACAAAAAATAATACGCCGTATCCATTACTGTATGTATAGATAAGATTTTATCTGAGAATCCGAAATCTAAGCCTATAGATTTTCCAGTGAGCTGAGTCACCCAAAATGTGTTTTGGGTAATACTAACCCTTAAAGGTATGAAGTTAAATAAATTTGGGATAATGTTCAGCAGACTCCTTTTTCAGGAGAATTTCTTCTGCCAGAGGCTCTGAGGGGCCTTAAGGAGATGAGTTTATTATGTATAAACTGAACTTGTCCAAACACCTTGGGGCACAAAACCCTGGTAGAAAAATAACATCTGCTGCATATCTCACAACATTTAGATTCTGTAGAATATATTTCAGAAATACTAACTCTGATAAGAAGAGTTTATTGCATCAAATCAAAGCAGCAGTGTGGAAGTCCTAGCTCCTCATTCTCCCGTGGGGTTGCCATGAACTTTACTGACTTCTGGAAAGCAAGCTACAAGGTACGAGCAAAGTTGTTTCACTGATGTTCTGTGACAGTGCAGAAAACTGGCATTGAACATGGGTAGTAGAATCAAAGTTTAGAACCAAGGATTCTAACATCCACAGTAAAACTCATTTCTTTAATTCCTGCTTCCCTGTAATAAAATAGGATAAATGTTTAATGTAACTTAAATGAACTTTGACATGAAATCTTCAGACAAAAGTATCTTCTAGGACCCAGAACTGAACAACTAAAAAGTATTAATTGCTAAATGAATTTTAAATAATAGAACCTTGTGACAGAATTTCTACATCTCCCCATTTGCCACATGAAAGAGTAGAACTCAGATCAGAAAGGTACTTGAAGTCATGTAGCTATCAGGAGGTGGACATGAGACTTCACTGAGCTCCTGTGGCTCTAAGTAAAGCCTTCATCCTGCTGCCCTTCATTATTTATTTTCCAGCTATAAGGAACTGGGCATGAAATACTTTGCAATTTTGCTTCACGTATAACAGTTTACAAAACTCGCAATTTAGGAAAGACACTCAACTTTGTAAAATATTCAAGACCAGCTGCATTTTGAGATAGTGCTAGAAGGCGGATACTCAGCCCTGTAAGGGGTCAGTAGGATGAGCAGTCTAAATCCTGTCAATCAGAATATAGAGAGCTTCCATGTCAACAGTCTGCACTGTATACATAAAACATTAAACCCTGACCACACAATTAATGGAACAGTGTTAGAATACAAATAATCAAAGAAGCATTCAGATTCAGAAGTATTGGTGATTAAGGTATTATTGTATAAAACAAAAACTCAGAAACAATTTTATGTCAGATTATAAGGTAATAATTAGATTTTATGCTAAATTCATTTCATAAGCAATTAGAGTAATTTAAATTTGCATTTTCATAATTTTTGATGATAAGATTAAGAATAGACTTTAAAAGTATTGATAGAAAGAACCTAATTATATTTGTACATATTCCCATCAATGGAAAATGTTTCCAAATAATGGACATAGCTAATAAAATTTATCCTTACACACTCATAAAACTTTTATTGTTTTAATTTTAGGTGTATGAGTTTATTGACTTCATGTATGTAAGTGGACTTATGACATGTAATGCCCATGGAGGTCAGAAGAAGGCATTGGATTTACTGGAACTGTAGTTATGGACAGTATTTAGCCTCCCTGTGGGTGCTAGGATCTGAAGCAAGATCCTCTGCAAGAACAGCCAGTGCTCTTATTCACTGAGCCATATCCCCAGCCCTAATCCTTATATACTTTTATTCTAAAGCACTGTATAATGCTTGTGAATTGTATTGTGTGTGTTTTATGTGTGGGTGTACATGTGTTTATTTGGGTGTACTTCTCCATCTCCATATGTTTTTTTTACAAAAATAAGTCATCTTATATAGCCAGGTTATTGAGGCATGGTTTCCATAACACAGTCATCAACATCTTCTTCTTAGGCAGTCAGTATTAGATGAATGCATATTCTTCAAAACCATATTCATTGACATTGCTTTTTGCCAGTCAGACAGTGCCTAAGACCTTTTTCACATGACTGGCACTTCTAGAGGAAATAATGCTATTGGATGTGTGGATTATTGTTTCTTATTTATCTCTGAACAATTTAAAATGTATGTACTGTAATTTACCAGGCACTTGGAACTAATGCAGTGAACAGCATGTTTATTAAATAACCTGAGATCCTAGTTTGAGATAAATGTCTACATATAACATAGCTTTTCATTTTAGTCAATTTTCAGAGAAGGAAGCTGAAGGTCTCAGAGATTGAGACTTCTTCCCAAACCCATGATGACTGAAACCCCAAACTACAAATGTGAACTCCTTCCACTCATGCCCTGAATTACTGTCCTGTAGAACTTGCCATAGCATATAAGCTGTTCTTGTACCTGGTATTGATATGTCACAATCATCATAGCGTGTAATTTGTGGGACAAACAATAGATAAGGACTTGTACTGGACAGTTTTCTAGTGCTGTGATAAAACGTTGACCAAAACCAACTTTGGGAGGAAAACGTTTATTTTACTTAGAACTCACTGTTCATCATCAAGGGAAGCCAAGGCAGGAGTGCAGGGCAGGAACCTGGAAGCAGGACTAAGGTGAACAGAGATGAAGGGGAACACTGCTTATTGGCTTGTTGCTCAATCTGTATTCAGCCTACTTTCTTAGGTAACCCAGGACCACCTATCTAGGGATGGCACTGCCCACAGTGGGTTAGACCTCCCACATCACTCAGCAATCAAGAAAATACTTTATAGATGTGGCCACAGGCCACTAATATTTCAACTGGGGTTTCCTCTCCCCAGGTGTGCTAAATTGACAACTGAAGATTAATGAGGGCAGACCCATCTACGAGGTAAAATTGAACCAAACCATGCTTTTTTTCTAGACAAAACTTATACTCCAAGCAAAGGACATAGAGTGTGTGGCATCAAAGTGTGTAGTAGGAAGGATAAGGAGCAAACTCATGTACTTGACTGAATGAAACACCTTGATCACAGTATATTTTCTTTGTTTCATTCCAAAAAGTAAAATGCATGTAGATTTAGATTTAAAATAGCAATTAATCAAACCCTTTGAATTTTACCTCTCTAAATCCAGATAGGCCTTTACAAAATAAAAAAACAGAAGATATGTATAGTTATTTGTGTCCACAAATGCATTGTATATTTATAACAGAAATGTAGATAAATCCTAAGTCACTGAATTCAAATAAAAGAAATGGTACAGAAGATCGGCAGTGAAAGGGATAATTGTATCTGCTAGGAGTAAGCTTTGAAGACATGCGCCTGTTTATCTATATGCCGTTGGCTTCCTGCCAAGAATATTCAAATCATTATTCATCTTTACAAAATCTGTCTTTGCTGGTTTTTAAACAATTGCTTTCATATTTTTATACCAAATAAATTGATATATAGCACATTAATGAGCTGTTGGTGTAAATCTGGAATTTTAATAAGTACTCAGCAGAAGCACTGGGCTCATTCCAGATAGTTGCTGTTACAATAGAAAACCTTCTTCAGTCATTGCAGAATGCAATTTTAAAGGCTTTAGAAATTAAAATTAAAACAAATGCCTTAAGCCTTTTCAAAACTCTGTCCCAGAAAATAAAAGCCAAGTTCCTGTTCTCCAGAGCATTACGGGGAGATATATTTGGCTGAGTTTGAAGTATCTCCATAATGCGAATCACTAGAAAAACTGATTGAACAATGTTAAATAGCCATCCTCTGAAGATTTAAAAACAAATTTAGGGTTATTTAATCAGCAGTACCCATTCTAGAAGAGATAATGGCCATATACACTTAAAAACATCACACATTACTTATTTAAAATATAATTTGGCATATGTGACTTTATGAATAAGTAAAATTAAGCCTCCAGTTCTCCTTTAATATCCTTTTAGTCTAACAAATCAAAGCAAAGCCTGACCCATCTCAACCAACAATGAATGGCTTTCATTGGCTTATGTTCAAGAATGAGGCTTTGGACAGGAAAGCTTCACAACCTTGATTTCCTTTGACAGAGCTCTAGATATGCAAGTGGTAGAAATTCTGGGTTTTTTTATAAAAAGATTTTCACAATTGACATCTAAAATGTTCAGTGTACATCTATAATGAAATTTCCTAGGTTCTTAGATATTTTCCTATCTTATAATTTAATAGTTATTTTAAAAATTTTAAGTTGTAAGTATATTTGATAACTAAAAAGTTCTACATAATTTATGTCATCAACTTTTTCCAATTAAAATCCTCATTGAATTCTCACCCTTTTTCAGGAACAACAGCTAGAGCTTATCTTGAACCCAAAGATGGAATGTGGCATAGCTAACTGGACAATCAGAGTTCTTGGAAACCCTACACTTTTTTTATAGGATAGTTGTTTTTCTGTCTAATTCTTGGCCTGTATTTTGAGGGTTCTATGTAATGTTCAGGCAATGTCTCATCTAATAATACACATGTCTCTGTTTGAATGATGAAATCTAAAAAGATTATCCCCTGCTTAGAGCTAAGTACAGTGTACCTAGCACATGTAGAAGGACAGCGACCTCTCTTCATCTAATTCTTTTCTTCTCCTAAACTGTCTCTATGTACCTACCTACCAAGGACTAAGAAAAATTCAGTTAAGTAATATCCATTTTAAAGTAAATGTTCTAAAATATCAGAAGCATAAGCTTTTTGGTTTCTTCTGTTTCTTAACATCTTTTACCTTGTTAAAGAGAAATCAGCTAAAAAAAATTCAGAGTGCATATTTATCAGAGAATCATTCTGTGAACCAGGAATGAGAAAAATATGGATAGTTTTTCCCCAGAATTTGAAAACTAAACAAGGCAACAATTTACTTGTTCCTCTTTATTTATTACCAGACTGTATTAAAACAATTGCCATCAGACAAAAACACCCACAGCTTTCTCCTCCCTGAACACAATAAATTGATGTTTGGGTGATAGTAAATTATGAATTTGTTCTTATACACAAAGAACTATGACGTTTTTATGATGTTTTAAAGAATCCCTAGATGAGGAATGAAAAGATGGCTCAGTGGGTTAAGTGCTTTCTAAACAAGCACAAAGACCTGAGTTTGGATCCCCACCACTCACCTAAAAAGCCTTGTAGAGCAGTGCATGTTTGTAACCTCTGTGCTGAGAGACAGAAACAAGCAGACCCCTGGAGTTTGCTCCTGCTAGCCAGTCTAGCTGAATCTCAGATCAATGAGAGACTATGCATCCAATAATGAGTTGGGGAATAATGGAGGAAAATATCTGAAGTCCATCTCTGGTTATCACATGACTACACACAGGTGAGTGCGCGCACACACACACACACACACACATTCAGCATACACACATAAATAAGAAAAGAAATCCTTGATGGAATTTAATTCAGTAGAAAAACTAAAAAATGACTTAGTGGTTACTTTTCCATTGTGACTAGTGGACCTTTCCACCAGCAGTTAGCCATCAGTCCACGGTTATTATGCCAATTCAAATATCACCCTGTTTCCACAGCTCTACCCTCTTTTTGACCCAGTAACAATGGCTTATCTATCAGTAAAGCTTTTAGGATGAGGAATGTAGGATATTACTCATTTGTTTTTTTGCTTAACTCTCAAGAACAAAATGGAAAAGGAACTCCATAGTTTTGATTGGGGAGGACCATTTAGAAGAAGGGTTATTTAAGCTCCTAGCACAGGAAGCTCCATTTGTCTCTTCTATTTTCCTCCTTCTAATATTTCCACAAAATGTGGATAACTGTAGGAAGCTGAGATAATAGTGGGGGACTTCATAGTTTCTTATTTTGAGCGTGTTTTATATAATACAACTTTTTTTCACAGAAAATCTTCAGCACATCTTCATTACCTAACAATGATAAGTGTCATTCTTATTTCTAGAGTGGATTTAGAAAGCTCAGAGCCTATGAAAATCTAGTTCCTCTTCTCAATTCTGTAGGATCCCAGAGCTACACAGAATGCAACTTTAAAAGCATGGTTGCTAATAATAATATTTCTTAGGAGAGTAAGTAAAAGGATTAGTTTATAAAGTATTTTCTAAGTTAATAAAATCTGTGACAGATAAGCAAAATTATGGAAAACCTTATGAATACACACAATTTGAACTCAAATGCCTACGCACTTTTAAAAGTTTTATTTTATTTTGGCCAGGCATGGTGGTGTACCCCTTTAATTCCAGCACTTAAGAGACAGAGGCAGGCAGATCTTGTGAGATCTAGGCCAACCTAGTCTACATAGTGAGTTCCAGAACAAATGGGGCAATAGGGAGACACTGTCACAAAAGACCAAAAGAATTATTTTATTTTTGAGAGTTTCATATATGCGCATTGTATTTGCATTATTTCTCTCTGTCCCACCCAGTAGGCCTCCAAGTCCTCCTATGTTACCCCAAATCCCTCTCTATTTCTTGTCCTCTTTTGTGATTACTATTTATACATATATACATTCATAAATATGTGTGCATAGTGCATTGAGACCATTTATTAATGCCTTTATGCCCCTGTGTTTAGGGTTGACATTTTGGGATTAGATAATCTCTCATTGAGCTAGGTCCTGGAGAAAACTGGCTCTCCCTCTCTCAGCGTTGATTGCTTGCTGTTCTTCATCTTGAAGTGGGACCTCATAACATTCCCCCCACTCACTTGACATTTCACCTAGCTTTGTCAATGTGCAGATCTGTTTAGACTACCGTACTGTGGAGATGTCACTGCTGTAGCTTCCCTGTCATGTCTGGAATGCACTAACTAGCAGCAGGTGTCTTGTCTCTCTGGGTCTTCCATTCTTTCTGCCCTTTCTTCCTTTACATTCCCTGAAGCTTCGTATGCAATGTAGTGGTTGCACTATGGATATATCACTTAGGTCTGAGCAACTTAGAGATATTTATTCTCTACGTTTGACCAGTTTGTGGAACTTTGTAATAGTACAAGAAACTTTGTGTAACAGTAGAAGGAGAGAACCACCTTCACAAGCTGTCCTCTTATCTCCACGCACACAACACAGATGCATGCATGTACACACACACACACACACACACACACACAAAGTAAAAGAAAATAAAATTTGAGAAAAAAAAGAAGAAATGGGTCCTATCAATGAGAATTAGTAAAATTATTGAATTTGAGCAGAGCATTCAACTATTAGCCTCTTTTTTCTCTTCAATAAATTGGTGATAAAGAAGCTGTGTTCTCCAAAAGGCATCCATTATTTTACCAGTTCTTCCTACATTATTTTGGTGACTCAAGCACATAGCTATTCACCTAGAAGAAATTTTTTATTCTCCCTTATAATCAGTGACATATTTCGATCCTAAGACACTACAAAATTATATACTAATTCTAGACTATTTCTTTAAAGATAAAGATACTGAAGCTATGCAATCTTATTTCTCCCACTCTTTTCCAGAAACAACAGCTATAGTATAACTTGAACCCAAAGATGCAATGTGACACAGCTATCTGGACAATTAGAGTTCTTGTGCACCCTAGACTTTTGTAAGAAAGAGTTATTATTCACTCCAATTCTTGGCATGTATTTTGAGTTTCCTTCTAATGATTCTTGATAATGTCTCAACTGCTAAACAGTATAGTCTCTTTTATAGTGTAGTAAAATGTTTAGTAAAACTAACAACTGCTGCAGGAAAAATCATACCTTTGAACTGTAATGGAGTTTATTGTCACAACCACCTCGTCCAGCAAGGAAGACGCAACACCAGACTCTTCTGTAAGCAGTTTACTCAGGAACCTTAAACAATCTTCTGGCTTCTGACCCCCGGGAAAGGCCCCCAGAGACTTAAATCCCCTCCTGCCAGCCAACCTCAAACTACCATGTGGTGTAAGTATATAGGCGCACATATGCGGAAGCAGGCCCAGATCTCAGCCACAGCCAAATATGGAGTTGTTTACTCCAGAGAGCACTCCCCCTCAGGATGGTGGAAGGCGGAAGCAGGCACCATCTTTAAGACGCGGCAATCCGCAGCTCTCTACAGTTCCCCCTTTTATTTTATATAACATAGCGGAAACGGGCGAAGATAGAGGTCTGATCCCTGGTGTGCACAATTGGGATTATGTCCTGGAGACACCCACAGACTCATCGCCTGCAGTGACCCAGACCCATCCCGTACCAATTTTCCCAGGGGAAGGAGCTAAGGGTACCACCTTCATGCAATCAGACATGTCTTCCAAGGAAACGTTCAAACGCCAGCAGGCGAAACCTTGTGCTGTGCTTAGCCTCGCATCCCATCCGCGGTAGATCTTAACCTTTCATGATGATTAGCCATGCTTGAGGGGACTGTCCAGCTTCAATGGCTGTAAAGGCCTGAACGATCATAGCTGCATTCCGCTTTTGTGTGGCTCTAATCTTACATATACACCACAGGCAGACCAGGGAGGCCATAATCAGGAGACCTGCTAACACTCCCATTCCCGCCCACTCTTTCAGATGGTTCATAGCAGTTCTTTTAGGGTGTCTTCAGAATCAAGTGTCCAGTTCGGCATTGGCTTTGGAAACACCGACAGGATTCCCCATCTTGTTTCCATTTTCCTTAGTTGGCTCATCAGGGCTGGAAGCAGAGGTATCGTCATGCTGACTTTTAAGAGATTCTTCACGCTGAATTCTTCTAACCAGGCGTTCAGGCACCCATACTGGATCTTGTTGGTCCTGTGGAAAAATACAAACAGATCCCCGTGCCCATGTCAGCACGGGGTCAGGCCCACGCCAGCGGCCCGTTAATACGTCTTTCCACTTAGCCATCCCTTTTGCAGGGCCATGATGGTCCTGGTGTCTATCCACTGCTGAGCGGCCTTGAGCATCCAAATTCAAAAAATTTATAGTAAACAAGGCTAGGGAAAGTCTCTCCCTTGGGGTGCGGCCGTGGCCTACTCCCACTTTTTGTTTTTGAAGACATTCTTTTAATGTGCGATGAGCACGTTCTACAATACCTTGTCCCTGAGGATTGTATGGTAACCCATGAAGAAGCTGTACCTCCATCTGTTGGCAAAAAGAGGTAAAACTGCGAGCCGTATAGGCTGGTCCATTGTCAGTTTTTAGCTGTTGGGGTTTGCCCCATGCAGCCCAGGCCTCTAAGCAATGAGTTATGACATTGAGTGCCTTTTCTCCTGTCAACGGTGTAGCGTGTAGAATACCTGAACAGGTATCCACAGACACATGAACATATTTTTGGTTTCCAAATTTAGAAATATGTGTCACATCCATCTGCCAAACCTTTAAAGGAAGTAATCCCCTCGGATTAACCCCAACACTAGGTAGATGATGGAAAGGTACACATTGAGAGCAGTCTAACACTACTTGTCGGGCATCTGCACGAGATAGGTGGAATTTTTGTTGTAAGGCTTGGGCATTCACACGAAATCTTTTATGAAAACATCTTGCCCTTTCTATAGTGGAGCTTAAAAATATACATTCCATTTTAGTCCACAAATCTACTTTATCATTTCCTGCACTCAAAGGTCCTGGCAGGCCTGTATGAGCCCTAATATGTTGGATAAAAAAACAAGCCTGTCTTTGCCAAATTAAAGTCTGTAATTGTTGAAAAAGCTGGCAGACCAGACTAGAGTTCTTAATTGGTCCGGCCCCTTCCAAAACTCTTACTGTTTTTGAGTATCTTTTTTTTTTTTCCTCCAAACCTTTTCTATCCCGTGTTCAAGATCCAAACCATTCCTAATCAAAGCCTCATTAGATCACCACATTAGTAAGAAAAAAGATCACAACTTATTCACTACTTATAAACTAATTGCCTATTGCCTGTACTTATACATTATTACAACTTACAAACTAATAAACCTATAAGACTTAATTACTTAGCACGTGCTTCTTAAACTTATGAATATAAACTATTTAATACATAAACTTATCTTAAACCTATGGGATTCCCAACATATTTACAAAAGCAAACGACTATCAGATTTCTTACGGCATACATTACTTTCATTATGTATGCTAGGTAAGTATCCTACCACTAAGCTATAGTCTCAACCCAGCAAACTGTAAACTGAAAAAAGAACTGCCTATTTAGTAGTTATTTCAGAAAACAAAGCACCTTAGGACTGGTGAAATTTATGTGAAACACCTGGTAGTTAAGTAGCAAAAAACCTGAGGTAATTAACAAAACCTGAGATCATGGTCCCTTGATGTTCTAGGCTCTAGCCTCCTTGACCACAAGCTGCTGTAGAATACATTTGTAAAGATAATCAACTACACCCTGTAAATGCCAATTGGCGGCAGCTTGTTCATTGGCATACTCAATTAAAAATGATCTCCAATCTAAAAACTGCCCTGGGCTCAGACATGCACTAGCCCTTTCTTTTTTTTTTTTTTTTTCTCTTTCTTTTAAAGCTGTACATTTTCTCCAGATGAAACTCCTTTTGTTGCTTGGAAAAGTGAAGCACAACCGTGAGACTTCCGGACACTGCGAACCACGGTGCAATGGTATCGCACTCCTTCAAGAATCTCTCCAAAGTGCCTTTCTTAAGCTCTAAATTCTTAGAATGAAGTAGCTCATTTAGAGCCAAAAAAATTGGGTGAGAACTAGTATTTCCCGTAAAGTTTTTTTGGGTACCTCTTGTACACTCTCTACAAAGATAGGCAAAAATGAGGTACCAGAATACAAAACTAATGCCCATCCCTATAGCAAGGATCATGTAAAAATCCATTTTTACTTTCAGTTCACTATAATCTCCGAACTCTCCCCGCTCCATCTCTATCTATAGAAGGAGCAAAGTACCCGCTTTTGTCACGGATCCCCACTTTACCTGAGGACTTTCCTGCTTTTGTCGCGGATCCCCATTTTACCTGAGGACTTTCCAGTGCACTGCCCTGACTGCAAAAAGTTCTGAGTCCCTCCATGAGTTCCCCATACGGGCCACCACTTGTCATGACCACCTCGTCCAGCAAGGAAGACGCAACACCAGACTCTTCTGTAAGCAGTTTACTCAGGAACCTTAAACAATCTTCTGGCTTCTGACCCCCGGGAAAGGCCCCCAGAGACTTAAATCCCCTCCTGCCAGCCAACCCCAAACTACCACGTGGTGCAAGTAGATAGGCGCACATATGAGGAAGCAGGCCCAGATCTCAGCCACAGCCAAATATGGAGTTGTTTACTCCAGAGAGCACTCACCCTCGGGATGGTGGAAGGCGGAAGCAGGCACCATCTTTAAGACGCAGCAATCCGCAGCTCTCTACAGTTTATGAAGAAAATATTGAGTTCTGTGTGTTAACTATTTTTTGTTTTTAAGGTTTATATTTATGTTTATTTATGTGTATGTGTGTATGCTTACATGTCTGCATGTGCACCACGTGTGTGCAGGTGCCTTCAGAAACCAGAAGTAGGCATTGGTTGTCCTAGAACTGGGGTTATAGGTAGTAATGAGATACTCGTGGTGGATGCTGGGAATGAAACCCAGATCTCTGCAAGAGAAGCAAGTGCTCTTAACCTCTGAGCAACCTCTCCAGCCCCATTTTTTTAAGTGTTAGCTGCACTTGATAGCTATTCATTGTAGTCATGTGGTTAAGTGAGGAGTGTTGTGATGGATCAGGAAAAAGTATTTAAAACTATAAATGAAAGGCTTATGACTTAGGATGATTAATGTGAAGAATCCCTCTCTCCTCGGTATTTCAATTATGCCACATAACTTTCAATAAAATACCAAATCTGCACACTGAATTAACAGTCAGTTTGTAATTAGTTTATGCGTTCTGAATTATTTCTGATTTCAACCTTAATCCTATTAGAAGAAAAAAAAATATTTTGCTTTGAAGAAAAATGTTTTTCTCTATTATTTAAGCATTTGTTCATTTTTTGCTTCTCAAGCTTCACAAATCAGAAAGCATACTAATGGCTAGGCATTTGACCAAACTGGTGTTGCTGTTCCAAATTCTAAACATCTACTGCAGATGTAAGTCTGGATTTTTACTGATTTTTAGAATTTATCAATATATTTTTCATTCCACTTGACAAAGCTTATTTAATTTTATGTTCCTAAGACTTTCTCAGTAGGTTGTTTTTAAATTTCTCAGAACCCGCAGGTACAGATGGTCCCTTAATGGCAATAAAAAGGCAAATTAAAATTATGCAAAATCCTTTTAGAAGACCATTCGTTCCACAGTTATTCCAAGCAAGTGTCTGTGTTTAAAATCTAATGTGAGTGGACATCCTGCTGATACCAGTCATACTAAAAGAAATTTATCACCTGAATTATCTGCTTTGGGCAAGAAAACAGGCTATGTAATTGATTTTTAATAACCAATAGCTATGAGTAGGATCCCAGACTGTTATGTTTATGTCCTAAATTTCTTCAATGATTTAAAAGATGACGACATTCAAAAGTGCAAAATTCTGAATCACTTATCTGCTATCCACTGATGATTATTGATAAGTCTATAGTCTAGAATTAGTGCATATGTTAAAATCTGTGTAGGGATGGTACAACCAAACTGAATATGATAAACACAATATTATTATCATGCTGTGGTAATGTTATGAAACTTTTGGTTAAATGAACCACCATGATGCAATGGATAGCAATAAACTTTAAAACTAAATACACACAAGTTCAAATCCCAATTTACCTGGTTATTTGTACCTGTTTGGGAGTATCTATCTCTTAGTCATATTTTTCTTCTACAAAATGAGAGTAATAGCAGTCTTTTAAAATGTTAAAAAGAGTAGCAATGTGGATGTGAAAATGCCTTATATGTTTTGAGGTTCGTGCAAATGTTAATGCTGTCCGTCTAGAGTGAAGAGAGGGGAAGTCAGCTGGGCTTTAAGGTTTAACTGTCTGTGTTAAGTGTTAAAGTGTGAGGAGTGACAAGGGCTGAACGCATCAGTGGAAAAAGAAGGTGAAAAATGGCAATAAACTTCTGAAGAATAGGAGAGATGAAGGGAAGCAGAGAATGGCCTAGTGGATAAATGAAAGGAGGCCGTGTAAAAGAGCGCACCCAGTCAATGGGTAAAGCCTACTCTGATGGAGGGTTCGCTGATGTGGGAGAGGAGAACCTTGGCTCAGCACAGAATCCTGAAAGATGATTCTCCTACAGAAACATACTCTGTTGATTACCACAAATGTGATCTTACTAACAAGTGAGGGTTTAGGCTTAAGGTTAAAATTACACAAAGCAGATCCCATTCTTAAAGAAATTAATCAGTAGTTATAGAGACTTCGTACTTCAGGGAGAACTGATTTTGGAGACTGAAGGGCCAGATACTTAAAGCAAGGATCACAATGAAGTTATCCCTAATCAACCACATACATAGTGTAAAGGAAGCAGTGGTAGATTTTTTTCCCCAAATTTCTGGAGCATCTCTGTAATAATTATGTCATAATTAATTTGTGTGTATCAGTCTGTGAGCATGTACGTATGTGTGTATGTATATGTGTGTCTGTGTTTTCCTTCTCAGGATTATTTCTGCATCTTGTTAAGCAAGTTAAAAGCATCTTAATTTCCTAGAGGTCATTTAACATTTATTATACTCCAGGATGCTGACATGTTGAGTTTTGAGCAACCTTCTGTGTTATTTATTAATTTCTTACAGTTGAATTGCATTCCTGGTTTTCAAAAAAGTAAATATTATGAGAATATTTAAAAATATATCTGCATTCATAATAGGAAAAGGAGCTGAATATGACAGACTCATTTACAGTGTAACTACAGAATTTTTGTGTTTTCTTGGAACACAGTTTCATTTAACTTATCACTGAAAACCCTTTGAAAAGTTTCCCCAGGATTAATGATCAGCACTAGAGATGATCTGAGTTCTTTTGAAATGACACAAGACTTAATTCTTCAACGTTCTTGGGTACCAGGCAAACACGTTTCATGTTTCATCATTTTCCTAAAGATATTGAAATGCCTTGAAGCAGAGCAAGATGCATTATAAAATTTCTTCTGAAGGAAGCAGAATAATTTGAGAAACAGCGAAGCGGGCAGTTCTTGAATGAGGCGCACACGCGCAATGCCAGTGTTGTGGTTTGAAAAATATTCTTGCTGTAAATGTATTAGTACATATATGTGTGTACGCATGTGTGCGTATGAGAGAAATTGTGGGAAATGTGCATTTAAGATCATTGTTTAACTAACTTTGGTCATTCAAGAAGAATTTCTTTGTTTGTAGAACATTTATATCTACATAACCACATACATAACAAAACCAAAGTCCCTAGTATCAAACTACCCTCTAAATACATATTTCTATGCCCCCAGATCAGTGAAGCACTCAGGTCTCATCAGAGGAGTTTGTTCTGAGAGCGGACAGTGCTTAATGAAGGAACACAATTGGTCAAAGTACAGAAAATAAGTACCAGTTGAGTGCTCTTCCACAAATGGAATCTCTCTATCATTTCTACCCCGCATCCCCACCCCAAGGCACACATACCATCATGGAAAAGAGGGCAGAAAGACTGTGAGAGCCAGAGTTTAGGGGAGGACTGATGTGAAATAGGGTCTTCCGGATATAACAGGACCACTGGACTCACAAGCTTTGGTTAACTGCAGAAGACCCATAGGAGATCAAGAGAGGTAATGTTCTATCATATAGTGTGGAGGGGCTCATGAGACCCCATTGATAATTGAACATCTATTGACAGTTGATGGCTACTGTGGGAGGGAGTTGAACTTAAGGGCGTGGCCCCTGGTGGGTGGCCCATGCTCTAGTGGATGTCCCCCCACATGGATATGTATGTGGGCAGCACAAATTGGACTGGATGTCCTCTAAAAGGAGAGGACATGATTTGGAGGGAATTCAGGGGGGTCGATCCAGGAGGAATTAGGATGAGACAAGGGTATTAATATGATGAAAATACATTTTATGGAATTATCAAAGAATTATAAAAATATTATATTGATGAAAACTAATGTCCATTAAGCTCTCCATATGCTATTATCTACTGCTACTCCAAAAAATCTGCTTCTTTTATGCTTGCTTGTGTTATGGTTCCCGATGGAGGCACCTGATATACCAAATGAACATTTCTTAGGAATCAACTTTAAGAACCCCAAATAAAGCAAAGCCAAGAAATACCATGAACTGGGAAGAAACCAAGGTTTGATACCAATGTCATTTTATGAACTCTTAGTGATGGTTACATTTGGCAAGGATAACTAAGAGTCCACACGGACTGCAGTTCTCCTTTGGATACTTTGTAAAAATAAAATAATTTAAATAAGAAAGAATCTGAACTCTTCTAATAATATCACAGGGAAGATGAGAAATGAATTATTTAAACTCTACATGTCACTGTAAGTCCATCTGTTTTTCAGTGTATAACCTACCATCTCCACTTCCTTCCTGGAGACAGTTTAGAAATTTCAGCAGAGGCTTCTCTGAAGGATAAGTTCTAGGACAAAATAGGATTGGGAAGGGAGATTCAGGGAATAAGATGAGACATTTTTACAGCTGTTTGGTATAAAAACAAAGGCAGGTTGAAAAAGGAGACTCTCACTAACTAGATTAGTAATTTACAAATTATTCTTGAAATCCAACTGATATCTCTTGGTTGATACTAGTTAACTCTGAGAAGAGGATAAAATTAAACTTCAATAATTAAGGGCCATTAAGATGGCACAATGCATATATGTGCTTTCCTGTCAAGCTTGATCGCCTAAGTTTAAGCCCTAAAACAGTGGAAGTAGAGAACCAGCTCCTCTGCATATCTCCACATGTACATCATTGCATCCCCACAGCTCCCCCCCATATACACTTACACAATAATAATAAAGGCAATCTTTTAAAAAAGATCAATTTGGTTATGTATCATTGTGTTCTTCCAACCTTGTTCTTGGAGATTTTCTCCACAAAGAAGAACTTTGGAGAGCTACTTGGTGTTCTGGCTAGTTTCTCTATTGCTGGGATAAAACTCTGACTTAAACTAACTTTGGGAGGAGAGGGTTTATATCAGCTTACAATTCTCTGGTCACAATCCATCACTGAGGAAAGTCAGAGCAGAAATTCAGGGAAGGGACCTAGAGACAGTAACTGAAGTACAGACCGCAGAGCAACACCGCTTACTGGCTTACTCCTCCGGCCTGTGCTCAGTCTTCTTTCTTATACAACCCAGGAACACTTATATAGGTGTGTGGCACCACCTACAGTAGGCTGGATCCTGTCACATCACTCAATAATCAATGAAGAAAATGTCTCAGAGACATGTCCACATGTCAATCAAATAGAAATTCTTCAACTGAGGCTCTTTCTACCCAGGTGTGTCAAGTTGGCAACTGAGGCCAGCCACTACACCTGGGAAAGTGTCAGTGTAAAGAGCTTTGGAATTCCAGCAGATGGCACGTACATTTTACGAAGTCAAGAAATAGAGCAACAAACAGTTCAGTGTGGTTGCCAGGAAGTGACAAGAGATCAGGCTAGAAAAATAGAAATCTGATTATTGTTTACATGTACATTGAAAGCAAGTCACAGATAGGCACATGTGCAACTCAGATTTGTGTGTGTGTGTGTGTGTGTGTGTGTGTGTGTGTTCGTATGTTCCTTGGCATCTCTCTCTTCCAGGGCTCCTGCATTTAAGGCTTTGCTACAGTAGGCTCCTTTTCAGGCAATACTAGTTAATATTGTAGCCCCAAATTTTCCAAACCATTTGAATTTTGATTTGGGAACAACAATATAGCTGGCTTCTTCCAGTACACCAAACTGACTAGAATTTTGAAAATCAAGATCGTTGATCACACGAAGAAGACTCAGCTTCAATTAGCCAGCAACATGAGTCAATAATAATAGGCCAGGAAGCGGCTAAGATCCGTGTATTGCTATTTAATTTCCTACTTATCATTCCATTTTTAGAAGATGACCTGCTTTATTTATAGAAAGAAATGAACAAATTTAGGATAATAAGGAAAGAAATTACCCTTAGGGGAAGGAAAGAGGAGGAGAAGACTTGAGCATGGATACCCCAATTCAGAGGGAGTAGAATTTGTGAATCTTATAGGAAGAAATGGGTAGAAATGAATGTGTTTACCACTACAGTGGATCCAGTCTTCTTTAATAGGGTGCTCTGTACATTATTAACAGGGGTCTCATCTACATCAACAGAATCAATACCTTAAAAATCATATTACAATATTTCTGCAATGTCACATATACCTTTCTCTGGAGAAGTTGAACCCAAAAATATCTTCATTGATTTATTCTTTAAGGAAGGGTGTCAGGATAAATAAATTGTAATGTCAGTTGTCTCAGAATTCTCCATAGGAAGAAAGCTATTTTTTTGTTTAGAAAGAAATCATGATATTCTGTGTTAGCTGTGTTAGCCCTGAGGACATGTTCTGAAAGGATTCCACAGAGGGAAAAAAAGAGGATTTAGTTTACACTTTGAAATTTTAATAAGTTTTTAAAAGAAAACGTGGAATGGAGAGAGCAGAAAACCAGAGCTCACCTCTTCCATTGTAGATAAAGTCTGATAGACATACAAAGGAGGTGGGAGGTACGAGAAGGAAACAAGACAGGAACAGAAATCTTCGAGAAGTGCTGGTGAACAAATACCTAGTAAGTGTTGGGCAGCCCAAAGATTAGGAAGATAAGGGCTATCTAGTACTTATCATTAACTAGTTTGGATGTTATTACTACCATGCAACTTTCTTCTTGATAAAAATCTGCTGAACCTACAATGTGTGTGTGTGTGCGCGCGTGCTAGTTTGGAGAAATCAGAAATAGATAATGCACCACTGAAGAAGACGTGAACATGGCTATCCCGGTTCAGAGGGAGTAGACTGTGAATACTGCAAGAAGAAAGGAGTAGAAATGAATGTGTTTGCCACTACAGTGAACCCAGTGTTCTGGAGTTGTGAACAAAAACACAGGAAATGAGAAGTTCATGAGGACAATATTTCAATGGGAGTGAAAGCTTCCTCTAGGGCAGCTGCCAGAAATCAGCAACTGGAATCTTGCAAACCTCACAATTAACATCCAGGAAAGTAGATGGCTGCCAGTTTAAGCAAATTGTGACTGAATGAACCTTAGATGATATTAGTCTCACATTAATACTGATCAAATATTAGACTGGGTATTTTTAGTTAACTCATTGTACAATTTTAATAAAGGAAAGAAGGGAAAAACAAATATACAAATGTATACAAAGAAAGCAACAAAATCCCAAAACAAGGCTGTAATAGCTGGATCCAAGTGCATATGTACATCTGGGATATGGATATATATATATATATATATCCTTAATTCAGAGCACTTCAAAAGTTTCTATGAATTCAAACTAAGATAAACAGCCATTTAAATAGCCAAATTCACCAGTATAAGGAATACATTTGGCATGAGGTGTGTAACAGCTAAAACTGTGATTCTTGTATGCAATGATAAGAAATGGGAAAAAAAATCTAAGTTATTCCCACAATAAAGCAAAAAGAGATTAAACAAGTTTTCCTTAATATGTTTAGTCTATGAAATTAATTTACTCTACTAACATGTCTTAGATACAGTCAGAATTACATTTTTAATTGGCAGGTTAATAGCAAACAGTAAATACAGTTACAGAATTTACATGGAATATGTGCGAATAGTACATGTTGGGCAGTCTATAACTTCTATGGAATCAGTTCTCCTTATATAGAACCATTATGCCTCTCCTAATGGAAAGAACAATTCTTTCATCAGGTTTCAATATCAGGCACAGAAAATATACTACTCCTGAACTCAGAATGAATGAGTGATATTAAAATAGCATATCCCAACAGTGTCTTTAAGAACTCTGTAAAAAGGTTTGGTTTCTAACGGAACTTGTTAAAAATAGCAATATTTATTGGGTATCACACTACACTAAGTGCTTTTCATGTGCTAATATAATTCATGTGAGAATCCTATAAAGTGATGCTATTCTTATTTACATCTTACAAATGAAGAAACTAGGGCTGAAGGACCAGTTGCAGAAGAGGAACCAGGTTCTGGCCTGAGACAAAGCATGGAATGCAGGATTCCAAACCAACTGACCCCATGAAAGCAGTCTGCAGAAGCCACCTGCAGTGGGCATTTCCTCAATCCCTGGACTTCTAGCTAGGGTATATTTGTTGTTAATGTCATAAATCCAAGAAATTTTCTATATGGGTTTAGAGGTCTTAACTGAAGATATAAAACACCTTTCTAGAGATTATTTGTCCTGGCTGATATGAAAACCCAGGCTTGGGGGACAAATACATTTTTCTTCATTACTTCTCACAAATTTTGAATTTTCACTAATACTTTTCATTTTTTTTCTTATGCCTTTACATTTTTCAGATTTTTTTTTCAAAAGAAGTTTAGCTATATCAGGTAAAATTCATATAAACTATTATTCATCAAATACTTGATAAAGTACTGTGACTGCTTGTATAAGACATGGAAATCTGTTACAAAGCAAGAAAGTCACAGTTCTTAAGCTCTGAGGATTTTCAGTTTAGAGACACAGAGGAAGGAACAGAAAATGCGTGTACAATGTATAATTATTGCAATGGGAGAACTGGACACTGCTGTTGGATCTCAAAAGGATGACCCAACATTACTGGGCAAAATGAAATATTGCATAAGGAATTAAAAATATTAGAGACAGAGAGAGAGAGAGAGAGAGAGAGAGAGAGAGAGAGAGAGAGAGAGAGAGAGAGAATGTGTGTGTGTGTGTGTGTGTGTGTGTGTGTGTGTGCGCATGCGCGCGTGGTGGGTGACTTTATATGCACCATGGGAATTCGTGCGTCCGTGGAGGGGAGAAGAGAATGTCTGATACCTTCGAACTGAAGTTACAATGCTTTTGAGCTATCATGTGGGAGCTAAGAGCTAAACCTGGGTCCTTTGAACGAGGAGAAAGTGCCTTTAACTGCTGATCCATTTTCTTAGAACTTCTCCCCCATCTAAGGACTTCACATATAAAAACCTAGTGAGGAAGAGAGGGAAGAAGTGAGGCCAAACTGCCCAGAACATCTGATTAAGCCCAGAAGGGAAACTTGTAAAGCCAAGGAGCAATGACATAGCTACCTGGCAGTTAAATCATAAATAACCTGTAACTTGTATTATGTAATCTCTCCTTTATGTGAAAGGCAGAGGACACCTTTCACTGGGCATTGGACAGCGATGTATACCATCAATTAACCACTCTGGAGTTCAGAAAATGACTAGGAGAGTCAGAGGATGGGGGGAAGACAGATAGCTTTACTAATTATCAGCTTCAGCATCTGTGAAAAGCACCTAAATTACAGCATCTCCTTTAGTTACAGAAAGGCTGTTGGATTGGAGAGTTGTTTCTAATGTAGAAACCACAGACTTGCTAAACCAAAGGGGAGAGACAGCAGAAAACACATTTGAGGCTTGAGCAACCTCAAGTAATCACATCTTCTTATGAGCTAGAGAATATAGGAAAAAACATAGGAAAGACATAGATTAGAAATGAAAAACTGAATTTACTGAGTTTGGTACTCTCTAAAGTTAGACAGCCAGTGTAGAACTGATTATTGTGGTGAGGATTACAGGAAAAGCCTTGGCCAGTGGAAGAAGAAAACATGTACTTAGTTGTCCAGATATTTTCTACTTTTGATAATCAATTTTGAAATTAATGTCAGAGAGCCCAAGTTCCTGGATGTGAATATTTTCTCTTTTGGTATGAGTTCTCTTAATTCCAAAGTGTGCACATCAATATGTAAAGTATAGATTCTGTTATGTTTGGAGATGGGCAGCTGGCAACTGCTAATGTTTTACCTTGCCATTCACCCTGTTTATTTTTCTCAGAATCAGAATAAATACAGAGACTGTGAAACTAATTCAATGAACAACAGAAGATTGATCAATTCTTTTTTCCATTCTTAAACCAGTTTGAGGTAAGTTTTCAATAATAAGTGATTGAGTTATTGAACAAGTTGATTCTCACTTAGAAACGCTCATAGTTCAATGCTGTTACTCATCCAGTACTAGACTCAATGTGAATTACAGGAAATGCAAATGAGTGATTGTCTGTGCTCCCTAAATTGTGTGAGATACATGTTTTTCATTTTGAGAGTCTTACTATAGACTTACCACAATCACAGTGGCATTTCAATTTCTGCAATGTGCACATTATGCCAAATAAAGCCAGAGGGGAAGAAAAACCAGGTTGACCAGTGTGTCTCTACATTGAAGTGATTTTCATGAATGAGAAGGATAAATTAAAACTTTCTGTTTAAATGAGCCATTTAAAAAAAAAAACAAAAAACAAAAGCAAATAGTGAATTTGATAGAGTTGTAAAAGGAAAAGCTTCTAGAATGATTTATAGAAAAGAGAATTCACTTATGGCTAGAGTTAACTGTCAAAATGGTATTAAAGGGAGATTTGGTCAGTTAGGTTCCAATGTAGAAATTTGGATGTCTGATTTATTGCTCTTCCCATGTGTGTGTGTGTGTGTGTGTGTGTGCACCCATGTGCACATGTGTGCATGCATGCATCTCATGTGTGCTTCATATGAATGTTTGCAAGTATGTGGGCACACTTGTGTGTGAGGGGTCCTGGGTGTGTATATGTGCATTCTTGTGAAGTTAGAGATTTCTGTCAGGAACAGCAAGAACAAGAACTCAGAAGTCATTCTTAAAAGATTAATCACAACTCTCTCCTTTAATATCCACCCAAGGCACATTTCTAGAATTCTTTTAGATGAAAGTTATTTAAATAATGGCCTATGTATAGTTATTGAAATATTTATAATCACAGACTTTAGAAAGAAAGGAAGAAGAAGAGAGGATGAAAGAGGGATTAAGAGAGAGGTAATATCAGTGAAACAGAATACATGTACAAGGTGTACGTTCTTTGATGATTGGTATCACCCTTATGAACATATCAAGGAAGTTCTTGATATCGGTAAAACCTTGTTATGACCTGTATGCCAAGTGATTAAGGGCCATTTGGTACTCTGACATTCACAAAGTAGAAACTGTCTGGTTGGATGGCACTGTGAGCACAAGACTAATGTGCATCCTCCTTTCTCTCATTTCAGGCCTGCTTCAGCGAATCTTTTCAAGCACTGGAAATAATTTTCAAGAATTTCAGTGTTTGCTCACTCCTTTGAAGGTGTGTACATACATGATTGAATCCTCCCGAGTTACAAGTCTAGATCCTGGCTTTAAGGACGCAGAAGACACGCTTCCATCCTCTAAAGCTTGGTCTGGAAAAATCAAATCCTACTTTTCACTGAGTCATATAATTTGGACTATTTCTCAAAAATAAAATGGGGCTGTTGATAATGTGTTGTTAAAAGATCTCTCCGCAATTTTTTTTCTTTTCTACATAACATGATGAAATGCTTTTTGGGCAGCTGGAGACCATTTGTCTCTCAGAGAGAACTGGAATCTTCAGGCTGGTATTAACATCACTAATATTTGGATAGATAGATAGATAGATAGATAGATAGATAGATAGCCCTCAGCTCTACCATATTTCCCTGAGTAATTTACAACTTCTCAATGTGCATTTTCCAATAGAGTAGCCATGACTTACTAAGATGAATCTTCACAACTGAAATGTAGCCAATATGAAGTGAGATGAGAAAGGAGTTAAAAATATATGATGTTTGAAGACATAATATGTTAAAATAGTAGAGTTATGGCTATATTTAATTATAATCAAGTAAATATATTATTAATTACAATTACCTCTACTGTTTACTTAATTATTTTTAAGTTATACACATGGCTTATATATTGATGCTGAACATGGACAGAGCTAACACTGTTAAAATTAAGTCATAATCTTCACATGCATTACATATTGCATTTGTGGAGACAGGAATGATTCAAAATATGGACTTGTACATGCTACATCTACCAATAGCCGTGGAGAGTGACTGACTTAAATGAACGTTTCAATAGACATACACTATGAATATAGCAATGCCTGAAAGAATAGCGCAAGAAAAAGATCAGTAATAAAACATTTTCAAGGACTTGAAAAATCCAGCACCTTAGAGAGAAGAAAACAACACCGAAGAGAGCTCAATCTACTGCTCTCAATTTTCCCTAAAGGGAGCTTCTAACTCCTAAATTGCAAATGCACACAGTGAGGCACTGAGCAAAAGAAGCAGAGAACAGCTACTTAAAGGTTAAAGAGACAAGCAGAAAAAGAAGATATTCTTTCAAAACAAAAATGCCTGGCTCTGATTCTGGAGAGATAAGGATTGGAGCTAAAAACTTACCAAGTAGAAAGGGCTTTTGTGTGAACCTCAGCCACATGGCTGAAAGCTTGAAAAGGCTACACTCAGCAAAGGGTGCACAGGAAATACAGTGACCTCCACTGGGTTAATGTGATTGAATTGATATTTAGTTGTTTAAGAGATACAACGAAATCCCTTATGGGATAAAGAATGGTAGGCATAAGGCCATTTTATACATGATGTCCAGAATTCAATAAATAAGTTATCAGACATGAAAGGAAGCACAGTCAAGTAACTAAAGTACAAGATGACAGAAAGCTCAGAGTCCAAAGAGCACCATGACTAAAGCCTGAAAGGTATAACCTACCAGCCTTTCCCAGGAAAATGTTAATTACTTGGGGTGCCTGACTGCCCACTTCCTAATAGAGAAGGAATATCAGGCAAGATGCAAAAAAACAATAAACAAGGAACAAATAAAATGGAAGGAGCTGGTCGCAGGGAGGACTCTACTATACTTCTTAAACTATTAGCTGTAGCATCTAAACGGAAGGAGCAACAGAGAGTCAGATCAAATATTCAGTTTGGAAGAATAGGAGGATGCTCATGACTGAAGGAATATTTTTTTTTTGTAAACCACGACTTGGCTCTGATCTGTAATAGGAAAGTCAATGATAACAGTATCTGGACAGTTACTAGCTATGCGTTACCATAGGGCCATTGCTAGTCTGATGTTACATGTGGTCTTTGACATTGTGTATTGATAGGATACTTTGTATAGGACATGAAATTGGAGTGTAGATTGGCTTCTCTAGGGATATGTGACATGCACAGGTCTATGTGGGTGGACGACTAAAGGAAAAGTTTAGGGTGTGGAATGTAGAGCTGAAAAACTGACTTTTATCTACATTCTTACCAGTCTTTTCACTTAAGGCCCTTTGCCCCTAAGTGATTTTCACTTCTGTATCATCCTTGGGATTTTGACATCCTTTGTGATGGACATCCTATGGACTTTCCCTCAGATTCCCTCTCCTCTCCAAAGAAAGCAACAATATATGCTCTTTCCAATTTTTTTTTACTATATGTGTATGAGTGTGTTTCCTGCATGTATATAAGTGCACCCATGTCATGAATTGCCTATAGAAGTCAGAAAAGGGTGTCAGATCCCTGAAGCTGGAGTTACAGATGTATGGTTGTTAGCTGCCATGTGGGTGCTGGAAATTGAACCCAGGTCCTCTGTAAGAGCAGTCAGTGCTCTTACCTGCTGATCCATCTCTCCAGCCCCATCATTTTCTACTTTTACTAAAACAAAGATTAATCATCAGAATGAAGAGTAAGGGAGAGGTTACCTCTCCATCTTAGCTTCTTTCTTCCAAATCAGTCTATCAACACTTCCAATTTTCTGCCTCTGGCAAGGGAGGGAGAGGTACAATGATTTTACAAGAATTTGGAAGACCTGGATTCCTAGCCTGAACCATCACTGAAGAAAACTGTACAGTCTCCCTTCTACTTCTAAAATTGGGAATGTGGCCAATTTAATGTTTTCTATCTCTAGTCCATGTAGAATTCTCTCAGAAAGTGTATTTATCTAAGATGGAAATAGAAATCATTTTTTAAAAAAAATTAATCAATTAAGATGCTTAAGAATTTCCTCTTACCATTGGATTCTGGTGGTTACATGTATCTCTAGATATTCAGTCAGCAGCCAAAATGCTATAGTCCCCTCTCACCTACTCTAAAAAAAGCCTTTTGTCCATAGGTCCCTTTATTCATGTTCAGTCTCCTCATCAAGTGTTTGTACAATTCCTTAGGAATGAATATTACTTTCTTGTTTTCATGAAGGATGTGCACCAATGCTTTAGTTTGAGACTGAGGTCTCAGAGTCCTGCAAGGGCTATAATTCTCTAAATTAGTAGTTGAAGTCAAGTCTCTCTTCATGTTGGTGGTTGTCCATTTTATGTGTTCATAATGACTTTAGCAAGTTCTCTGTGTTTTACCTCAGGAATGTCACATCATTAATCATCAGTGAATCTCTCTAATTACCGTATAGGCTACGGGCTAGACATGCCCAGTTTACCTCAGTTATTCAAATGCTACTTCATTGTCTCGACAACCTTAGAATCCTTCTATTTCAAGTAGCACTGGGAATTTTGCTTTAATTGTACAGCATCACCTATATGGCAATGCTTCCTTACAGATATCGGTCTCAATGTCAGGGAGAAAGAAGCGAATGCTCTAATCCTCAACAGCCCAGAAGTGGTTGATACCTGATGTTTCAGACATGTTTATCCCAGGCAATCCCTCCTTCCATGTCCTTGAATTTCATCTCACATATTATACATGAAGAATTTCTGTAATTTTTACTCCACTTAAGGAAGACCGCAATTAAACATCTGTTTCTTCAAGTTATAGCCCCGTCATTGAATTCAAAATTTGCTATAAATTCATCATCTATCAATAAACTCATCTAGGTCCTGGGTCTATAATCTTAGCAATTAGTTCTCAGATCTATTACTAAGACAGATTAACATGCAGATGTTACCTTCCACTGGGTTTAAATCTGTCCCTCAGGTTGTATTTATTTCCTTCATATAAAGAAGATGTATAAAACAGGCCTTTGAACGTGCTCAGCTAATTGCTGTAATAAATTGACATATTGTGACTGTGTAATGAATGAGTATTTTGAGTTACAGATCTTGAAATAATGGAACCTTGCAAAATGTGAATGTATTTACTCTTCTTAAAGATTTCTCCTTTAAGAGATTTATTCCCGTGTATTAGAGCATTGTATAAATTTTATAATGTATTCTTTCCATGATGAATTGTACTCGACACAAAATATATATAATATGATTTCTCATTACTAGAGATCACTCAATATTTATATGTGGTAGTTTTTATCTTGATGGTGTATACTCTCTAAGGGAAGTAGAGTATTATATTTTTCTCAATAAAATACAGCATTATAAACTTATAATTGAATTCAGCATGAGCATTTAGATCAATAGGTCTAGAAATTAAAATGACTACCTTCAAGAGAGTCTTTCTGCTGAGAATTTCCTTCCATCAGTTTTCCTATGCATACTTCAGTTTTAGACGAATCCACCAAGCAGTCCCTTTGTATTATTTATATATTAGCAGGATCCTTTAGCCTCTCTCTCATCCAGCAAAGTTCTGTAATTTTCTCAGGGCTAGTATGTACAGAAAGTAAATGCTGACCTCAGTACTCAAGTGCTCTTCATTTTAACTCAGAAGTTTTCAGATGAAAGAAGATGAAGTGTTTCTATTTTTCTCTGCAACTTTTATTAAATGAAATAAAAACAATATAAAGAATATTTTACTGCTTCTTATTCTACAATGTAGACGTATATACTGTTGAACTGGTAAGGATTTACCAACAAACCCCAACTAGGTCCTGTCTCCTATCTGTCATCTGGCAGGGTGCCTGCACTTGCCTAAGTGTTTTGGTATTAAATGGAACGTAATTGTAATTTTGCTTTGGCTGAAACAAACAAGCAAGTAAACACACCAGTTCCTAAAATTCTATTCTTCTTTTTCATCAGATAAACATGAGCATAATAGGTAGCTCCCCCCTGAAGGCTCTTTCTGGAATCCACTAGGTTTAGAAGTTAATAGATAGTGTCTTCAGAAGTGCTGCCCTCATGAAATCCCTTTCCCAATCCTGAGAGTCTTTGTGGTGATTTCTTCTTGGCTAAATTACTTTTAATCACATTCTGTTTCACCTTCAGCTACGTATTCTAAATTAAATTTGGCATTAATATGCTGTGTCCAAGAATGCTACAGAAGTTTATTACTTTGGCACTCTGGGTTTTTTCTTCACAAACAGACATTTTTGGTTGTTTGTTTCTTTCAGGCAGGGTGTCCCTGTAGCCTCATCCTACTTGAAACTATGTAGAGCAGTCTACCATCCATCTCATAGAGATCCACTTGCCTCTATCTCTACACACAGCCACAGAGAGACATTTTTATGGCACATTTTCTTGCTGTTCTTCCTTGAATCAGTGAATATTTTTAGACCAGCTTTAGAGTGTATCCTACACATATTCTTACAAGTTCCCCATGTTATGTTAAAACTTAAAACATTAGGAGTTGGTGTTAAAAAAAAACTGTATCTCTAGAAATTGATGGGTACGTAAAAGAACAAGACTACTTTTTAACATCCAAAACAGGAACTTAATTCAGAATAAATAGCTGAAGGAGTTTTGTTGCCGGGTGACAAAGTACAACAAACTCAGCAACTAAAAACAATGTCTGCTCATTATTCTGTCTGTTCATTATTCTGTATGTCAGAGACGTGGTATAACATCTTTGACTCATTTGTAGAGGGTATCATAAAGCTATAGCATCATGCTACAGGGTGATTGCTTGACTAGCTGGGGAAGATTCATCTCCACATTGATTCTTGTTGGCAGAATTCAGTAACTCCCTTTTTTAGGACTAAATTTTCTTTGCTGGTTGGCAGACAAGGGAGGCTTTCAGCTCCCAAAGGCTTCCCACATTCCTTGTTTGGTTTGTGCCTCCCTCCAACTTCCAGCTAACAATCGCACCCCAGTTCCTTGTTCTTCTCTGAGATCCTCTGTCCTGTCTTCTGAGATGCAGATTTAAAAGGCAACTGTGATTAGGTCAGGCTTATCTAGAGACTTTCTCACTTAAAGTTACACTAAGTTGAGGCCGTTATATCTATTACAACAGCAAAATCTCTTGACCATATAACATACAGGGGTGATGTCTCCCCCAAATCAGAGGCCATACTCATACACAGGAGAGATTATACAAGAGGGAAGGTGACTGGGCATGACTTTAGAATTCTGTTCACAAAAGGGGAGAAATATATATTTGCAAATACTAATGGAAATTTCTCCTTTTTGATATGTTTATATATTTTTTCCAGTAATGCTAAAGTCGTCATTTTCCAAAAACCAGCAATGGATCATATTGATATTTATTTCATTAGTAAATACCAAAATACACTTTTAGCTTTAGTTTTGAATGCAACAAAAATCAAAATAAAAAAATGTTCAGTATTCCATGTTATTTAAGAAAATCAAAATATTACTGAGGAATCGGCCTCTTAATTTTTTCCTTATCAAGTGTTTCAATCTATTTAAATCATATTATTTTCATTCAGTCCTCCATAGAAGTAAAGACCTTGACAGCTAAGGAGCTAATGAATGCAATAGAATTTTCAGCACCTTGTCATCAGCTGCCATCTCTGCCACCACCTCTGGCCCCGGGGAATTAGCTATTTGCAGAAAGGTCAAAGGGCCCAAAATGGTGTTGGAGGTGGTCTGTGAAATGACACCAACTTGACTGGAAGCTGAATGTGCTGGAGAGGAGGAAAGTGAGTGATTACAGCTCCAAACAATGATGTGAAAATGAAAGCAAGGTGGGAGGAGTGGGATAGGCTGATAAGGAGGCAGCATCTCTGCACTGCAACCTGCTCAGCTCCCCACTGCTGCCTGCTAAACAAGACTCACCATGTGAAAAATGAGGCAGCACCCCAAGACTCACTAAAAAGAAGTGTGATTTTCAGACAGAATAGATATGCTTCCATGTGAACTTCAATTTTTTTTTTTAATTCAAATTATGTAGACACCTCTGGGTGTGTGTTCATTTTGACAATTCATACAAAAAGATTTCAGTAATTGAATTATTTCCAGTCTCCGTGAATCTGCTCAGTAGCTTAGAGCTGTTGGTGCTTGATCCTCAAACCAGGAAGTATATACTGGTTATTACCCTGTTCCAGAGCCACGGCTCAAATCTCTCCTTTCTGAAGCCATGGAGATCAGATCGTTCATTATGAAAGTTAAAAAACCTGAAATGAGAGATATTTGGCAATCTACACAAAATAGTAACTGGCAGAGTAGAAATTATTTGAATTTAGGGCTTTCTAAGTGTGTAAAGCTCATCAACCAGATAGAACACATGAAAACCCAAAGCAGACAAAGAGAAGATCCGACCAGTCATCGTTCTCCCGTATCGAACATGGAAGATCCTCCGACATCATCCACATCATTTCTTCAGTTCTCTGGAGTTTGTTCTATTTCAACTGTTAGAACAACAACAAAAAATGTTTTCTGAAGTCATCTACAACATGTGAGACTTTGGTGTGTGTGTGTGTGTGTGTGTGTGCGTGTGTGTGTATGTGATGAGTTTACCTGTCCATGTGTGTGAGTGTGGTCCCACATATGCCATCACACACATGTGGAGGTGAGAGAACACCCTTGGGTGCTGGTTTCTCTACCTTGAGACTGAGTCTCTTTGTTGCTTCTGTGTGTACCAGGCTACTTGGCCTGTGAGGTTCCAAGGATTCTCTGGTCTCTGCCTCTTACCTTGCTATAGGAGCGTTGGGCTTACAGACATATACTACCAAGCCTGGTTTTATGTGGGTTCTGGAAATTTGAACTCAGGTCTTCATACTAGCCCAGCATGAAATATCGAATAGAGTGCTCCAAAAGCATGAATGACACTCTTGTTACAGTATTGGAATGTTATGCAGAGAGAATGGTGACCCTGGGGATAGATTTCAGAAAACATGGAAACAATTCATGTGGATTGGGACAAGTCCTATAAAAAAGCCAGATACATGGGGCTTTCTGGGAGCAGGGAAAGATGACTGAGGATACAGATGATAAGGATGACTATTGTCAGGAAAAATATTTATAAAGAATAATGTAATAATGAAAAGGCTACAAAATGGAACTGTGATGGGAAGAGAGTAGAAAAGAAATCAAGATTGGAAACTGAATAGTATTTTCTAGGAGTAAATTCTTTAAAGTAGCTTTCAATATATTTAAAGAGACAATACATTTGTGAATGGAAGATTGAGAAACAAATGATTAGGTGAATGAATGGTGATAGGCCATCCCTATTTCTATAATGAGTTAGCAATAAAGAGTCTAATGTCCATAACTACTCCTAAATTATTAAACCTCATGACATGAAATTCTATTATTAGTTTTAGCTACATTTTTTTTGCTGAAAGAAAATAACCCTTTTGTATGAAGAAAGTATTCCTCAACTTGTATGTATTTTGTATTTCAAATTTTGGCATGCTTTTACTAATTTGAAATATAATAACATAGCATTATATATATTAGTGGAGAACCAGCTGATGTATGTTCCATGCAGATACTGTGTTAGTTTAATTGATTTTACCCAATTGCAATCAATGACACTTCTCGTTAAGACATGGAACATTTCATTAATAAAATACTATATTATTCCGTGTGGTTATGTGACATTTAAAAGACTTAATAAACCTAGCCTTGGAAATATCAGAGGAAATGAAGACTTCTCATACATTATGCGTTGTTGGTAGAAATATTTTTTCATCTTCGTATCACTTAAGGCATCTGAAGAGTGTCTAGGTTCTAACTCAGTAATGCTTTGAAGAGGAGCATTTACATTTGTGCACTTCCAAATAACACATAAACAAGATCACTGCACATTGTAACCCTGTAAAAAGCAGTAAAATAAGAATTTATCAAAATAGCAAATATTTTCAGATATGCTATCTTTCCAAATAAAGGTTTTGTAGTCATGAAGAGTTAAATACGTTGCAGTCATTTTAAGGGAAAAGGTACACATATTGACACCCACATTAGAATGTTTCAAGTGCATGTTGAATGAACAAAATCAAAATTCAAAAAAGAATGCACTGTATGATCTCATTTGTTTGGAAAACCGTTAAGAAGTCAGAAAGAAAATAAGAGTCCTCTGAATCTCAAGGTGACGGGGAAACAGTAATCCTATCACGTGGGGGATTTGGAAGAGAGAGAAGGCCCATTCTCCTTTTTGTCTTATATACTCTCATATCATTTGACCTTTTATACACAGAATCTGTGTCTTTCATTTTAAAATAACATATGATAATTATGTATATAGATGCTATACATAGTTTACTATTGTGAATGATAAAGTTTACAGCCTTAGTAAGGCCATGAGTTGGTTTCACCTGGCTTTTGCGTGAATGCTGATGGTTCCATACTGCTGATGTTGAGAAGGGGGTTTACTCTCTACCGTCAGCCACAGTTGTTCATATGAAGTACTAATTTGGTGAATGAAATGATTTTTTTAAAACGAAGTGGTTGTTGGAGCGATTAGTATTTCTGACAAATCAATTGGAACATTCAAAGAAGTAGTAAGTATGCTTTTTCTGTTTCTAGGTTTCAATAGATATTTGGAAATATGAGTATGAAATAATACCTTTAGAATATACGTAAAAGTTGTAATAGTTTGAGAAGGACCTTAAAGGATAAACATTATGGAACTGACTTTAAGATAGTACACTTAATAAAATAATCAAACATATGAGGTTTGCCTTTAGTTTAATGCTTCAAAACACCTGTGTTGAGTCCTTTGTAAACTGGTGTTTCATGATAAATCCATTGGCATCTACAAAAGTAAGTACAGTCCTACTCTGTCTAAAAACTCCTTGACTTATTAATTTGTAATCATGCACAGGAAATTGATTTAATATTCTTTGTGCTAAAGGAGAACATTTTATTAGAAAAGGCAAAAGAATTATGATAAAAAATGAACCCGTGCCTTTGATAAAGTATAACATCAAAAAATAAGGGCCTTGAAGTTTTATTGTGTCTGGGTCTGACCCTAGCTCACATAGCTATGATTGGAACTCAGTGCACATTAAATAGTACACAGACTTTTTCTCATGTCCTTTTCCTGTTAATAGTCCCTAAGTTTTCATTGATTTCACCTGCCATCAGTACAGGTCAAGCTCCTTAGCTTACTGAGCAATGTGGGCTCATAATGTGTTCTGTTCACCTCTTTAACTTCTCTTTATCTATACATCATGCTAACTGGCTTCTGCCTATACACTTCTAGATCATTCTTTAGGCAAATTCAATGTCAAATTTAGGTATCAGGATAAAAGTAAACAAACCCACATCCGTCCTGCTCTTCATTCTCAAATGATAAAAGTTTAGTTTGGATGAAGCATCTAGAATGTTGCCAACAAGATATCTAGAAAACATGCTTAGAATTTCCACACGAATCTTCTGCCATTTGAAAAATTCATTTTTTAAAATTTACCTCTCAAGATTATCTATTTCTACACCACTGATTTCATATTCTCTCTCTCCCTCTCTCTCTCTCCCTCTCTCTCTCCCTCTCTCTCTTTCTCCCCTCTTTTTCAGATAGAGTCTCCCTGTAGCTCCTGCTGGCCTGAAAAGCTATGTAAAGCAGGGTGGCCTCCATCTCACAGAGATCTGCTTGCCTCTGCCTCCCAAATGCTGGGTTTAAAGGCCTTTACCATCACAATCACCTCAGGTTTTCTCTTCTTGAAATGTCCTTCCATCATGTATCTCACTGGCCCTCACTTTAACCTGGTTCCTCTTTAACTTACTCTTTGCCTGACTCTAATTGATTCACAAAGTCACAGCTGATGGTGTTACCTCCACTGGGAATGTTTTTCACAGTATTCTTTTGTGTTAGGTGTCTGTCTTATAGCACTATCCTCCAGGAAGAACAAATGCCACCTTGATGAGACCAGTCGAGTCTCTGATAAAAATATCTTTGCAACCAGTCTTGTTGACTGTTGACCCACACCTGAGTAGCCTAATGGTCCCAGCATTTATATACAATTCTGCTCTAATTGCACAGACTCTCTGGATCTTGGGGAGAATCTAAAATATATAAGATGGGCAAGACTTGGAGAAGGAGACTCCATCTCGACAGCTAGGATGAAGCTCTCATCCATGTAGGTTGAAGATTTTCTAGTGAAGCTGCTTTGGGGTCACTCACACTCTTGTGAAAAACTCCTCACCCATGCTCTGTTAAGTGAGTCCAATAAACTCATTAGCTCACCAGAGAACTTTGGTGCAATGAAACGTTGTTGACTTGTTGTTAGGACCTGAGAAGGAAGGGAATAAACACTGTTTACATTTTCCTCAGGGAAAGAAGTTCAGCAATAGAATTCTTAAATTCTTTGTAATCCCAGACTCTTTCAACCATGCACATTTACTTAAACACTGCTCTCATGACATGTGAGCTTAGTTACTGGATAAATGAATTAGTGATGAGTAAATAGATGAGGGGATAATACTTGCTCCAAAATTTTTATATCTCAAATATTTTAAAATATTAGAAAAATTGTGTATCACATATATATCATACACATGGAGCATCATATAGATGTATATATCTATGTATATTCTGCTCATACAATGAAGGACTAACCAGTGGACTAAAGAATAAAATTACATAAATTATGCACACCCTTATTGTAAAAAGCTATTCATTTATCTTTTTGAAAGTGCCATTGATGAGACCAAAATTGCCAAAAGGAAGAGTGGCACTGAATGATGTTCACCACTAAGTAGTCTTTATTTAATTGGCATTTAAGGCATTTTCAAAGGATGGCTAGTCAAAGAGATGTATAGTAGCCTTGTGCTGAGCACCATTTAATTATTTTGGTCCTCATCTGTCACATTAGCTCTTTCCTGTCTCATTTTCAGGGCCCCCAAAGCAATGCAGTTGATGGATTATGGGAAATAAGTGTGGAAATGCTGATAATTTGCTCTAGGTAAAAAAAAAAAAATCCAGGCAAGTGTAATTTGCAACCATTAAATTGCTAGATGCAGTGCCTTGATTGCCGCTCTGTAAAGGGAAGGACTTACCAAGAGCCAAGACTCTTCAGAGAAATATGCAAATAAAATTTTTGCCACCTTTTAAAACTTTTTAATCCATCAGTTAATCTTAGCAATAGCCTGGTTTTCAAAACACTGAATATCTTGATTATCTGATGGCATTATCTTCTTTCTGCAGACTTTGAAGTAAGAAAGATATGGATAAACGAAAACATTGGTAAAGCACAGCTGCTTGTCAGGCTTCCAGTTTTTCTCAGGAAACAACATGGTTTGGAGTTGGATAGGATCAAATCTGCCTCTGTGGCATTGTCATGGCTACATTTTAAAATGCAGTTAGTGGAACCTCCTGTCATTTCCAAACAGATGGCATTACCATCAGATCTTTCAACGAATTTCCCCAGTGTAAAAACAGATAAGATGATCTCACTGCAGAAATAAAGTAGAAATCGTGCTGTTCACTGAAGAGAGCATGAGAGGTCAGTGCTGTACATTTGAGCTTCTCTTTAATTAGCTAAATGTCCTCTATAAACTACACTAAGAATTCATTCATGGATAGCCCAGAGCCCTACTCAGATTTCTTCTTGGGTCAGTTTGGTACATTCATCTTAGTTTGGACTTTTCTCTCCTCTGTCGTTGTTGATGAGGTCATCAACATTATCTAAGGGAGTATGTTTTATCTGGGTCAGAGCGCTCTCTCTGACCCCTGATCTACTCAATTCCTAGCCCATATTACCTTATACACCTTAAAATTAATTACTGATCAGACCATCTTGTTTTATTTCTTGATGCTATGGGTCTCCTAGTAATAAGCATGTGAATGTTGCTTGACCTTTCAGATGCCATGAGCTGCTTTTCAAATGGTACATGGATCTCTTACATTATATGGTGTTGTTCAGTATCACAACCTGAGTGGTCTGTGCAATGATTCTCCAGCTGCCACTTCTCTGGGATTCTGCTTGAATCTTTTTCTATTGTAGCTGTATCTAGTTCTACGGTCTGCCAGAGTACATGCCTCACGTGACATGACTGTGTGGATATGCTGCAGTGATCGCTTGTCTCTAGAATCACTCCACACCATCAGTCACACACGTATCCTATGAAATGTACTGGACAATATTTACAAATCTAAAATTGGTGTCAACCAGTGGCTGGTGATATCAATGACAAAGGTTTAAGGACAAATAGACTATTTGCATAACATTACAATATCTCCTCAAATGTTACTGATTCCTTAAAATGATACATTCAGTAAGTTTTTAGTGGAGAAACCCATCATATTCCTCCTTTATCAAGTGATTAAGGATAATAATCAGTGAAGACATAACAAAACCTTATACTATCTAAAATAACACATTGAAAAGAATAACCAGAATTGTGGTATACTTGCCCAAAACAAGGTGCACTTAATCTTAATTTTATCATGAGAAAACACCTGACAAATCCAAACAGCCTACAAAGTAATTGGTCAGTGTTCATCAAAAGTACGAAGGTCATGAAAGATAAGGAAATAATTATCTCAGATTGGAAGAAGGAAAGGAAACAACGTAAAGTTCCTGGCCAAATGTCCAGCATTCAGAAACCATCAGCTATCAGATTTTTAATACTTATTGACCTAGTCACGAGTACTCTGTTATAGCAACACAAAATGGGATTAGAGAAAGGGCAAAAATAACAGAAAAATAGCATATTTTAAAAAATATATTTTATCATTATGTGTATGAGTGTATTGCCTGCATATGTGCAAGAACATCCCTCTTGTACAATGTCTGCAAAGGTCAGAAGAGGTTATTGGATTCCCCTGGAACTGGAGTTATAGGTGGTTGTTAGCCATGTAGGTACTGGGAATTGAACCCAAGTCCATTGAAAGAGTAGCTAGTACACTTAGCCACTGAGCCATTACTCCAGCCCCAATAAAATCTTATAAATAAATAAGTAAACTAACTGGAAGCTTTAGAAAATAGCACTCAACAACAAAATAATAAATGTCTGTATGTAGTGATTTCAGGTGAGAAATTTGTTGTTATAAAAGCATAAGGACCTGAGTTCAGATCTCTAGCATTTAAAAAGCTGGGCTCTTGGGATTATATCTATAATATTAGAACAGAGAAGGAAGAGGCAGATGAATTCTTGATGCTCACTCGACAGCTAGCCTAGTCTACTTTGTAAAATTCAGGTTCAGTGCTATGCACATTACTGAAGGAGAGAACTAATCATCAATATTACCCAGCTGTGAATGCTGTGAACTTCAATAATGATCACATAGCAAAATATGCCTATTAGGACAATAGTGGCATAAATGTTATGGGAGTAACCATCCACTTTATGATTGAACTTGAGGCCTGCTCCGCAAGATGAAACCCATGCCTGGTACCATTATTGGGTCAACAATATGTGGCCAAAGAGGTTGAAGACAAGATCCCTTTACTATTATTCTGCTAAACAGACACAGCATTAACTGACACCTAATGATTTATTGTTATATCCACAAATTAGTGCATTTCTCAACCCTCATCAGAGAAGCTTATTTTTGCATTAGATGGCAATTAGCACAGTGATCCTCCAGTTGGTCAAGGTACATAAAATAAGAGACTGTGGATTGCTCACCCCTAAATGTAACCCTCGAACTGTACCTTCTCCTCCAAAGACGCAGAAATCGTATGGAGAAGGGAGCAGAAAGGTTATAAAAGCCAGGGGCAGTGGATGACTTTAAAGACACAACATGGCAGGTATACATATGCATTCACAGTTGTGGTGACAGCATGCATAACACTTGTGCAAATTCAAGCCAGATGAAATTCCAGGATGAGGCGGGGAGGTGGGCACTATGTTCCACCGTGTTGAGGGTCTATTGGTGACTGATAGCTGCTGGAATAAGAAAAGTCACTTTAAGACTGTGGCCATTGGTATGTCACCCACTCTCCAGTCGACAGTCCTACACCCAAAAATACATGGGCAGCACAAATTGAACACCATTGGTTAATAAAAAACACACAAAATTTGGTCAGCAGGTAAGGGGAGACCTAGGAGGACTTAGGGAAGGGGGGCGGGATATGTCCAAAATACAATGTTTGAAATTCTCAACAATTTTTTACTGAGGAAAGAAAATAAGATGGATGACACCCGAGGAAGTCACCTAACACTGATCTCAGACTCCCATATGCTCATGAACACACATACTTCTGCATACGCATGTAAACAGGCACTCACACAAAAAACTCACCCCCAAACCCCAAACAAACATAGGAATAAAGGCATAAACTAACACTAAATACTATCAAATCACTTTAAGATGCAAAAATACAATTTCCAGAAAGGAGATGTCTATGCACGCATTAGGTTTACCTATGAATGAGAAGCACAGAATATGACTGTGCTAGGACCACTTCTAAAGCACACACACACACACACACACACACACACACACAGACTCGGCACACATACATATAAAACACACAGCTGAGGCAAAAGGAAAACCTTTATCTAGATTTGAGTTCTCTAAGTTATTCTTATAGGATGAATACAGTTTCTGAATTTTGAATTTTCTTCTCCCTTGACCACAAATCCCACAGTTCATTCACTTTATGATGTTCAAAATTTTAGTGCTTAGTACAGGAAAGAAAGCTAGGGATAGTGTTTTAGGTATTTTATGCTCTGCAAATACTAGATATTTCTAAGGCAAGCAGATGGATAACCCAATAATCCTTTATGTAAACTAGAGATATATGTTTGGACTATGGACAGTGGTAAATAGTGACTGTTGGAACACAGACATTAAGCAGTGACAAGTCGAAGTATTTTTTTAATCTTATAAATCATACAAAATACTGCTTCCTTTCTGCAAATTTTCTTCATTTCTATTTGGGTATCACAGTTTGTGTGAGCAATCCAGAAGGATTTATTTCCTACTTTGCTTACCCCATGCCTGAAATAATCTTCTAACCTTGGAATTTCCAGTCTAAAGAAACTGACAAAGCGCAATCTAGCCTGACTGGAAGTGTTGACCCAGTTTTTCCTTCCATGCTGTTCCCTCAGTACTGATTTCTGTGAGAGAGACACAAATGGCAGTATGCTACTTGCAGAGACGTGCGGGCGAGAGCAGTGAAATCTTCACAGCTCTAATGCTCCCCTTTACTCCCGAACAGTGCCCCCAGTAACTGCTTCCTTTACTTCATTCAATTACTCTGTCCAAGAATTTTGTGGCCATATGGGTCAAATAAAAACTCAAATAACTAGTGTTATTCTGGAAAGAATGTGAGAAAATAATGGTAATATAAACCACTTTGATAGAGAGGAATTCAAGACTGAACGCTCTGCGCATCAGGCTGGAGGGACAGTGAAGAGGTGGGCACAAGCTGTGGACTTAATCACATATACCTCTGCATGCTGTGCAGCCAATATGAAGCAGGCTCACAGCAATCCAAGGAAGTGCTCCGGAAAGCCTCTGTAGACTACAGTGGGCATGTGTGTGCAAATCAGTTTGCTATATGTGCAAAGTAGTTTTCTAGAAAAAAGACTAATATCTCAAATAATACAAAAAAGTGAACAACTCTGTTGGAATAAGAAAGGAGTTCCACAGGTACTTACTAAAAAAGAGTGTCAATGGCTTCTTTTTAAAGTCTCTAAGTGCAGAGTACTGCCTGTTCCAGGGGAAGGACATGAAGAATGTCTTTTAAACATTCATCTCCCCAAGACTTATTGTAGGACAAGTTGAGTCCTTTTCTTACCTCTCTCCCTCCCTCCTGTCCTTCCTTCTCTTCCTCCCTTTCCTTCTTCCCACCCTTGTGGTTTCAAATAACACTCTTGAAACTCTTGAATATATATATATATATATATATATATATATATATATATATATATATATCCTTCCTCTGTCCCATTGAACATAATGGACATACATTCTAGGTGATTTCTGCATTGGTTTTAGTCTAGGTTATAGTGGAAACTGAATTTTCTCCAGATGATTCAAATAAGAGAAGTATATAGAAAACAGTTACCTGAGAATTCACCTTCACCGAGTTGATTTCCTCAAAGTGGCCTCAAGCTTGAGTTTCCAAAATGAGGTTGGATAATGCACCAATATTAGGTAAGGAGGCAGTTGTACCAGTTAGATCATCACCCATCCAGTACTGTTCAGATATCCATTTAAAGATACTTACAGCATAGTTTGCTAACTTTAGTTAGGCTGCTGAGAAAGCCCTGGGTGAATTGTTCTGATAGATTTGACTCCAGACACCCAGAGTTTGGTTCCTATCATACAGGTTGGACAGCTCACAACCTCTTGTAGCTCTAGCAGTGGGGATTCCATCACCCTCTTCTGACATCTGCAGGCACTCACATATTCATGGGGATACACATAGATACACACATACACATATTAAATAAATAAATAAATAAATAAGTAAATAAATAAATAGATTCTGGTTTTTGTAGCCTATGTTGTAAGATGTAGTCTTGACTGCATTAAACCCTAGGACTTGAATATCAAGGATGTCTTCTAAACTTCTCAGAGTCTTATTTTCTTTATTTGGAAAATAGTATAACCATGGAACACTGGAAGTTCTGAGTACTAAATGAGGTAGAACATGTGAAAACCACAGAACTCTCTGCTGACAACAATCAGTGTCTTCCTTTTGTACCTAGGAATCTGTGTTCCAGGACTTCCAGCAGATTCCAAAAACTATGAATATTCAAGATCTTTGTATAGAATGAAATAGTATTTTCATGTAAACTACACAACTCTCTCATCATTGTTATTCTTGGATCATTAGACCTAATGCCATGTAAATGCTGCTACTAACAGTTGTTATATTGTGTTAAAGACTAAGAAAACAAAATCTATCCATATTCAGTACAACTGTAATTTTATTTTATTTTCTAATAGATTTAATACACACAAGACTGAATCTTCAGACCCAGAATCCACAGGCTCTGATGACTGAATGTGCCTTAACTGTTTGTTCAATTGAGGGCTTAGAGGTCATTTTCCTCAAGTCAATCATGAAAGACAAGCCTTGGATGCTGACTTCTTTGACTCTTTACTCCACTTATTGATGCTCTGATCTGTAAGGCTTTCCTTACTTTTTCTTAATATCTTCATCTACCAGATGGAAGATTTTGAAACAGTGAATGGCACATGTTGCATCTATGGAAATGCCATATGTGAAAAATCTACATTTAAGAAGAATAGCTCTCTCCCTCTTGGGCTAGAAAGATGACTCAGCAGTTATGAACTATCTTGCAAATACAGGGGTTTGATGCTCATTCAAGGAACTAGGGTTTGATTCCCACAACCCACATGGCAGCTAACAACCATTCGTAACCCTGGTTCCAGGACATCTTATGCCCTGTCCACCTAGCCTATGCAGTGCAGCTACCTACATACAGGGAAATCACTCACACATAAAACCAAAACAAACTTTAAACATTGTAAAAGAAGAATGTCTCTCCTGCACAATGTCAACATAAATTGTCTGTATGTGTGGGAAGCCATTCAACTCTATCTCCCATGTTAATCCCTTCTCCATAAAGGGATGTGGAGAAGGAATATTTTGTGAAAAGTACTCAGAGAATCTCAAAAACCATATACCTGAGAGCTCACACCGCACGGAGGCAGGTCTAATTTCTGTCTACAGAGTGTGGTTCAGTTGACCCAGCCCTCTTCCACTTGCTGTATTATGTTCCCTAAGTCCCTGCCTCCAGAGCACAGGAATTCTCTCATAATTTTCAATTTTTTTGTTGACTTGCAGGTTCAGAAAATGCTTATCTTTTTATTTTCACATTTAATTTTTATGATGCATTGATTTGTTATTTTCTTGAATTTGGTCCTATTAGTGTTTCAAATGTTGATTTTAATTGTGCTGCTTTGAAGTGCCCTTACAAATTTCCCTTAGAAAACATTAGATTAGGGTTTGCCAGCTGTATTTTCTTTGTGTGATGTTAGGAATCAACACTGGGAACTTGCCCATGCCACATCATGTGCTCGCCCACTGAGCTAACCTGAAGCCCTCAGCTCCCTTTTCAGAGGACTCCTTTTATACTATCATGGTGACAGCACCGAATTTAAGAATTTTCTTGAGAATGTATTACAATTGTTTTAAGCAGTCAAGAATCTGGGGTCAGACTGGCTGAACCTGAACTCTATTTTTGTTGTTTGTACAAGATGTCTTATGCGCCAATTTCTTCATCTCAAAATAGAAATAATCATAAAATTTATTTGTGACCATAAGGCCATATGTATTTAATGTCTAGAACTTTGCTGAGCAATAGCTTTCCATAAGTACCCATTACATTTTGGAGACATATTTTTAAAAAAACCTGGCACTATTTCTCCTAATATGTTAAATAAATATATACTTATTTATGTATCTGCATGTGTATATATTTATACATATATATGCAGATTATAGTTCTTGTTTTGCATCATTAGGCTTTCTTATATTTCTTATCTTTGTTATTATCCCCACCAGCTCTCCCCCCCCAAAAAAAGGCAGTGCCAAAGGGGGAAATATTTTTAAAAAGGAGAAAAGGATAGTGCTCACAAAAATATGAAGACTTTTAATACAATATACAACTAAAATGTATGCACCTTGGTACAGCGTTGTATGAGAGATGTTGACATGCTGTTGACATTGATTTCCTTGGTGACCTTAAGGACAAGATTAATCAGTTTTTAATCTTAATTTTGCTAAAATTTTATAACAAATGCATATTAGTTTTTAAAGTTTAAGCATGTAATTAATATATACTTAGCTTCAGTTATCAACCTGACACACCTGAGATGAGGGAACCTCAGCTGGGGAATTTCCTCTACAGAATCGACCCATAGTCATAACTCTGAGGCATGTTCTTGATTGCTGAGTGATGTATGATGGCCCAGCCCACTGTGGGTGTTGCCAGGCCCGGTCCTTCAGTTCTTGCCTCCAGATTTTATCCCTAATCCCTGGCTGTGATCTGTAAGCCAAATACAGCATTTCGCCCCAATTTTGTTCTGTTTTTGTCTTTTTGTGGTTTTTTTTTTTTTTTTTTTTGGTTTTGCTTTGTTTTTTGGTCATAGTGTTTTATCACAACAATCGAAAGCAAACTAGGACAGACTTTGATCGGGAGAGTGGGACATTAGTATTATCAACAAGAGCCTGGTCATGTTGTTTGTGGGAGGATCGTAGACATATTTGGAACTTTGAGCTGGAAAAGCCTCTGCATGGTTAGAGCTCAGTGAGGTGTTGTGTGTGAGCTTGCAGAAATGCAGATGGAAGCTGACTTGTAAAGTTTCAGAGAAAACAAAGATTACCTGTGCAATTTGTGTGATATTTTGAATTGAGAGTCTATGGTTTCTTGTCACCTTTGACTAACAAGAGACCAGCACTACAGAAACGAATCATTTGCTTTAAAGGGACAACTGATGTCCTGGTTAGCTGGGAATGAAATATCAGCTGTGATTAAGAAGAGACAAGTAGGGACTGGAGAGATGACTCAGTGGTTAAGAGCACTGGCTGCTCTTCCAGAGGACCTGGGTTTGGTTCCCAGCATTCACATGACATGCAATAACAGTATATAGCTCCAGTTCCAGGGGATCAAACACCCTCTTCTGGTCTCCAAAATAACAACACTCATGGGGTATATTTAAACATGCTAACAAAACATTCGTACACATAAAAGTAAATTTTAAAAAAGAGAGAGAGAGAAGAGACTAGTATCATTGAGATGAAATCTGACATTTCCTCAGTGCCAGCATACAGAAGCTGTGGTCTGGTGGGGAACCAAGGCTGAATCCCAAGTTGGTAGTCCAACTTGATAATGTATTAAAGTTCCCCCAAAGGTACTGACGTGGAAAGTCTGGAAGGGTCATAGAGAGACTCTGAGTCTTGACACCATGTGAGGCCAAGAAAGGTCATTGGTGAAGGTGCAGCCTCAGTCTCAGCAAAGATTCAGGACACAGCAGAGATGTCAGGACTGTGAGATGACCACAAAGGATAGCAGCAGTTGAGGTATGGAGCTTGACTGAAACTAGGAGAGCAGCTGCATGTGCTGTGGCCTGCAGAGCCAGAGACATAGAGCTAGCCAAGCCCTTTGCAGCACAGAATGTTGTGAGATGTCTGCACTGTTGGACTCTGGCATTGCTTAAATGTGCCCTGATTCTTTCCTCTTGAAGTAAGATTTAGCTTGTTTTGCATTTTACAGGAACCCATAGTTAAGGGATTTTTAAAGAGACATTGAACTTTTAAATATCATATCATTTTTATTTTATATGTGTTTCGTCTGCATGTATCTAAGTGTCTCCTTGTGGTGAAATGCCCATAGAAGCCTGAAGAGGGTATTTGGTCTTCTGAAACTGGAGTTACTCAAGTGACTGTTACGGAAGTATTGTTAGCTTCCAAGTGAGTGCTGAGAACTAAACCTGGGTCCTCTGGAAAAGTAGCCAGTGCTCTAAACTGCAGAGACATCTCTCAGTCCCACATTAAACTTTTCAATTATTGGAATTTTTAAGGACTATGGGATTTTAAAAGATGTACTACATTGTGTACTGTGATATTAATAGAATATTAGAGCGCGGAAACATGAAATGGAAAGATTATGGTTTAATAATGATGTATCTGTGTGTCAAGTTGACAAGGGGTCAGTTGTGCTGAATAGCTTCCATGGTCAACTTGACTCACATGGATAGAGGGAACCTCACTTGGGGAATTTCTTCCATTGGACTGGCCTGTGGGCATGTCTGTGAGGCAATTTCTTTATTGTTGAGTGATGTGGAGGCCCCAGCCCACTATGATAGCGTCACTTTGGGGCAGGTGGTTCTGGGATGTATAAGAAAGCAGACTGAGCACAGGCCCTAGGAGCAAGCCAGTAAGCAGCATTTCTCTATGATCTGTACTTCAGTTCCTGTGTCCTGGTTCCTGTCCCGATTAAGTACCTGCCTTGGCATACATCACTGATGGACTGTCACTTGAAACAGTAAGCTAAAATAAACCCTTTTCTCCCCAAGTTGTTTTTGGTCAGTGTTTTATCACAGCAAGAGAAAGTAGCTAGGACAAAAATTAATCATTAATGTCAGTATGTTTACTTAATCCCTACCAGATTCCAGATCCCAAGTATAGTACATGAGTTATAGTAAATACAATTCACCATTGGTCTTTAATGGATTTTTCATATGTGTATAATGAGTTTTGTGCATATTCCTCCTTGCCCTGCTCCTACTGATCCCCTTCCTCTTCCCAATTAGCTCCCCTTCCACTTTCCTGTCTTTATCTTTTTTTATGATCTGAGGAATTTACATAAATTTATTTACAGTGGTTTCCATAAGCACCTTATGGTGAGGGGTGACTTACAGGCTTGGGACAACTTACCTGTCCTTTCTTCCTAAAGCAACCATTACCTGCCTGTAGATCTTCAAGGAGCGGTAATGACTCATATGCTCTTCTCCTGTCTGTGACAGGTCAGTCGTGTACAGATCTTGTTCAAGTAAGATAAGGAAGTGAGGATGTAGTCCAATTATTTCTTCACTAATGTTTAGCCATCCATGGGGAGCATGGGCTTCCTTTCTAAACCTGAGAGCATATATCACAGTATTCCACAAATATGAGATATCATTTATAAAGTGTTTGAGTGAATTAACAAGTGATATGTATGGCACCATGAGGCACAAATGGAGAGGAGGTGGATACACCTGGGGTGAGAGGAAGAAACAGTGATGATATATGGAGGAGATGCATTGGTTCCTCTTTCTGAGCTGTAGGTATTCATCAGCACTAATAAGAAAAAGACCTAAGCCTTCAGGGAAACAATCTGTTTATGAAAAGGTAGGATGACATGGATGATTAAAGAATGAATAGTACTCAATACAGTTATAACAGACAGTGCAAATAGAGGCTCTCTGGCCGGATGTAAGGCCCACCCCACAGGAAGAAACACATAACTGTTATTGCAAATCTGACTAAGCATCTATGGTTGGGAAGGTCATGGGCCCCCAGGAGTGAACCTACTACTACTATTCTATTCAATGGACACAGAATTAAACTGTCTTCTAAATTCATATGTCTTCAGACCTCATCAGAGAAGTTTGTTTTGTGTGGTAAACAGTGGTAAATGCCAAAACTTACAACTTGTCAAAGTGCAGGGAATAAGAGACAAGTGACTAAGAATGCTCAGTCACAAATGTGACACTTGTATCACACCCAAAGCTCAGTGACCATCACAGAAGAGGGGATGGAAAGATTGTAAGAGCCAGAGGTCAGGGAAGACCAAAGCAAAACAAGGGTCTCTGGGAATGATAGAATCAACCCCTGCACTCATGAACTCACAACCCTGGGTTTCCTGCACAAGATCAAGCCAGTAAACTTCTAGCATGGAGTGGCAAGGCGTTCATGATTCCCACTTCTGAGGAGCTGTGGACATTTGATGGCTTCTCAGGGAGGGATACTCTGTTTGCTTTAAGGCTCTGGTTCCCGGTAGACTGATTCCATTTCATCAGATGGCCCCACACCCGGAAATATATAGACAGCACAAATTGGAGCCTGCATGAAAGAGAGAAAAAAAGAACACAAAGTTGGGGATGGGGTAGGGAGATGAGAGAAGATCTGGGAGAAGTTAGCAAGAAGAGCCAGAATTACTGTGATCAAAAGGCATTGAATGAAAAATGAGATAGAAAGTCCCACTTATTCATCAAAGAAAACATTTACTTTGGATGAAAAAGTAAGCACAGAGAAGTGGCCTCATAGGCAAAGAATATTTCTGTCTCTAATTGTATAAACATGGACACATATATGCTATAAATGTTTATGAATGTGCATAGATATATTAAGTACTACATGTATACACTTAAGCATTGTAATTGGTTTTTTTCTGAGAATTGTTATTAGGCGACATGACCATGTCAGCATGTGGTATGTACTTTTACAAACTAAGGACACAGCTAAGAATGAAAAGTCATGAGTCCACTATGGTACATATATATGGCCTGTTGTTGACCAAATCATCATCATGTCATGCATGAGTGTATATGAGACCATGATTGGTAGTCACACACTTTCTTTCGGAAGAAGGAGAAAGGCAGAGAATCTTCTATGAAGAGGTAAATGTGAGGATAGTATGAACTAAGGTACTTGAAGAAAAATGGGAAAGAAGTATAATTCATTACATGAGACTGTTGAGTGACCAAAAGGCAGACCTCAAATGCAGGTGGAATGGCCTATATTCTTGTCCCGCTGTCCAGTTATGGAGTGATACAGCAGTTGCCTGACATAGCAATGTAATGGCTGACTCTTTGAACATCAGGTTTTATGGTACTGGGCACAATAACTTTATTGAATTGGAAAAAATGATACTAATTCTCCTGGGCAACTGGGAATATTCAGGAAGTGGTACACAGAATTCATTTTCACGTATACAATTTTATCTAATTCTAGAGAGAGAAACATTCAGAGACAGTAGGCCAGTAACTAATTTGTGGCTAAATTCCACTGACTTTAGTGTGTCACGTGAGCTATGGGTCCCATTATCCTTTCCTCTCCTCAGCTTATTTGAAGGGTTCAAGATCCATGAGTGAGAGTTTGTTCCTGTCCCTAGGTTTCTGAAACAGAAATAATCCAGGGCATAAATATAGTCAAGTGAGAAAACTTGAATTATGTGTTACAATTTGCCATACTTTCTTACATAGCACACCCGCTCCACCTCAATGGAACTTGAACGTTATACAGCTTCAGCTGCAGGATCTTACCCCAGGCCGGGGAGCTGCATGGGTGGAAAACGCAGGTGGGAGAGGGGAAGCAATCTGCTTTGCAGGCTGTCATCCACTCTGAGTTTTCCCTGGAAAGTTCATCACTCCCATCTGCCAGTTCCCATCAGAGGCAGGGATTCTTTGCTGCCCTGAGCCATGATTCAGACATGGATGCTTTCACCATAATACGCATGGGGCCATCTGCCACACATACCCCCAGCCACTGTTTTGTGGGTTTTGTGACCTTCCTTGCAATGCCACAATACAGTTGTACTCTGCCTTTGGGATAAATGGACCCCCTATTTCATTTACCATTTGTCCATACCTCAGCATAGAGGTCTCTTGGCTGGAAAGCGGTTTCTTGTGATCTAGTTTGTTTCAAGACAATATGTCTATACATTTAAATTCTTGCTTCCAAGTGTTTAGCTATTTTGTCAGCTAAAATCCAGAAAGACTTGTGGGAAGCTATGAATACAGAAAGAGATGGTCCTCCCAAGGATCCACAGCAGGAGGGACAAGCAGAGAAAGATAGCAGGACATGAAAACAGACTGAGGTCAAGTACAAACAGGGGTTAGGATTCTGAGGCTTGGTTTTAAAATTTCCAAATAGCCAAGGTCAACATCAACAATTCACCCTTCCTTCTTTTAACATGCTAACATTATATTTTAACATATTCTTACATGTCACAGACATCTTTTTGATAGACAGCTATAAACCTGGTAAAATAGGATTTCCACAACTATAAATATCCTTGTGTTGAGGTAAGAGAGAGGGAATTTACATGCCTACAGAATTAAACTCAGTTTAAATGAACTGATGTTTCTTGGACATTTATCATTTGTAAAGCACTCTGAATAATACAAAGTTAACACATACATAAGTCTCTGTGGAGAAATTGCAATTGAAGAAGAAAGACTAGAACATAAATAACAGTAAAGTGAAATCTAAAATGATGAATCTGCTCCCATGAACCATAAACAAAGAGCTTCGAGAGTGATGAAAAGGTAATTAATTTTAATCAGGGACTAGAAGACATTAAACCTGAGTCACAGCCTACCAAGAAAGTAAATGTGAACATCTCCGGGTATTTCCTCTGCTCCCTGGGCAAGTTAGGGGACCCTGGAGAGGACTGCTCACTGCTTTTGCAATGGTGGACAATGTCATGTTATGTTTTAGAGGTTTCAGAGTTCAACAGCAGGTTTGCTAGGGATTATTCACATAGATCCTGGGTTAAAGAAGTCTCCTGCATCTTCCACTACCCAGTCATTCTGCCCAATCTGCTTTGCCAAAGCTTATGCATCTAGAGTTTAGGTGGGGAGCTCTCCTGCTCTCTTCCTTTAGTGATGGTGGTGTGCAGAGTTCCCTTTTGTGTGTTTCCATTGGCTTGTTTTGTTTTGATCCGAGATACTGATTTCAAATTTTGTGCCATTGTGTGCTTGACATTTTCAGACTAGCCTCACTTTGTTCAGAAGCTTCAGAAAAATAGAATGATCAACAAGGCAGAAAGGGAAATTGGGTCTTCCTTTAAAAAATGCTAAAACGTTGAATGTAAATTACTAAGTGGAATAGTCCTATCAGAAAAGGTTTAATATAGTGTTTGATTACATCTATATGACATTTTGGAAAGGATAGACCCATGAAGACAATCAAAAGATCAATGGTTAGTATACTTTTAGGAGGACGGAAGGGATAGATGGTGCACAAAAGAGGGTGGTGAAAATGCTCTGAATGATGCTATAAATATGACTACACATCATTAAATATCCATCCAAACCCATAAGCTGTACAATGCCAATCACGAACCCTAATATAAAGTATGGACTTTGAGAAAGAATGATGTGCAATGTCAGCTCATTAATTTTAACAAATGTACGGATCTAGCCTGAAATGTTGATGGATGGGGGACTGTGTAGGAACAGAGAGTGTATGCAACTGCTTTCCTTTTAGTTTTATTAGAGACCTAAGACTGCTCTAAAAATTAAAATGTATGTGTGTAGGGAGTTTGTATGGGGGATATAGTTCTGTGGTAGAGTGTTTTCTGGGCATACACAAAACCCTAGATTAGATCTCCAGCATCACACACACACACACACACACACACACACACACGGTTATACATTCTTTCTTCACGCTTCCATTAGAGGCTGGCTCCATTCATTTAGTTACAGTATTATCTTCCAATTGTCCAAGACGGGCTCTTTTATCTGTTACCTTTGGGCTGTGTTTTTTATAAAATGCATCCTATTTTGTTTCTTATGATAAGGATTAGTACTGTGCCTTGATGTAAACTTCAAAGAGTCATAGCAAAGATACATAAAGGACAAAAAGGAAAGGAAAAATCAGTAAGAGGAAATATCATTTCTGATTCTGTGAATCTTTTCAATGTTCTCTATTTGTTTTATCAATCAAAGAACTCTGATAGCATCCTGGTTTATGCAGGATCATATAAAATGTGTTTATGATGCAGAAAGACAGGCTGTCCTCTCTCCTGTCACCATGGTAACCTCTAAAGGCAAAGACTGTGTCTGATTAGGTTGCCCTTCTCAAAAGGAATTGACCAAAAAAAAATCTTTTCAAAAGTTTAAAATGGGAGGTAGGACTATCCTGACGCTAATTTCACTCAGCTGCTCTCCTTCCTGACTCTCCTAAGAGTGACTCAGCCTGATTTCTAGAACCTGTTTCTAGTTGAACAGAGAGCTTCTATGACGTTCTTGCCTCATTAAGAATGTACTTGAGCTCATTTCTTTGTGGGCATTGTCGGAATAGCTCTCAGTCAGAATCGTAGATGCCTCTGTGATTGCTTACAAAGAGATTAACCAATGCTCCTAAAAGAAAAGTAAGCAAGTGAAAGAAACAGTCAAGTCTGCCCTAAGTGGTGAAAGGAAACTCAAATTCATCATGACCATTCTACAAAGATCTAAACGCCAAAGGCACTAAAATGTGGAAATATTGAAAAAGCGACATGGGCACTCCATGTCTGAATTGTAGGGGCTTGGGTGTAGGTCTGTGTTTTACTGTTTTTTAATAGAAATTCTTAGTGTTCTTGCAATGATAAAATCCTTTCAAGCAAGATGTGTTTTTTTTTTCCTCCTGTTTCTGTTGCCAGAATTAGTGTTTGTGAAATGCAGTGTGTATCAATTATTCTGCTCTTCTGATTTCATTTCCTAAATAATGCAATAAGTGAATGTATTGGAGGCTTACTAGTATAAAGGATATTATCAGGTAGAAGAAATAACAGCTCTGTTCCTATGTAAGAGAGATGGTGAAACTTTACTTGGCACAATAGTCTATACTGATGGACTTAGAAAGAATTCACATAATTTCTGCAAATTATTTGCAAATGTTTAGATGCTTACTAGATGCGAACAACTGAGCACCATTATTATTATCTTACTAGATGCGAACAACCGAGCACCATTATTATTATCTTACTAGATGCGAACAACTGAGCACCATTATTATTATCTTACTAGATGCGAACAACTGAGCACCATTATTATTATCTTACTGGATGCGAACAACTGAGCACCATTATTATTATCTTATCTCTTACATGAAGAAATGAGGTCATTTTACCAACTTAATAAGAAAAAGAAGATGGTCTTGGCATTTGAATGAAAGCTCAAACCTCAATGTCATTCTTTCCTCTTTTTATTGAAAGTGGATTTTATTTTATAATTTCACATGATCCCTGTGATGAATCCAGAAGAAAATGTAATAGCATACAGCAGAATTAAAAGTGCACAAACTCTTTGTCTAGAAATAGATTCATACATTTGCACATGGAAATGTAGTATCCATTCTCACTAAAGCAAGATACAGGAAGTTATCTAGCTGTATCCAGTGAGTACCAAGTTAAAAGGTGTTAATGTGTCCATGTAATATATGATAATACTATGGCTTTTTTAAAAAAAAAAGAGTAAGATTTTAGACTAGTAAGGAACACACTTCCAATACACTCTTCTTAAAAAAGGAATGGGTTGGGGGCTGGAGAGCTGGCTTGGTAGTTGAAACCACTTACTTCTCTTGCAGAGGACCTGGATAGAGTTCAAAGCACCCACATAGCAGCTAACATCCTCCCATAACTCCAGTTCCAGGTCATCCAACACCCTCGTCTGGTCTCTGTGGGCACCAAACATGCATGTGGTGCACATACATACATGTAAGCAAAACACTCATACACATAAAAATAAAAATATCTTGTAATTTTAAAAAATGAGGGCATGAATTTCCCCCATTGACCTGGCTCGTGGCTATGTCTGTTGGGTATTTCCTTGATTGTTGAGTGATGTAGGAAGGCCTATGCCACTATGGGCAGTGCCATTCCTGGGAAAGTTGTTCTCTATTGTATAAGAAATCAGGCTGAGTGTAGGGTCTGGCCCCCCTTCAGCCCTTCTCTCTTAGTGCTAGGCTCTCTGCCAAGAGCTAGCAGGATCTTGTCAATTGCAAAGCTGAGGTAAACAACTTGACCTTTAAGCTAGCCAGACCACAACTTCCTTTTTCCTGTTTACAGCTGTGTATCATCAATAGAGGAACCTCCTGCAAAGCCCCGCCCTCAGGTTATATAAGGCTTGCTGCCTCTCAGTAAAGTCAGTCATTCTCCTTTCCTCCTACTTAGTGTGTGTGTCTGTGTCTCTGTTTTATGTGCATCATTCAATCTGCAGCCCGAGGGTGATATGACGGATCGCCCAGGAAGGCCAGCTGGCAAGGGTAAGTATTTGGGCGTATTGGATAAATGGGTGTTTCAGGCTCATGATCTTTTACAGATCTATTGGTAACTGTACTTAAGAGATAGGCTAGCTAGAGATTTCAGTCAGTGTCTAATCATTTATGTGTGCTCTTTCTGATTTTTGATGTAGGCATTCAGAGCTTTAAATTTCCCTCTTAGGACTTCTTTTAAAGTGTCCCAGAAGTTTTGTTGTGTTGTTCAGAAAAATTATTTCTTTCTTAATTTCTCCTTTGAGTTGTTAATCATTCAGGAGTGTGTTGTTTAGTCTCCCTGAGTTTGTGAAATTGATAAGGTTTCTTTCATTGTTGATTTTAAGTCTTATTGCATTGAGGTCTGAGAGACTTTCAGTATTTTTGGATTTGATGAGGTTTGTTTTGTTCCCAGTATGTGGTCAGTTTTGGAGAAAGTTCCAACAGTGCTGAATAGAATGTGTACTCTTTGGTATTTGAATAGAATATTCAGTAGATGTCTGTTAGGTTCATTCAGTATAGGTATTTTTTAATTAAGGTGTCTCTCTGTTTATTTTCTTTCCTGTTGATCTGTCTAATGGAGTTTGAGTGTCTGACAGAATTTTACTGTGAATTTATCTGGGTCTCAGCTTTTATCATTCCAGAGGTTTTTGTATCATTGTTTCAATTTGTTTATATGTTATGGGTTGTGGGGAACCATTTTTTTTGTTTATGTTTTGAGGCGAAACATTCCAACCTGCCCCGGAGCTCTTTAAGCTCAGGAAGTAAACAAGTCAAGAGCTTCAGGAAGTCCCTGAAATTGACCAAGTTCACTAATTTGAGTTCCTGCCTGAATTCCTGTGCTCTGGATAGGGGTAAAAATACATTGAGCCAAATAAAGTTGGGGCCTCAGTATTTAAGAGTCTGTTCAGATAGAAAAGGTTCAAAAAAAAAAAAAGAAAAGAAAGCAAGCAAATGCAAATAGGATCTGGGATTGAACCTCAGGAGGAGGAAAGTAAAGCTAAGCTTTCCACTCCACTGGAGGAGCCCCCTTTTGTGGAACCTAAAATCAGGCAGTTACTCAAGAGTCTTTAAATCCCAAAGAAAAATAGAGAGAGGAGGATTTTCCACCATTTATTGTACCCCAAAACCTGAGGCTGACCTGAAGGAAGAATATTTAGGAGAAATGTGGCATTATAGGGCGTGGTTAAATCTCTGTATGTTATGGTATATAAAAGATAAAAGAAAACTATATATAATCTTAAAATTTCTTATCAAGGTTTATTCAAGAATGTTTGGTCTTTGCCCAAGTTTTAGCTGCATAGGATACAGTAATCAAAAGTACCAGATTGGTGGAAGTTTGTGCAGTAACTACTGTGTCTCAAATTATCATTGCTTCTCCCTTTAACTTGTATAGATAGATTAGTGGCCTTTTACTGTAAACAAAATTCAGGCCACAGAGCAGTTCAAGAACAGCTAGAAAATGGTTATCCAGAGCATTCTAATTCACCAATTTTTGTCATAAAGTCAGAAAAATGGAGGTTATATGATCTTAGGTTAATAAAACAATATAAAAAATAATGGCCCAAACCCAGTATTAATGTGGGGAAGAGGGCATGTTTGTGTTTTTCCACAGGATGCTGAGAATGCCAGGTGGCTGCCAGAAAGGCTGGTCCTGTTTGCAGGGACTGAACAAGGGAAGAGTGATGTTGCTGTTGCTGTGGAATCAGTTCCTGATGATACACAGAGAGCTGTATTGGACTTATGTAATAAACTCAACTTCTATCTAGCCATATAGAAAAAAAAAAAAAAGGAGATTGCAGTGATGGTGAATGATATTCAACTGATGGGACATCATTAACAGTAAATCAGGATTCTACTGCAGGAAATGCTGACAATTGAGAAAAAGACTAAGTGCAGAACTTTGGTGATCAGAGGACAGTTTCCCCGCAGACTTATATAGGGAAACAGGCAGCAGCCATGGACAAAGTCAAGGACGAGTGATAGCTTGCATAAGTCAACACTATGTACATTTGGACAGTTAAATATTGCTCATAATGGTACCAGATTTGATGTTTCCTGTGTTCAATGTATTTCTTGTGTTCCAATGTAACTTGTTAATTGCATTTCAGTCATTCCTGTGAGAATGAACTTTATGGTATTTTAGATTATGATCCTGTAAATGTTACAGAACCTTAGTATGTGGATTGAGGATATAAGAGTAAGCCTTTGTTACATTACTGGAATAGTTAACCATGATGCCTGATTCTAAGGATGCTAGGTTGTGACTCGCTAGCCTCTAGTCCAGAATTTGCTAACTTTCATAAATGAGTAGCCAGAGACGGGTAAGCCCAAGGGGGTGTCTGTCAACCTAAGATGGGGAATCAGCCTCCATGGCCAGAGATTATGGCTGGTTTGCCAATTAGGGGTAAGACAGGCACTGACATCCTTGGCAACCTAAGACAGATGCTCATTTATGTAAGAGAAAAGGGGGAAATGGAGGGTCTGGCCCCCCTTCAGCCCTTCTCTCTTAGTGCTAGGCTCTCTGCCAAGAGCTAGCAGGATCTTGTCAATTGCAAAGCTGAAGTAAACAACTTGACCTTTAAGCTAGCCAGACCACAGCTTCCTTTTTCCTGTTTACAGCTGTGTATCATCATAGAGGAACCTCCTGCAAAGCCCCGCCCTCAGGTTATATAAGGCTTGCTGCCTCTCAGTAAAGTCAGTCATTCTCCTTTCCTCCTACCTGGTGTGTGTGTCTGTGTCTCTGTTTTATGTGCATCATTCAATCCGCAGCCCTGCGCCAAGCCGGACTTGGTCAACGTGGCCAGGACGCTACAGCTGAGCATAGGCCAGGGGAGCAAGCCAGTAAGAAACATTCCCCCATGGCCTGTGCTTTAGCTCCTATCTTCAGGTCCCTGCCCTAAGTCCCTACCTTGGGTTTCCTCAGTGATGAACTGTGACCTGGGAGATGAAAACTAAATAAATCCTTTCCTCCCCAAGTTGATATTGGACAGTGTTTTGTCATAGCAATTGGAGGTAAGTTGTCAATGTATGTTGGTGGGGGAGGGGGAATATGAAGAGGCCAGAGGACAATTATGTGCCATGTCAGAAACATTGTTCACTGCCTTTGACAGAGTTTCTCTTTGGCCTGGAGCTCAGCAATCAGGTCTGAATGACTGGCCATTGAGTAAGCCCAAGAGATCCTTCCATCTCTGCCTTGCCAACCCTGGGATTATAGGCATGAATTACCAGATCCATTATTTTCACCTGTGTTCTGGGCATCAACTCCACTGAATATGGTCTTGTAATTCTCATATTATAGATGAGTGAGCAGAGGAGCAGAAAAATTAGGTAGCCTGCCTGGGGGTCAGACACCTTGCAGGGTTTGATCCCAGTCTGCATCATTAAACAAGCCACTGTGCAGTAAAGCAGTGTTCTCAGGAGTATATATGAGGCATTGAAGCTTTGTGATGAAAAGGGTTTATGCATATGGATACATATGTGTACAGCTCATCCTCATCATTCACAGATTTATGTACTTGTTAAAATTTGTGACTCTGAAAATCAATGCTCTCAGAAAGTTCTGGGCCACGCAATGCAATACTTGCCTGTTTCAGCATCCTTATTATATACTATATATGCCTTTTAAATGATTTATTTAATGTCAGATTTTTCCCATTTCTTTGTGTTCTTATTGATGATTTTACTGATTAAGATGATGCCTCTCCCCAAAGTGCTACAGGCTATCTAGTATTGCTACCTATAAGAATACTATTCTGTGTCTTATAGGGATAACATGTGTAAGAGACAGGCTTTGTTTGGGCATGAATTATAATGCTATTGAATGTGTGTTCAATGCTAATGAATCATAAAACATGATTCTGAAATGCAAAGTAGGATTTTAAATAAGTATATATCAGGAAGTGAGAGATTTTATTAAAAGTTTTTATGTACTTCTCAGCTTGGATTGGGGTATTTTATTATAAAAAGAAAAAGGAATTTATCTAGTCTGTCATAAATTATGAACTTTATGCATTTTATTTATTCCTTATTCTACTAGAGGTTGAGTCAGATATTCCATTTTACTGGTGGAGAAAATTGACTGTGGTTGATGAGTCAACTTCCCTAAGTCCAGCCATTTATGTCCCCAGATGGCTGGAAAGTGGGGTTTGATATTAATCCTTGGAGTGAATGTCTATGAATATTTGTGTCCAAACTCTAATATTTGACTATCATATCTATAGGTCACTAGGCCATTTGTTGTAATATTCAACTTTTCTTTGGTAAGTGACATCAAGTATTTCCAATGACCAAAGAACAGACGGAATGTGACTCACTCTCGGAACATATGAATAAGATTATAGGACTCACAAGTTTGCACCACTCAGTATATCACAAACTGATAGCTTGTCTTTTCAGTACATCCTTCTTCCTTAAGGAAATAGACTGCCAACACTGCTTGTTTAAGGAAGAAAAAAAAAAATAAAGACTGGCAAATGGCACTCGGTTTAAAGCGAATGGTGCTGTGAGTTTAGAACACCTTAAGATAATGAATTCTAGTACTGACCTGAATGGAACATAAATGAAGTGAAGGAATCAGTTTTAAGCTTGTATTTAAATTGGACCTGCTGATAAATACATCTTTTCAGCTTGAATTGCAATGCTGCAATGCTCACTGATTTCCTCTAGATGGAGATTGAAGCAAGAACACTATTTATCGAAATGTGGGTCAATTTGAGTAATCCCAAAGATTGTTCCTTGATAGAAAAAAAAAAGAAATCCCTTTGCCAAAGTTTCCATAAAGCAAACCACAGAATGGCTGTTTTCAATTAGTTACATTTTCTGAGTGACCAATAGGTCTTCATAGTAAATAGCATGGTTTTATTTCCTTTCACTTTTGAATCAATAAAGAAATTGTATACACGTCATTTCATCCACTTTATTCATTACAAATTATAAAGATGGCCACATTAGATTGCAGATGATAAGCTTTTAAACTGCACGTTTTAGTTTTCATATTCCTGAAGTAACACTGAGGTCCATATCCTAGAATATGCATGCAAACAAGCATTCCTGGAGGAGGCATTCTGCAAAGAATCACTGAGTGACAGATGACACAGCCTAATGTTAAATATCGTGAGGACTGTTCCTCCTTCCCCGACCATTTCTCTGGGATAGCCAACATTTGGCTGACATGATCCAAGCCTTTGAAATTTAGAGATTGAAGAGAAAGCACTCCCATAATATTAATTACATGCCTTATTCAAGAACTAAAATCCAGGTAGCTTCACTGTTAGGTCAGAATCTGAAGGAATAAGCATCAAAGGGAGATGAGATCACCATCCCCAGCAATGGTGACAACAGTCATGTTAGGAAATTATCAACATAGTACCCTGCCATCCCCCTCTCTCTTGATGATAGGATGATGTCACTGGTCAGAAGCACTGGCCTATTTTCTGTACTGCTTAGGGTGGGTTGGATTGGATGAAAATAAACATTTTACATAACAGGCAGGCTGTGCTTTCTGTCTTTTTATCCCCCACCCAAGGAGATTTTCCCAGCATGAATTCTGCATGTACAATTAACACTGGCCAAATTTCAGCTGAAAAAATCTGTTAGGTTTATAAGCATATTAACAAATACAGCCCATGGGTGATGTCTTCCATTCCATCTCCTTTATATGCATGAACACACATATGAACACACACAAACACACACACACACACACACACACCACCAGAACTTTTACTGCCCATTACTACTTTCAACCCTCCTACAATCAAAACAGCTTTGTACCAAGAAACAAGGAAAGCAGGCAAGTTAAGTGGAAATTGGTCTTCAAACAGCTGAAACAAACCAAAAGATTGCAGATTAGAGGCATTGTCCCATTCCAGCAATATAAAGCAGGGCCCCCTTGGAGCTTATTTTCTCAGCATTGAAGGGGACAAATCAAAGATTATGAAAGGATGCATCCCACCCTAGTGGCCCTTATTGTCATAAAAAGAGCACAACCAGAAGGGGGCATGTTCGATTATGATTTATCATTATTAACAAAATTCCAGAGCTTTTTCTCTTAAATCCTGCTTTGTACGGAGGGATTTCTGAATCCTTGAAATCTGACATTGTATTGTAGAGATTACTTAAGGAGCAAATATGTACAAATGGGTATTCAATGTGATTTTTTTTTTCTGAAGGTGTAATAAAATCAAAGATGGAAAAGAACCTAAAGGGGGAAATGCTTGAACAGCCTACTGGAAACATTTGAAATTAGCAAAGTAATTATCAGTGTTCAGAGGCAGTATTGGCGGGAGTGTTTGGAAGGAGTTAACTGACCTAGTCATCTTAGTTTTAGTGAAAATCATCCCATAATCATGACTCGGTAAATACCTGAATATCATTTGGATGCCTAGCACATGGCAAATATGGACTAAACTAAATAATGAAGTTAAACTTTACCCTTGAGATTTTTCTCATGAAACAACAAGTATTACTAATTTTCAGTTCAATATGGCCTCTGAATTTTTTGGTTTTTAAGGTTTAATTAATTTATTTATTGGTCTGAGGTTTATTTTTTAAGTGTGGTGTGTGTGTGTGTGTGTGTGTGTGTGTGTGTGTGTGTGTGTGAATATGGTGCTGCAGAATCCAGAAAATGACATAAGATATCCTGGTCAAGAAAGCCTGTCCTGAGTCTATGTGTACCACACTATCCAACCATTTGGAAATACAAACCTAAATGTAGAAGTAAATCTGCCATGTGATATCCACTAGCATATTACACATAAGCATCTTCATCATGCACGTGCTAATTTAGAGAGACAATGGAATTTTAGTAAATGTTTATCCACTCAAATCTCACCTTTAATTTGACCAGCAGTAAGACTTTAAAGAAGTAATTATATATCACGGTCAGTTTTCATCTTTAGTATGAATACAAAGATAAGCTAATGTTTCTCTAATGCAGTGTATAACAAGCAATTGAGTATGTTTGTTTGCATAAGTTTTACTTTCATGTGTAGATATGATTTCAAATGATAAAGCCATGTGCATTCATTCAGTAATTCCACAGAGAAGCAAGACTGAAATGTTTAATATTTCATTAAAGGAGAAAAACTTTTTGAGTTTTTATAAGAATTATTTGTTTATGTTTAATGAATGATAATGACCCTCTAGTAAGCTCTTATAAAGTACACAGAGCTATTTGCACTGTGTGTGTAGTACTGAAATGAATTTTCAGTTTTTGAATCAAACAAAAGTTTTGAATACGTTTTTGCATTTAATATTACAAAGGGGAAATTAAAAACTTTCAATGTTCATCATCATCCAGCAAATTTCAGAGTTACTGAGGAAAGATAAATGAAAGAAACCATATCATGCAGAAATTATAATATAAGATATGTTTTTCAGGGACTAAGTGGAAACATTAATTAACTAAAAAGCTACTGTTCTCATATATATTTCCAAGATCAAGATGGAGAAGTGTTTATGAATGAAAGAATATTTTTACAAGGATTTCATATACAGTTATGTTCATATACAACAATGTTCTTTTTTTCTGAGAAACATTTTTAAAGTATTTTTTGATGTTAAACCAAATCTAGGAAGATTTCACCACATAGTAATTTAAAGGAAACCAAAACAATAAATATTTTCAGATAAATACACTTGTAACAAATGAATACCTTTATAAAACACATATGTAAATCAGTAACCTAGAGGAAATATTTTTCTGTGTACTTCCATGAATAAACAGAGAACATAGAATTGTAGAAATTGCTATGAGCCTTAAATCACCAATTGTTAAAATTTCTGGTAGAAGTTTATTGACTTTCTAGCTAGAAATAGCTTCTATTTCTGAGGAAATTCTATCTGAAGGAAATGTATGCTTTATAGATTCTGAAAAAGGAGGAAGTGGCTCACATTACTCTTTGTGCAGAGTCCAGATGCTGGCTTCCTTCTTCATGAAAATTCATAATGTATCTATTATAGCTTCCTAATTAAAGTCACACATGTATGAATAATGTTTTGAAAATCAGTCACTCTCCACTTTACATATGTTAACATATATTATGTTTTAGACTAGTCTTTTGCCAAACAGCTCAGAGAGCAATGAAGTGTTAGTTTGCCTTGATTTTTTACTCATTGACTAGATTCAGGGATTTATGAAATTGGAAAGCTGAGAACACAAGAATTAATGGATTTTCTAAACACCAATTGAACTTCATTTTATTTTCTTATATTTCCAGAAAGCTGTCACTTAAAATTAACTCAACAAATACATCTTTTCAAATATCTATTTAATGTCCATCTCTTTTGAATATATCTGAATTAAGTCTGGAATAAAACGGAATAATGACTCTAACCCACTTCACATTCTAGATGAAAAGTAAACTGGAAACAGAAAACACATTTCAATGTTATACTGTATTAGAATGTAGCCAGCGTGGTGAAGAGGAAAAACAGAGGCTGAATGACAGAAAAAGATGGTAGGTTTCAGTGAAGTCGCCTGAGCTGGCCTGGTAATGAGACTGATATTTGAGGTAAGTCATAAAGAAAGTAAGGGAGACTTGACTGTCAATCTGCACCTGAGAAGAGAACAAGACCATTTCAAAGAAAACTTGTCTAGCCCAACCTAACTTGGTTGAGGATTTTGCCTCTCCACCTATTAAGTAAAAATAAGAAAAAAAAAAATCTACTTAGGATTGGGGGTCGTGAAAAAGCACCATAATTACACAAATCCATTTTTCAATGCTAATAACTAAGGTCCAAGCACTGCAGGTGAATGTACAAGGATAGCCCTTGAGGAACTTAGACACATTCCCACAGTGACTGGATTCCAGCAATGAAGGTGACAGCGTATTTCAGGGCTCTTTGTGACTGCATAGATGTCAGAGCACAAAATTGCTTTTCTCATTTGTGGTGCTCTTAGGCCTCTGCATCTCTGAGCCTAGCTGAGTCAACAATTTTGAGCCTCCTTTTTCTGTTTCTGATTTTCTCTACCATCCCCTACCGTGCACTCACCTGCTCTGTATTTAATTTATTAATCCCTTTGCTGAATTCACACATTTTAAGGCATATCTTAAATTTTTCTCAGTTTTCTTTTGTCTATTCTTCCTATAAATCAAAATATTACTGATTATAAATACCTTCTCTAAAAAAAATCTACATTTTCACTTACACAAATTCTAAATTGATATATAAGACATGAATCACCAAATCACTTTTGTATCTATTGCTAAAGGCTAAGAAGGAGGATGAAGCTTTAGATGGGAAAACAATATGCTAGCTAATTCACCTCATTTGTGCAGTGTGTTGGCTCCCCACTATATTATCCCCAGAGAGTAGAAAGTTTGATCAGAAGGCTCTCTACCAAGGTTGGTAGAGACACTTGCTCTCTATTCTTTCCATTCCAAATTGCCATATTATGCAATATAGTGTGTTAGAAGTTCTCCCAACAAAATTAGAGAAAAATAATAAGATAATCATAAATATCATAAAAACTCTGCATTAAAAACTGATCACGAACATATATATATATATGTCCCAAATATGAATATAGTTCATTGACATTATGAAATTCAGAGAAAAGATAGATTAAATGAAATTTCAAGTTGAGTTTTGAAATTGATGGAATTAAAACCAAATAAAGTTCTGCAAGTATTCGAAATTTACAGAAAGAAGAGTCAGAAGTATATTTACTATATCTCCTGACTTTGTCTTGGGTTAAATGAGTTCTCAATGCCTAGGTGCAGCACAAGCTCAGTTTTTGAGCCTAGGCTATACTGCTTGCTAGAAGAGTTATGGCTCTTCTGAACCTTAGAATTAAATGCCTCATTTTAAGGACAGGATCATTTTTCATTTATTATTTGTAGTTTCATCAAGGCATAATTTTTAAGTGGTAAAGTAAAACCCTACTCTGCCACATACTGAATCAGCAACTTTCTAGAACATTGTTACAAATGTAAAATACACAGAATGTAACCATACAGTTGAATAAGTTTTGGCAGGTGTATACACTTACATCAGAATCAGGAAGTAGAATATTCTGTCATTTGTAAATATCCCTTATGTCACTTCCTAATGAATCCCTGTCAATCAGGAAGTAGTTATTGTTCTGATTTCTCCTATCACACATCGGTATTTTTGGATTTAGAAATACACATGCACAGGACTCTAAATTTGTACTCTGTTTAATGTTTTTTTTTCCTTTCACTCAGCAGGATAATTTTAAGTTGATCATATATGTGTATATATATATATACACACATATCCTTTTTATTTCTGAGTGATAATCTATTATATGATTACATATCATAGTCTGCTTGTTTGATTTTCTACTGCTCTGTTGATGAATGCGAGTGCTATTTCTGACTTTTTGGAAAAAAATATATGCACACAAATATAGTTATGTATTCATATGTGATCATGCCTATGGGTATGTTTTCATTATTCTTGGGTGAATGCTTTGGATTATAATGCCTTGGTCATAAGATACATGATTATTTAATTTTATAAAGCTATCATATGTTTCCAAAGTAGATGTCCCATTCTTTGTTCTCTTGGCAGTATTGACATTTCTCCATCATAGTGTGACAGTCTTTTCATTTCCTTCATTCTCATCTGCACAGTAATGTCTCGCTATGATCTCAGTGTTTTGCTTAGCAGTGATTACAGACGTAACATTTCAGCAGTGCTGTCACACCGTATCTTTTAAAATAATATAGCTCCAACTCCTATAACAGAATTTCCTCAGTAACAGTTTAAGAGCAGAAAAGAATCTCATTACTATTTGAGTGGAGGATAGAGAGAAAGGAAGAGATGGAGGCTGCCTAGTAGGGTCCAGACCTTTGAAAATTGTCTGAGAACGCCTGGCATCCCTGACTCGGGTCTCCACAGGCACAGATTCTCAAATCTCGATGTGCCCATGTTCCTGCTTTGCGACCATGTACTTTTCCTTCCACTGCCCCAGGACCAGGCTTCTCAGTTAGTAGGAGCCCAGACATTTCCAGACTACCTGTGAGTACTGACTTATGCCTGACTCAGGCCTCCACAGAGTAAGAAATGAAGCAACTTAAGTGTCCCTCAACTGACCAGTTGATAATGAAAGTGTGATACATTTACACAAGGGACTTTTATTGATATGTATAGAAAGATGAAATTTGCAGGAAAAAGGGATGGAACTAGAGGCTGTTATAATAAGTGAACTTAGACAGACTCAGAAAAACAAATGACGTGAGTTCTCCCTCATTTGCGGATCTTAGTACCAAATCCTTCTATGTGAGTATATGTCCTGATGTAATTGCAGGAGACAGGAAAATGGAAAGAAACCATAGAGGTAAAGAAGGTGCCTAAGAGAGAACAGTAGGAGACCGGTGTTACCAAGGGAGAAGTGGGTAAAATAGGTGCATTTATATGGGACAGTAAGAGGGGCAATTATATAAAGTACCATGGGGGTTAAGGGGAAAAAGGAGCTCAAGAAAGGGGGAATCACAGGAGACAGGTATTATCAAGGGGAAAGTGGGGAAAATAAGGTTTGGCCAAGGGGAGAAATGAGAGAGATAAATAACGCTTAGCTGGCGTAAAAAACCAGAGGAAAATGTATTAGTTCAAAAGCCTACTGAAAAGTTACACATACAATCTGTACTTAAGTCCATGTGTATAGCTATATAACAAGAAGCAGTGCCAAACAGGAGAAATCTTTCTTTGAGTTGTTGGCTACGGTGGTCCAAGAAACTCTCCAAATTTGCCACAGTCCTTAATTGTCTCCAAGAAAATGAAGGTAAACCCTACTGATGAAGATAGGACATACGTCAGACACAGGACTTGAACAATGGAGCTGCAACTGACCTTGAAACCACCTCCCTGAAGACTAGCTCCCATAGTTTTGGAGGCACTATGGGAGCTACTAAGGGAGAACATCAAGTGATGATCCAATAACCCTAAGCCTAGTAACCACAACAATTACTGGCAGAGCAAACTATATTGAGCAGTAGAGTCACTTTTATCTTCAGGGTAATCAACAGCTATCTAATTGGACTTAAAGCCTATTCAATGGAAGGTAGCTCACGTGGCAATATAAGCATAGCCAAATGCACATGACTGGAGAGGTCATAGATATTAGAGAAAACCCTAAGACTGTCACATTCCTAGAAAAATGTAATTTCTTGCTATATACTAACTATGAATCCTTATATTTACAGACAAGTATGCTAGTCACCACTCATCAAAGAAGCTCATTTGCAACAGATGGAGACTATTACAGCATCCCATAACTAGGCATGCGTGCATGCACACACACACACATTGTCTATGAAATGCCCAACTCTAAGTGGCACATCTACAATGGCACCTTTACATCTAAGGCTCATGGAACATAGTACAACAAGGAGCAGAGAGGATGTTAATGCCTTCCTTAACTCTCATCAATGAAGCTCCCTCGTGTAACAGAGGGCAATGATCACAAAAGGCTACAAATGGCCAAAGCATATAGAATAAGCATCTGAAGAGTCTGGGTCCTTGGACAGAACTGTTATATTATACTTCACCCATGCAGGGCTCAATACCATTGCAGAAGAGAGGCCTGGGTGTGTGACTCTACAGACACAAAGTCTTACAGCTCCTGGGACCTTGCTCATGTGAACCTAGAACAATGGTGTCAGCATGCACAAGGCCCATGCAAACTCAAGCAGACAAAAATCCAGCATAGAACTTGGGAAATGGGCAGCTCTCCTTAAACTTAGCTGAAGAAATATTGGCAGCTCACTACTGCTGAATGAAGGAGACCCCAGTTGCTGAACATTCACTGAGGAATGTTCTGGTACACTAATTTAACTGACATGATAAGCTTTAACATAAATGACTAAATTCATGAAATTCGGTGGGGGTAAAGGAGGGGACGGATAGAGCTAGGGGATATAAAGATGATTAAAATGTTGCCTGTCAATAGACAAAATTCAATAAAAATATACAGTAAAAGAAAGAGATGGAGAAATTTGACATGTCTTCAATCTCATTAGGATTCCAGCCTAGTCTAAGTATAAATTACAATACCTAGACTTAATCTTCACTCAGAAAACTTTACCAGCCAGAGGTTAAATTATACCCTAAAATGTGTTATATGAAGACTTATGTAGTCTCGCATGCCTCATCCCTCTTATTAATATATAATGCTTATACTCTAAGTACTATAAGTAGCATTCCTCCTAATTTCAGTTTTCCTCTATTCTAATACCATCTTCAGGAGATGAGGCCGAAGGCCGCCTTGCTTATCTAACCAACTGGGTAGATATGAATAAAATGTAACGGAAAAAAAATCAAGAAAGTTTATGTGACCCAAACCTAAAATAAAATTCCAATCATAGTCTTAAACTCAGCCATGTGGGCCTATGCTGCCCACAAGAAAAACAGAGAAATAAGATCTATGTGTGGATTTGAATGGAGAGAGAGTGAACTAAAACTGTTGTTGAAAGCGTTCCCTGGGGGGAAGATCACCTACAGAAGTCATCACCACAGGGATGGTTGAAGGGGGAACAGTTACATTTCTCCTGGCAGCAGAACTTGACAGCCTTCTCCTCATAGTTTGTTTTTTTTTTCTGTTTGTTTGTTTGTTTTTGTTTTTTGGGCATGCAAAACTCAATAATTACAGAATCTTATTGGCTTGCATCATGGTTCCAGAAAGCAACAGTTACCAGACATTTTATAGGAGAGCAGGATTCTCTGAAAGGAGCCTTGAGAGACCATTCTAAAAGGTTCATGAAGCCAAAACTAAAATATAATAAAGAAATGAAGACCTTGAATGCTTGGGGTGCCAGGACAATAGGATGACTACCAAGGAAAGCTGTAGCCCAAGGAAGAGTCTCTGTGTGCCACAACTGACAAAATTGGAGGGATGGGTTGCCCAAATCTATTGGAGTCAAATGATACCACTAAGAGCCCCAGAACTGCAGAACTGATAATTTTCCTGTGGGGTTACAGCTTTGCTCTGGACTAATCTTTCCTTGTTATGTCCTCATTTCTCATTGTGAAAGTGACATTTACTCTATCAATTGTTTTATTTATTTACTTATTTATTTATGTGTATGAGTGTAATGCCTGCATGAAGGTAGATGTACCTGTATTATTCAATGCCCATGTAGATTAGAAGACGGCAACAGATCCCCTAGAACTGAAGTTGTAGAAATTGTAGTTGTCAGCAGTCATGTGGGGTTTTCTCTGCCAGAGCAGTCAGTACCCTTAAGCACTGGGTCTTCTCTCCAGCCCCTACTCTGTGATATTGTATATTGAAAGAATATATACCTTTTAAAAAGGTTTTAGATGCTTATTGTTAAGAGATTGCTTTTTTGAATCTCAAATGACGCTTTGGACTTTTAACAATGTTGAAACCATTAAGACTTTGGAGACACTGAGAGATGGACAAAATGTATTTTGCTTTATTAGATAAACACATGACTTTAGGGACCCCAAGTGAAAGGTTGTATTTTAAATGTTTAAATTACGTTTATTTGATTATTTTATGGAGATAGAATAAATATCATATGACATGTCTGGAAGACACAGGATGACTTGTAGGAATCAGTTCTCTCTGTCTACCATGCAGATCTCTGGAATGGTATTCAATCTGCAGGCTTGGCAGCAAGTGTCTTTCCCTGCCTTTCCCCACTGCTCCATTTCTCTGGACTGTCTGGTAAAGAGGTAGGGAGATTTTCTAGATGAGGCCATGGCTGGTTTCTTATCTGGATCCACAAAAGGCCCCAGAGGAGTCTTGACCTGTGAAGAACTTTGTTTTTTCAATGGCAGTTTGCATAGGCTACTCCAGCAAGCTCAGAACCTCCAGGGAAGAAAATAAGTTTGTCATCCTCCTTGAACTTAAGATTTTCAGCAATCTTCTCCACTATGCTGTTATGTTCTTCAGACAAGAGGGCTTAGTGAGGGCAGCTGCTCCCTGTTCCTTCTGCTGCCTTGGTTTTTGGAAGAATTAAAAGACCACCTCCATTGGTCAATTTGCTTGTTATTGGAAACAGATCTCCACGACCTTTTCTCTGAGGATCTGACTCCTGTCCAGATGCCATCTTTGAGGTTTTGGTGGAGGACACTATCATACTCTCTGGTTCCCTATAGACAGGGGCTGAGATGGATTTCAGGCAATGAGGTCCTTGAATAATGCAAGCCACTCAGAAAAAAGGCGGAAACTGGAATAATGTGATCTCCAACAGCAAGCTGCCAGGATAATGATTCAGAGTGATGTGTTTGGGTATCACATTGATGGGGTGAACTTGTGATGGTTTATCTTTATTGTCAACCTGACTGGATTTAAAATCACCTAGAAGATACACCACTGAGCATCTGTGAAGGTATTCCCAGATAGAGTTAACTGAGGAGGAGTAAACATTCTAAATGTGGGTGGCACATCCCTCACTGGATAGATGGTGGCAAAAAAAAAAAAAAAGAAATCCAGTTAAACATGAGCATTCCATACTCTCTGCTTTCTGGCCTGTCCAGATGTATGCATAGATGAGGAATAACAGTTTAATCTCTTCTGCCATCAAGCCATCCCTACCATTGTGGACCGTACCCTCAAGTCATTGGCCAAAATAAACTTGCCCTTAGGTGTCTTCTTTTTAAAACACAGAAAGATTTAGTTGCATTCTGGTAGAGGAGAAAAGTGAATCTAGCTAGCTGACCCCATCCTCCTTAGTCGAGCCTCCAATGCCTGGTGCTAAAGTGCTCACACAGATGTCTGTACTAGCCTCACAAAATGGCCTTTGAGTATAAAAACCATCACTTTGCAAAGTTGGTTTGCCTGGCGTTACTAGAAACCATCTGAAGCTGCAGCCTGTACCTAGCTTCCTGCATGTGTCTTCACCACCTGAGTACTTCCTGGGCATCAGTGCTCTTTCTGTGGTTAGTATACCATTATTTAAGGCCCATGTTTACATAGGTCTCTGCCTCAGTAGAAACATTTCACTTGGCTGTGGACAAAGCTAAGATCTGCAGTCACTCATCAAAGCCTCTGACCCAAAGTACTAAGATTTTGATAAAGCCACAGCAATTCCAAATTGATGTATACAATCTTTCAAATGCCACTAACATGAAAATGCCCTGCCTATACATCAGTTCAAAGCTGGAAACCATCTATTATAGTAATACTAGATATTCTTTCATTCAACTTCGCCTCAAAATTGTTCTTGCTTAATTTTTCAATGTTCTCAGCCAACATAAAAATAAATGCAAGTGCTTAGAGCTGTTATTTTAAAAAAGTTGCAGTCCCAGTGTTTCCCCTGTAGTGGCAAGGTAGTTGCAGTACTTGGACCAGTATTTGGGAAAGTGATAGTTACACGGGGATGAAAAGGGGCCAAGTATGGCCGTGCACACCCGTCTGGTTCTCAGACATTCGCCAAGCAAATGGACCATATTGATGCTTTGTGAATGGAGGGTTAAGCAACCTTAAGGGCTGCAGTATCTGACCTCCCATAGTCTGGAGGTAAGCATCATTGAAAAGGTGGTTCCTCCACCTTTACAAATAATAGAAATGTCTATTTCCCCAATTCTTCTCTCCTTCCTAAACTAATGAGATTCATCTCAACCCATTGGATATCTTCATTTGAACACACCAAGAGCACCTTCAAAGTCTGACAAAAAATTTTCTTTCTGAATCCTCTGTTCTCAAAGTCATACCATGTTCTTGAAGACAGAGCTACCCATAATCTTTCTCATTCTGAAAGTATTTTCTTTACTATTCTCAGTCTGCTAGTTGCAATACTTGCTGTCTCTTTAAAAATTGCAAAAACCACTTAACGAATTTCACAGAATGAGGTTTCATATAACTTTGGTTTACTTTCCCATAACAGAGTTCTAGTCATGTGTTTTTTTTATACCAAATTTATTAGAGACTTCTATACAGTTACGTATAGTTTCCTAACTTTCATCCCAGGCTTCAGATGATTGACAAATTTATTTTCTTAAAGTATAGATAGCTCTAATTATATATATCTTTTATACCTAAATTGTAATGACTTCTGTAAACGTAAGTATATCCCATTTTGTGGATATTTGCATAAATTTGGGTACCCAGGGACTTTAGTTTACATTTTCTGGAAGCCCAGTGATAATTTTGGTAGAGTCTAAAAAGGAAAAGCTGAGGGTAAGCAAGATGTACATCTCAGCAGTTGTTGAGAGAAGGAGACTGGACAAAAGCAGGAAAAAGTCATGCCACTGAGCTAACCCAGCATAGAAGTCAGACACATAGGAGCAGGCATGTTGGGGAGGTGGGTTTTAGAGAGAATAAGGAAGCCCAATTTGCCAGAAAAGGCATACTTGGATGTCTCCTGGCAGACATCCAAAAGAAAAAGAGAGATAACAAGAAAAAGTTGTACACAGTGGGTATGCTTTCTAGAACCTCAAGGCAGCTTTACAGGGACTACACTAAGGATAGAAATTCTGGGAAAGTACATATCTCACTGAAGAAACAATTATTCCACATATCTCTTGAGCATATCTTAAGGTAAGGCCACTTTCCTAAGGGTGGTCCCTCAGCCAGATCATTTCACCTGCCCAAATGGAATGTTAGATCTTCACCCAGGCCAGATATTTAATTCTTTTGAACATATGGAATTTAAGTGCTTTCATTTTTGTTTTGTGTTGTTTGTTTTGTTCTAGAATTTCCAATTATAACAGTTCATGCTTCCCCAAGGCAGAAGATATGAGGCCTAGGAAATGCATTCCCTGGGATCTATGATTCAGAAAGCTATGACATAAACAAAGTAAGACTTGGTCTTTACAGGAAGAATATAAGGAACAGGCATGGAGCTTTCAGGAAAGCTTGGGTGAAGGCTCTGGTAACATCTCGCAGCAGCATCAGTGATGGAATCTATAGTCGCTCACAGCAGGAATGACTCACCAGTGGAGTGCCTCTGTGGCCTCTGGGTATGTCTCCAAATTCTCTTATCCTGAATTGCTTCACTTCCCGGTAAGCAACGTCTTACTTTTCATTTAGATTGTTTAAACTACATACGGCTTTAATAATTTGCTACTTCCACTGGTTAAAGCCCTTTGTAGTATTTACAATTGAAATTCCTATTTAAGACAGCATGCTCATCTTGGCAATAGCTTCTTTCAGAAATAACTCAGTAGCTCTCATTGCCCTTTGAATCAAGGTTAAATGCTGTAAGTAGGTCAAAGGGCCTCCTACACTCTGTGCCCACTATGGAACCACCTTGCTTCCACACTTCTCTCACTACCCACTCTTGGACTACTACAAGTCAGCTAAACCGAATCTCTTTCAGGTTTGTAAGCTAAGCAAGCATATTCCTGTCCCAAGAGATTTGAACTTGCACAGAAGAGTCCCTGGGGAAGGAGCGCCATGTCTCTCTCCTCACCAGATTTCCAAACATTTTTTTTTTTTGTATTCTGCTAATGCCCACATACCTTTCAGATCAAAGCTGAACTTACACTGAAATATGTGCCATCTCCTAAAATAGTTTACTACAATGGACACTGCTTGATTAAGTATTCTTGTTTACTATCTGTGCTTCATGATAGTGAGTTTGTCATGCAGGAGACGACTTGATGCTGTTTCTAGGTGTGAAAGCATTTCAGTCCTTTAGCTCTAATCTATGAGATGATACTATTTTCCTTCAACCCATCCTTTACATTTTACATAAAATCTTATTCCTATTTCTTCCTCTATACTCATACAGAACATTCTTTTTTCAGGATTTTCTTTGTCTTCCATCCTTGATTCTCCCAAAATTACAGATTTCCTTGAGACAGAATCTGTCTACTTATGTAACAGTGTGTGCCATGGTGCCTTGCACACAGTCTCTTTCATCAACAGTGATTACACTGACTATCATAGAAAGTAAGGCTAAATGGTCCCTAGCCGTGGTCCTTAAAATTAAGTGGTGCAGATCATGAATGAAGCTGCAGTCTTAAGCTTTCATTCATATCAGTGAACTGATAGGCACCCGTTTGTGGTACCTGAGCCTGCTTCCTTCCTAAGGGACACTCTTACTTCTTTTTCTTTTCCTTTCTATTTCCTTCTCTTTTTCTGTCTCTTTCTGTTTCATTTCTTCTTATGTTCTTTAGAATACAGAAAACAACGGTAGCATTAAACAATACATCACATGGAAGGATCCTGTGTATCAGAAGGCTGACTCTGCTCCTTGCAGGCTCATTCTATCTTCTATCCCCCAGACAGACAGATATCATTGGTTTGTTTAGTTTGTGTTTCGTTTTGTTTCAGAACAGTGATTCAATCTTCAACCAAGCCTGGCCTGGAAGTCACTACATAGCCTAAATGGCCTTGGACTTGCTGCAATTTTCCTGCCTCAGTTTCCTGAATGCTGAGACTACAGGTGTGAGTCATACCCAACTCAGAAGCAGATATTTTGTATTCAGTGTATCCTGAAATTGTAAAGCATCTTCAGGTTAGCATACTGCTTACAGTGACACTTAATGGAGTCTCCCCTAGATGCTATGCAAAACTTTAAAAAATCAAATTGTCTTTACCTCAAAATCTGAGAGTATTAATCTTCTGCTTATTTATTTTAAGTTATATTATTTTCTTTCAAGTTCTAAAGAAGGAAAACTAACCTCCAACTGACAGGTTCTGAAATCTAGATCAGACCCACCCACCACTTCCTCTTGGTTTCTCTATTTTCACTTTGTTACCACTCCTGTCTGAGCCCTTTACCAAATGTGAACTGGCACCAAATCTCAACCAACCTGTACTCTGTCTTCTGAGAGAATATAAATCTATATAATCACTCCAATTTAAAGAAGCAGAATCATCATTTGACCCCCCCTTCAACTGATAAATATTTAACAACTTTATTCGAAGAATCATCTAGACATTTTGCTACCTAAAACAGAAGCCATCCGCCATGTGTGATTACTTCAACTGAGATTAATTAAAAGTAAGCAAAATTAAAAAGTCAGCTGCTTGGTGGCTTTGGCCATATTTCCAGTGAGTTCTCAGTAGTCATAGGTGGTTAGTGCCTGCCACACTGGCCCAAGTAAAAGCATCTCCACAGTAGCAGATCATTCTAGTGGATGGTACTGAATCTATCTCCTTTAGCTGGCATTCAAAATCGGACGCAGTGTGGCCTGAATTTACATTTTCAGCCTCATCCACCACTTAAATATTCATTTTTCTTATTTTAGTCCTTAATTTCATTTAAGCAGGGCTTTTCCCCTTCCTGCCCATTGCTCTTCCTATGCTGTGTGTATGCGTCCCTCTGCCCCTGGGCTGTTTCTTATTCTCTTTCTAAATATATCCCCTTGCAGAACCAATGGCACTCACCACCAGACTCATTTAAGCACACTTTGGGCCTGTGACTTGTTCCCGCACCTCTGAATCATCTGTCATGCCTCTCTGAGCACCTGAGGGCCTTGCTTTATTATTAGACCAGTTGTGTGCTGTGATGGAACAAGCACAAAATTTTTATTCACAAGATTTGCCTTCCACCTTGGCTCTACCACTTCTTAACCACATGGCCTTGGGCAAATCATCTAGTTTCCACTTCTGTAAAATAGAGTTAAAAATAGCACCAAACCTATTTCTTTCACTGAGTTGCCTCCCCCCTAAAGTTTAAGCACTTGTGTCCCTGAATGTTGTCAAACCTACTACAACAGTCTTGATGGCTGTGGAAGAAATCTCAATTGTTGCTGTTCTCAGTGAACACTCTGCATCTTATCACTCTCAAAAAATCCACTTAAGACTATATATTCTATCTCAGTACTATGCAGAAGTAAATTCCATTTGTCAAATTTGGACAGTAGATTATTTCTAGTAGAAAAATATTAAATATGAATATCTCTATGTATAACTATAATAATATATTATGTAGGTCCGCATGCTTTTTTTTCTTCAGTGACTTAAGATACAAATTATTAAGAAGCAAATGTCTTTATTCAGACTACATTTTTAAATAAATGAGTTTTTAATGCTCGGTATTTAAAAACTAAAATTAAAATAATGTATGTCGATACTCTTTTCTCTTGTCCTTTTCCCGAAATTTCTGCACTGAGTAGATGTGTTGAAAAACCGAATCCCAAGTAGTTCCCAGAGTTTTAGACTTTCCATGGAATTCATTAGTCTGAAAAACTAATTTGTATTGTAGTTTTTATTCCCTTTTCTAAAATTAGAAAGATTTGATTTAAAGCTGATAGCTAAAATGATTCCCTAGCTTCCTTCCAGCTGTTCTTTCTCAGATGCCACTGCTCTCCCAGGGTCACTGCAGATGGGTATGTGTGTCCCTCATGGGTCTATGAAGGGGTGTGTTGTACTTCAGCAGAGTGACATGGCTTAAAGCAAACTGCATGGTCAGCAACAGAGCCCACGAACACACAAGTGGGGTGGGGTTGCCAAGAGAGGAGCATGCAGGTGGTAAGTAAATATCATGTGTAAGGGTGGGATTGAAATCAACTTGGAGAAAACTTTGACACGAGTCTGCAAAAGTTTGTCTCGGATTCTCATTCGGGTCTTAGAGGTGGAGAAAATGGGAAAAAAAAGAAGAAGAAATGGCGTTGTGCTCCTGATGGGGCAAGGAGGGCGATATATGCAGTTGACATCCTTTAACTTCATAATACTGTGCGCATCTCTGAAGTAGGGGTTGGACCACTATTGTCTTCTTTGTTAGAAAAGAGAAATTTGAGACTAAGAGAGTGGATAAAGACCCTAAGTGGGCTGCATGTGTAGGATAAAAGAAGCTTCTGAGAAGAGAGAGGGCAGATATAGATAACAAGTCTCTCAGAAGTACAAAATAACCCACTCTTCCCTTGTCTCTTGAGGCAAAATGTGCTTTTATTAATTGCTTGGAGAAGTAAGACAAAACCCGCAATAAAGTTTGATTTCTTGGAAGTAGTGATCCTAAAAATATCTCTGGATTGCTCGTCATGTTAGTAAATAATAACTGTGATGCAAATTAACTACAGCATGTAGATGTGTCCGGTAGATTCTCAGCAATCTGTTTAGCTCCAGGTAAACACAGTACTCAGAGGGGAACTGGGAACGTGATGTAGCCAAGCACTGACGGGCAATTCTTCCCATATGGAAAGAGAAAAACTATCCCTCCCTGCCTTGCAGCTGTCCTATAATTTAGTTTCTTTGGCTCTACTATAGTCACACACACTTAAAGAAATCTACACGTGGTGTCCATACTTATACATGTTTGAGTGTTTAATTTATTTGCAGATAATTGACACATAGATCACACTAATGACAAGATGTACCCATTAATGATTTCATAGGGAGTATATCTGAGTCATAATAATCTGCTAAAAATCTGTTGCTTTCCTGAGAAATATACAATTCCTACACTAGTGGAATGTACTATAAGAAGAATAAATTAAGTGAGCCTTTGTGCTGGGTAGCTTTAGTGTCAGCTAGACACACATAGGCTGAAGGGGCCTCAACTGGGGAATTGCCTCCCTTAGACTGGCCTGTGGCCATGTCTGTGGGCATTTTCTTCATTGTTGAGTGGTGTGGGAGAGCCCAGCCCCACTGTCTGGGCTGTTGTTCTGTACTGTATAAGAAAGCAAGCTGAGCATGGGCCAGAGGCATTTCTCCATGGCCTGTGCTTCATCTTCTGCCTCCAGGTTCCTGCCCTGAGTTCCTACCTTGTACTCCCTCAGTGATGAACTATGTGACCTGAGAGATTTAAGGTAAATAAACCCTTTCCACCCCAGATTGGTAGTGGTCAGAGTGTTTCATCACAGTAATGGAGAAGCAAGCTAGAACACATATAGTATTTATTTGTACGAATATTTATGTGATATATGTGCTGGTTTCAAATCTATGTCTAAATGGGGGATATACATACAAATATTAGTAATAAAAACAACTTTGACACCTATGTCAAACAATACAACTAAAGACAAACAGCTTCATACTTTTGACTTGGAACCCGATGTAATACGAACAGGTTCTTCCTGAAACAAAGCATTCTCTCTTTATCCATATTACTTTCAACTGAGATCTTTTACCACCTGGCATCTACTTCCCTCCTTCCTACTCAGATCATGAGACAGCTAGTCTGACTCTAATCCCAACTTCCAAGAAGGTAATGTGATATGGGGCTAAACCAATCAGCCTATTATTATTGCTATCACTAGCAACAGTGATAGCTTCAGAGCTGGGCACATGACTCTACGTGTGACAGTGAGTTTATATCCAAGACTTAGTCAAATTTTTGCTATTAGAGAATGTCCCCTATATCAGTCCTGAACTATAAGAACGTAAACCTGGAGTTTCTGGCAGCCATTTCTCTCAGTGAGAGAAGAAATTCCTGGAAATTTCTCCAGAGTAGAAGAGAATAGGACCAAGAGTTACCAGGAATATAGGATCAGGGAGTAGAGTGGGCACCGTACATGGGATGAAGTCAGAATCCTCAATGGATGCTGATCTAGTCCACACAGTATAAAGGTATAATAATAATTGAACATTTTGATACCATAGTGTGGCAGTAGTTTAGATGACCCTAATGCATTATCAGTTAGCTGACCCTAGTGCATTAATATATCATAATGACTCGGTACAACTGCAGTTTATACATGACCAAATTGCAAATGAGTCATGTTTAAGGAAAGATAGCAACCTTAGACCTCAAGTGCAATAGAAATAAGAAAAGAAAGCAAGATTTGCCAAAGTCTTTGCATTAACATGGGATTCAATTACCCAATAAGCTTTGATGCTTTGTCTAGTAAAATAGTTTCAAAGATACATCAAGCAACTATGATTTGCGGATTGTACTTGAATCATCCTTTGATATCATCTGGATCCCTTTACTGAAGTCCTCTGTTTACCCTAAAGCCTCAGGTAACTAACTCTATTTCACTTGAGATATTAATCTCATAGAAACTACTGGGGCCATTCTATACATGACTGAATTCTACTCTGAACTGAACCAGTTGCTTGAGGATTCAATGAGGTCATACATGGAAAAGTTCCAAGACATACATCATTCTTTTTTCCTTGATTTTCCCCCCTGATCGTGGAGGCAGATCATCAGATGACCAGCTGTCCGTATTCTGGTCTTGAAAATGGTGCAGTGTTCACTGTATATATCAAATTTGGGAATACATTTAAAGGGAAAGCCTTCCTGAATTTGTTGAACATGGGTTAATCAAGTCAGAGGTAGTCTGATTTTTTTTTATCAAATTGTTTGTCTTTTACCAAATAATAGAGGATTTTCCAAGTAACAGAAGCACCCAACTGTGCTATATAGGAGTCATATAATAGAATAGTTGACATGTATTTGAATTATGCAAACAGTTTTTTGAGGAGAGAGAGGGATAAATCAACTTGTTTGAATGGCATTAGGGAGGTCTATAAATTGAAATAAATTTCTATTGAATGTTGCTTAAAATACAAATTTTTAATATATTTGCTAACATAGGTTATTCAGACTTTGTGGAAATCTAAGAAATCTAATGTCAGTAAAAGAGTAATCAGGAAAACACAAGTGCATCTGTATGAACATACACATACATACACATGCATACACATACACTCATTCTCCAAATATGTTCATGTATAACTAATCATTAAATGAATTAGAAGCTCTGGCAGTTTGTGTGGCCACTGGAGAAGCAGCTATGTTCTGTTACTTTAAATAAATCGAACTAAACTCCTGCCAGACATTGTATTAGACAAACAATAAAGGCACTGTCTCTTGACTGTAGACTCTGCCAGGGTATACACTGGCCTTTGAGGTTTGGGGAGCCCAGCAGAAGGAATGCTTCACAAAGCCATGGATCTGGCCCCAGATAACATCTTTGTTATGACAAATGGCAGCTTGTATTCATCTGTCCTCACTACTGGTAGGAAAGGAAACAGCACAGTCCCTACCACTGAAAAAAATTTAAAGATTAGAACTGGAAAGACTGTGCTACCCTGAACTGTTCAGGCCTTTGAGATTCATGGACTAGCAGCATTTGACAATATCACTACATGTGGTTAAGTAAAATAGAGAGAATGTGTTCACATATATTTTATATAGCAAGGAAAACATCAGAAAAAATATCCCTGGTATTTGAAGAAAGCACTTTTCTATTAAATTTTCCAAAGCATAAAATAAACCATGAAACAAATGACCAGATTATACTTTCTGTAAGACCAGCAGAGAGTCCAAAGTCTTGGAATAGATGAGAGTTTTCAAGAGCAGCAATAAAAGGGCAAAGTAATAGGGAACATGGGCAATGTAGATGTCAGAATACCGTAATCCCTTTCTGACCCAGTCACTGAAGTACTCTGACTCTCATTAGCTGAGTCAAAATTAGGAAATTAGGTCTACACATCACTGACATATAGTGACATCATTGCATTTTGTTTTAATGAGCAGAAGGAGCTTGTATGACCCCTTGTTGTGGAATGTAGTCCTGTCCTCACAACACAAAATAACTTACCTTTTCTTTGATTTGTATTTTTTTTTAATTCACAGAAAATTGTCACAGTTACCATCCCCATTGACTTGGGGAATGTATGTGGTAAACATGTTTACAAAACTCAGATCATGAGCCTAATGAAAATTTAAGCACACACTAATTTCAAAGTAAATACTCAAATTGTAATTTCAAAATAATAACATAAATATGCTACAAGAATCAAAAGAAAGTAATAAAAATTTAATCATCATATGGAAATTGTTTTCATGAGGTATCTTTATATTGTCACCAAGTGTTTTTCCACCACTTCAAAAATGAAGTTATTTCTCCTTGTGAAATAACAATATTAGGAAGAAAGTAATAGCTCCAGAAGGATATACCACTAACACAAGAGGATAGAAGATAAGTGTTAGCACAGTTTAAGAACTATATTAATCAGGGTTTTTTTTGTTGCTACAACAGAATGCTCAAAACTGGTATTTTATAATCTGGTGAGAGCCTCATGTTGTGACATGATGTGGTGGAAAGTAGAAAGGCAAGTGTATTCATGCCAAAGGGACAAAAATGAGACTAGAAAAATGGCTGATTGATTAAGAGTCTTTGAAGAAGACCCAAGTTCAATCCCCATCACCAACACTGGGTGATTCACTGCTACCTCTAACTCTAGGTTCAGGGAATCTGATATCCTCTTCTAAACTTCATGGGTACCTGCACTTCTGTGCACATACATATGCACAGATACATATACATAATTTGAAAATAATAAAAACATATCTTAAAAAGGAGAAACATGAGGCTGGTCTTATTTTATATCAACACTTAAGAGCAATATCATCCTCTCAAAGAGCACCTCGCAATACCGCTATAGTGCTAATTAAATATCAGCATGAGTGTGAGAGGACAAATTACCTTCAAACTATTTTGGAAAAGAAGTGGAATTAAAGACAATAGAAACAAAAATGACACTGAACTTGGAAGATCTTGATATTTAAACATTGTTGAAGTAAGTGCTAAAGATAAAATGTAGTTGTGTGTAAAATAAAAGTTCATTTTTACCTGTCCCATGAAGAAGTACTCAGAATTATTATTTATGAGGAAAATTCAAATTAAAAACTCAATCAGATGTGACTGCTAAAATATTAGAAAGGTTATATTAAAATAAGAAATATGACAGCTCCAAGTATTAGGGTGATGTGGAGGACCCAGACATATTCACTGCTAGTGGGACTATAAAGTGATTCAAACACTTATGGAAAAGGTTTGCATTTTCTTACATAGTTAAACACAATGTGTTCTACACTCAAAATTTTACTTCTAGAATGTATGATAGAAATTATCATGTATCCATTAAAAATGGTTTTATAAAAGAATAATTGTAGTATCTTTATTCCTAATTTACCAAGGAAAATATTTTTTAAAGTTTGCGTGATACTAAGTTGAATAAAAATCCACAGATAAATTTCTAACACTTCTAGCTTTGTGTTGCTCCTTGGGTGTAGTTATTCCTTTCTGCAGCTCTTTGTATTGCTTCAACTATTCTCTGAAGTGCTGGTTTTCTGGACATTAATTCTTCTAGCCTATTTATGTCATATAATTTTTTTCTTTCCCCTCCAACTCTAATAGACATTTTTGCTGGGTAAAGTATTCTAAATTGATATCTATGGTGATTTAAAACTGGGACTACTTTGGTCCAGGCTCATTTAGCTTCCATAGTTTGCATTGAAAAGTCTGCAGTAATTCTGATGGGTTTTCCTTTATATGAAACTTGTTGTTTTTCTTTTGCACTTTCAGAAATATCTCTTTGTTCTGTATATTTAGGGTTTTTACTATGATATGCCATGGGGAGTTTCTTTTCAGGTCCTGCCTGTTTGATGTTCTGTGTGCTTTTTGTATTTGTATGAGTATGCCTTTCCTTAATTTGGGAAAATTTTCTTCTATAATCTGATTGAAGATCTGGTCAATGCCGTTATCCTGAGATTCTTCTCCCTCCTTGATGCCTATGATGCTTAAATTTGGTCTTTTCATGGTGTCACACATTTCCTACATATTACATTCCTGTGTTTTTAAAAAATATTTCACAATCTTTGCTTGAGTGCTCAGTTCTTCAACATTATCATCTAGTCTCAAATTCTTTTTTCCATTTCATTCATCCTGTTTGTGAGGTTTCCTCCTGTTGTTTCAAATTGGCTTACTGAGTTTTTTACTTCCTTCTTCATTTTAGCCTGAGTTTTCTTTAATATTTCTGTCTTTTTTGTGAAGTCAGTCAGAAGTTTATCCCTGTCTTCTTTTAGTTCTTTGTTAATGTGTTCTTTAAATTCATTGAATTTTCAGGTCATTTTTATGTTCTGTTAAACTCTGTATCCTGCATTATCCCTATGTGATTCTCATTGTAGAACTCTTCTATAGGATTGATAGTGTTTGGTGGGGACATATTATTTGGGGTTTCTTATGTTATATTTTCATTGTGATCTTGACATATGGATTTCTTTTTTTGTTTGTGATTCTGATGTGAGACTCAAGCTTTCCTGTTGTGCTGAAGTCTGATTCTGGTTCTATACTTGATGTGAGTTGTTTTCTTAGTGGGCATGAAAAGCTGGTTGTTCAAGTTTTAAGGTGCTCTCTTTCGACTGTTATGTTGGAGAAACCAGGTGGCTGTTGTCTAGTTGCTTCAGAGTTTCCTCAGAGGCAGAGTTAGGAGAGATGAGATGGTCTCAGGCACTTTCTTAAGGTCTGGGTCCGTCTAGATAGCAGGCACAGCACAATTTTGGAAAATTGCTAGGCAGGGGTTGAATTCATGCTTCCTCAGATAGTTTACAAAGATCTGGACCCATGCCATGGGCACAAAAGCCTAGCTCTGTAGCAGTGGGAGAGGCTGCAGATGGTACCAATGTCGGGAGTTGTACATGGTGTGTTTTGATACTCTTACAGTTCTGTAGAGGTGAAAGAGTAGTCCATAAATATGGGGACTAAAAGTAAGAATATGCCAAGGCTAGATGGTGAACAGATTTTGAGATGGGGGAGTTTAGAGTTGCTGAGGTCTTATGGGAGTGGAGATGCAGTGGGAAGGATGAGATTTACCAGAAAAGAATGATTGTCTCCAGAATCCAAGGTAAACTTGGGTGAGGACTACCAAAGTAAAGCTAGTCTCAGGAACGCAATGGCAAGTTGAGGGTGGGGACAGCCTATGAAGGCTCTAGCAACCTAGACTGAAGAATTGAGCTGATCTGAGTACAGGGATCACATTGGAGTAGGTAGGTCTGAACTAAGAGTGGGATCTGGAGTGCTAATAACAAAAGCAGGTCTGTGCCCAAGGCTTAAGTCTAGAAGAAGAATAGGATATGGGGCAAAGAAGAATGGAGTTGCTCAGGCGGGAGGCGGTTAAGAAAGCAGTGAACTGGATCCGAGTTACCAAGGAAGAAGACTGTTCACAGAAATCCAAAGTAGATTGTATAGGGAGACAGCCAGAGTATCTAAACTAGGGAGGGCAGATGGAAGGTGAGGTGGGAACAACTGTGAAGACTCTAACAAACTGGACTGAAAAATTGATCTAGTCTGAGTATGGGATTCTTGAGGCACTGGATGGGTCTGGGCTAAGAGAGTAGTCTAGACATTTGGGGTGCTAAGAGCAAAAGTGAGTCTGTGTCCAAGTCTAGAAGAAGAACCCATTTAGAAATTTATTGTGATGCCTGCAAATTAGTCCTGCTGCCAGCTTGATCAGAGAATCTTTGTATAGTGGACAGTGGTTACTGGTGTCTCATAACTGGTCAAAGTACTGAGAATCGGTGATTGCTGAATGATTAGGCTTATATGACACATCTATATCACCTCCTCCACGGCTCAAGAAACATCATAGAAGAGGCAGTGGAAATACGTGTAGTGTTGTGGAATGCTGTCTTCTGTGTACAACATGGACCGGGCACTCTTGAAGTCTCAGGAGCTGTGCTTATTTTCATAAGTCCTAAACAGACTAGGACTTGTCAGCATTCCATCATGGAGGGAAGGAGGGACTCATGAGGCCTTGCCACTCCCTGAGGATGTATAAGCAGTTAATGGTTGCTGTTGGAGGGACAGACCTTTTCTTTAGCAATGCAGGTGAGTTCCATGCACCTGTAAATGACCCCTCATCTATTCTCATGTAAGCAACACTAACAAAATTAATGGGGTCACCAAAAATTAATAAAGGGACAAATAAATAAAATACTTGAAAGTAGAACGGGGACTAGTTAGGAAGAAGAGTACAAGGAGACCAACGAGGGTGAAGGAGTGAAAATGATAGACGTAAATGTCTGAAAATGTCGTAATGAAGCCAATTAATATGTATAATTAATGTATGTTAATAAAAAGAGTTTTGAATTTAAATATCTGTATTTAAAACTCAAAAAAGCCTCAACACTAATGAACAATCAAGTAGGGTTTGAGGAGGAAGTGGAAGTACATTTAAAACAAAAATGAAAAGTTGTAACAATGCTGAAGCTAAGAGATGCTACATGGGGATTCATTTGATCAGTATTCCTTACATAGATTTGAATTTTTTCTAAATATGAGTTACAAATTCCAAAATTAGAAAAGACTCCATTCTACATATAGAATTGACTTAAAGGTCTAAAGAAAATAGCTGTTTTTGAGTTGAATTTGATCTGTTCTTAACATAGTGACTCATGTTTTCTTTGTACTTGCATTTACCTGACATATTGTACTAGCCTTTTGAACTATCTTAATGCCTTTAAATGTATGTCTCTATATAACCTTGGGTTGTGGTTTGACTTGTTAGTCAAAATGAAAAATAAAACTATTTAATATGTATAATAAATTCACAGTACCAATATGACTGATAGGTTTAATTTTAGTTTTATAATTTTGTTTCATACTTTTATATTTTTTTACTTCTTTAAGGTTTTTTGATAATTTCTTGTATATTTAGAAGGTATGTATTTTACAATAGGTGTCTATTTTATGATAACTTTTATATAATGACTTTAAATCATCACTTCCTTTGAAAATTCAGTGTTCACTGTGCAATACTGAAATTGGATAATACCTGTTTGTTCATTTTCCAGTTGTGTAATTAGTGGCATAATTTTACTTTTAATATATTTCCTATGTATATTCCACTTTGACATAACTTGTGAACTTTGACTTATACTGCTGTACTCCTTAGTAATAACTATGAAGGTATCAAGGAGCTAATTCTACCTCCATTAATTCTTCCCATCCTCTAACTTCCTGTTACATTTGATATATCTTTTCTCCTAAAGCACATCATATGTATATGCTCTTTTCCAGCTTCATTTTGTCTTCTACAATTCCATTCAATTTTCAGTTTCCTCCTTGTAGACTTTACAATGAAACTTTTGTAATGTTTGTTGTTGGAAATGATTCATTTCCTAATAGAGTCTCAAGGACATGCTGAGAATAATATTACCAGATATGTAAACCTGCTCAAAACTTCATTTGATTGGCATCAATGGCCTTATATTTGAAGAGTATAACATTTAATTGCTCATATTTCCTGAGTATTGTTAAAAAATAGTTATATAACTTCTTAAAATTCATTTCACTCTTTTTCTATATTTTTCCTTATTTATATAAACCTTATGCATTAAAATTTAGAAAATTTATCCTTTAAGTTCATACAGTTGTGCATCTTATAAAACACAAGCAGGTAGTCCGGATGGACTTACAAGTGATTTTAGGACTAAGGTTCCATTACTTTGTTGAATGTGAACGGAGCATACCCCATTTCCTGTAGTTCCTGTACTCCTTGACTCTTGGTCTCTTCCTCATTCTCCAAGCCAGCAGTGGCTAAAATCTATGGAAGCATGTTGTATACCAGGAAGTATCATAAGGGAATATATTCTTTAATTTCATGAAACTTCCATGATATACACATTATATTCTCTATGTTTTTAAATATGAGAAACTGATACCTAGAAGAATTAACTGATCTTTCCCAAAGGCAAATAACAACTGATCTGGATAACTGATATTAAGTTTCAAGCAGTTAGATTTTGAAATGATTTTCAGTTCATTATCCTGTAAAGGGCTATACTTTTTTTGAAAAAAAAGAAAATATTAAAAACTGAAATTGAGAAATATGCAGAATCAATATTGTCTGTAGACCAGGGAAAAACTTTGTTGAAAAGTGATATTCAATTACAGAAGAGAAGCATGGGCCAAAATAGTTGAGTACCCACACTTTCCAGGCACAGATACTGTTTAAAAAAGTCTACTATTTGCCGGAGGTGAGGGCATGAACAAGTAGCCAGACATAAAGGAAGCTCAGTTTCCTCACCTACACTCACGGTAATACCATTTTCTTTGAAGGGCTCTAGCAAGGAGTAAATGTGGTAATCTATGTAAATCATTTCACAGTGCTGGACACATGGCCTGCATTTAATAAATGATGGCTATTATACTATTATTATAGTCAACTTTGAGTCATGACACTGGAGGGAGCCTATGCCTGGTAAATTCAATTTTCCCCCTCAGTGAAGTTGCTCATGTCTCTAACCTCCAATAGTGCCTAATTCAGGAATGTGTGCTCAATAATTAATCATAGATTGTGTTTTATTGCATTAGCCAACATTGCTTTCTAGTTTTAGCCATTTCATAACTTCATGGGGAATTTGTCATTTTTTCATTAACTGAAATAAAATGTAAAATAAGAAATGTAGAGAATATTCTTTCCAACCATTTCTAAATGAAAGTGTACTTCCCTTTCCATGGGAGATCAGTTATCATTTGTTATAAAGTCTCTCACAACCTTTCTAACAATGGCAGTTTCTGTGGCTGGAGAACAGTAACACTGTAAGATAAAAATTCTACAAAATGTGTCTGAGAGTGTGGGACAATCACAAGACCTTCCCAATGCAGTCTTCACATATGGAAAACAATAACAATTCTATTTAAGATGGTTATTTTATTATTTACTTAGTTATTGCTATTAATTTATTTCTATATGCTTTTAAATATGAAAAATTGATACCTAGAGGAACGTCTGCAATGTTGTTTATATTTAACAATGCCAGGCATAATACTCAGGGTATTTTCAAGTTTCCAAGGACTTGTCTCTTCTGAGAAACACCTTCCCAGGCACAGATGACTGATTCCCTACAAATGGTAAATATATGTCCAGTTTCATTTCTCTCCAAGTAGGAAATCAATAAACCTATATCTACACTTCAATGTGGTAATACAAGACTACTTTGCCAATGAGGATTATAACATCACAGAGTGAAATTGAAAATCAGATTCTATGATTTTTCTGCCTTAAACTAAACTCCCTTCCTTTGAAGTCTAAACTATAGTATACATTGCTCTCCAATGTCTTGAAAGCCTTCTGTGCCTTATCTTGTTTCTCTAAGTCCCCTAGGCAGCCTCCTCCAGTGTGCTATATCAGGAGCATGTGTTCCTTACTCTGAGTGTCTCTAGCTTTTCTATAATCCTTTCATGCCCCCCCAGACCTTTACTTGAAAAACCCTTCTTGCCATTGGAGTCTCAACTCAGAAATCCCTACCTTTCTCATCCAATACAAATCTGTTTTCAACCACTATACACTGGAAAAATTTGCTAGACTTTATTTGTGAAGATCATTGTCTGAACTGACTCCTTGGCCCACATGTTAAATGTCTGTCTCCACCAGTATAAGCTTCATGAAAACAGTAAGAGTGCAATTGGTCCTCAGTACCATGGGTTCTGCTTCTGAAGATTCAACTAATAAAAGATTGAAAGTATTCAAGAGAAAATGGACCTATAATGAACACATACACTTTTTTTTAACCATTATTCACCATACAATCAACTATATGAGTAGTTTATATAACATTTATGATATAAAATATTATATATAGGAATTCTTAAAAAGCACTTAGAAGGATATATATAAATCATCTACAAAATATGTCATTTTCTATGAGACTTAAGCATCTGTGAATTTTGATACATGTAGGGAGTCCTGAAGCCCGTGATATCAGAGGAAGATGGTATCTATTTCAAACTGGAAGAGTGTCTGATATATTGTAGTTTATTAAAGCATCTTTGCTTTTCTTCCTTGTGTGAATTTTAAGAATACACATATATTCCAGTTAATACCAGAACAAGGTGACTCCATCTACTCTGGAATTTGCTTACATTTTCACACCCTACTTTCTGATGTACATGGATCTTTTTATTCTGTCTCATGGGGTCTATGGAAGAATTGCCTCAATAGCGAATGTGAAGTGTTCAGCTCTGTAAGCTCTTAGCAAATGAACAATAATTTCACATTTATTTTGTGTTCAGAAACCCTTACTATATACAAGTTTAAAAGTAGAACCATTAAGAGTCTCCTGGCTAATGCACGCATCACTCTCTACAATTAATTCACATTTGCTTTCTTCTAGGGCAAAGAAAAATACAAGTCAATATTGCTCTTTGCAACTGAGTTATAGAAATATAACTTTTATTTTCGATGCCATCAATTTTTACTGCGTTTACACATCATATATGTGAATTTCCCTAAACAATAACTGTACTATGAATAACTTCAGTGTACACAGAAGTGTAGGTAAATATTGCATGCATTGATTGCCTCTCAGAACTTGAAGGTAAGACCTTATTGCTGAAAATGCAACATACTTCAGATACAGGACTTGGAGCTATTGATCTGGAACTGACTTGGAATCCTCCTTCCAGAAGACTAGCTCTTCTAGTTTCAGAAGGTATTATGCAAGCTACCAAGGGAGAAAATAACAACTGTAAAACTGTAAAACCAAGAACCACAACAATAACCAAATTATCTCTGTGGTACAGTAGTAATACTTTATCTTGGGGTAATCAACAGCTGTCTAATTGGACTTAGAGCTTGTTCCATGAGAGGGAACTCATGTGTGGCACTGTAAACATAGCCAAGTACACATGTTTGGAGATGTCATAGGCCCTAGAGGAGAATCCACTGCTGTCATTTTCTAGACCAATATATTCTAAATATGTATCCTTATATTTACAGACAAATTTATTTCCCACCACTCATCAAAGAAGCTATTTTGCAACAGATAGAGACCATTATAAAGTTCTTCAAGTAGTCAAAATACAGAGAATAAAAGACTGTAGGGTGCCCAGCCCTAAGGGTTACATCTCCAGTGCAACCCTATCTCTACAGCTTAGGGAACAAGACATAAGAGGGGCAGAAAAAATAAAAGAAGCAGAGGGAAAAGACATCTGCTGCTACTTATTGCATTCTAGACATCATAGGAAAGCTGCACCAATGAAATATCCACAGTGTTCTAGTCTAACAAGAGTTGCATGACAATATCATTTGACATACCAATGAGGATAATGTTCTTAACTCAAGATGAAGAGCTACAGCCAATCAATAGATAATGGAGGGAAAATCACGTTTCTCCAAGGACTAGCTCCTGGAGAGGTTATCAAACCCCAAGCGGGTAGCTCTAAACACAGGTACACAAGAGAACACTAAATGGACTCAGTGTATTACATATAATGTTTGCATGCATATGTAACAATAAAGAAGAGGACAAGAAATAGAGAGTTGAGGGGATATAAGAAGAGCTGGAGAGACTGGAAAGGATGGAAATGCAATGACAATATTCATGTACATGATTTTCAAAACATTAAAAAAATAAGTAAAATAGAAACATAAGATAGATGATAAATTATAGATAGATAAATAGATGATAGATAGATAGATAGATAGATAGATGTATGGATGGATGATAGATATAGATAGATAGATAGATCCAGGTTCACTGGGAGAACCTGTCTCCAAAACATAAAGATGGTAGAGAGAAATAAGGACATCAGCATTGGCTTCTGGCTACCACATCCAAACATACAAGAGCAGCCATATACACACATGTACATGTACACACACACACATACAACCACCTCCATATACACATTTTAAGAAATAAAGCAAAAATGATATATAATTATATAATTACAATTTAACTTATGTGAGATAGAAAAGATGTGGAGATATGTCTAGACAGTAGTCAATTTATGTTTGGATATGGGGAGGAGAGGAAAAGCATCCTGAAAGAAATGGCATCAGAACTGAAGTCTTGAGCTGAGTGCAAGAGATACAGCAGAATCTGGAAGGTATAGCCTTCCAGGAAGGGCAAAATGAAATGAAGATTTCCAAAGAAATGAGCACCTTTTCAACCTAAAGAAAACGAGAGGGCTGAGGGGATAGCTCAATGGATAAAAAGCTTGCTCTGCATGTGTGAGGAGCAGAGTTTGAATCCCTAGATAAAAGCAGGTACAGTTTCAGATATCTGTGATCCCAGTGCACTTGTGGAGAGATGGCAGGCAGAATCTCCCTGGAAGCCAATGGGCCAGTTAACCTGTTATACTTAGAAGTGAACAGGAGAGACCCTGTGTCATCTATGATTGGAAGGTGAGGACCAACACCCAATGTTGTCCTTTGACTGCCATTCATGTCATGGCTCAGGCATGCCCACACTCAACAAAATAGACTCATACACACACAAATACATACACATACATACTATACTCACACAGCATACACACACATACATGCACTCATAAAGAAAAAAGGAAGACCTTCATTAAGGTAATGTGTGGGAATCAGAAGTTTGGAAAGGAAGTTTGTGGAGAAACTGAGGCCTTCTAGAGAGCATTAGAGAATGAGGATTTTAAAAAAGTATTTTACTTTTATTTCTGTGATTGTGTATCTGAGTGTCTACCCTGTGTGTGCAAGTGCACATGAAGACAAAATAGGATGTATAATGTCCTGGAGTTCAAGTTCCACTCGGTTATAAGCTGCCTAATGTGGGTACTATGAAGTGAACTCATGGCCTCTGAAGAGCGACAAGCACAGTTATCCACTGAGCCATCTCTTCAGTCCAAAATTGAGGAGTTTATCTTTCTTGCAATTGAAATTCATGGTGATCTTACGTTTAGAAGCTCATGTTGGCTACATTTCTTGATGAACAGGAAGGAAGAAAGGGCCATTTTCACTTTGTTTTCAATGAGAGAGATTTTTGAGAAATATTCCACTTTTATCTTGAAGCATCATAAGTGAGCATGCAGTGTATTAAGGATAAAAACCCCAAATCAAGTAAATATGCAACTGAAAAACCACCTAACTAAATTCAATAGCCAGTTACTCCACAAGAAGCATTCCTAGGCACTAAGTGCTGGGTATAAACATGACAGTGTTACCCCTTTATTAACTCCAGAAAAAGATGGTAAATAGTCACAAGAAATGGTTGACCTTCTTGGAAAAAACTTATCTGAAATATAAAATCTATGCTTTGATAGATGCTTTTCCCTGAATATAACTTGCAGATAAAATCCATTGGTTTCCAATTCATTTAAATAAGTTGTCATAGCCTCTGGATAAATTGACACATATTCTCCAGCTGTAAGAGGTGTGAGGGCAGTGAACTTCAACAGACACAAGTGAGTTCAACACTGTCTGTCTGCCAACCTCTGTGATATGCAAGAGGCAATATGGACATGCAGATGTTTCAGCTAAGGAATGCAGCAGGTGAATCTCCATCCTCTCTTTGTAATTCTTTACTAACTCTGGTGATTAACTAAACTTGCTGGTCAACTATTGTCAAAATGGCATTTTTACAGCAACTGTACTAACATAAAAATCACTGTATTTGTTGGGTACTTGCCCAGATTTACATGAACATACTTAAGAGGCAAGAAGGTAATTAGATCACATATCACAAGTTCTATTACAAATCATTTTTAATGTCATATTTTCAAAACTGGACTTATCTAGCATATTAGATATATGTAAATGACTGACTAAATGATTGCTTGGGTTCTGGTCCATAGAATATAATTTAAAATCCCAATATCTTGAAAGGGCACATTAGTGGACTCATATACTAAGCAATTAGATCTTTCTACGTTTATTTATTTCTGGGGTGTGTGTGTGTGTGTGTGTGTGTGTGTGTGTATGTGTGTGTGCAGGTGCCATGGTGCACCATGAAGAGATCAAAAATACAACTTGAAGGATTTGAGCCTCTCTTTACACACTGTGGGTCCTGGGATTGAACTTAGGTTTCAGACATGGCAGCAAATGCGTTAATAGGCTGACCCATCTCATTAGCCCACCACAACAGATTTTATACATAGACTAAATAACTGATTAGAGTTATCATTTACTTTTAGTCCAGGTAGAAATGCCTTTCTATTCCTTTAGCCCCCAAACTCTATGATGTGGTCTGAGAGTTCATAAAATAATGAACAAATACAATAAAGGAAGTTGTTCTTTTGAGTAAAACATCTGGTCAATGGTTTTGCTTCACTCCCATTCTGCATAGTAATCGACTTACCTTACATCTGGGAAAGAAGTCAGAACCTAAGCATCTGCACAACTTCCCTTTTTTCAAGTCTTACATTGAATTCAACTCCATTGAAGATTTGTTTTTTTACATCCACTGCACTGAGTTGTTGCAGGGTGCTAAAAAACAAAAATAAATAATATGGGACTTGAACTCAAAAATTTTTTTTTCTCAGTGTAGTGGAAGGAAGTGAAAAGTAACACTCAGAGAATAGTATGCTATGTGCTATGAAAAGATGGCATGGGAGCCTTGGGGCTGACAATTTATGTGGCTCCAACTGCCACTTCAACAAAATGGAATAGACGAAGTGGCTTCAATAGTCATTTGTTTTCACCTAATTCTAAGGCTAGGAAGTGAAGTCATAAGTCAAGGTTTCGGGAGTCAAGGTTTGGGGTCAGGGGAGGGCTGTCTTCCTGAATGGCAGATGGTGACTTTCTAGGGGTGGTGGGGAGAGCAAGAGCAGGAGGTAATGAGAACGAATGAGCTGATATACCGCCCTCTACCTGTAAGGATTCCAGTCTCGGCAGAGTGGGGTTCTACCACACAGCTTCATTTAACCATTATTATTTCCCCATAGAATCTGTCTCTAAACACGGTTGTATAGGGGCTTAGGTCTTCACCATAAGAATCTTGAAGGACAAACTTCAGCCCATGAAAAGACCTAGACTGCTTTCTAAAGAAAGCTTCTGGACATCATAAAGAAAGAAGACCCAGAAAGCAGACCCAAGTACTGCTGTTACTGAAGGTCTTGCCTTTCTACATGAAAGACAGAGTGAGCATGTCATGGCATGAGTAACGTCACAAGACTCAAGGACATAAAACATGTGAATCAGACACCAAGAGAGCTAATCTTGGTTGTCAACTTGATTGGATCTTAAATCAACTAAAAGCCTTGCCTATGGGCAGATCTTTAGGGTTAACCAAGGGGAGCAAACCCTTCCTCACAGTGAACAGCAGTTTCTGCTGTGGTGCCACATATAAAGCAGTCTAAGGGAAAAGCAATGATGCTTTTCACCTACCTGTTTTGCTCCTTGATGGTGAATGCATCTGCTCTGTTGCTGCCACTGCTTCTATCACCACTAGTTGACATCAGAACCCAGTTTCACTGAGCACTGGAGACCAATTACTCTCCAGGAATCTTCTAGTGCTAGACTAGGACTGCTGAGGTATTCAACCTCATAGACTTAGCAGCCAATGGGTTCTCAGCCACTCCGGGTTGTAGACAATCATTGCTGGACTACCCAGCCTGTATTGTGCAAACCAGTCTAACAAGCACCTTAGGTAATCTATATTTAATCACTCTGTCCCTCTAGAAAATTCTAATATAGAGGGCCACTGTTGAGGAGATACATAGTGAAAAGTAATCAGTATGTTAGACTGAATGAGACCACCACAATAGTGAGCAGAGAGAACAAATCCAGTGACCAAGGTTTGGGGAGGCCCACCAACAAGTGAAGCATGATGAGGAGAGGAGTCTTTTGGGTATATCTCTCAGAGTGGTATGACTAGATGACATGGTAGACCAATTTTGAGCTTTTTGAGGAATATCCATATTGATTTCCAAAGCGGTCGCACCAGTTTGCACTGCCCAGAAGTGGATAAGAATCTCCCTTTCTTCACATCCTCACCAGCATTTTCTGTTTGTTTTTCGAATCTTAGCCATTCAGAGTGGAATAAGATGAAATTTCAAAGTAGGCTTATTTTACATTTGATTAGAGATACTTAACATTTTAAAAAGTATGTGTCAGCCATTTACCTTTCATATTTAGGGAACTTCTTGTTCAACTTCTTGCCCCAATTTTTAATTGGGTTAACTTTTTTACGTTTAATTTTTTGAGTTCTTTATGGCCCAGATATTTTTGATCCTAATCCTCTGTTATAGGTATATCTGGTAAAGATATTTTTCCCATTCTAGAGGTTGCTGTTCACTCAAATGATGGTATCCTTTGATGTAGAGAAGGTTTTAGTTTCATGTGGTCCCATTCCAATTGATATATCTTATAAAAAGAAATTAAAGCAAGTAACCCTATAACAAGAGGTCATTGACCCAATTAAACACAATAAAATAACAAAATAAAACCCCAATGGACTCCCTCTCTCGAATCTGTTGACCAGGTATTCCATAGACCCACAAACAATACTAGTCATTGCCCCTGCTTTTGGCCTACCCATCATCAGTTCACAGTAAGACCCTATCGCTGAAGATACTACATACATGAGCTATAGAACAAGCAAAAAGAAATCAAGATAGTGCTGACTTCAAAGTCTCATCTCCACTGGCTAGCTTTCATAGTGATGAAAGTTGCTGTGCATGATACTGGAAGAAAAAATAATCATCAGCCCTACCTTATATGGTGGCTTGAATAAGAATGCCCCAATAGGCTCTAAGTATTTGAAAATTCTGTCCTCGGTGGTACAGTTTTGGGAGATCTACAAATGTGTGGCCATGTTGGCAGAAACACGTCACTCCAGTCTCACTGATTCCTATGCTGCTTAAAGATGTGAATGCTTAGCTCTGCATCTACTCAGCTACCCCTGCCACCACGCCTCCCCACCATGATGGACTCTTGCCTCTTGGTACCTTAAGCTAAATAAACTCTTCCTTTTATAAGTCTGTACTTCTATCACAGCAACAGAAAAGTGACTAACACACATTGTGAGTCCTGTGAACTACCACAACAATTAGCCTGGCAATATATGTCCACAGTGGCACAATATTATGGGAGTAACCAACCACTCTAATTGAATTTAAGGTCTGCTTCATAGGATAGAGTCCATACCTTACAATAATATCAGGCCTGGGAACCTGAGGTTAGAGAGGTTACAAGACATAGGAGAGAACCTAGTACTAGTCTTCTACTAAATATAGTTATAAACTGACACCTAATGACTTATTGTTATAGTCATAGATGAATGCATTTCTCAACCTCATCAGAGAGTTTATGCAACACATGATGATTAACACTGAAATCTACAACTCATCAATTTGCAGAGAGAGAGACTGCAGAATGCTTATCCCTGAGTAGGACACCTATATCAAACTTTTGCTTCCCAAGGCTCAGAGCACATTGTGGCAGAGAGGAGTGTGAAGATTGTAAGTCCAGGGGAAAAAAATGTGCCCTGGAGAGAACTGCTACAGGAATACATTCAAGGCATTTTGTTATAAAAGGAACAAATCCCAGAAGAAACAACATACTCATGCCCCAAGCATCTACCTGCTGCAGAATTAGAATTCATCTGAAATTGAAAATTTTGTACTTATGTGTAATATCACCTGGAAAGATAGCAATCATCATGAAAACAAAAAAGACTATCTGGCTGCAACTGAAGAAGCTTATCTTTTGAAATACGAGCTAGAATTGACTCACTGAACCGCTTTCTAAAGTTTGAGTACACACTCACCTATTAGACAATTACACACTTTTTTTTTTTTTTGGTTTGGGCTTTCATTTCTTTCTGTGTTTTTGTTCTTCATTTCACTTTATTTGTTGTGAAGCTTGGGAACAATTTTATTAGAATTTACAAAGAAAAACTCAGAGATGCAAACCATACATCTTGGTAGCTCCCAGGAGGAAGAAGATGGAGAAGAGAAAGAGAGGAAGCCAGACTGTTTGAGTAAAGCTGGCATGGAGGTCAGACACATGGCAGACACATCAGGGAGGGTAAAGCCCAAGGTATTAGGGAAATCATGCTTAGAAAAAAAGACAGTAAGAAGAATACCCAAAGATAATCTATGCTGAGTAATTCAGCAAAGAAACCAGACTTATACAGCTGCATTGCCGGGGTCTGTAAGTCACTGCACCAAGGGTAGAGATTATGGGAAAGAAAGACATATTATCTCAAGAAGAGACAATTATTCCTCTCACCTCTTTAGTATGCTTTAATGTGACTCCCCAATCCCGAGGGATGATGCCTTAGCCAAGTAATTGATTGTCCCAAGAAATAGATTTCATTCTTTGGTGTAACATTCCATCTTCTGAAGAGATAACCTAAAAATCCTTTAGGAAATGGGCTGAAATTGGATAATAGAAATGGCTTAATTTTGCCATGAAAATCTAGAACTCTATTACCAAAGCAGCTCCTCAGAAAGGATTAATGTTTGGACTGGAATTTCAGTTCCACTTTCATGTATAGCCTCCAATCAAGGGGACTCATTTAGGAGATTAGGAAACCTTAGCTCCCTTCTAGCATTTCTGACCAGTGAACCAAGTACGTTTCTAGAACTGCTGCTTTGCGGGCCCTTCCACAAATCTGCTTAATAAGTTTCCATCTCCTGTTCTCATCATCCTACACTCTGATGAAGTAACCCTAACTGATATTTTATATTTGATTATAATGTACATTTTTATCATGTTCATTCCCCCATTAACCTCTTGTCCTCCTCCCACTTTCTTTGATCACATTCTTCCCAATTAGTCCCCCTTTGACTCTCATGTTTTCGTGTGTGTCTGTCTGTCTGTCTGTTTGTCTGTCTGTCAATGAGTTTAATCAACATTACAGAAACATGGGCAACTCACCAGTGGATACATTACAGAAGAAAAAGGTCCAGCATATTATCTGTAAATATAAAGATCCATATTTAATCTATAATAAGGAATTGCATTCGTCTAGACAAGTGACAGACTTCGCTTTTTCTTTAGGACTTATGACCCTGCCAACCATATGTATTTGACTGTATTTACAGTACCACATATGAATTCCCTCCCACTGAGCAAGTTTTAAATCCAATTAGGTAGCTGCTGATTACCCCCAGGATAAAGTTTCACTACTACGTCAGTATAATTTGCTGTGCTGGTCATTATTGTGATTATTAGGATTTAAAGCTGGGATTGGACCATTTATTGAGTGTTTCCCTTAGCAACTTGCATAGTATCATCTGATACTGTAAGAGCTAGTCTTAAGGAAAGAGGCTTCCAGGTCAGTTCCAGCTCCATTACACCAAGTCCTGTGTCCAAAATGTGTCCAAGTCCTGTGTCCTGTCTTCATCAATAGGGTCTTACCTTCAAGTTCTGGGAGTTAATCAAGTGCTGTGGAAATAGCTTGTATAATTTGGGGGATTTCTTGGATTACTCTGACTAACAACTTGAAGGGAAGGTTCTCCTGATTTTAATGGGAATGCTTCCAGTTTTTTTTCCTCTTTAGAATGATGTTGACCATGTATTTACTGTATACAGCTTAATTATGCTGAGGTATTGTCCCTACAATCCAAACCTGTCCAGGACTTTTAACATAAATATACGTTGAATTTTGTCAAAGACCTTTTCTGCATTTATTGAGATGATTGTGTGACAGACAGAGACTATTACAGTTCCATACTGGTCACACACAGAGGATAAGTTTCTGTGTGATGGCCAACCCTAAGTGACACGTGTACACCTAAGACTCATGGAACATAGTGGAACATGGGTAGAGAGAATTCTAATGCAACTCTCAACTCACATCAATGAATATTCCACATGCAATAGAGGACGATGAACACAAAAGTCTACATCTGGCCAAAGTGTAGAAATTAAGAGACTACAGAATCTTGGTCCCTGAATAGGCCCCTCTATTAAACTTCACCCACCCAGAACTCAGAGACCATTGTGGAAGAAGGAGCAGAAAGATTTAAGATCCAGGGGAGGAGGTGAATGACCATAATGAAAGAGAGTAGTACCGGTTCCTGGGTCCTTGCTCATATGAACTTATAGCAATAGTAACAGCATGCACAAGACGCATGCAAACTCAAACAGACAAAAACCAGCCTAGAACTGGGAAAACTGGCAACAGTTCACAACTTTGGGAAGGAACTATTGGCAGCTGATCACTGCTGGGTGAGGGAGAGTTGAACTTTAAGAAGCGATGGTAGGTTGAATAGGCTCTAGTGAATGAACTTACACTAAGCGACATTTGGGTACTTGTCTCAGTAAGTCTTAACATATGTGACAAAAATGCATGAAGTCCTGTGGGCAGACTAGGGGAGTACATATAGCGATGAGTGGGCTAAATATGATTACACTGTATTATATGAAATCCACAAAAATTATATATAGATATATAGATATATAAAGAAAAGGTTCTTTCTTCCCTATAGTTACCATTAACTACCTACAAGCTTCAGGAAAGGGCAGAGGTCATGAACCCATCCTTCTTTCAAAAACTCCCTTCCTCCATTCGGAATGTTGACAGGCCAGTTTTGCAAAACTTTTATATAGGTAATCACAGCTATTGAGACTTCAAGTGTGTGAGGACCGTATTGTGCCTGAAAAAAAATGATATTGTACAACACCCTGCCCTTCCATCTAGCTTTTACATTTTTTTCCACCTGCTTTTCTGCAGTATTTCCTGAGCCTTTGAGAGGAGGATATATATGTTCCATTTAGGGATGAGCATTCAACAATCACATTCTCAGAGCACCTTGACAAGTCATGAGACACTTGTCATGTAGAAACCATGACCCACTGTAAAATTAAGCTTATCTTCTGGTCTGGCTTTTCAAGCCTACAAGTTGTTTACTAAGTCAGCTTGCAGTGCATCAGCTTTGAACTTTTGGGAATGTGCCAAACATGTAACTATCACCTATCTGTATAGATGTGGGTTTGCACGCCTACCCAGGGCTGAGCTCCTATGGTTCTAAAACTTTGACATCTGGTCACATACATAATCCAGACGAAGATGTGATAGCAAGAATGCTTACCACCTGTTCTGTTATTGATTTTCCCATCTAGCACTACTTAGTAAATCAGTTCTAGGAGCTGAGTTAGAAATCACAGCTCTTAAAATTCCAACATGTAGCTAAACATCAAATCTATATGAGCCCTATGATAGAGTCAAGTGTATCAATGAGTCTATATAAAAAAGATTTTGCCAATAAAATGCATTGGTTATTGTTTAGCAAATTTATGTTGGGTGTTATTGTCTTCTAGTTACTGGTACATGTGCTAGAAGTAACCAACAAAGTGAATCTCTACTCCATAGGGTTTGTAATCATGGAACAATGATTTTTCAACACATAATTACAAAGAGGAATGAAAAGGCAGTACGGTGTGCTATGGAAGCTTAGTAGGAGTTGAGTTTAAAAGAGACTTCTAAAGAATCACTGTGGGAAATTGAGATTTCACATTCAAACCAAGACTGGAATTGTACACCTCAGTTTGTAGACTTTGTACAGTGAACAGCTGTGCTTCTTACACAAGGGAACCTGAGGAGGAATCTAGGAGCCATGGGACAAGCACAATGCATCCTTCTGGGGCCTTAGTTTCACTTGAAGATTTGGGAAAACAAACATTTTACATTAGAACAAATATAGATCTATTATGGAGTAGACTGCATGCATGTTAAAGATGAAAGATGAAACTTCAAAGAAATTTCACACTGGCTGTGATTCCCTTTGAACTACACCCCCAGACTCCCTAGAGGTTTATATTCACTCTCCTCTGCCTTTAGGGGTACTTTATAAAAAAACATTAATATTTAGCAAGCAGTATAAGGGACATGTATTCAGACAGATTTAGATTGGGGTCTGGTGCCACTTAGAATAGCTTTTGCTCTGCTGTATTCTCTGTGACTCTGTTTCCTCAGGAATAACAGAGGTTCTGCCCATCCCTCAACCTTGCTGGGAAGACCAAATCAGGTAGCAAAAATGTTTTCCAAGTCAGTGTTTGCTAGAAAACAAGCACTCGCTAACTGTTAGTTACCTCTTCCCAGTGTCGATGAAATAAATACTTCTCTAGCAGTCATTTGTTTAGACTCAGCACAGCTAGCACTACAGAAGGAATAACCAAAGAAAGCAGGTTTCCGAGAGCTCCGTGTTATATTCCCATCTGTTTACCCATTAACATAATAGCTGCTATAATAACAGCTAACAAATGTGAGTGTATGTATGGTGAAGCTGAAATGCTTCTAAACTGTAATTTAAGAAAAGAAAACAAACAAACTTACCCATCGCCCATATGCCGATATAATTTTGCTCTGTGCTGCTATTTTTCATTTAGCCATTTCTTACTATAAGCGCAAATAAAGAAAGAAAGCCAAACAACAAAAAATATTGTATTCTCTTCCCCTTATGCAGGAGAATAGAATTCAAGAGAATGAGAGCCTCGGATAAATACTAAATCGGCAGGCAAAGGAAAAGTGAGACTTCACTGGTTATGATTATAACAGTGTGCTAATAACAGCTGTTTGATTAGCAGTGCTCTGTACTCTGATATCTAGGCAGATGATAGGCTCATTTAAAAAAAAATTCAATCTCAGCCAAGTATAGTGGCACATGCTTTTAATCCCAGCATCCTGCATTTCATCTTAGGCAGGTGGATCTTTGTGAGATTCAGACCAGACTGGTTTGCATGGCAAGTTCCAGGCTAGCTGGAGTTACAGGTAGATCCCATCTCAATAAAAAAATACAAAATAAAAAAATTAATAAATAAAATTCAGTCTCAAAAGATTTTTCTCTTTCATTCAACCTCCTAATCCTAATGATTTCAGGCAAGCTGAAATTAGATCAGATCATGATTATTTTATACATGGAAAAATATACAGAATAGATTTTAAGATTCATTTTTTATTTGATCAGATTCTATGTACCTAAAACAGAATTCAACTTTAATATTCTGAGATCAATGACTTTATATTTTCTTCATTTGATCAAAAGAATATATATATATCATTATATGCTTATTTTAAAATATATATTTATTATTTAAAATATGTCATTTTATAATTCAAGAGCTTTGACATAGACTTGTGTTATTACTTAAATGATTGTTTATGTGAATCCTTGGTCACTGTTTTAGGAAGAAGTTTGCTAGGAGCATGGCTATCTGAGTCCAGACATACTATTCAGTCATTAAGAAGGCCAAAGTCACATCTGCAGGCATAAATAAGGCAGGTCTTCCAGACTACATCAGTGAAGGTACTGGGAAGTGATTCCCAGTAAATAGAATTAATTGTGTATGTCCTTGACTGTAAATGATAGAAGAGAAGCTTTTCTTCTCTTCTTAATAGTCCTCAAAATCAAAGTCATAGAATGACTGTCAAAAGAGCAAGAATTCTACTTGACTTAAAGGAAGATAGAAAGCATCTATGTACTATTATAAGTGCACGTATCTCACATTCCCTTAAGGTCTCTAATCACTGGCTAATCTACATTATTTGACATATGCAGGAATAAATTATTCTTACTAACAACTGGTGAGGGGCCAAATTATCACCTCTTTTCCAAGTGGATGGTCATAGCTTCACTTAGTCAAAAGGCACCGCTAGGGCCTGTCTCATTCTACTAACCACTGACCCACCGTCTTTTGTCTAAAGCTTATGCAAAAGTGGCACCTCTGGTCCTGTCCTGACAATTCAATCTGTGCTCGCATTTGATCCCAGAGGTCTTGTGGCAGAGTGACTTGGCGCCTCTATGATGAAAGCCTCCCACCAAGCCCTAGCTGGTCTTGTTGAGTAATACAAAACTTCTTGTACTGAAAGTGAAGAGAAATCTTATAACTAGAGCTTTCAAACTGTTTTCTCTATCAATTCTTTTTGGTGGGCTAGGGAAGAACCAACTTCTTATTGTTTCATTTCACTTTGCTTTGCTTTGTCTTCAAAGCAGGGATTTTTAAATTAATCGCTGTTCTTAAATCAACTTGACAGCTTTAAGTATCTGAAACAAAGGTTAGATGTTATCACCTTTAAGACTTCTCCCAACATTAGAAGACAATAGGCATTTAATAGATGTTTTTAGTGCTGCTAAGTTACTTGGTAAATGAAGCTTTCTTCTTTCAAAGTACAAGAAAGTGGTTATATAATTCCCTGTGCCTCCTAGATTCAAATTGGCCTCTGTGGATAAAAGATAAGCATATTCTTTCTCATTCTGAATCTTAAATTCCAAATCTGCATCTTTCAGGATGATTCAGCATGAAAACCAGTTAGGGTATTTCAATTACAGACAACAGAAGCCAAGTAATTCAAGCTAAAGAGAAAGAACTGCAGAGTGCTAACACAATCTAAGAGAAAAAAACAAGCCCTGGTGGGGAAAATTAGACAAGTTGTTCCTGGGGATACAGGCCTGTCCTGTGGGCATGTCATTTTACCAACAGAATCTCCCCAACAGATGTTAGGCTGCTGTTGCATAGTAAGAATAGATGGAAGATTGGTAGTACACATTCTGTCTTTCTTTAGAGATTGCTATATTCTTAACAGATTATATAAAAAACTTATTTGTACCCTCAGACATTCTACAAAATTATTGAATTGTTTATTGATATTATAGTGATCATTAATTTTTAACTGCTGTCTTTAAGAAGAATCAAGATCATTAATTCCTATGATATGCCAAATGACCCATTCTTCTGCAAAACCCTTACTTTATTTAACAGATTAATGTTTCCAAATAAAAATGTTTAATTGTGATAAGCGCTGAGTCCTTGGCTTCTCACAGCCACAGGAACAGATCCAGAACTTCTTTTAAGACCTCCAATTTAGATCATAGATACTCATTGAAATACTGAATGAAATAAATATCTGTCAGTGATGTTAATTCACAGACTACATCAAAAGTTTTACAAGGTTATTTGAAGTGAGTAATCTGTTCGGGTATAGTTCAGTGGTAGAGCAGTCACCTAACATGTACAAGTCGATGGGTTTGATCCCCAACTCTACAAATGTGTGTACACACATAACAGACACACAGAGAGGCACCGGATGAAGAAACTGTCAAAGCTGCCCCAATATATTTTCAGTACCTGACACAAGTCTGTTTTTTTATAGTAATGAGTCTTGCATATCCTTAGTCCTCAAATTCTGACATTCCCCAAAATTGACGGACAGATGCCTACGTTTTCTGTTATGCCCGCTATGTGTCCCAGATGAAAGCTACATTTTTCATTCCCATTTTCTTCTTATTTATTTTCTCACTCAGAGAAGGACTCCCAAGAGCAGCCGAGCTGAAATTTTGCCCAGTGAATCTGCCAGTCCTGGGCTGTTCTCATTCTGTGTTGACAGCAATAAATCTCCAGGTGTTTATCCTGACATAGTTTAATCATAAAGGCAAAAGTGAAGATGAGTTTCTTTTAAGATCAGCTGGGAATGTACTGAGTGATATAGTTTAATATCAATTCAACTATCTACTCCTTTTGGAAAAATTTTGAGAGGAACGGTCATTGATGGAAATGAACGTAGAAGAAGTTTCAAGGCTGACATTTAACCATGTGTGATCTTAGAAAATGTATTTTATAATTCTGAAATTCCAGTGATATTGCTCACTCTTACAAGTTATCTGATACAATTTATTCACTAATTCATTCCTTCGACAAATATTACTTGTGTTCCTGTTACATGGTAATGTAAGAGTTGGAGACAAGGGTACTTACACAATCCCAGTGGTTAAATGAGACTTCTCTGAAAAGATAGCATTTGAGTAGAGGTAGGGGTATTGAAACGTGTTGCCCAGAAAAATGGGATAGGGGAACAGATTTCCGGAAAGAGAACACTCAGTGAAAGGCTGATGAAAAAGTCTGGCATGTTGAGAGATGCTCGGCTTGGAGTTGGAGTTATCACCATGCACAGTAGGCAATAACCCAAGAGAAGTAAGCTGGGACCAGACACTCGAGGGTCTTTTGGGCCATTAGAAAAAAATCTGAGTTCTATTTGAATTGCAGTAGGAAACTATTGAAGGGTTTCAACTGAGGGAATAATAGATTTCACACACCAAGATCCCATTTTCTGCTGATTTAGAAGTGGTTGTAGAAGGGGAGAGGAGAAACTAGGAAACAAATTAGGGCACTGATGCCCAGAGATTTGACTAAATGACCATGAAAGCAGCGAGAAGCATTGAGATTTAGCACAGACTTTGCAGATAGAGATGGCAAGGTTTGCTGGATGACTGAATGCAAGAGGAGTCCGGGATGATGCAGAGGGTTCTGCATAAGAATGAAACTTTGAGAACATAAGTAACTCTTACAGCCAACACAACAATAACTTAGCTTTGGAGAGTGGTGGGATCCAATGAAAGAAGTTGGGCAGGGTCAAAAGTTAAGCCCTTTTGGACACAGTACATTTGAAAAACCTCTTGATCATATGACTTACCTTCTGGACCATAGCGCTCAAGGAAAGAAATAAGAGTTGATGAAATAAATAGCAGTCACCATTTGTACATGTAAAATGAGTCTTGAAGCCATCCTCCTTTCCATCTGTAATATTTTCTAAAGACTTTCCTTCTTACCACCTACTCGATGTACTGCTGTTATACATATTCAGTAAATGTGGAATCTAAATAATAAAATTTCATGAAATATGGATTTCATCATGTTGCTTGTGTCCGATTCTTCTCCGTGAAATCTAGAGTTGACAGGGTAAGATACAATTTCACATTCATGAATATTTAATTTGATGTTAGATGCCACTGAGCATTATATAAGCCTTTTTTTTTTTTCAGTTCAGTGACTCCAGCTAATGTCTGATGTTTCTCACTAGTTCCAAGAAAATTCACATATGAACAATTCAGACTCAGTCATTAAGTGGAATCATTAAAAAGATTAATTTACCTGAAAATGTGTAAGGCTGGTGATCTTATCATTAATTATATATTTTATCTATTTGGAAAATAAAGTAGGAAAGCTACTCAGGAAAGAAATGAGAAAAATTCCAAATAGCTGAAGTAAAGGCAGAAGTAAAGGCCACACTATAACAATGCATGGGAGATGTTTCCACTAAGACCTAAGTTGCTGCCACTTGTAACGCACTAAATAAACTTTTCCTTCTACTAAAAAAAATGTTAAAAGGTTTTCTACGAAGTTCACATTATAGATATTATAATGAGAAAGTAGATAACTTCATACAATAAACAATTCAAAATTAATTTATAAATAGCTCTTATTTCTGAGAGAGAGACCTGGAAGCCAGGAATGAACAAGTATAGTGTGACCGAGAAGCATGAGAGGTTATAATTTCAGAAATAATAATGGAATTCTCTCCTGATAAACTAAGGAGATTTTTGTTAACAAAGCATATAGTCCTGTGCACAATTTTATTCACCTCCAAAATATCAAGTTTCTCGGAGTCAGAGAATACAGAGCTTGCTAAACATTTGAACCATGAGATAACATTTTAATGAGGATTATATAGTTTGACTGGAAAGAAAAATGTTCTAAAGCCTTCTACTGGAAACTAGCGGCGTGTGTTTGAAACTGTCTGACATGTTCTAAAGTCCGAACATAGATCCAATACTGAGCAATGGAGGTTGGACCTGTGCTGTAAGAATTTTTTTTCTTTCAGAATTCTACTGTCTCATGTCAGAAATCTAAATTTTTGTGTAGCTCCTTTTCCTCACACTAAACACAGGAACTCTAAATTATTGGAAGTAATGGAATCAGAAATAATCTGTCACACTTGGTTCACAGCCTGAGCCCCACAGGCAGTGTGCCTGTGCCATTTGCCTGAAGTTTCTCAGGCTGCCTACCAGACTGTGAAAAGCATTTATGGACGAGAGAGCATGAGTGGAGGGTGCTGCAGGACGAGGAGGCAGAGGATAAGCCAGCTGTACCGAGGGCAAAAGCGCACACACACACACACACACACACACACACGCAGACTGGAGCAAAGTATGGAGGCCAGTGAATTCTGAGGCGCTGCCTATAGAAAAAGGAAATGAATGCCAGAGACTGGTTATGAGCACCGGCTTTGGAAGCAGACAGCCTTGCACCCTGGCTGGTCACCTCTGCATCTTGCTTCCTCATCAATCTAAGGAAGATAACAATCACATGTACTTCATAAAGGACTGTGATGTTCAAATGAATTAGTATGTTTAATAGATTTAGACTGCTATCAGGCATGTGTGCCTCTTGGTAAATATTTATGTTTTCTTTTCAAAGCTCCCGAGAGCTTAAAAATGAACTGAAAATTTTTACCTTAGGTGGAGTAATTATCTAAGAATTACGATTAGACTTTATCCTTATCCAAGGACAGTTTTAGTCGGAACACACACACACACACACACCACAAAGGCAATCAAATCATGGACCAGGGGTAAGATGGGACAAGGAATGTATTTAAGGAATAACATGGTGAGTTTCAATTGAAAAGTAATAACCAGAGATTAAAGAACATTGTGATGGCTCCGGGGGCACGGAGACAAAAATGGAGCATTCTTCAGAGCCTGCTACTGATTGATATTTTATGAGAAGTTGATAAAGCAGAGCCTTAGTGAGTGAGTGCTAAATTTGTGTAGGGTAATAAAGACTTTAGAAGGTAATAAGAATCTTGGACTCTGCACACAGAAGGTGTGCTAAGACACGTCATAATTATCTAAATGAAAGAACATTGCCATTTCCATAATCACAGTTCAAATGCAGGGTCACATGTGGTTGACAGTGTTGATGATGTGTCACTTCTGTCTCACATAAAGCTTTCAGCAGGAAGCGGTTTTCAGCTGTCTCCTGTCTCTTGTTCATTTTGACATGTTTGGAGAAGATGTTTTGGCTATGTTTATAAAACATTTTCTTCTAAAAAAAAAAAGAGTCTTTGAAGTACAAATGTAACATCAATAAAGGTATGAATGTGAGCAACCAGAAAATTTTAATGCGAATGAAGCCTGAAGGAAATATACCGATGCCATTTTTGTTTTACGCCCTTGAAGTGGATGCAAAATTATGGTCACAATAATGCTTCTAACTTCCTTGCATGACTCTGGCAAAGTTAAGACACATCTGAAATTGTCCTAATTGATATCTGCCAAATTTGCATATAAATCAAATGTCAGTCATGAATTATGATATGTTTTTAAATCAGCACTTCTCCATAGGCATAACCACATAGAGAGTCCCCAGAATTCACTGTGTCAGTGACTCCCAAAAACATCTCCAGGCTGGGATTTTTTGTAAGAATTCTTAGGTCTCAAGAAGTAGTCATATTCATGAAGAAGGTTTATTACAGTGAAAGCAAGGGAGTCAAAGTCAGCAAAGGAGGAAAGAAGACGGACACAGTTCAGAGGACCAGGCACCAGCTATCAAGAGAGACCTCCCAGTACCCTCAAAAGGAAGTCCTTCAATCCCTCAAATGACGAAATGTTAGGTACCAGTGAAGCATGTGTCTGAATATCTTTTGTGATGCTGTAACAGAATCCTTGAGACCCAATAATTTACAGTGATTGAAAGTTTATTGACTAACATCTATGAAGGCTGGAAAGTTCAAGGTCAAGGCATTGGCATCTAGTGTCATCACTGCCCTTCTGAGTAAGGGCAGAAGGGCCAGAGTGCATGAAAGTGAACCTACACCTGTGAGCTCTTTGGAAAATTGTGCTCAGTACTGAGAATCAGATAGCAATTCTAGGTTCTTTTCTGCAAATATACAAGTGTGGACTTCTGGACAAGTTTTAAAGACTGAAGAGAGAAGCCTGCCTTTCCTGACAACATGAACTTGACTTGTCCAATGAAACTATCAGAAACGGTAACAAGGTTTACAAGGTAGATATCACCCAGCAACAATGAATCAGCTCTGTGAACATATTTCTTCACTACCACTGACCACTGCTTTTCCAGTTTCCCTCCCCAGTTAACTTCTCTCACCCTCTGCCACATTTGAAAGAATTTGATGTATTAGGAGGCTCAGAATCCCATCTACCAAAAGCATGTCTACTTCTATGAGAGAGCATCTTCACAATAATCAAAAACAAATTTTACTCCCTTGAAAAACATTCCTCAACTCTTGTTTTGCTTTGAAACAAGGTCCAGAATGAGTACAAGAAGCCAAGGAGTAGTTTGTGATCAAACTACTAGTTGGGGATCAAACCCATGGACTTATACAATTAGTAAATGTCATCAATGTTAGTTCCTGAAACATTTCCCAATTCTGCCTACCTCTTTCCATGTCCACTCTGCTAGTCTAACCCAAGCTGTTACGATAGCTTTATGAAATTCCCGTCCACAAACTGCACTGACAGTTTTAAGCTATCCCAGTACACAGCTCTAACTGACTTTTTTTATTCCATTTGACCCTGCGTTATAACCTGATCTTGTAGGCAGGATGATATTTTTAACAGAATGGATTTCAAGCTCAGGTTACTCTTAATGTGGTTCGTGCGTTAACTGCAAAAGGCATTCACACAGTGATGGAGTCCTCTCAGGTCTTCATCATGTGGTCATGCCAACCTTCATGTCCTGACTTCATCCCTCTGTGTCTTTTGTTTGCTGAACACCAGCCATAAAGATTTTAGACACTGTTTCTGTGGATGGGCTGTGTTTACGATCCTATTTCTTTATTTGGTTAACTTTTTCTAATCTGCTTGATTTTGACTTAAAAAATCAACTTCTCACAAAACATTCCCAGTTGTTCCCTTCTCCCAAAGAACATGTGTGCACACTCTTTCACACACACATACACATTTTGGCCTGTACTTCCAAGTTAGATATTCTTCAGCATTGTATTGTTCTTCTTCAAGATGTGTCTGAATCATAAGCACCAGCATAATTAGCTGTATGTTTCATGCTACGATTTTAGAACAGAAGTTCCCTGAGGACAAAGTCCGTTTGTGCTTCTGACAGCCCTGTTTCCATTAGTAGGTCAGTGTCTTGCACATACTGCCTCCTGAATCGACGCAGACTGAACAAATTGCTGGTCAATATCTCTATTTCCTATGGCTCACAGTATATCTTTTTCAACACTTTTGCCAGATGCTTAGATAAATTTCATTTTTCCCCCAAAAGCCACTTCCGCCACCTGAATCAGACATCTAGGATGCACCTGCGGCTTCTCAGTTTTTCATTAAATGAGACAAAAAAAGCATAGTCCTTGCTTTGTATTATCAGTCACATTTCATTTAGAAATGGCTCATGGATGTTGAACTTTGAGTGCTGTCTTTGTTTTCCTGTCTGCGTCATCTTCCTGTTTATATGTTAACTTTTGAATCATCCAGAAATTATCTTGCTGTTGGCTTGCATTGAATTGGATGAAAAATTTCAGAGTTTAGCTTTTATGTAAATGTGATCCATATATCAAAACAAACTAACTATAAAGGAACACACATTTTATATGTGTGGAAATTAAAATAGCATCTTCCCAGATGTTCTAATTTATCAAAAATTAGATAAAGTTGCAGAAATATAGATTGCTTTCTTCCCCTATTCTTCCTTCCTTCTTTTCCTCTCTCTCCCTCTCTCTTTCTTATTCTCTTTTAGAAACCTATGAAACATATACCACATAATGAGCTTGTCCAGTTGAGTAATACTGCATCAGTTGTAACTGTGAAAAGAACCATACCTGCCACACACACCGCTGTCCTTGATTTGTGGTACCCAAGCAGCGTAGAGTCCATCACAACATCACACAGAATCTTAAATGACTTTAAGACTTCCCTAAGGTTTTTAATTCCATTCCATGTAAATGACAATTAGTTACACACCTTTGCTATGTGATTCTCATACCCAGAAACTTTTTGATATGTTAAGGGTTACAGCTAATCCATTTTCCAGTTAGAAGAAGAAGGATCTGAGTGGAAGACAGACACTATTCCCTGACCACTCTACAGCAATAGCTGGATGTAAGCATCTGTATTCTTCTCGCTTGTCTGCCACCTACCAGACTTTGCAGCTATGTTTAAGTCTGATAGATTATTTACAGCATTAAGTATGTTATTTGCTTGGAATCATTTTAAAGCTGTATTTTTTATGTTAGAAATGCCTGTAAACCTCTGTGTATAAAAGAATTTGGCCTCACACAGAAAAATCTTTCTCTTATCCGTTGGTCTTAGGACATCATTAAACAGTAAGAATTCCCTGAGGGTGCTAAGCATGCTTCTTGTTATTCATGGTGACCTCCAAGACAACACCTGACAGTTTATGCTAACAAGTGAAGCCAGATCTGCCATGTCCTCTATCCATGTGGTGTCAGCCTTATCTGTGGGGAAGGGTAGAAGGTGTTCAATCATGTGGAAAATCAATCCAACTCTAGACACCAAAGTGTGAGTTTCTGGGTTGCATTACTCTGTATTTCGTCACAGGCCTACACTTGAAGGACAGCACAGTTTTGATTCCCTCCTAGACTCTACCTCACAGGTTGTTTTGCCTTGACTGATTCTTAGTTGTATCCTTCCCTTGTACCTCATGACTGTGAAGATAATGGCTTCTAATGGGTCTTATAAGTTCTTTGAGTGAACTGTGTTATGGGAAACCCACCCAAGCTTGGAAGATGCTGTTAAAATTTAGAGGATCTATGCCTTTTAACTTTATAGTTCGATTGGCTCCATGTGATATATCAAAGCAAAATAAAACCAAAATCACCAATATGTAGGTAGCAAATAATATGAGGAAGCATATGTTACAAACCACAAGCCAAAGAAAGAAAAGTCTTCAATATTGCATATTAATAAATATAATAGTCACATGATACCCCACAATAAATGTGTACTATGTAGCCTTTTCCAATGAACACTCTAAGTTGCCACATTAAAAATTTGATTCATAGAATTAATTAAAGATAATTCTTTAATACAGAAAAATGAGACAGTGAACTTGCTGCCTGAAAGCTGCTTCTCTTAGCATCTTCACTCAAATGCCAGTATCATATTTTCTCAGTGGTCTATCCCTTAGCACACATTCCTAATCTAACTCATTATATAATGTTTTCTTCTTTCAGTATTTAGTAGGTTTTTCTTTCTTCCTGGGATTATACTCTTTCCTACCCTGTATCAAGCTGACAGCCGCTCATCATCAACATACACTTTATATCAGATTTAAATTGACATATGCTCTTTCTTTCTCTTTCATTACATTTATTACAGATTGTGACTGAATTTATTGTGCACAAACATGCATTCAATAGACTTAACTGTGAATGTTGGTCTGTGTCCTATGTATGTATTTATTATTAACGAATCTTATTTTATAGCATAGTTTAGGTCAATAGCAAAATTGATCAGAACATAGAGATTTTCTCTACACTCCAAGGCCACACATGCATAACCTCTGCCATTATAACTGAGGGAGCCTCGTGGATATATTTGTTACCTGCCACTTGTGCATCCTTGTCCTGTGAATTCATATTGATTAGGCTTGCATTCTTAGTGCTATTCTTTCTACAGATTGGGTGAATGTATACAAACCTTCATCCACCACCGAGGTGGCACAGGATGCCTTCATTGCCATGAACATCTTCTTTTCCCTGCAAATTCTTCCTTTCCTTGACAACCACTACTCTTTTTTATTTTCTTTGCATTATGTCTGTTCTAGAATGTCATATAACTATAACCTTAGAATACATAGTTTTCAGACGGGCTTCCTTCATATCCTTCATGGAAGTCTAGTTTGTTTCTCTTTAACATTGACTTATACTATGTTATCTATCTAGATCACCCTTTATTAGTTTCTTTGTTAATAAATGGTTAGTTGCTTCCAACTTCTGGCAGTTAATGGATAAAGTTACTTCAAGTATTCTTGCATAGGCTTTTGTATGGGCATATGTTTTGATTTCATATGGAGGAATATCAGGAAATGTGATTGCTGGTTTATATAGTAAAAGTGTATTTACTTTTGTAAGACAAGACAGATTATCAAAGTGCCTATGCCTTCTTGCATTCACATCAGCAACAAGAGAGATTTCCTGCTGTTTCATAGTCACAAGAATTGGATATTGTCCATGTATTCATTTGGACAATAGTAGTTATGTAGTAATGTCTTATTGTTGCTTCGATTGGCATATGATTTTGGACATTTGTGTGTGTGTGTGTGTGTGTGTGTGTGTGTGTGTGTGCATGAGTATGTGTGTAAGTTTGCGCATCAGTGTAGAAGCCAAAAGTTGACGCTGCTGTCTTCCTCAATCATTTTCTACTTTATGTTCTCAGGGGGTCTCTTGGTGAACCTTGGCTAAGATGGCTGGTAAGTGAGCTCCAGGGGGAATCCCTGTTCCAAACATCCCAATGTTGGAATTACTACTGTAGGATCCTATGTCCAGCTTTTTACATCATGTTGGGTATCTGAACTCAGGTCCTCAGGTTTTCCCTGCAAGTACTCTGTCAATTACACCATCTCCTCCAAGCCCCTATGCATCTTTTCATGTGTTTATTTTCCATCTGTATATTTTCTTTGCTAAGGTATCTTTTTAGGCCTATTAAAGCAAGTTGTTCATTTTCTTGCTATTATTGTTTAGAAGTTCTCTGCAACTTTGGGGTTCCATATGAGATGTGTCTTTAGTAAATATTTTCTCTAAGCTATCTTCCCATTCTTTTGATTTTCATCATTATACTTTAAGGTACCTTGTATGATTTAAACAGGAACCATAAGAAATGCTACTTGTAAGAAACTTATCAACCATGATCCTCACAAATTAATTCTATATATGCAAGATATTTGATTGATATGAGATAAAAAGGGTTAGAAGCCAAGAGCTTGTTTATATCCAAAGCTGATGGGGAGGAGGCAAGTCAAGGATGTCCAAAAAAAGGATGATGAACAAAATGTTCTGGGCGTCTGAATATTCTTTGAGGTAGGAAGACAAGAATTGGATAGTAGTTAAAAATAGAGCTTCCGTCAAGTGATTCTTGGTAAAACATTAAACGATTCAGGGTAAGGCAAACACTGGGGGGATCAGTCTGTTCAGAACAGGACTTTAGTGATTGGATTGAACATCACTTTGTCCCAAGACCCAGGACTATGGGGAAGAATTCTGTGACATACGACTTCTGGGTTAAGCCAGAAGAAGTTCAATCTGGGATATAAACTGCACTTACCTTTATCATTTGTTTATTCCCCAAGTTGTACCCCAAGAATTATCACAGAAAGGACATTTTCTTTAACTCAGACCATTCTTTCAGTTTCCAAATGGCAACAAGATTGTTACTACTTAACAAGTTCCTTATATCCCAGTGTCTCCTCCACTCTGTTCAGTTGATTCTTATACATAATGTATGTCCCATTTTTAATAAACTCTTTTAAAAATCTATCTCCATTCCTATCCTATTTAACTCAGTACAGTGCTGACTATAAGATATAGACATAACTAGATATTAATATAAATTATTCTAATGTAATTACATAACAATTTGTATACACCTTGAGTTTTCAATTTTTGGATGGCCCATCTTCCCTACTGGATTATTAAGGTTAAAATTCTAAGTCAGAGTTTAGGTCTGTATGGGTATAACTGTGCTTCTAATTCTTAGTCGTTTATTGTTGCAGTCATTAACGAAAACAAATTGAATACCTAAGCGTCAGTTTGTAATTGTGTACTGGGCTATAATCCCATAGGGAGGAGGGGCTGAGAGCTGGTCGAAGCTGTGAGTACAGAATCTCATGCCTGGAATCTGAAATGGCAGGGCAATTCAGAGTGTGCACCTAAAGGGTTTCTTCATGACTTATCCACACAGTTTTCTTATAGAATAAAAGTTTCCTTACTGCAAACCTTAGCTGTATGCTAATTTACCTGATTGTGAATCAGGAAATGCATTATGTCACTTTTATAATGGATTATACCAAAGAAGAGAGACTATCAAGGGGTAATAAAGTAAATTTAATTAGACTCACTAAGCAAAGTCAGACAATCCAGAAAGAGTCACATTTTGAAAGAGGTTTCATTTATACCGAGTAAAATTTCCCCGCAAACAGCAGCTGGTTTTAGAAAATCAAAGAAAAAGGAAAGGCTACATTCAATGCACACTAACTTAGATGATTAGATGATTTTTTATGGAATGGACTTACAGTGTTGAATAGATGTAATCCTCTTGGTTCTTTTTTCTTTAAAAAGCATATATCAAATATCTGCTTTAGGCACACTATTGTCAAATTAGACTTGCATTAATTTCTGTCAATCTTGGACAACAGCCAGTAGTGGGTGGGACTAATGGGGCCCTACATTCTGTAATTAGAGATGCCATCTAACTTTGTTACTGCTGTAGATTAGTTCCTAACTTGAATCACTTCTATGTGACTGCTATCGTTAATGAGAAAGGTTATTAAATATGGATTATGCTTTTCATAGTCTAGCTAGCTGGACATCTTGGCCTTAATTCTCCCCATCTGCGACCCTTTACAATACATTAAGCACACCTTTGCAGCAGCAGCCCTATTACAGTTAATCACACTAAAGAAGAGATTGCATTAAACGTATTATCAAGGCACTGATATTTACCAAATGCCTGTCAGCTGGGTCAGGGAACAACGAGCCAAATCTAAGCTCTGTGCTTCCCATGGACATTGATCGTTTAAGTCAGAAGGATTTGAGTCTTCCCATCCACTAGAATGGGGGTTGCTGACCTCTCAGATTATTATGACAGGTATCTACCTGTCTTGTCATGAAACCCAGTCAACTCATCTATTTGTTTAAGAAATTTTAAGCACAGATTTTTTTTCATTTCTTTGTAATATCTATATTCTTTCAGTAAAAAATATGCATATTTTATGTGAAGTTTCCAGAAAGACATTTCTTTGGGAAACAAAATTTAAATAGCAGCAGCTACAGTCATCTTAGCAACATATGAACAGGTTTATAATAATGTTTTTCATTTGGGGGAAATCACTGCCTCAAGTATGAGGTCTATATATGATAAAGCATGTGGAATAAGAATATAAATGTTAATGGAAGATATCAAATATCTCAGGGTGGGGTCCTTGCTTCTGAGAACCTTGAAACCGAAATGGAGGCCAAGGGGATACCAAGGAGCCAGGGATCAAATACCTGTGCGCATTAAGTGTGCTGTTAAGCTGCATGCTCTTGCTCATCTTCACAAATGAAAGCTATAAAAAGTCTGAAGGCTGGGACAAATGGATGCTCTGCCTTGTAGACAATAGTCTGAGATCAAGAAATAAGCTCTTAATAAAGAGCAAGTTCTTCCCATTCCTTTCTGGTCGGGGCATAGACCAGCAAGCAAAGGGGAAGCTGATCAAAGGAAACCGTGAATCTGCTGGAATTTTTGTAGAATGTAGATGGAAAATCCATTATCCTACCCATGCTTGCAGAACAGATCTCAATTCACTACTGTTTATTAGCAAACTGTGTACAATCTACACCTCAAAGCAGCTCTACTCCTTCTCAGAGACTTGTAGTTAAAAACACATTTCATTTGTGCTTTCTGAATGTGAAATCTTAGTATTCGAATGACCTTCAACTAAATAATTCCACTTCCATGAATGATCATTTTTAGTCATGAATTCTTTTTTCATTAATTTATTATTTTTTATTTTATGTGTATGAATGTATTGCCTGAAGATATATAAGTGCGCCTGTGTTGTGCAATGCCACAGAGGTTAGAAGAAGGCATCGGATCCCCTGGAACAGGAATTATGGAAATTAGCCACTATATTTGGCGCTGGGAACTGAACCAGGGACTTCTTCAAGAGCAGTTAGTGCTCTTATTCATTCAAACATCTCTCTAGCCCTTCAATCATTAATTCTTAGTGTATATACATATAAATTTCACCATGGGGCAAACACTGTGCATTTTATATGCATCTAAAAGTCCCAGTTAATTCACATGGTAATCTTATGATACCAAACCAAACCATAGAGGTGCAGAAACTCACTTTAGATCACATAGTTGTTGGTGCATAATGTTGTAGCCTCATATCAGAAGGATGGGTTCCTGGGAACTGTGGTCTTAACTAACAAATACTGGTGTTCAAGGTGAGGGGAATATCAGCTACATAAAACTGTAGCACAGATAAGATGCAATAACTATTTGTTAAGAAAATTATAGTGTATCTTATATATATATATATATTTAGTTCCTTTTTTAATATTTTATTTTTAATTTTGTGCGTGCGTGTGTGTGTGTGTGTGTGTGTGTGTGTGTGTTTGTATGTCCATGTGTAGATATGTGCATGTAACTTTGGGTGCCTATGGCGCTCTGAGGCAAAGGATCCTGGCTATCCTGGGACTGGAGTTACAGATGATTGTGAGGCACCTGATGTGGATGCTAGGAATTCCACTCAGGTCCTCTGCAAAAGCAGTATTCACTCTTAACTGCTGAGCTGTCTCATCTACTAGTTCATTCTTTTTTTATGATTTTGTTTCTGATATTGAGACATAGTCTCACTATGAGGCCCACACTTACCTGAAACTCATGGTAATCCTTCTTCCCCAACTTTCAAAATGCTGGAACTACAGGCATGAATCATGCTACACAGTTGCATTTGGGTTCCTTCTAGCTACACCAACAGCCTTATCGAACAGTCACTTTGGCCACATCTCAAGCACCCTTTGTTGCTTTAAATAAAGCTGAGAATTTTCCAAGTCAATAAGTCTTGCTTTCCTCTTAATTATAAGCTGGATCTTTGACTCATTTCTGTTTTCACATTTTGCTATAAGCCATGAAGAAAAGTGGCAGAGTACCTGCACAACTGTGGTGCATAGAGACGTTTTCCACCACTTATCCCAGTCCATGGCCCCAAAGTTCTACCCTGCACCAAGTCACAAACCCAGAGAGGATATGCAAAGTCTCTGTTGCTTTACAGTAGAGATGACCTTTCTTCCAGTGTGCAACACTTTGTTTCCTTTTGCATCTGAGATCTCATCAGAGTAAACATTACTGTTTGGAGACTAAGAATGCAATCATGGGGGAGCCGCTGGATTCTAAGCACCAAGCAGACTGTCCCAGTGGCACTTCTTTGCAGTTATCCTGTCTTTGGCAAAAGCGTCTGACCATCACATTCTGATGAGTAACCAGATAGAGATAACCAATGGCAATAACTTGGGGGAATTCTCTGTGACACCTTTGATCCAAAACTGGAGGAACCTCACATGTGATATGGCCAGTACTTTAAAGTTTTAAACAAACTTTCCTTTTGAATGGAACTTCAAGTTCTACTGGCGTTGACTGCATGTTTGATATTTCCTAAAAATATTATATTTGCTAGCTTTCACTGAGAAACAAACCTTCCCAAACGTAGTAATGTGAAGTAGCAGCCACTTTATTTAGCCACACTTCCGTGGATCATCTGGGCAAAGTTTTGGCCTCTGAAGGTCTGGCTGGTTTGTGCTTGGCTATCTTGTGTATCTATGTCCATCTGGGAGACAGAAGAAGTCTTACACACTGAGGATTTAGAATGTTGTAGCCCAGAGTGACTAAAGTAAGCAAGACAGCAGTTTTGACTTCCAATTAACCAGGAAACTTGCTTGAGATTCTGACATAGTGGTAATATCAGCCACATCAAAATAGCAAGAAAAAGCAGTCCTTATCACTTGTGAAAAAGTGTTCATGTCTTAGCTTTTGTCACATTTGATGCTCTCCTATTGTTCAAAACTAATTTATGGCCAAGTGCAGACTCACTGTGGGAAAGTTCTATTCACTCAAGGACCTGGGTAAAAAAATGTGAATAATGATAGCTGTTTTGCCAACTGTTTACCATCAACATGGGAGAAAACTCATACCTAGTACTGTGAATCTGACCAAGAATCCATGACTGGGGAGCTCACAGGCCCAAGGAATGAACCCACTAACATTATTATGCTGAATGGACACAGTATTAAACTACCCTCTAAATTCCTGTCTACTTATCAGTAATTGAGGCTCTGAGATCTCATCAGAGAAATCTTTGGGCTGTAGATGGTGATTTACATAGAAACTCACAATTGATCATTGAAGTGTAAAGAATAAGTGACAGTGGAGGGCTCAGCTACAAATGGAACATCCATATCACACCCCGACTCCAAGATCAGGAAATATCATGGAAGAGGGGTCTGAAAGCTGTCAAGAGCCAGAAGTCAGAGAGGACCTGAGCTAAACAGTGTCACCTGGACATGACAGAACCATTGCACTCGTGAGCTCACTCCCAGTATCTGTGGTTGCCTGAATAAGACACACACAAGATCAAGCCAGTCAACATTCCAGCATGGAGCAGAAAGGGGTTCATGAGCCTTCAACACTAGCTGATGAGTTATTGACAGGTGATGGCTTCTGGGGAAGGGAGAGTCTGTTGTCTGTAAAGATGTGGTTCTTGATAGGTCAACCTCACTCCAGTAGATGTTCCTATACCCAGAAGTATATGGACAACACAAATGAATCTATGGGTTATTAAAATACAAAAATGGGGACAGGAAGTTGGGGTAGGTAAGGAGGTAGGAGTAGATCTGGAAAGAGCTGAGAGAAGAGAAGGGGTAAATATCAAAATACATTGCATGAAATCGTTGAAGAATTAATAAATAAGTATAAGGCATAAGTTGTTCTTTTACTATCATTTCTAAATGCTGTATTCTTAAAAACTAACACTGTATGACCGTGCCCCATTCAGCAACATGATAAATATGTGACAGTCAAATTCTATCACTGATCTTTGAGAAAGTCTATATCACGACATAGTTATAGTCATGTAATGAATATTTAACTGTTGGAAAGTGTGCCAAGTATTTCCCATTCATCTTATTCATCTTTAAAAATATTATTTTTAATCACCAATTTCAATATAAAAACAGAGAGATTCTACGTAGTTAGTGTTAAGGTTGCACGAATATAAAGTTCATGGATAAGGCTCCAAATGAATGTTGGACTTAAAAAGTATTCATATATTTCACAAATAACAAAACTTATAGTTTTTTATAAGGATCACATTTTAAAAATTTTACTAATATTGAGCATCATTTTGAAAGTAGAAAGCATTGATCTAGAGAAGTTAAATTCAAACTTTTAAGAGAAATATTCAAGAAAGGAGCACAGTGGGACTTTGAAAAGCTTCTTTATGGGATGTAAAAGTCTCCAATTTAACATGGATGGTGAAACAATTCCTGCATATTATATACCACACGTCTTGGCCTTTCTGTTATCAAGAGAGAGTGATCCTAGGTGAATTTCCAGTAGAGGGCATGAAAATATGGCAAGTATCCCATCAATGTTAGCAATGACCAATTTTCCTGGTAATGTTGAAACATTCCCTCAGGAGCTGTCTCTGGGAACGTCAACCTTCTTGACTTTCTAAGTTGACAAATTTTCAAGGACACAATCAAGTGATCAGTTCGCTACATCTACCAATATATTTTCCCTCATGTCTTTGTTTGGGGTGAACCTATCATCGATGTTTTGGCTTGCAAGATTAGAGCAAATTGGAACAAGGTTCTCTCTAATCAAATGATTAAGACCTAGAGCCAGAATGAACTATTTGAAAGAAAATGTCAGAAAAGACTCTTCTGGTGTTAAGGAAAATGAAATATCAGAAATGGTGTTTTGGCACCACAATGTCTCCAGCTAGGAGCAAATGTAAGCTGCCCCTTCTGTGACTTTCAATTGCTTACCTCAGACTTCTAATTTACCTCTTGTTTTGTGTCCTTAAGATATTTTTTCTCATCGTATGTTCCTGATTTGCAATGTTATGTTTTGTATATAATTCAATCCACACAAGTAGAAGAGATGGATGCTTTAGAGATTTCAGAATTTAGAACAGAATTTTCTTCTGATCACATTTACATTCCACATTATTTTACATACTGTATTGAGGATACCATGAGGCATTGTCACTAGCAAGGTTCACGGTCTTTGGAATTATAAATCTGTAATGAATATAAGTAATACACAGATACAGGGAATGCAAGTATGGTCCAGGCATGTTTATCCTGACCTTGACGTAATATCTATCGCATTGCAATGGTAAGATCTTCCTGGAGAGAAAATAACGTAGCTTGCCCCATCCAGTGTCTTCCATTCTTTACTGCTCTGTTTTTCTTCTGCTTTCCTCTGTAGCATCTGTCATCATGTAATAGAACAGATGCTTAACCTGTTGCTGACTTCTGTTTAATGGAAGTTCTGTGACTTTCAGAAACATTATTTCAATACCTCGAGTCAGGCTTAGAACATTGGAAGTGCCCAGTAGTGTTTTAGACTGAGTATATTAATGCCATTTCTGTATTTTCTGGTTATGTAGCATCATTCTAAAGTTTCATTTATGGAAAAACAGAACTGTGAACTTTATTTGCTAACAATTGTTTTATATATATATATATATATATATATATATATATATATATATCCTCTTCTTACTACTTCTCTACTACAGAGTATCTTGTGCATTACACAAATATTACAATGTATTTATTTGCTTACTGTTTGTCCTCTTACTCAGTTTCAAGGTCCACCAAAGCACAGAATCCCTGTTGTCTTTTCTAGCGCCCCCTGTGCCTGGTACAAAGAGGACAGTTGACTTGATAACACATGAATGGATGGATGGATGGATGGATGGATGGATGAAAGGATGGATGGTTGTTTGAGTGGATGACTGGATCATTGCCTTTGGCTGTTGCTTGGAGTTTATGGGCTTATCATTTTCATTGCTCTAAAAGGTTTATAAACACTTGCTAAGAATGCTTCTTGAGGGGAGGTAGAAATTTGGAGGTAACTTCCCTTTCTCTAAATACTCCTCCATGATAGTGAAACAATCTACTAGAGATTTGTCTCAGCCTGTCTCAATGGGAAACAGAGTCTCAAACAAGAAAATGACTCTCTTTATACCATGGAAGGTACTGATAAATTGTTCTTGCTCTCCTCATCTTGAGACATTATATTTAAGAAGTTGTAGGCTCACATCATAACTGAATAAGAAGTACAGAGGGTTTCCATATGCCCTCGGCTTTTCTACCAGCTTCCTCTGTCATTTATACTGGTGTGTTTATTTTTTTTTCTTTTTTTAATGAATATTTGTGAATTTTATACAATATATTTTGATTGTATTCAGTTCCCATCTCCTATTTGCACTCCTGCTTACTACGCTCTGCCCAGTCTCATGTACTCTACTGTATATTATCTGTATAGTATACACATATCCTATAATACATATATAGATGTAATATATGTATGCATATTATATACAATCCAGTCTGTAAAGTCAAATTTGTGTTCCCAAATGTCCTTTGTTGAGGATTCATCTACTGGGGCCTGGTTAACATACCGAGAGTCTCACCCTTAAAAGGAACAGACTCTCCCCTTGCCAGCAGCCAGCAGTTTCTTTAGGTAAGGGATGGGATTTTTACCCACTTCCCTATAACAATGCTGGGATTTTGTCTGGCTTCAGTGTATGTAGTACTTGTGCATACTGTCACCAGGACTGTGAGTTCATTGAGTAACTGACCAGCTCAGCCAACAATTTTAAAGAGAGAGTCCATCTCTGGCATTGTTGATAGGGACAAGGTCTCCCTGTTTTAACTCCTTTTAATATTCTTTTATAATGTAAATGTATATATTTGACAAGCTTGTGTAGTAGTAGCTTTTATGTTAGTTTTCCTTCTCCAAACTCCCTCCTCTGTTTTGATGCTACTGATGAACCTTCATTGACATCACAAGCATCCAAAGCCTGTAGTCTTCACATACATTCTACTGATTTTACAGATGCATTATGACAAACAACCACCTTTACAGCAGTCTGTGAACTGCCCAGTCTATTCCTCTCTCCCTCCCCCTTAACTCCTGGAAACTACTGGTCTATTTATTGTCTCCATAGTTTTGCCTTTGCAGAATGTCATGTGATTACAAACACAGGGCATGCTAATTTTTATAGTGGCTTCTTTTACCTAGTATGCACTTGAATTTCCTCCAACCTTGTCATGTCTTGATGTCTCATTTCTTCTCAGCAAAAACTGCATAGCAAGTTCATATACCAGAATTCATCCCTTTACTTACTTAAGGAAATTTTAGTTGCTTCCAAATTTTATAATTATGAGTAGAGACACAGGTGTTTTGTGAGTACTTTCAGTTTTATTTTATTTATTATTTATTTATTTTTATTTATTTACTATTATTTTATTTATTTTGTATAATGAATGTCTTTATTTTATTGGAAATTAGCAATATAAGTTGTATTTTAAAATCTATTTATTTGCTTAATGAAGATCTGCAATGCCTCTAACTTTTAGGTTGATAGACAATTTCTGCCCAGCATTATCAATGATGAGTACCTGATCTCAAGCAATTTACTTTTTCTTTCTTGGCTTTGATGATCAAGTATCTTTATAAAGGAGAAACTAAAATGCAGGTTAAAATGATTTTTAAAATTAGTATTTAAGAAACGATTACAAATATTTTGTATTCTAATTAATCATAGTATCCATAAATATTTATGTTATTAATAATAATGAAGTTAATCATAGCAATATTAGTTTTGCTACTAATATGAATTATTAGTTATATCAGCATTACTAATAACAACAATTATTACTGGTGACTGTATTATTAGTATAGTTAACATTAATGATAATAGTTATTTGCAAAAATCTTAAGATTCTAAGCACTGTATATGTAAGAATTCTTCATTTGGCTAATTTATATTGATTGCTCAGATAAGGAAACTGAGCCTCCAAAATTATAAGCCATTTTTCTAAAGTTCTGCAGCTACTAGTTTCCAGAGTTAAAGTTTGAATAAAAGTTTTCCATCTTTAAGTCTTAGCAGAGAGCCTCATTATAATAAATAACAAATTAATTTTAAATACTGTTATAGTCTTATTAATTGATTTGTATCATTTCTGTATTTATGTGTGCTGTTTATATATCTCTTTGTATCTGTTATCAAACAAGATCTTCTGAATGTCACAACAAAATATTAAAACTAGAGTAGCTAAATTTATATAGTATGAGAAGTCTTGTGGTTACTAAAAACTGAAGCACATCTTTTTGAGAGAGCAATGGTAATTTAAACCCAAACTTTCACATAAGCAACTTAGGTCATAGCAACAGCAGCCATCTTTAGTTGTTCTGCTGAGAACAAAGCCACATGCTACTGGAAATTCTAAACTATCCGCATTCTTTGTGGAATCCACTTTTTGCTCAGTTCATGCTAGCTCCTAAATCTCAGAGGCCTGACATCCTGCAAGTGAGGGAACCAAGCATTACCGCTCTAGCAACTGGCCAAATTAAATCTCTTCCACAACCTTCCACTCAGTGGCCTCTGTCAAGAGCATGTTGTGTCCAGCATTTGCCTCATTATTTTCAAATTGTGCTTTAGGAAATGCATCTGAGGGTTTTACAGCTCATCGTGAAGGGAAAGGCTATAATTTGTAGAGCTGATGTGACACAGTGGGTGATGGGCTACATTCTCTCTCAGTTTCAAAGGATGATGGCAATAAAGCTTTTTATGAGCCTGGGTGAGACTGTGTGGCAATGATCAGCTTCCAACCTAGCAAAGACTGTTGCTGCACATGGTTCTCATCAAAAATAAGAGCTTCAGACAGTTCAAGGTCAGGGAGGGGGTGGGGCTTAAAAAGAGAAGAAACCCATCTTTATGGATTTAATTGATAACATTTGAAAGGTTAAAGTCTAAAAAGAAAAAATATAAGGCTTACTCCCTTGGTTGTTATTCAGTAGAACAATTAGGCATGTGAATCCTGAACAAACCTCAAGATTCTGGCTGACTGTCCAGGATATTCTGATTTCAAATAATCCAATATTCTCTCTAATTATCTTCATCCACTTTAACCACATCTTGATTTCTTTTACTCCAAAAATATGCTCATAATAGTAAACACATTTCTAAAAGATAAAGATGTGCTTAGTTGTTATCATCACTAATCTGCTTCTAATCAAAAGACCAAACATAGATAAATAGAAACAAGCTTATCTTTATAACTTGAAACACAGGCATAAGACTATGAAGACTGTTTGTCTTCTTGAATATTATTCTTTGAAATTAGAGGCAGGACTTTTAGTGGTAGGGACGAAGTAATTTCAGCTTGCTACACATGGAGATAAGATGAAAACTATAATTATTAAATTATGCCACGCATATGTAGTATGCATAATTTAATAAAACGGGAAGCACATACTTGAACTTTCACAATGTGATTATTTTCTTCAAGATATGAAAAATGTTTTCCAATATGCTACATTTAAAATATACTTTATTTCTACATAATGAATTACTTGTTTAATTCCCTGTCTTTTGCTCTCAAACATTAAGTTTTCAAACAAACTGAACTGTTTACTTTATATATAGATTCCTTGAGTCTGTTTAAAAGTATCTACTCTTGTCATTCTGAAGAAAGGCTTAGCAATCGGGTTTTGTAGCAAGTGCTTTTGGACCTTGCCCTTTGAAATGCTACTCCAATTTAAATTATTCTGCCAAGGAAGAGAAATTCCACCCTCACTGAATGCTACTGTGTGCCAATCTACAAATGAATACATGAATGAGTGATATTTTTTTGCTCTTTATATGAATCTTTTTGACTATATATTTTGATTGAATTTTTGTGCATTTTATTTTTTATTATTTTTATTGAATTTTTATGGATTTGATACTATACATCTTAATCATATTTAACACTCTTACCTTGTCTGAACCCCACAGCCCACCCATAAGACTTCATGCATTTTGTCATGTATGTTAAGGCTTATCGAGTCTAGTTTGTATATCCAGAGGCCCCGTGATGTGTATTCATCCCTGGAGTCTTTTCAGCCTGTCTAATATCATTCCCTTAAAGATCAACTCTCCCTCACCCAGCAGTGATCAGCTGCCAATACTTCCTTGCCAAATCTGTTACCTGATGCCCATTTCCCCAGTTCTATACTGGTTTTTGTTTGATTGAATTTTGCATGGGCCTTGTACATTCTGTCACAATTACTATAAATTTATATGAGCAATGTACTAGACGCCTATAAGATTCTGTATCCATACGGTCATGCACCTCCTCCCATGGCTCTTACAGTTTTTCTCCCCTTCTTCTACAGTGTTCTCTGAGGTATGGATGAGTGAAGTGAAATACAAGAGTACAGTTCAAGAGATCCACACTCTGCAGTCTCTTATGACCTTTTATGTTCATTGCCTTCTCTGCTGCATGAAGGAGCTTCATTAATCAGAGTTGGGAGATGCATTAGTATTCTTTCTACCCTTTGTCTCACTATGTTTCCCTGAGCCTCAGTTGTAGAGGTTTTATTATAGATGTGTCACTGAGGGTGAGCATTTCATAGATACTTATCCTCTGTGTGTGACCAGTGGTGGAACTCTGCACTAGTCTCTGTGTGTTGCAAAAGAAGCTGCTCCAGAAAGGCATACCATGTAGCTGATAGCTTACCTCATCATAAGGAGACCTTCAGTGAAGAATACAAAATATCTCTTGCTGGGCTTCCAGTTTACAAAACCATGAGAGAAAAAAAAGTCACTTTACACCTCTGTAAATGTTTTGTGTTTTACAGACAGCAATTTTAAAAACGTGAAGTACATCTCCATCATATGCTAATACTTATTCAGACACAAGCGTTCTGCAAGGAGCATTACAGAAACCTTTGCTTTGATGGATCTAAGACTGTAGTGGGTGAAACTGACACTACACTGTGAATCAGCTGAAAAGAGTCACATAGATGTTCAAGGGCAGCAGACAGAAGAGGAACAGAGTCAGAGATTGGTGGAATGGGGCTATGTAGACTTTAAGCAAACAAGTCAAGGAGCATCATAGCCAAAGTCAAAATGATGAAAAAGAAGTGGCTCACAAAGGCAGTGTTGGACTGTGTATAAAGAGCTGCAGGCAGGTGGGGAGGGATTTGTCTTAGTTCTCCTGAAGGAAGAACCCACGGGGCAGAGTTATCCAAGAAGCACTTTCTTCATAAGGAAGATCTTGCTTTCACTCAGGAAAAATCAAGAATTACACAAGAGACACTCAGCTGACTTGGAAGAGATTTCACACCCCACAACAGAACCAGTACATAAGAATTTTATAGAAGATGTTAATCACTTAGAGCAAAGAACTTTTTTCTGGGTTATTTCAAACTACAAGCAATACAGAACTGTATTACATTAGGAGTGCGAGGGAGGAGGGTGAAGGATTAGGGATAGATTTGATAAACTAGGGAAATAGTCATGGTATTCAACAAATTTATATTAGAATTAGCAGAACTTTTGACTTTTGCATACCTAAAATATTTCTTAAGATTATCTAAAGTCACATTAAAAACTGACAATCTCATCATTTTCCCAAAAATAAATCATAAGAATTCAGTTAATATTTAACATAAATGCTGAAACGACATAGTAAATGCCACTTGACTCAAAATTAGCTTATTATCAGAATAAATAACAGACTTTAAAATTTAGGAGCTGAAAGGATGGCTGAGTTGATAAAGACACTTATGATAGAAGCCGGGTGACCTGAGTTCGATCCCCAAGTTCAGTTTCAGAATGGACAGGGAGAACTGATTCCACAAAGCTGTGCTCTGACTTTCACCTGCGAGCTGTGCCATACCCGTCACCTATCCACCCCACACAATAATAACAGGAACAAGAATAAGAAAAGGAAATAAAAACTGTGAATTTCTTTTTACACGTTCTTCTTATTGGCATGGCTACTGCTCAACAATGAAATATGTAGATATGGCATGCATATGTGTGCATGTTTTTAAATGTGAGCATTTCTTCTCCTTATCTACCTCTCAGACTAGTAGCAATGAATAACTGTATGTACCAAAAATTAAAGCTGAGGAAATTTCTTTGGAATTAATTAACCGCAACATGAAATTTTTAAAAAAATGCTTTCAAATAAAATCCTCAGCTCTAATTAATCCCAAAGAGAGTGAAAGATTGTGATGAAGTTAAACACAATTTTCTTCTCTCAAGACTTACTCTGTATGTTCATCCCTTAAGCAAGCTGAATTAAAAAAAAAACAGAAAAAAACATTATATAACCACATATTTAGAATACCATTGACACATAATTTAAAGCATTTTGGGTTTTACATAATCAAACCAGCATTCTTAATCCTTCAGCTAGTGAGCTTTAATATTTCCTATAGTACCATCAATGAAGTCTCCTGATCTTTGGAAATTCTAGTGTTAAGTTGGCCAGTGAAAAGCGTTTAGTTTTAATACCAAAGGCTCTGACAACTTTAATGAAATCCTTAACAATGTTAACTTTGTCCTGCTCCAAATTAGAGACTCATTTAGTGAACATATTATCATTAGGAAACAATTTTTGTATTAAATAGTAGACAGTGACTAAATTTCCTTTACTCCAAATCAGGAGTCTGAAAATTATCTGAGAAAAAAGATTGTTTTATCTTCCTATGCAGAAATGAACAACAACAAAAAAGTTAGGACTACGCAGTTACTGCATTACTCAGCAATGATTGTGGCAACAGTAGTCAGAGTAATAGTAAGGAGATCAGGGTTCTACTTGGGCTCAATCGACATTTGAATTAGGTACTTTTTGTGGAGTTGCCCTCTGCATTTCTGGGTGCTCACTAGTATCTCTGGCCTCTATTCAATAAACTCAGTAGCATCCCTCAGTTGTGACAAACCAAAATGTCTTCAGACATTGACACACAACCCACCTCACACCTCCCACCTTTCAGGAGATAAAATTAATCTTTGCTGAGAACCACTGCTAAAAGGTAGTGTTTATCTAGAACCTATAATATACCAAGTGAAGGGTGGAAGAATGTACCTTCCCAAAGCATGCCATTTAGGTATAAGGATTATTTTGAACTAAAAACATTTGAAAAACTGCAGGTGCAAGAAGAAATCTGTTTCTTCCAGAAAGAAGATAAAATCTTGTATAAGAAATGTTCCCCTGGGAAACAGGGGGGAAAGCAGCCTTCTTATCACCAGGAACTTGGAACCAAAGTGCATATAAACAATCCTTGTAAATTAGCATTTATTCTCATAGTTCATTCTCCATGATTAACTGCTCTTCTGGATCCAAGACTATATCTAAATATTCATCTTCCACTGTTTCTTCAGGTCTTCACTTCCTCAGGGAGCTCTGATGACATATACAACTTTTATTAATCAAATTTCTATACTCTTCTACTTTTATTCCATCTTGATCAATTGCATGTATAGGTTTTTCCTCAGAACTCTAAGAGTAAAGGTAAAATTTGGCCATCCCTACATAAGCAAGTTTAAGTGCTTGACTTATACAACTTAATCCTTAAGATTATCTTTTAGTGTAAATGTTTTTCATTCATTTTATAAGTTGTGGAAACGCTGACAGAGAAGGTAATTGGCTTCCTGTGTCTCCACAACTGACACACATTAAGTAGACCTAATATATAGACCATAGACAGACTGCTACCTTTTGTAGAGAGGGGCTGCAGTCATCCATTCATTTAACAAACAGAATTTACTAAGAGTTTAATATGTGAGTGAGAAGTGGCAAAAATTGAATGCAGCTTCATTCCTGTCCTAAAAGTGCTTGGAGTTTAGTAAAGGCGAGTCAGGGGCAGCTGTTGTCATGACAGGATGGAATGAGGTAAAATAGGTATTCAGACATGACTGCTCCCTGCAATCTTCCTTCCTCAGCTTCCAGTCCTGACATAGCAGTCTTCATCACGTTCTGCCCCTAAATATCTGGTAATAACTTCCTTCACTTCTACTGTCCTGTCTATGTAGAACTGAACTGAGATTAAGAACATCATTCTTCCCTGTGGAAATAGACCAGTCATTCATATAATTGCTGTGCATGTCTGAGGACCTGAGTTCAGATCCTACCATCCTTGTAGAAGCCCAATGTGGCAGCGTGTGTCTGTAATCCCCGCACTGGAGTGGGGAGCAGAGAAGGAGGATCATGGGATTCTGTTGAGCAGTCAGTCAAGCTGAAACAGTGAATTACAAGCTCCTTAAGAGACCTTGTCTCATAAAAAATAAAACGGAAAGCCAGATATGATGGGGCACACCTTTCATCCCAACACTTGGGAAGCAGAGTCAGATGAATTACTGTTAGATCAAGGCCAGCATGGTCAACATAGTGAGTGCCAAGCTAGCTGGGGCAACAGAGGGACTCTGTCCCAGAGAAAATAATAAGATGAAGAGTGGAAGATGAAGATACCAAATGACCTCTCTCTGGCCTCTACAAAAGCAGGTGACGTTCTACGTACTCTCAAACTTAGCACACTCATACACACAAATAAAAATAAATGATAATTTTTAAAAGAATAGTATTCTTTACTAGTAACATATTCAATTAAATAAGGAATTTAAAACAAATGATTTTTGCCACTTTACAAGGCTGGGTAAGAAGAACAAGTAAGATTTGTAAAACACACACTCTACAGATCTGTAGATTGGGCTTCAGTTTCAGTTCTGCCTCAGTCTGACTAGATCACTGGGAACTTTTAGGTAATTGTCTCAATAGGTGAATTTATGGATTTGGACTAAAGGATACCCAGGATCCATTACACTTCCCCAACAGTCTATAGATCTCTGAATTATGAAACAGTGACAAATATTGACCTGCATTATCTATCCCAAAGAAACTATTTGAAATACAAAGCTAAATCCGTGTTGTGATTGTCCTTGGACTAATATGAAGATGTGAAAATCATTTATGATCAGTCACTCATCTCCATCTATGGACGAATAGCCATCAAAAATCTGTTAGTATAGCTCAATGTAAACTTAGTAATTTCTGGAAGCATGTTACCCAGTCCATGGTGGAGTTTATATGTTTGAGATACTTGAGAATGGTTCTTCCACACTGTTTTTATATGAAGTTTGACATCTTGTCTTTGCTTTTTAATTGGGGGCCAACAATGTCAATGACTAGGTTGAGGTGAGCCAGCAAAACAATAGGAGGAGAGCAACGGGAACAAAGGCTCAATCAGACCAGGAATATTTCAGCTGAGCAAGCAAAGCAGCCAAAGGCTCAGACCAGGACTATTTCAACAGCTATTTCACCAATATCAGAAAAAAATCATGTTTATATTGTTTGGACTTTATTTTATCAAAGCTATATGACAATTTGATTTGCCGTATGAGTCATTTTTGTTATTTCCACTAAAATTCATCATAACCATTTGCAAAGTACGAAAAGAACACATCCATTTTTTTGGTTTCATCACTTCTTTAGAGAGATTAAATATAAAATTCTCTGTGGGCTTCTATTTTAAGAGACACATCTGAGGAACACAAGGAATAAGACAATCCTTTGGCTCAGTTAGTTTCCTTTCAGATGCTAAAATCTTATATTTGAATAAAGACAAATGAAATAAATTCTAAGGAGCAGAGCTTCAAATCTGTACAAAGTGCTGTAGGAAAACCCTGCTTTTAATATAGATTGAACTTGGAAAATACATCTTATTGATTTCTTAAAGCTGCTATAAGAGGCAACCACAAATATGGTGAGCTAAAACAACATACACTTACTACCTTACATTTCTGGAGGCTGAATATGAAACAAAACACATCCCACAGGATCAAAAGTGAGATGTCAAGAGAACTGTGTTCATCGTGGTTACTTAGATGACATTCACCTCTTACTCTTTTACTCTTTCAGTCTTCCGTAATCTGCCTTTGCCCCCACCCTCCAGCTAATGATCTTTTCCAGTATCAATGCCCCTCTGTCTTCTACATCCTTTGTAGCATCTCTTTTTATGACTCCTTTTGCTTTAATCTTTTAAAAATTCCCTTTTGTGGTAATCCAAGATAAATCTCCTACCTCAAGACCTTAAAGTTACTCATACATGTTAAGCTCTGTGAATGGGCAGCATATTGACATGTTTTAGGGATGAGACTTGGATCAGGGTCAGGGGCACCGACTTTCCAAGTATGCAACCCTGCTCAACTGCTTTCTATTTATCATGCGTGTTAACAAAGAGATCCTGAAGATTATCTATCCATGTGCAGCACATTTCATTTATTCATTTGTTTGTTACATTTATTTTATGTGTATGAGTAGCTTGTCTGCATATACATAAGTGCACCTATGTAATACAGTGACAGTGGTGGTCAGAAGAGGGTGTTTGATTCCCTAGAACTAGAGTTATAGACCATTGTTAGCCATTGTGTGGGTGATAAGACTCGAACTCCTGCCCTCTAGAAAAACAGTAAATGTTCTTAACCACTGAGTCATCTCTCCATTCCCATGGCATCATGGAAACTTAAAATATGGCGATGGATAAAATTAAAGTAAAAAATCCCAAAGTTGTTTACCTTTTAAATTTTCTTTTATGAAAAATGCCATTGTTCTAGAAAAAGTACCATCCTATACAGGGTATACTGAAACTCTACAATCTCCTAAGATCATTATAAAAGTACCTTACCTATAGATGCAACTAGAAGATAGCTTCTGAAAACATTAGTATAGGATGTGTTGACAAAGAATCTAAATAATTTAGAAGATAAGAATTTTTGTTTGTAAGAGTGCATTTGTACTCTGTTAATAATTATCATTACTAAAGCTTGCGTTTAATTGAGAGTCAGCAGTGCATTTTTGCTGAGGGACACATTTTACCCTTGAAAGGCATTTCCTTATTTTGTGAGATATATAATATTACAATCCCTTTTTATAGATGCAGAAACTGAAGCTTTAGACAACCAAGTGCACTCTTTCCTTAATACACAAGTAGAACTGATTCCAACTGATACCTGCTCACAGTCACATTCCAGAACAAGATGGCTTCAGTTGCCAGAAAACTGTCACCATAAAAGGTGCCTAAATATCTGAACCGCCTTACAACAATTGTTTTTTCATTTATTTGTAACAGTGCTCCTAGGATCTTATGAATTCTGTTTTCCATTTTGTAGTTTAGAAAACTCTAGTCTGGCTATTATATTTCAGTCATACTTCTACTTTTGGAAGCATAGTATATAATACCATGAAAATAATAACTAAAAGTTAAGTTAGATTCAAATAACAAAATGTAGGCTTTATAATCCTTGTGATCCTGAGCTTCCCCTTTTCTGAGATTTCCTAGCAACCTACCTTCTTAGCTCCCAGGCTTCCTCAGGTTAAAAGGGTCTGTTCCTGACCTAGATCTGTGCTCACCTTCTTAGGTCTGTGAAGTCTCCCTCGTAGATCTGTGTAGCCTCCCAGTCTTGGCACAATTTCTGATCCTGAGTTCCCATTCCTGACATGTTTCTGTGCCCAAAATACCTTAGCTCTGTGCTCTCCATACCCATGAACTCTTGGCCTAACCTATCAGTCAACCTATTCACCTAGCGGTCCACATCCCACCCTATTCATCCAGAAATCTGTGGAGTGAATCTTAGAATCTAACTGAAAAGTTGTGCCCATCTCTAGCTACACTGAGACCACTTCTTTCATCCTATTAACACTTCAATATAAAGTGGCCCCAGAACTGAGCACAAGGCACTATTCTCCTGGGCCATAAAATGACAAGGTAGGGAAATAGCAGACAAAGACACAAACATTCTACAAGTAAAGTGACTTATCCATGCTGATAAACACCACCACACAACTCCCGATACCTAGGTCTCATTAAAAAAACATGAAACAATGTAGTATGTCTAATACAGAAATTAATACTCCATTGTAAACTTTCTGAGAATGAAAACCTAGTGGATGTACAAGACAATGATTTCACAATAATAATTATAAATATGTTCAAGAGACTCAAAGAGGATATGAATTCTAAAAGGCCATGAGAACAAAGTTGAATTAAATAACTAAATAATTCAAAACATGAAACCAGAATTCAATAAAAAGAATCTCTGAAGAAAGGCCAAACTGAAAAAAAAAAAAATCTCAGGAACGTGTTGCTCTCAGCATTTGGGTTGCAGAGGTAGGCAAATCTCTGGTCTACACGGTGAGTTTCTGGCCAGTTGGTACTACAGGGAGACCATGTCTCAAAAGACAAAAACAAAAATCAACCAACAAGACAAACAAAACTCAGGAACTCAAACAAAAAGTTAGAGGAAGGAAGCAAATAGGTAGTGGAAGAAATGGAGCAGAGAATATCACTGAAGACAAGCTTGGGTAAATGGATCACGTAGTCAAAGAGACTGTCAAAACAAAATGAGCCAGGAACAAATATGCAAAACCCCAGGGACACTGTAAAAAAGACCAAACCTATGAAGCATAGGTGAAGAAGAAGAAGAAGAAGAAGAAGAAGAAGAAGAAGAAGGAGGAGGAGGAGGAGGAGGAGGAGGAGGAGGAGGAGGAGGAGGAGGAGGAGGAGGAGGAAGCACAGAAAATACTTTTGATAAATCATAGGAAAAAGAAATTCCAAATCTAGGGAAAGAGATATCTATCAAGGTACAAGAAACACATAGAACACCAAACAGACAGGACCACAATAGAAACTCTCCATATCATATAATAGTAAAACACTAGATGTGTATGAAACAAAGGAAAGATATTAAAAGCTGTGGGGAAGGTCAAGTCACATATAAAGACAAGTGCAACAGAATAACAATTTACTTTACAGTGTAGGCTATAACCAGAAAGGCAGGGACCAATGGCATACAAGTCATGAAAAAACACAGATTCACCCCCCAGACTACTGCATGTAGTGAAGTTTTCAGTTGTAATGAAGGAGAAAGAAAAAAATTTCATGACAAGGGATTTAAGGAATTTATGTCCACATAACCAGATCTACAAAAAATAAATGATTGGATACATTGGTCAGAAGAGAACATTAAACAACCTGAGGAAGGCACAAAGTGTAAGTAAATTATTCCAGAACAGGTCATCAAAAGAAGTCTAAGAAAACAACACTAAAACACCAACAAAAAAGGAATTAACCAACATGCTTAATAATATGGTCAACAGTAACCCTCAATATTAATGGTCATAATACCTGAGGAAATAGGCACAGACTTACAGATTGGACTAGACATCACAATCCATAAATTTTCTGCCTCCAAGAAACACAACTCATCAACAATGATCAATACTACCTTGCTGTAAACACATGGAAAAAGGTACTCTAATCAAATGGAATTAATAAATAATCATATTTAACTATTCCAATATCTGACAAAATAGACTTCAAGAGGAAACCAGTGAGAAAACACAGGAAGGTCACTCTTCATATTCATTAAAGGAAATATCCACCAAGAAGATAATATTACAATTATATATCACATATAGGAGCACCCAATGCCATAAAAGAAACTTTATGAGCTAAAAAAATCTCACAGCGACTCAACACAACGATAGAGGGTGACTTCAGCACCCTACTGTCACCAATAAACAGGTCAACAAAATAAAATTTAGTATAGAAACCCTGGAGTAAAATGATATTATAAATCAAATGGATCAAACAGACATCTGCAGAACATTCCATCTAAACACCAAAGAATACACTTTCTTCTTAGCAGTCCTAGAAATGGATAAATTTTAGATATATATGGCATGCTAAAATTAAATCAAAATGACAGCTAATTTAAAGAGATCCATAACAACCAATGAAATATGTACAGTAATTGAAAATCACTCAACTAAAAGGAGTACAAGACCAGAAGGACACGGCATAGAGTTCTACTAAATCTTCAAAGAAGAACCTAACACAAATACTGCTCACATTATTCTGTAATATAGAAAACCAAGAAACACTCTCAAGTACTTTCTATGAAGCCAGCATCTTACACAAAACCAAACAAAGATCCAACTTAAAAGAAAATTATAGACTAATCAGGATGATAGTAAATGTAAAAATTCTCAATGAAATATTTGTAAACTTAAGCTAATAACACTCCAAAAAGATTACCAACCATGATCAAGTTGGCTTCATCCCAGAGAAGCAGGGATGGTTCAGTACACCTAATCAGTAAACTTAATCCATCACGTAAACTGACTCAAGGGCAGAAACCACATTTTCATCTCATTAGATGCAGAAAAAGGCCTTTAACAAAATACAATGTCCATTTGTGAGAGATATAGAACAATTTAAGAAGAATGGAAAAAAAACAAAAAACTGCTTTATCAGCTATACTTCTAACAGAAGATTAGTATCTCGAATATACAGAGTTCAAAACCCCAAGCTACAACAACAAAAAAATAATAAAAAATAAAAAATTGGGAGAGGAGCTGAACAGTTTCCTAAAGATGAAATGAAAGTGTCTGAGAAATACTTTTAAAATGCTCAACATATTCAGTCATCAAGGAAACACAAATTAAAATCATTTTGAGATTTCACTATATCCCACTCAGAAAGGATAAGATCGAAAATTAAAACAACAACAACAAAAACCCTGTCAAATTGTGCCAGGGATGTGGAGAAAGGGAAACTTTAATCCACTGCTGGTGACAGTGTAAATTGGTGCAGCTACTATGAAAATCAGTGTAGAGATTCCTCAGAATGATCTACCATAAGACCCAGGCAAACAACTCTTAGACCCAAAAGATATTATACACTACTAAAGAAATCCATGATCTTTGTTGCCCTGTTCATAATATCCAGAAATTGGAAACAACCTAGATGTCCATCAACTGACAAATATATAATGAAGATGTGGTACTTATACCCAATAGAATATAATTTGGCTATTTAACTTCGCAATTAAGCAATGTGTAGGTAAATGGACACAACTGGAAATAATCATTCTGACTGAGGTAACCCATACAGAGAAAGACAGATGTTGTATGCTCTCTCTCATAGTTAGATGCTAGCCTTGAAATCCTAGATAAGCATGTTTCAATTTGAAAATTCAGAGGAATTGGGAAACTAATAAATGGCCTTGGAGTTGGGAAAGGCTTTGGGGGCTGGTTGATAGATTGCAGTGATACATAGGTAGAAAGGGAAATAATAGCCTAAGAAGTGTTAAACTGAGTGGGGGATGGTAGAGCAGAGCAGATAAGGGATTATGAGGAAGATAACCAACACTAACAGCCATTAGGAAAAAAAAAAAAAATATATATATATATATATATATATATATATATATATATATATGGGAAGCTACCATATAGAAGCTTCTTAAAGTGTAGACATATACAGCATAAAAAATAATTTAAAAGGAGGTACCTTAAAATAAGGAGATGTGGCCTCTACTAGAAACCATGTATTAGTGAAATAACCTCAAGAAATGAAGTCTCCTTCTAGAATCTGTTGACTAGAGGTATCATAGGCCCTCAAACAATACTGGTCATTGCTCCTGTTCTTTGCTACTCACCAAAACTTCATTTTAAGACACTATTGCTACCAAGATTACATACATGAGCTAAGGAATAAACAAGGAGAAATCAAGGCCATATTGACTTCAGAGCCTCATCTCTACAGTTTAGCTTTCAGAGTACTAAAAGTTGTATACTACAGGAAAGGGAACAATCAGTTTTACGAAGCTGTGAATCCTGTGAACTACAACTGCCCTGTTAAGATATGCCCACCAGTGCAAGAGTGGGACAAATATTATGAGAGTAACCAACCACTTTCTAACTGGATTTTAGATCTGCTTCATAAGAAGGAGCCTATACCTGATATTGATATTGGGTCTAGGAACCTGAGGTGAGAGAAGTCACAGGGCATAGCAAACAGCTTAACAGTAGTTTTCTACTAAATAGTTATAATGCTAAACTCATTCCTAATTACTTACTGTGATACTTTTAGATTAGTATATCACTCAACACTCACCAGGGAAACTTCCTTATGCACCAGATGATGATTAACACAGGTACCCCACAGCTCACCAATTTACAGAGAATAAGAGACTACAAAGTGCTTATCCCTGAACAGGACACCTATATCAATCTTCTGTCTCCCAAGACTCAGGGATCATGGTGGAGGATGAACATAAGAAAACAGAATTTTGCAGATAGCTGGTTATTTATTCATATGAACATAGCAATAGTGACAACGTAAACTAGTTCTATTCCACCTCAAACCAGACAAAATCCCAGCATAGACATAGGGAAGTTAATTCCTGATGCTTCTTGTGACCTAATCAAAAGGTGAAATTCCTCCCCTTCGCTTTGCTCATTTGTCATTTGTTAATGTATGCTGAAGTCTTTGAAAGTGAGAAAAGCTACTTTAGCTCTTATTGTGTAGTTTCTGAAATTACTCTTTATAGTTGCTTTGAGCAAACAGAGTTAGTTATTATTTCATTGTAAAGTATTCCTGAACATTTTCTCAATAAACCTATGGCAGTGGAATTTCTTATTTTTTTTTTCAAGTTTGGGTTGGAGAAATGGCTCAGTGATTGAAAGTATTATCTACTCTTGCAGAGGACCCAGGTTTGGTTCCCAGAACCCATACGATGACTAACAACCATTCAGAACTCCAATTCCAGAGTATCTGACACCCTTTTCTGACTTCTGTAGACATTGCCACAACATGGGTGCACTTACATGCATGTAAGTGATACGCATACACATAAAATTAAAAAAAAAAATTCTTCATCTTCTGCATCATCTTCTGCCCTCAGCAGAGATAAGAACAAACAGGTAGTGAACAAACAGTAAAGTACCTCTCATTTGTTGAGCTCAATGCAGAACACATAAAAAAAGAATACAAAATGATTTTTTGTTACTGTTCCTTTTTATGAAAATGCAGCTTCTCCCTCCCACTGCTCCAAGGTCAGGCCTCCGCACAGGCTAGTGAGTGTTCAGACTTCCTCCTCTTATGATCTCTCCTGGCATGCAGATCATTTGAAACTGTCAGAGAACACCTGACTTGGCCTCCAGGGTGAAATGGCCAAATCATGCTGCACCCATCCCCCTGCTTTGGAACCATCTGCAGTCCCTCCCACCGCTCCAGGGCTTAGGCTTCCCTGCTGACTAGTAGGGACCAGCACATCCATTTCCCTCCTCTCCTTGGACCTTGTCACTATCCACCTGAGGCTACTTAAGTAGCCAGGGCTGTTTTGCTCCCCTGGAGAGCTCCAGAGTAGCCTAATTTGAGCTCTGTCAAATATAAAATCAAAAGAAAGAACCTGTAGCCTAGACCAACCAGATTTTCATGCAGAATCAGAAACCCACCAAGATAGATCAGTAATACAAACAGAATCAAACTTCAACTCAACAAAGAAAGGCTTGAGTTTCATACCAGAATGACAAGCAACAAAAGAAATCCACGTGTTTAAACCACATTTTTTTTTAAATCTCCCCACCAAACACCACCAGACAGAAGAATTCTATGAGAATCCCCTAGAGGTAACCCAGGACAGAGAATTTAAAAGAATAATCATAAACATTAAAGAATTGAACAAATTTAAATAACACACAAATAACTCAAGCAACTAAAAGAGAATAAGGACAAACTGACTGAATTCACAAAAAATATAGAAAATATTAAGAAAACTCAGGCTGAAATGAAGAAGGAAGTGAAAAGCTCAATAAGCCAAACTGAAAGGACAGGAAAAAGTCTCACCAATAGAATGAATGAAATGGAAAACAGAATATTAAGTTTGGACAGTAAAGTTGAGGAATTAGACTGATCAAGCAAAGAATATGAAAGTGAAATAAAAAACAGGAATGACCTATGTAGGAAATGCAAAACAGCATAAAAGGACCAAATTTACACATCAATGACATAAAAGGAGAAGAATCCAAGGTAAATGGTGCTGGTGAGATTTTCAACAAGATTTTAGAAGAAATTTCCCCAAATTAAGGAAAGATATACCCATACAAGTATAAAAAGCACATACAACACCAATTAGACAAGACCGGAAAAGAAAATCACCATGGCAAATAATAGTAGAAACAGCAAATACCCAGAACAAAGAGAGACTACTGAGGAGTGCAAGAGAAAAACAGAAAGTCACACATAAGGGAAAAACACCTGAGAATTGCAGCTGACTTTTCAATGCAAAATATGAAAGCCAGAAGAGCCTGAACCAAAGTGTTTCCAGTTCTAAATGACCTGGATGCCAACTCAGAATACTTTACCCAGCAAAACCCTCTATTATAGTTGAAGAGGAAAGAAAAATTTTCCACGACATGAACAAAGTGAAATAATTCATGTCCACCAAACCAGTCCTACAGAGAATACTCGAAGCAATGCAAAAGAAAGGAATGAATACACCCATGAGGTAGCACAAAGAAAATGAATGAGAGTATAATTATGAAAACACAAAATTATGCCAAGAATACAATAGTTATTAAAATGTTGGTAACAAATACACATCTGTCATTAATAACTTTAAATAGCGATGGCTTCAACTGCCCAGTCAAAAGATACAGACTAGTAGAATGGACTAAGAAACAAAATCTGTCTTTTTTGTCTGTAAGAAACTTCTCTCACCTTCAAGGATAAGGAACTACCTTAAAGTGAAAGGATGGAAGAAAGTATTCCAAGCAAATTGGCATTAAGAAACAAGCAGAAGTTTTAATTTTAATATCTGACAAAATAGACTTCAAATTAAAGCTAATTAGAAGAAATAAAGAGACTCACTTCATTATTATCAAAGGAACAATTTATGAAGAGAGTATGACAATTATGAACATATGTGCACAAAATTCTGGTGCACCAAATTTCATATAAACAGTACTACAAGACATTAAGACACAGATTAACCCAACGCAGTAGTAGCAGGGGCTTCTTCAAAACCCTATTATCTCTAATGATCATGTCAACTAGACAAAGAATAAACAGAGAGACACCTGAATTAAATGATACCATAATCAAAAGGACCTAAAACACATATACTTAATATTCCCCCCAAGCACCAAAGAATACACTTTCTATTCAGCAATTCCTAGATGTTTCTCTAAAACTGACCATTTACTGGGGTACAGAACAAACCTCAACAAATACAAGAAAACTAAAATAATTCCATGCATTCTATCAGACCACTAGGTAATAAAGCTTAAATCAACACCAAAAGAAACTATGTGAACCATGGGAATTAAGTAATACATTCATGAATGATGAATGGGAGAAAGACAAAATTAAGAAAGAAATTAATGTATTCCAGGAACTAAATGAAAAAGAAAATACAACACAGTAAAACCTCTGGGATACTTGAAAAGCAGTTCTAAAAGGGAAGTTTATAGCTTTGAATGCCTTCATTAAACAAATCAGAAAGAGGTGCTGGAGAAATGGCTCAAAGGTTAAGATTATTGACTCTTAGCTCAGTAAACCAAAAGAAATGAAGAACAAATCCAAATTAAAAAAAAAAAAACAGAGATGAAAGGAGCAACATCACAACAGACACCAGCACATTATAAGACAGTACTTTAAAAATCTATACTATATTAAATTGGAAAACAGAAAAGAAATGTATGACTACATAAACTCATAGGAACACCAAAGCAAAACAAAAGAGAGATCAACAGACCCATAAGAAATAAGGAAATTGAAACAGCAACAGAAAACCTTCCAACTAAAAATTCGCAGGCCCAGATGGAGTCATGGTAGAATACTACCAGATGATTAGAGGAAATCTATAACCAATACTACTTAACTTATTCAAAAAGATAGAAACAGAGAGAGAACTCTCAAAATCCTTCTATGAAATCAGCATCACTCCAGTACCCAAACCAAGTAAAGAGCCAATCAAAAAGAAAACTATAGACCCATATCCTTAATGAGCATATTTGCAAAAATTCTTAATAAAAATAGTTGCAAACTACATACAAATACAGGTCAAAAAGATCATCCAACTTGATCAAGTCATATTTATTCCAGAGATGCAGGGGTGGTTCAATATACATAAGTCAATAAATGTCATAAAGCATATAAATGGACTCAAAGATAAAAATCACATGGTCATCTCAACAGATACAGAAAAGGCCCTTGACAAAATTCAACATGGATCTCCAGTTATAGAAGAATGAAACTAGAATCTTTTCTTTCATCCTACACAAAATTCAGCTCCAAATGTATGAAAGACCTCATTGTGAGACCTAAAACTCCAAAACTGTTAAAAGATAAGCAGTTAACCTACAGCATACAGGTATATGAAAGGACTTTCTAAATCAGACATTAGTTGCTCAGGAATTAAGGTCAACAATTCACAAGTGGGACCTCATTATACTAAAAGGCTTCTGTATGGCAAAAGAAACAATGAAGGAAGTGAAGAGGAAACCCGGAGTGAGAGAAAATCTTCACCAGCTACACATCTGACAGAGATTTAATGTCTAAAATATATAAAGAACCTAAAAGGCAGAGTCAAAAAAAATGATGAATTACAAGATGGCATAAGGATCTGAACAGAGAATTTTCAAAAGAAGAAATAAAAAAAGGATAAGAAGCACCTTAAAAAGTCTTCAACATTCTTAGTAAATAGGAAAATGCAAATCAAAACCTCTTTAAGATTTCATCTTACCACTGTCAAACTGACTGAGGTCAAGAGAACAAATGATACCAAATGCTACAGAGGATGTGGGGGAAGAGGAACGATCATTGACAGTTGATAGGCTTGCAAACTTTCCCAATCACTATGGAAAGCAGTGTGGGGACCTCTTAAAAAGCTGAAACTGAATCTATCATATGATCTGGTAGATATCCCACTCCTTGGCATATACACAAAGGACTCATCCTACTGCAGAGATACTTGCACATCCATGTTTTTTGTTGCTCTTTTCACACTAACTAAGAGATGGAAGCAGCCTAAGTGTCCCTCAACTGACGAGTGGATAATGGATAATGAAAATGTGGTACAACTACCCAATAGGTTTCTACTCAACAGTAAAGAAAGACAAACTTATGAACTTTGCAGGTCAATGGATGGAACTAGAAACTGTTATACTAAGGGAAGTAACAGACTAAGAAAAAGAAATGATGTATGTGCTCCCTTTTTTGTGGATCTTAACACCAAACAATTATATGTGAGATTGTATTCTGATGTAACTGCAGGATCCAGGAGAATGGAAAGGAACCATGGAGGTAAAGGGAAAGAAGAGAGAGAAGAACAGTAGGAGACAGATGTTATTGAGGTTGAAATGGGTAAAATGTGGGTATTTAATTGGGCCGGGAATAGGGCAGGTTATATAAGGAGCCATAGTGGTAAATGAGCCCAAGAAAGGGAGGATCATCGGAAACAGACATTATTAATGGTGAAATGGGAAAATGGAGGTCCTTTAACTGGGGAAGGAGAAGACAGAGTTAGAAAAGGAGAGAGTGTGAAGAGAGATAAGTAATGTTTTACTGGTATGAAAAAAAATAAACAGAAGGAAATATATTAGTTCAAAAGCCTACTTAAAATGTATAGATATAATATCTTCACATGTGTCCATGTATGTAGCTGAATGCTATCTAACAGGAAACAATGCCATACAGAAGAAATCTCCCTTCAAGTTGTATTTCAGTGTAGTTCAAGAGACTCCCGATATTATACAGGCTGTTGCCGCAGTCAGTGCTTGCCTCTCAGAACTTGGAGGTAAGATCCTATTGCTGAAGGCGGAACATACTTCAGACACAGAACTGGGAGTAATGGAGCCGGAACTGACCTGGAAGCCTCCTCCCTAAAAACTAGCTGTATTCATTTTTGAGCACACTATGTAAGCTGCTAAGGGGGAAGATCAACTGATATCCAATCCCAGCTTTAAAGTCTAATAATCACTACTATGACTGGCACAGTGAACTATATTTCTGTAGTAGTATTTTTATCTTGGGGCTAATCAAGTTACCTAATTGGACTTAAAGTGCTCTCAATGGGAAGGTACTCATGTGTGGCACTGTAAGTATAGCCAAACACACATGGCTGCAGAAGTGACAGATCGTAGAGAAAACCCCATGTCTGTCACATTCCTAGACAAATGTAATGTCTTACTGTATGTTAAATATAGATTTTATATTTATGGATAGCTATGCCAGTCACCACTCATCAAAGAAGCTTCTTTTGCAACAGATGGAGACTTACAGTGTTTCACAACTGATCACACACAGAGGATCGGTGTCTGTGAGATGCCCAACTCTAAGTGACAAATCTACAATGCAACCTCTATGCCTAACATAGGGGAACAAGGGATAGAGAGAATACTGTTTCTCTCAATTCTCATCAACAAAGTTCCCTCATGCAACAGAGGGCAATGAGCTCAAAAAATCTACAAATGATCAAAGTATAGAGAATAAGAGTCTTCAGAGTGTGGGTCTCCTATATTAAACTTCACCCACCCAGGCTTTAGGGATCATTGCAGAATAAAGGGAGGAATGATTGTAAGAGTCAGGAGAGATGATGCCTGGCCACAGAGAAACAGTCTTATATACTTCTGAGACCTTGCTCATATGAAGTTATAGCAATGGTGTCCACAAACAAAAACCCAGCATACAACTGGGGAAATGGGCAGCAGGCCCCAACCTGTCCAAAGAACTATTGACAGCTGTTTACTGCCTAGTGAGGGAGAGTTGATCTTCTTTAAGGGAGAGACTTTGGATAGGTTGACTAGATCCAAGTGGTTGAACTTGCACTGTGGGATGTCAGTGTACACTAACTTAACTCAATAGGCCTTAACATATATGACAGAATTATGAAATCAGGTGAAAGGACTAAAATGATTAAGATGTTTTGTATGAAGTTCAGAAAAGTTCAAGAAAAATACATATTAAAACAAGAAAATGTAGTCTCAAGTTTCAATGAACCCAGGCTTGAGTTAGAGAGGTCTCTTCAGACATCCAAGGCCAGCAATGACTTGACTCCATAGTGGGTCAGCTCTGACTGAGTTCAAGATAGAAAAGATACCATTCATAGCAATAATTCTAGAAGCATTTTATAAAACTTCTAGGCACATTTATTTTTATTTCCCGTTTGTTCAATGTGGAAAAGCAATTGGTCTATGGAGATGGTGCAGTCAAGTCTATAAACAGTTATTACATTTCAATTAAAGATGCATAGAACTCTACATATTTGGTTTTCAGGAAATTAGTGAAAATCTTTTTTGATGTTTCAGTTCACAAGGGGTTCTGTCCCACACATTTGGCTCTGGGCATGATAGTCAGACTTATTCAAACATCAAAGAGCATTTTCCCAGCATAGATCATTTGACCTGGGGTTAAATTTTCCTAACATACTAGTCTCTACTCAAAGTCCTAAGTTTTCCAGCTGCTTTGGGAGTTTTGCGGAGTCAACTTCAACAGGCTTCCTTGTGTAGAATATTGCTGGTCAACAATTTTTTACAGAACATGCTCTTGATTGATTCATTGCCTTTGTTAAATGTTCGCAGATCACTGAAATAAAAACCAGAGGTTTTTGAGATGGAAGTTTGAGAAGAGAATTAGCATTTATTAAACACCTATCATGTTCTTGTCACTTGTCTTGAATTATCTCATTAAATTCATGCATTAACACTCTGAAGTTATGTTCTTCCTTCTTCAGGTGAAAAGAATTCAGATTGCAAGGAAGAAACTTGGATTGCAAATATATATGTACTAATATACACAAGGAATGCACACTGACCTCTCCACTTCCAAAGCATGTGACTGTTCTGTCTTCTGCTGAACAAAGATGTCAGGACTACAGCTCATTTTCCAAATCATCACATCTTTTCCACTTCTGTTTTCTTTGCCCATCCATTCTCATGGACACCCTTCATAATAGCTGAGTCTGTCATCTGCTTTTTGTATGTACCTCAACTTCCTTTTTAGGAAATAAAATGAAGAAGTGATAATCAAATGATAAAGGAACTGCCCTCTGCACCCTGAAGCAGTATTGCATGTGATGGAGTGGGGGTTGTGCAGGCAGAGCAAGACTGCAGGCAGAACTTCACACTTCCATCAGCTCCCATGAAAAATAACATATGGAGAGAACGTTTATTCGAAGAAACAGATTTTGTTTCTAGCTGCTCTCCAGCAGTTGAAAGAGAAAGAAAGAAAGAAAAAAAAGCCTTTTAACAGCCATCTGAAAACACTCCCCCAATGAGAGAAATATAGTTGATCTTTTTTCAGACTGCAGAATTAACATTAAAAAATCTGAGTCATAATGATTCAATTTAAATCTGTTTACTGAGCTCTTATTACCATGGATCTACCTCTCTGCTAGGGATGGCATGATGTCTGTCCTCTAAGCTTATGTTTTATATTTTTGGAGAAAAGCCACTTACCATATTGTATTTTCTTTTAACTGTTTTCAAATCATTTCTCTATTTATTCATCTCTTTATAGTTTTTAATCTTCTGACTTTGTGATAAAAATAACCCCAGTAGTATCTCAGAAAATAAAGACGCTCTCCTGCACCCAGTCATTTTTGTTTGCAATCACTCATTTGTTCTCTAACACTCAGTTATTGGTTCAGATCTGGAATGATCCACACCTTCTCGCCCTGTAAAATTCCTCAGGCCCAGAAAAAGGGCATTGCTGGGAAACAAATTTAAAAGTTCAAATTAAAACTGTTTCTTCCCTTCAAGCTCCTGATATAAAAAAAAAAAAAAGTATTCACAGCAGCATATGTATAGGTTAGATTTTTAACCACATGAAAATTGAGGCAGACTAACCTCTTGGAAATCTTGTGCTTTTTGAAACCAGAATGCAAAAGAGAATGAGAAACCTAGGGTTGTGCTTCAAAATACACATGTGAGCTTTTCTCATGCACCCTGACTAGTCTTATAAATAGCCCTTCCTTTTGTGCTAGCCGTCCCTCCCTTTAAAGCCTCACTGAACATTCTTCACCTTCCAGAAGCAATCTTATAAAAATCACTATTTCTCCCTATGAAGACTTGCTCCTATTGCAAATCATTGTTAGTGTGTGTACATGAGGTTCTAGCTTACCTTTTAACTGCTCCTTTAAATAGTTGTTTATCTGACCTCCTGAACACTTCCCAAAAGAAAGTCTCTTCAGTGAGAGATGATCCCAAAAAAGGAGCTATAAAATTTAGACCTGAGTAGTCAGAAAGACAAATGCTCATCAGCATGGAAGGTAAGTTCAGGATGAATATAAAATTATCATCAAATGCTGTTGTTAAGAAAAATAAAAGAAGTTTTATTTGAAATTGCAATAATGAAGAGAAATGAAAAGTACAATTTTATGATACAAATTTATTTAGAGTTAGGAGATTCTATGTAGATAATCAAATGCTAGAAGAATTTTTTAATGTCTCTTAAAGGAATTCATACATGAATCTATGATATTTATATCACTTCTTTCCCTCATTCTTTCCACTCCAGTTCCTCTTTTGCCCCTTTTTCCAGTATGTTCCCTGAGCCTTAGGATCAAGGATTTGTGTTACAGAAGCCTCAGTGGTGTCTGGGCACTCCATAGTCCCTCATTCTCTGCATTATGAGCAGTTATTGATTTCTGTAACAGTCTCTGCTGCAGAAAGAAGTTTCTTTGATGAGGGGGTGAGGGCTGTACTTATCTATGGGAATATGGATGAATATTATAATATATTTAGGAAAAGGTCAATAGTAGTTTCCCTCTTAGAGACTACTATGAACTCTCCAACCATGGGTTCTTGGCTATGATTATAAGACTAAGCATGAATTTTCTCTTATGTAGTGGGCCTTATGTTCAGACAACAGTTGGTTACCCCCGAGATAAAAGTGCCATTATTGCACCATTGGGGATATCTTGCTAATCCAGTCAATGTTGTGGTTCATAGGCTTTACAGCTGTATAGGACTTCTGATAACTTTTTTGGCAGCTTGCATAGTACCTTCAAATACCATGAGAACTAGCTTTTAGGGAAGTGGCCTCCAAGACATTATTAGCTTCTTCTTCCAAGTCCTGTGACAGAAATGTGAGGTATCTCCAGCAATGAGAAACTATCTTTAACTTCTGGGAGTCAACCAAGGGCAATGGTAATAGTCTATATTGTCTCAGGAGGCTCTTGCCCCCCGCTTTAATCCCAGCACTTGGGATGCAGAGGCAGGTGGATCTCTATGAGGTCAACACCAACCTGGTCTACATAGTGAGTTCCAGGCCTTCTGGGGCTACAGGGAGACCGTGTCTCAAAAAGACTGAGAGATGGGGGCGGGGAGAAAAGAAGAAGAAGAAGAAGAAAAGAAGAAGAAGAGGAAGAAGAAGAAGAAGAAGAAGAAGAGGAGGAGGAGGAGGAGGAGGAGGAGGAGGAGAAGAAGAAGGAGAAAGAAGTAAGATAAGCTAAGGGAGGCTTTCCAGTCAGGAAGATTAACTCATGGTTTTGGATACTGCACAAGTTGCCAAGAGAGAAAAACAATAAATGGTCCAACCCAGCTGCAGAGCCCAATAAATAATGACTGACACAGCAAACTTTTGCTATTGGTACAGTTGGTACTTTTATCTTGGAGACCATCAACAACAGTTTGATTGTATTTAAGGCTTGCTCAACTGGAGGGAATTTATGTGTAGTACTATAAACATAGCCAAATACACAGGGCTGGAGAATCACAGCTCTTGGAGGAAAACCTACTTGTACCACCTCCTTAGACAAACATAATTTCTTACTTTGTTCTAAATATGCATCTTCATATCTACAGACAAATGTAGCTTTTACTCCTCTCCAAAGAAGCTTCATTTTGAAACAGTTGGAGACTCTTACAGATTTCCAGAACTACTCAAAAGACACATCTTCAATACTACCTGTACACTTGGGATGAATGAATATCTTAATTCTCATCTGAGAAGTTTCCTTATGCAGCAGATGACTAACACAAAAACCCTCAACTGGCCAATGTGCAAAGAACAAGAAGCCACAGAGTGGCTCTAATAAGACACCTATTTCAAACCTTTGCCTCCCAAGGCTCAGGAATCATCGTAGAGGAGGAGGTGGAAAGGCTGTAAGAGCCAGAAGGGGTGAGTGACCACAAGCAGATTCTTCCAGACAGCTGGTCATTTACACATATTAACTCACAGCAGTTCACAAGTCCTGTGCAGGCTCAAACTAGAAAAAAATCTCACTGTAGACCTGAGGATGTGGGTTAGAAATCCTAAACCTACCAAAAATTTTTGGTAATTGATGGCTGCTAGAGGGAGAAAGACTGTCTTACCGGGATGGGAGTCTTGGTGGGCCCAGTGGATGGATCACACTAGAGGGCATTTGGGGACACAAATCAGACTCAATAAGCCATATTATATATATAAGAGAGTATATTAAATTGGGTGCAAGAGACAGTGGGGGGAGATACAGAGAGGGGAGGGAATCTAAGAAACGTTATACTATATTGTATAAAAATAGCAAAAATTCCATAAAAATTAAGCTAAAATTAAAAAAAAAACTACAGCCACGCTAATAACTGGACTTAAGATACCCAAAATCTCTGTATTGACATATTAGGAAAGGAGGAAATAATGTAAAGGAAAAATAAGCAAAAATAGGAAGAGGGACAGAAGGAAAAATAGCTCAAAAGTAGATATTTATATTCATTTGGAATGGATTCAATGGAAATGACATTACATCTCCCGACCCGGAGTCTCGTGTTGCCTCTTTTTCCTCCATCCTGCGAGGCCTGCAATGGGAATCTGTTATTTTCTCTGAAAAATAAGGCTAAGAAAAGTTGCCTCCATGAAGCTGCTGCGGGGAGACGAAGTGATAAACGGTGCTGATGTTGCGCGTGGCATATCGGAAGCATCTGCAGTGAAAGATGCACCTGCTTTCAAATGTGGTGCTGCCCTGTCTCTCTGCAGCTGAGAAGGCCCAGGAGCAGATGCCCCAGCAACAGCAGCAGAGCTAATGCTCAAACCTTGACTGTCAAATATCGTTTTCTGTTAAACAGAGCCAGGGCTAAATGAAGAAGAAAAGCTAATTCCAAGACTTAGAGAAGGAAACCCATTAACATAAATTTAGAATGTATTGTGCCAAAAAGTAAGAAGTCTAGCCAATGTACTAGTACAGCAGGGGATGCCAGGAATGGAAAAGACTGTTTGGGTGAGGTCAAGGGGTTCTCTTGGCACCTTCTGTTTGGTTTTACAGTGAATCAGAAACTATTTTAATAAATAAGTCAATAAATAAATAAAGCTTATTAGGAGGTGGAGGAGGCAGAGAAGGAGGTGGAGAAGGAGGTGGTGGTGGTGGAGAAGAAGGAGGAGGAGGAGGAGAAGGAGGAAAGAGAAGGAAGAGAGAGGTCTCTTAGCAAAGGAACAAATGCATTAAACAATAAATAAACAAACCTGAAACAATCAAAACATTAAAATAAATTATTCTAAATCCATGATAGTTTAATGTGATTGTCAACTTGATTAGATTGAGAAGAGCCTAGGAGATTACTGAAACGCACTTCTGGTTGTGTCTGTAAGGGAGTTCCCAAAGGGGACTGAGCAAGAAGAGAAGATCCAGCCTGAATGTGGGCTGTGGGTGGCACCCACCCATACGTAGGTGGAACCCCATATCAAAGAGAACATAGAAATGTCCAGGAGTGCAAGCATTCTTGATCTTCTTCCCGTCATAGTGAGGGGATCAGCTCTGCTGTGCACAGCTGCCTGAGGGACTTCCTCAACAGGGACCCAGAATCTACAGAGCAAAGGACTTTGGAGAGAAACTTCTGAAACCTTGAACCCAAATCAATCTTCATTTCTTAAGTTGTTTATGTCAAGGATTTAGTCATAGTCATGAAAAATTCTAATACAATGCCAAACACAAAAATAAATATTTATATGCTCGTGTTATATAAAGAATTTCCTAAGTATGCGATGAAACGAAAAGGGGAGAGATCTTGAGAGAACAGGTCCAGTGAACAAGCAGAGAAGGAATGAATGACACGGAGGCAGCGACTAGAATACCAGAGGATCAGATGGCGGCTGTTAAGAAGGTTAAGACTGAAGGAGAAAAGACGTATGTGTCTTATTCTATGTCACTTACCCAAAGTTTATTAGTTACTCTGACAGTTTCTTCTTATGTCTACAAAGTCTATGAAAGACCTCCTTCTGAGAGGTGAAGCTTAATTCTCCCAGTTGAGTGAAACTTTATTTACTGATTAGAGTAAATAACATTATTAGAGTAATAACAAGGCATATTCGTACAATGAAAAAGACAGCCTTGCCTCTGAGGTATTGTTCCTCAGCATCCATAAATTCTGTCATAAGAAATTTCAGATAAACCCAAATTGACGGACATGTTGCAAAGCACTCAACATGGACACCAAGGAAAACTTAAAGAACAGTCACAGACAAAGCTAAGAGCACATGGTGTGTTGATGCAGATGTGGCATATAGGATGGGAACCTAGAACAGATAAAGCACATCAAAAGAAACGTGGAAAATAGGAATAATATGTATGTTTTTTAGCTCGTTGTAATACATAAATTTTAATTGTGCACTGTTCATGACTATATCAACACCAGGAAAAGCTGAGCAGAGGGATAAACTTATCCTTTCACTGTCTTTCTAACTCTTATTTAAAGCTAGATTCATTATTTTTTTAAAGATAGAAAAACATACTTAAGATTAACAAGATACAAAGAAATCAAACAAGATGATGCCTATGAAAATATCTGTAAATTGTGAAGCACTAGACTAGTCACTATTATTATGTAAGCAATAATGAAAGGCAGTGCTTCAGAAAGCTAGAATGGATTTAAAGTGACCAACATCAGGGTGACTTGAATGGACCTGCCCATTTAGCCAGATCAAACAAACATCCCCAACCCAGGAACAGCATAAATTTAGTTGATGAGATCTGAGAGCAGCTTCCAAGATGACCCTGTGTGACCCTCAGCTTTTAGTCTTTGCCCCCTTGTGGACCCCTCCCCCCACCTAATACGCCTATCTAAGGGGTCCAACTTCTATAACCAACAGACGAGAGGAGAAATGCATCATGCTCTTTGGTTCTTTCTTTCTTCTCTTCCATTTTATCTTCATGATAATACTGCCTCTAAGAGGGAGTTTCGAGCAATTTGGAGAGATGAGTCAAAACTATCAAAGAAATAAATATTTGGGTGAGGGGCCAGGTCATTAAAGACATCATGTCTTCTGCTTTGCTTTCATAGATTGATTAAACTGGAGCAAGTTAGCTAACATATTATGAGAACAGGCAAGCCACCCAGTGGAAAAAAAACTGAAGCCTCCTAACAAGTACCAGCACTATGTTATCGGTAGCAGATTCTCCAGGTTCTGGCAAGATAATACATAGTGCGCAGGTTCAGCTGACATCTTGACTACAGTGGAAGAGACCCAGATCTAGGATGATCCAACTGAGTCACAGATGCATTCTTGACCCAAAGAAACTGTTAAACAGTACATGCTTATTGCTCCGAACCAGTCATCAGTGGAGTCAATGCTATGTACCAATAGATAGTCAATATAATAGTCTTTGGCAAATAAGTAATAAACATTTGTCTGGGAGATAAAGGCCTAGAAATGTTAGTATGAAAAGAAACAAAATTTAAATGACATTCTGGGACAAGGGGATTGGGAAATGTAGTGTATTCTTTCTTTCCTATTCTTTGTTTTGTTTTATGATAATCCAGACTTATCCAGTAATTAAATGTAGACTTTTGCTCCTTTTCTGCTTCTTTTCTATTTTATTATTTGCTTTTTAATTAATTTTAATGGAATACTTGCATATATATATATATATATATATATATATATATATATATATATATATTAAGGCATAGAGAGTCAGGTCTGTGTCCTCAAATGCCATCAGTGTGGATTCATCCAGTGGAACCTGGTCAATCTGCTAAGTCTCAACCTTAAATGAAACTGAATCTATTCTTCCCAGCAGTCGTTTGTGCCAGCAGCTCCTCAGATGGGCTTAGGGTTTCTTATTCACTTCCCCATGTCTATTCTTGGATATTTGTCTGGCTTCAGCTTACATGTGACTTGTGCTTGCTGTCACCAATGCTGTGTGTTCATTCGAGTAGCTGACCAGCTCTCCAGGAAACTCTGCTTCCTTGTGGTCATCTACCTCCTCTGGTTCTTGCAATCTTTCCACCCCATCTTCTGCAATGATTCCTGAGCCTTGGCGGGCAGAGTTTGATATAGGTGTTTTACTCAGAGATAAGTAGTCTGTAGCCTTTTATTTTCTGCACATTGGCCAGTTGTGGTTCTGTGTTAATCACCATCTGCTGTATAAGGATACCTCTCTGCTGAAGAGTTGAGAGATGCATTAATTATGGGTATAACGATACATCATTAGAACTCAGTTTAATAGTATATTTATTTAGCAGAGCAATTAATTGTATTGGGTTTTTCCCCCTGGCTTGTGGGTGTCTAGCCTTGGGTTCCTAGGCCTGAGACTATTTTTATTTTTATTTTTTTGAGACAAGATCTCACTCAACGTACAACGCGGGCTGTCTACATGAATGTAAACTTACATTCCTCCAGCCTCAGTCTGTCTTGTGCTGGGATTACAAACATGAATCACTACACTTAGGTTTGCTGTTTTTCTGACAGGTCAAGTAACAATGAAAGCCTGGCAAAGTGGAAGACCAAGATTGGAGCCAATATTGCCTAAATACACCAAAGACAACCTTGGTAGAACTTGCCAGGAACTGAAGTGTAGTTTTCTCTTTACTGGGATTTTTTTTTATTGTTGCAATTTCAGTTGTTGCCTCTAAGTATCAAAACATCAGCGGTCTCTGTGGAGACATTGTTCAGAAGCTGTGTTTGTTTATGTACAGAGGGAAAAATCGAACACACGGAGTTTATTTTGAGGTATAAATCTAGCTAATTTTTTTTGCCAATTCTAGTCATGTGATTTGAGGAACTTCACATTCTTCTGTCCTTGATGTTGTCGATGGGAAGATAAGCATACATGAAACATGCTGTCTAGGATTGCCTAAGGAGTTTCCTAAAGTTTCAGGACCATTTTAGAAAAATTTAAGTGTCATGAAGGCTGCTTCTTTTCAACAAAATAATTTCTTCTCACTAGCTTCTGTAATTCAGATAAAAGGTGTAAATGTTCTAGTTGTTGAACACAGTTCCAAAGGAAACAGGGCTAACCACTGAGTTTCCAAAGATGTAAATGGCACAAGCCTGTATTTGGTGTCCAAGCACAAATCTCTGGCTCACTGAACTTTTTTGTAAGGCTGAGATTCAATGCTGTCAACATCACTCTTCCTAGAACTGATATTTTAAAATTGAGAAGCAATTTAGTGTGCATCACCTGTTTTATTAGTCCAGGCTAAAACTAATGACATATTTTAATAGCAAAATGGGCAGTTGGGCACCTGAACTTTACCCTGTCATGGATCATTTTGGCAGCTAGTCTTTTTATTTATCAATCTGATTGAAACCTCTTCCTGACACAAACAAAGAGATTCTTCTTTGTTCGGGATTTCCATAAAAGGTGAAATAGAAGCCTTTTTCAGACAGACTGATATGTTTGAATAAATTAATTTTCTTAGGCTTTAAGCCACAAAGGTGAGCAAGCAAATGCCTCTTACCTACATCTTTATGTACTCCATAGGAGAGCAAATTTATAGGATTACATAATGTTCATTTGACTTGACTTCTACTGTGCCTGCTTTAAATCACTGTTCAGATTTGTATTTGTAAATCTCAGATAATCCTTAACCTTCAGTAGTGGGTTATTTGAGCAATATGAGGCCATGTGTTTGTCTCTATGTATGCATACCTACATTGTCTGTGATGTTGAGGGAGGAGAGCCTAGCTTGGTTTTTAATCCTTTTTCTTTATAGAGAACATACCTCAAAGGGTTTCCTTTCCCAGCTTCTTAACTTCTCTTCCAAGCATAATGAATATATTCGGTCTAGACAGACCGAACAGCTGACCAGTGATCTATCCATCATGGTTTTAATCATTTACAGTCTGATTCCTGCACAGTGATGCCTGATATTTGGTTTTGAAGAATGCCTTTCTGGGGAACACATTCAATCCAATATTTCAGAGCAATAAATTACCCATGTTTGGAGGTCTTTGGACAGCCTGTATTATTTTGTCCTTGTTGAAAATAATGAGTGATTTAGAACAACGTTCCCTTTTGAATTGAAATACTAAAGATTAGATTTTTAGAGTTTAAGATCGTAAACAGGACCTCAGCAAATAAGCTGGGCCCAATTCTCCACAAGGGGCAAGGGAGGAAGCGCTGGGGGCGGGGGCTGGTGGCTAGGATGAAGACCTGAGGGAAAAACATAAGAGTCTGTGCAGACTCATTGGATTGAGAGAAACATTTTGTACTCTGGCCTGTCCTGGATGCTCATTCAGCTGTGTGTTGCAGTTACAGTAACAGGAGGCAGAGCAGAGCTCTGTGCAGCGGTTGTGATCTCTCTGAATTATTCTGAAGAAATGTAATGTTCCTGTACTGCTGATGAGCTGACCTCCATCTATTCCCACCTGGGAGACTGGGCTCGGAGGTCACCACTGTTGACAGCACGGATATATCATAAGGGGAACTTATTTTCAGCAGAAATGTGTTTCTTTGCATTTCAGAAATTAATCATATGAAATTATAATACAGCTGTTTAAATGCTGTATTTAAACATTTGTTTTCATATGTGAACATATATATATATATATATATATATATATATACATCCTCAAGTGAATATATGAATTAAAGATATGAATTTTTCCAGAAAAATAATACTATGAGTAGTGACTAGGTTTGCAGCCTATATAACAGTGATATGAACTCCTACTTTGGTTAAACCAGAGTTTTTGATTCAATTTTAAAATGAGTTAAGATAACTTTCCATAGGGCAATTATTATAACAGATCAGAGTTACTGCTTTTTATTCTTGTGGGTAGCACTTTGAGAAGGTTTTTGTGCCCTCTTTGAATCTCAGTTTCCTAAACTATACTACAAGACTGTACAGACTGTGGCTTATAGATCAAATCTGGCCTGCCACCTGTTTCAGTATGACTTGTAAGCTAAGAATTTTTTTATATATTTTTAAGTGTTTAAAAAAAGCCAAAGAAGAATAATGTTTTATGAAATGTGAACATTACATGGAATTTAAATCTCAGAGTTGATAAATAAAGTTTTATTGGAGCTTGGCCATGCCCATTTGTTTGCATACTATCTCTGTCTGCCTTGTCTGCAACCTTAGTGTTACAACTGCAGAAAATTACGATAGAGACCGTATGGCTCTTGGAGCCTGAAATACTTCATCTATTTTTCTTTGCATTAAAAGTTTGCCCTGCTGTGGGAGCTACTTTGGGGAATTATCATAGGACTGAAAGTTATGTAAAATGCTTTGCACAGGGACTCATAGGGAGCAATCATGGAGGTATGGCTACTCATGGAAATGGATGTGCAGCTATATAGATAGAAGAAAAGACAAAGTTCAAAAGCAATTCCAACATGCATGCATTTCCCATTCATTAACGAGGAGGCATGTGGGTGATGTGTTCTAACTTGCTGGCAATTGTTATTCCCAGTAGTGAATTCAGCACGCGTTCTAATAAGAAGTAAAATTTTCCCCATAGAAATTATTTCTTTATTAGTTACTGTTATTGCTTATTTCATAGTGAGAATCTCTATTAAAATAAATAGAAGCATGTCGGTGATCCTAATAATGAGAAAATTCGTTCTAAAGGCAGGCTTTATGTTCTAGCTCTGGGTTACTGGAGTGATGAATTAAATGTGAGGCCGCATTCCAGGACCAAAGTCTGTCCCCTTCACTAAGTGCCTCCCTCTGTCAAGAACCATATAAATATTTGTTCTAAAATTTTCTAACAATCTTATAAGAAAAGCAGGGGCTGCACAGATGATGGTTCAGTGGGTAAGGGCACTAACTGCTCTTTCAGAGTTCTCCCTCCACCCACATGGAGGCTAAGAAACATTCAAAACTTCAGTTTCAGGGGATATGAACCCCTCTTCTCACTTCCACGGGCATTGCACGACACAGGTGCACTCATACACATTCAGGCAATACACTGAAACACATAGAAATATAAATAATAAATAAAATTTAAAAGAAAAGAAAAGTAGATGACTGAGACTAAGAGGAGTTGACGTCACTGACGGGAAACTCATAGAGGATTAGGCCACTCGACAAAACAGTGACAGCTTGTAGAATGCACACCCCTCCCCATCTGCTGCTTTGACCATAAGAGGTCACCATGTAGACAGGAGCCCATCTCCGGTGACAGTATGGGGATTTGTTTCTGCATGATTTCTACTGCGATCATTATTTTAAATCAATAACCACAGTGACTGTGCTGTGAATGCCACACCAGTCACAATGCCCACTCCTGGGGTTAGTCATAAGTATCTATGGCCGATGATGAAACAGACACAGGCCTACATGGTACAAAATAAAACAAAGGCCTGTCCAGTGGATTTTACAGTTCAATGAAAGGAAGTCAATAAAATCGTAAAAATAGACAGAGAGAGTTTAGTCTTACCTAATGAAGGAGGTAGAAGCAAGTCTTTGATTGGATGGAGAGAAGGAAGTGCTCTCAGGGAGGTCTTCCCTTTGAAGCTGGGATCTGGGTCTCAAGGGTTCAGCTGTGTAATGACCAGGGAGAAGAGTGTCCTAAAGAAAAACAGTGGCCAAGGCCAGGGCCTTAGAGCAGGAGTGAGTTAGATATACACAAGGAAATGAAAGCTGGCCAGGTTAGGTCAGTGTGACTATCAGCACGTAAGTACTTGCCACCAAGGCTGACAACCTGAGCTCTGTTTTCAGAACCAGCACGATAGGAGAGAACCTATTCCCTGAAAGTTGTCCTCCGACCTCAACACACACCTCTCCTTCCATGGACATGAATAAATGGAAATAACTGTTTTTAAAAGTGAAGAGACTCCTGTGCTTAGCCCCTATGGAAAAATGAAAAAGTCAAATGTCACAGTCTTAAGCAGGGATCTTGAAAAAATATTATTAATTGTAATAGAAAGCCACTGCAGAATGCTGAGTTTCATTGCTTGATTTTTGCTTTTTTCTAATATTTTATTTATTTTTATTTTATGTGCTTGAGTGTTTTGCCTGTGTGTATGTAAGTGTACCACATGTATGCAGTGCTTATGGGGGCCAGAAGAGGATGCCAGATCAACTAGAACTGGACTTATGGATGGTTTTTAGCTGCCATGTGAGTGCTAGGAACTGAACTCAGGTGCTCTGAAAGAGTAGAAAGCGTTCTTAATCACTGAGTCACCTCTCGGGGCCCTAATTTTTATTTTTAAATGCATATTTGCTCTTAGGTAAAGTATAGGTTGAAGAGGTTCAGGAAAGCAGAGACACCCAGATCTCCAAACAGACTGTGGAATGGCATGCAGAATGTAACTGCCTTTAGTGTTGACAAGACTTTATTAACAGCATTTCCTCGAATTCATATCCCTATAGAGTTTCCTCCCTTTAAATATGTTCTATCCCTAAGTTTATGACTCACTGGAATTGATATAATGTGTCAGAAGTGATGTTGTACCAGTTGCAAGCCTAAGCCCCAAAGTGGCCATGCTGTGGCTGCTTCTATGCTCATGTTGTTAATTTTATTTTAAGGTGTGTGTGTGTGTGTGTGTGTGTGTGTGTGTGTGTGTGTGTGTGTGTGTGCAGTTGCCTTGGAAGGCCAGAAGAGGGTATCAGATTCCCTGGAGCTGGAGTAGAGGAGGGTATCAGAGTCTGGGGAGCTGGAGTTGTATGTCATTGTGAGCTGTGTGATTTGAGTGCTGGGAACCAAACCCAGGACCTCTGCAATAGCAGAAAGGACTTTTAACCAGTTAACCATCTCTCTACCCCATGTTCTTTTTACTGTCTTTTTTTATTTTTTTGATACCGAATCACTATGTAGCACGGGCTGGCTTCAATTCATGGTGATCCTCCTACCTCACCCTCCCAATTACTGGGACTGTCATCATGTACCAACATAACCGTTTACTGCTTTTGTGCTCTTGGGATCCCCGAGATATCACGTAACGAGAAGACACTTGAAAAGACATCATGCAGAGGGAGAAAGAAGATGGTGTTAGAGAACAAAACATCTTCACTGCACCCTGTCTAAAGTAGTGGTCCCCTAGTGAAAGGAGACATATCAGTACCTATGACAAAGACTCTCAGAAGAGCCTTTAAACTCTGGTTATTCCTCCTTGAGGAACTTTGAACCATTATAACGACTATTGGTTTAAAAGATTAGGTGTTGGGATTGTCTGTTGTACAACAAAAGATGATTAACAGACAAAGAAATGAGATACGTCAAAGTCAAGTGTTGCTGTAATCAAACACTGAAATCAATAACACATATACTGGAATTAAGTGGTTCTGTCGGAATGCTTTTGCTCTCATTGGCAGCAAAGAAGTTGGAAGTGCACTACAAAGTTTTCTGTTGGGAATGGGGAGAAGAGAATGCGATGTGTACACTGACGGAATCATTACTGAAGCTACCAGCTGCAGGGAAAAAAGCGAAATTGTGCCCAAGGAACTTGTGAATGTGGCTAAGGAGATTCTTAGGCAGAGTGCTGAAAATGCCATTTAAGTTCATTTTGCTGTTTATGACAATATATGGGAGGGGCATGATGAGATTAAAAAAAAGATACTGTTCCATCTTCAGGAAGAATTTATTTTTAAAAAACACAAAGGAACGAAGTCTTTATGAGTTGAAAATCAAGATGATCATTTTAGGATTTTCTGTGAAAGATTATAAAAACTCAAAGGTGTTAGGGCAAAGATCAAAGCTAGGGCACTCCCAGTAAAATCCAGCCTCAGGGGATAGATCATATCATGCAGTGGCCTTAGAGAAATTTAAGATGCTGTCTCAGAGACCTTTTTATCTAGATAAAGAACTTTAAGAGTCTTAAAGGCTTTGAGCAGAAGACCCCTAGTCATCAGCCCAAAGCTAAACTATCTCAAAGAATTTTCCAGGTATGGCTTTGTCTAATGGAACCAACTACAATAAGAATTTATAAGAAACTCAGAAAGCTTTTAAGAAAATTATAACTACTGAATCATCTCTAGCTTTGACTGATTTGAACAGAAATCCTTTACCTTGTAAAGAGTTGTCTGGTCTTCCAAAGTTTATGAGCAGGAAGAGACTGTGAAAACACAGACCACTGCTAATAAAAGGAAGATGATTCACTGAGAAGTATGGCAAGTCAAAGAAGTTTCAGCAAGAGGAAAGGAGCCTAAGCAAGGCCTGGAAGTGTTTGGTTGGACTTTATATCAGTTACTGTCTCCCACTTCCCTGTACAATGGATTGAAATTGTGATTTGGTGCTCTTGGGCAGAATGTAGTGAGGGATGGTCAAATGATTAATTATCTTGTTTATTAGTCTTCATATCAACAAGCCATTCTCACATAAGAGATTGGAGAACTTGTCTCCTGAGACGCCTCCTCTTCACCCTATTCCACCTCAAACAAATTTAAGCAATGGTTCTGGACCCTAGTCTAAACCTAACTTTATAAGGCAAAAGAACTTTTCAGGTTTTAAGAAAGGGTAAGTTAAGTTTGCATGTGGGATAACTGTCAATCATTCAGCAAGTATTTACCCAGGTGAATTGAAAGCTGGTCTCCTTACAGGAATCTAAGTATGAATGTTGATAGGATCTTTAGATCACACTTGCCAAACTCCTGGAACCAGTCAAGATGTCATTCAAAATATAAATTAATAAAAAAACTGGAATACAGCTGCATGACAAAATATTCTTCAACAATAAAAAGAAAATAGGGTAAAAGGACCCAGAAAGATGTGAAGGAAATTTAGTTACATGTTATCTAATAAGAGAGGAGTCAGAAACGACCATGCATTAGAGCAACATAATTACTGAATAGGTTGATAAGACCAAACTCAGCTATGAAAAAAATTACCAAACTGTCTTCCAACATGTACCACTTCATGTTTCTACCAGTTATGACGGGTTCTTACTCTTTACCAGCCCCACCAACCACTGCTGCTGTCACTTTCTTTATTGTTATTGTTAATTCTTTAGGATGCTCTGTGTATAATTATATCATCTATGAAGAAAGGAAAGATGTATAGTTCCTATGTACTTTCTTCTATTTTACTAATGCATTAATTTCACAAAATAATTGGTTTCCTTCTAAGTGCATACACACATACATAATGTACTTTGATCATATTTGCCCTCTGTTTCCTTCTCTTCTGTACACTCTCTTGATAACACTTTCCCCTTCCCAAAAATCCCTGTCTCTCCTTCATCACATTTTTCATCATTGTTTTAAATCTAGATTCAGCAAATGAGAGAAAACATTCAGTAGCTGTCGTTCTTAGTCTGCCTTATTTCACTTTACACGGTGATCCCCAGTGTCATTCATTTCCTTGAAAATGTCATAATTTCTTTATGACTGAATCAATATTCACATTTTTTGTCTTATTTAACAAGTTAGAACTTTTACCATGATGTTGAATGAGAGTGGTGAGAGGCACATCCTTGCCCTGGAGGAGAGGATTTAGTTTCTTACTGTTAAATATAAAATGGTTTTTAGTCATGTTTTATATGTATTAGGAAGCTTCCCCTCTTTTAGCTTGTTGTTTGTTTTGTGGATATTTTTACATGTTTTTTTCTCAATCTTATGAGAGATAATAGGAATTTTTCCTTTTTATTTTGTGGATATGATGGGTTGTTTAGATTGATTTTCAAACACTGAGCCAGCCTTAAATATCTCACAAAACCTTGCTTGATTATAGTATGTAAGTGGTTTTTATGTATTGTTGTATTTGACCAGCTAGTGTTTTGTTGAAGATTTTTGTATACGTGTTCACAAAAGATATCAGTTTTTAGTCTTCCTTTTTTCTTTTCTTTCTTCCTGGTACTGCCTTTTTATGCCTTGAAGAGCTCATAATCCTATCATCTATTCTTTAACTTCTGGATTGAAGTATATCTCTTGAGAAAGTCAATATGATTCCAATTACTTTCCTTTGTATGTGGACACTTTAATTTTGTTACTTTAAAAAATCATTTTTGCTCTTTGTCAGAAGTTTGAAGCTTTACAAGTATGATATGTCTGAGAATTTTTAAGAATAATTGTGCTAGATATTTGGTAAGGTTTTTAATTTGAAAATGACTGCTTAATTTTGATTTTTTTCTTGATAATTCAGTGCTTGTTTACTATTTTTTGTCCCCTCTCTATTTTCTGCCCCTTTTCCAAACTCTTATTTGAGTCAGTATTAAGGCCTCCTAGACTGATATACTAATATTCTTACCTTTTTAAGCCTGGCTTAATTTTCATTTTATTATGTCCTTTAATCTCTGAGTATACCTTAGCTTTATTATCTAATTCTTATAATAAATATTTTATTTCCATTTTAATATTTCCAGTTTTAACAGGCTTATCTGACAGTTCTGTTTTTATATAGATATGGTAATATTGGGTGCCATGACTTCTCATTTATCTGAGAATATAAATTACACTTTTAATTTTAGGTTTCATCTGTTCCCCTTATTCCCTGTTTTCTGAGTTTTGTTTTTTCTCACTGGACTTTTGGGGATATTTGGGGGTTGAGAAGATGAAGGGAGACTTTCCTCCAAAGCTGATGATATTGTTTGGTCAGAAATTTCAATATTTAAAGCATTAAATGTAGATGGAGGATTTTGACTGAGAGACTTACTTTGACCATGATTTCTTTGGAACCTCACAATTCATTTTAGAAGCCAAACATCCTGCATCCAAGATGCCCATGATTTTTTCCCAGAGAAGAACTTTTCAATCTGCTGTTGCCAAACAATAGCACTTAGCTAATAGCCACATAGTTCGCTGAGGAGATTTACTTAGCTCTCTGTGTTCAGTTTAACTCCTCTCTACTCTGTCTTCTGACCATGAAGCCAGAGCCTCTTATTGTGGTTTTCAACACACCTGCAGTCACCTGCCTAGCTTGCAATGCCTCAATCCACTGGCTGACCACCAGAGAGGAGTGTCTTATCCATCTCCAGAAAGACACGACCACCTTCCTGAGGCCAGTTCTCCATCTCCTGCTTTTGGAGATGTCACTTCATGGGAGTTTCCAGAGTTCTGGAAATAAATTTAAATACCATTCAGATTTTCTCTCTGGTCAGAATTTTTCTGTAGTTTTGTCGATGCTATTTAAAAAAATCAAGTGTCGTTCCATTGACTATAAATAGTGGCTAAATTAGTCACCTTTGTCTCCTCTTTCATTGTTGTACATATGTTGTGTGTGTGTGTCTCTCTGTGTGTATGTGTCTGTATATGTGTGTATATATGTCTGTGTCTGTGTATCTGTCTGTGTGTCTGTCTGTCTCTGTGTTTGTGTGTGTATGTTTGTATATGTGTGTCTATGTCAGTGTCTGTGTATATATGTGTGTGTGTCTGTCTGTGTATGTGTATGTGTGTCTGTGTATGTGAATGTGTGTCTGTCTGTTTCTGTATTTTTGTGTGTATATGTCTGCATGTATGTGTGTGTATGTGTCTGTGTCTGTGTAGGTGTGTGTGTATGTATCTCTGTCTCTGTGTCTGTGTGTGTTTGTGTGTGTGTGTGTGTGCACGTGTCAATTTTTACTTCTTTATTTTTGGGAAAGGAGAACTAGAAAAAAACATATTTAATCTGTTTTATCAATCAGAAAACCACTGAATCATTACAAATACACAAAGTAAACATCTAAGAGCTGTTTTGTCAGTCTATTCCAGACACACTAAGAACATATATTTACTATTCTGGATATGTAGTTATTTTTAACAAATTTGTTAGAATTTGTTTAAAGAATTTGTCCAAGAATCCATGATATTAAATATCAAATTCCTAAACCATGTAATTTGTATGACTCACACTCCCTAAAAATGCTAGAGCCACCAGAGTAAGAATGTCCCCTGGTCCTAGTCATTAACACCAGTGGTTGATCCTTTCCCTCTGATGTCATTACGTATGATTTATGAAAGTCTTTGGAAGCTGAACATGAATGCTCATCATAAAGTCAAGAAATTCTTTTTTTATTCATAGTGTCATTCTGAGCCTCAAAAGGTTCATTGAAGGAGACAATGAAAACCTAAGCAATCAATCAAAAGCATCTTTTGTTTCCTGGGCACTCGGTGGACCTTTTCTAATGCTGAAACACCTTCTTCATGATGTGTCTGTGTTTTACCCCTTGTTGCTTTCCTCACAGTTCCCAGTAACCATCTTCCAATTGTCACCGGAAGCACTGTGAGAGTTTGCACAGGATTCATAAGAGTGACCTGTCAAGATCACTGAAGACTGGAGCTCAGCGGGGTCTTCATTCCAAGCCTATGGGCTGCCTGTCCTCAGAGGAGGGACCATCAAATGAGGACTTCTGATTGTCACGCAACCTCAGTTTGAGCTCCACAGTAATTGTGGTCACTCAGACTTCACTTCTGATGCCTCAAATCTAGAACTACCCTTGTGTCCACTTCAGCTGTAGCAGCTGGTGGCCCAGACGTATTCTGCAGCCCCATCGCTTTTGAAGCACTTTCTAACTGCACAGGCCTCAGATGGTCTCAGCTCTCATAATTTTTCTAGATTGACCTTCCATTAATATTGTGAGCTCAGCAAATTTCACTTGAGCTGAAGATGGGCGAAGGTGAGAACAGTGACTTGAAACCTAACCCAATACCGCAGATGACCAGGTACATGTATGGAGCTGTGTCATCCATATTTGGGAAGGAAGGGATGATGTGCAGAACTTAGTGATGATGACGAATTGTTGAAAACTGTGAGCCCTTTGAATGCCCTCTGTCAGAGAGCTTGTCCCCGCCATCTGCCTATGGTGCCTCTACCTTGCCCCTCTGATTTGTAGCCTAGTGATAAAAATGTGAAGGCACCTGGCACTTTGGGCCTAGGGCAATTGCTGTGGCTGCTGTATCCTAGGAAGGAAAGAGGAAGGAAGGAAGGAAGGCCTCTGTCAACACCAATAAGAACAGACATCAGTAATCTGAGTTTACAAGATGGTAGATATGTGAACATCAAAGCTAAAACAAAATTCAGTTTGAAACAAGGTCATCTGTTCTGTGTGGGAGGGGAAGAATTTCAGACTGAAGCATTTGAGTGATTAAAAAAATAAAGGAGCAATGCTTTTACTTTTAAAAATAGTTCTTTGGCAAAAGTCAGTGAAATCAGAGTTTGTAAAGTAAAGTAAAAGGATAAAAACCCAAGTTCTTCCCAAAGACTCAGACAGCACAGGGTCAGATGAGCCTCAGTAAAGTAAGGCATTTTAAAGCCAGGCATGGTGGCACATGCCTTGAGTCCCAGCACTGGGGAGGCAGAGGGAGTCAGGCTAACCTGATCTAAAGAGCGACTTCCAGGCTAGCTGCATCAAAAAGACCAATAATAATAAAATAATAATATAATAATAATAATGCATTTCAGCATGCAGGTTTTCATTTACTGTGTGTGCATGCACGGGTTTGTGTAGCAGTCACTTTGCTGACCTGGACCATCTTTTCAGTCTCAGAGTATTTTATTCGTTCTAGTGCCTAGTGCTCTAAAATGAGAGAAGCAGGGTTTGGATAAGCACTTTTTTCTTTATTTTCCTGATCTGGGATCAACCACACGGCCTCATGCTTGCTAGGCAATCGTTCTACCACTGAAACATTTCCCAGTCCTTTGTTTACACATTATTTTGAAAGAGGGTCTCACTGTGTTTCCAAGGCTGGCCCTGAAGTAGATGTGTGGTACAGGTGGACCGTGAACTTGAAATCCTCCTGCTTCAGACTCCCAACTAACTAGAATTAAGAATTACAGATCTGTGCCACCAGGCTCTACTAGATGACGTTTCAAAGTCATAGCAAATTCAATTGGAAAATACTGGGTGATACTATGAGCAGGAAGGTGACAACTCTCGGTACAAAAGGCAACAAGTCTGTCAGAAGGCTTACAGCACTAGAATTCTACAAAATAACTGAGTACCTTTAAAAACACTATGCTTTGTTTGGTTTGTTGGCTTCTCCTTCTGTTAGTCCACTAGATTCAGTGGACAGTGACAAACACTAAGGAATTTATGAAAGGAAAAACTTATTTCAAAGTAGACGTAACAGCTGTTTGTGTTGTATCAGAGAAGATGACAGTGGAAAGCCTGTAGAAGGGACAGAGAGCAAAAGGTCCACAGAAGGTGGATATCTTACATGGATTTTCTAGTTACACTTTATTAGCTCCATTAAGAAGATCCTATGGTAAGTCATATAGAGGCCACAGCAAAATTTTCTTTACATCTTTCAATTCATCTATAAGCAATCTGTAGTGCTTCTGAGGGATATAATGAAATTATATGTTTGGTGCTGGGAAGATGGCTCAGTGGGTAAATTTTTTGACATGCAAATATGAAGACCTGAGTTCAGATCTCCAGCACCCACATGAAAAATATGGTGTTGCCACTCACATCTGTAACCCCAGTGCTGGGAAGCACAGACTAGAGGATATCTGGAACTGACTAGCCAGCCAGCTTAGCCAAAATGGCAGCCCCAGGGTCAATGAAAAGAGCCTGGCTCAAACAATACTCCGGAGAGTGATTAAGAAAGACAACTCTACTGGATAGTGTGAGTTGCCACTTTGACACATCTGGGATGAGGGAAGCTCAAATTGGGGAATTTCTTCTATCCCATGAGCCTGCAGCAATATCTGTGAAACATTGTCTTGATTGTGGAGTGATGTGGGAGTGCTCAACCCCTCTATGGGTGGTGCATCCCCTGTGCAGCAGTCCTGGGTTTTATAAGAAAGCAGGGTGAGCACAACCCAGAGGAGCAAGTCGGTAAGAAACATTCATCCATGGTCTGTGCTTTAGTTGCTACCTTCGGGTTCCTGTCCTGCTAAAGTTCCCTCAGTGACAGATTGTAACTTAGAAGAGGAAAATGAAATAATCCCTTTGCTCCAAAGTTGGTTTTAGTCAGTGTTTTAACACAGCAATAGAAAACTGAAACAACACCTGATATCCTCTGGCCTCCACGGGTGCACACGTGGGCATGCACACCTGCACACATGTGTGCACACACAAGAACTAGTGTACATTCATACACAACCGCCATGCCCACACACAGAGGAGAAGAATATCCAAGTGCATAAGGAAGAAGTTTATAACATGTACATGTGTAAATAGGCAGACTTTGTAAGAATGACAGGGACCACGCTGTGATTTATTTTGCTGAGATGCAAACTTGAACCATGGGCTCTATAAAGCTGGTGTGTTCATTTCTGCATATCTTTCACTAAACAGACCATGTATACACCCTTCTGGGGATTGAACTCTGGGCCTTGCACATGCTAAGGAAGTTCTCCACTACTAACCTACAACCCTAAGCAGTAATAAAAAGAAATTGCAGTTTCTATTTAAAATCAAATTTTTGTTTCACCCCATGAAAACCTCTGGGTGGGAAGTGACTATATTAAGAAATAAACTCAGCATGATGCGATTTCACTGTGAGGTCCGTTGGGAGTAGTTGAAAAAGATAAGTTATTAGCCCCAGACCAGATGGAGCTGAAGGCAGATTTTTACACCAAATTCTAAAAATATACTTGTGTTCTCTAGCATATACAAAATGCTGTGGATAGGGTGATGATGGCAGAGCCTAAGCATCCACCCTCTAGGTGGGACATGCCTGACGTGCCCTGGAGCATGAGGCCTCTGCCCAATGAGTCCCACACCACTGCTCCCAAAAGCAAGCATCTTCTTCTTTGGACTTGATTTGCAGTTGCTGCTCTTCAAGCATGGCGCTTCTAGCAAACAAGAGTCAATCTGAGCAGCAGTGGAAAGTTGTTACTCAACAGGAAATAATAACTCCTCAGAGAAGCTGCAGGAAGATCATCCTCAAACTGATAAAAAACAAATGAATAAAAACTTGGTCTATTGTTAGAAATGAGTCAGAAGAAAAAGGGACTATTGTTTCCATGCTGGTGAGATGGTTCAGCAGTTAGGATTGCTTGCTTCTCTTCATGGGGACCTGAGTTCAATTTCCAGAACCCACAGTTGGCTCACAACTCTAGCTCTAGGGGGATCTGAATTCCTCTTCTGGTTTCTCTTGGTACCTGAATTTACGTGTGCACACACTCTCATAGAGACATATACATTATATGCATAATTAACAATAAAATAAATATTTTTAAAAATATAATAATTTTGAAGGTGGTAGTGAGGAAAAAAAATAAGATAAATGGCATCAATGTGTTTACATATTTGTATATTTACATGGAGTCATATATTTAGTTATTTCTACCCAGCCAAAAGAGAGTAAAGATTGCCAACTTAGTATTTAAGGAAAAACTAAGATGAGAGAAAAAGTGCTGTCTGTATGTTGTGGGACTCTGCTGTAGTCTTAGGACATGGCCATCTATCATATCAAGGACATCGCATAGTGTAAGCAGGCCATGAAATTTCTCAGCTTCTTCTGAAATCACATGGACTTCAGGTGCCCTTGAACTAATATTAGAGTCCATAGCCTTGACCTTTGACATAGACCCTCCCTGTGACCTTGAACTTGTTATTTAATATAGCCAAGCTCTGTGCCTCCCAGTAAAGTAGAGTTCAAAATGCATTCCCATCTTACAAGGGTGTTCAGAGTAATAAAAAAGAAAAAATATGTCCAAGGAACTTCTCTATGAGCTGTCCTTTTTTCACTATGAATCTATACGCCAATTTCAGATTCTGTCTGTGTTCCCTGAAACAAATTCATCAACAAAGTTCACGACACTCTTTCCAGCTAGGTGGGTTCATTTTTTAAAATTTTGTGCTGAAATGTGGCTTTTCCAAACAAAATCCTATCATTCGCACTTTCCACACACGTATTTGATTTTTTTTCCTAAATTAGTCCTGGTGGAATATGACGTTTATTGAAAGTGTGTGTTCCTTCATTGCCTGTGCTTGAACTGTTAGTTGCCATTCCTGGCTAATTCTTAAAAAATGAAAAATTTCAGATTTCTTTTCCTTTTGCTATGTTATTGTACCTAAGATACTGACTTCATGAGTTTATCAATGCATTAATTTCTGCAACCTGCAAATGTGTTAGTTCACAAAAAGAAAAATTACAGATGTTCTATTTCTTAGAGGGAGGAGAATCAAGAGTCAAAGAAAACAATATGATCCCCAAATCAGAAGTTGAAGTGCCAAGAATCGAGAGCCAAGGAACGGGGAAAAATGCAAGAAAACGGATTGTCCCAGAGAATATCCAGAAATACACCCCGCTGTTCTCTATAGACTTGTGCCTCCTAAACCATATGTAAATAGCTTGGCTTGGCTTTATGCCACTGTGTCTGTGATAATTTGCGACAGCAAATAATAGGAAGGAATATAGTCATTTTGTGTGCTTTTTGGTGTGTTGATTGCTGGAAGGATGTTGGTGTTCTCATAGCATAGTTCTGCAAACTGAGTGAAGAAATTCGAGGTGAATAAAATGTTAGAACAGGATATCAACCAAATCATAAGCACCTACCATGGCTTCTTCAGATCTCCCATAGTTACAAGCATTAGATAAGATGGTGCAACGTTAAGGACTCAAAGAACATGAGAAATATTAAATCAGCACATACCACAAATAGTCCGTGAGATATTTATCACCTGAGACATTTTGAGAAGGGGAAAAATGGGTGTCTAAAAATTGCGAACTCACAACTTTTCAAAATGGTATTTTTCTTATTTCCTGGTTTGTTTAGTCACTTACTTTTTCCACTGTGTTCTTTTTCCATTTGAATCCAGCAGCCATATCTCATTTAATTCTTCCCAGAGCTCTGGAGGTATGTATTAACAGGCTCTATCTTAATAGAGCAAGTGTAGCAGAGACAGAAAAACTAGGTCACACAGCTGTTAAATATCATAGACCCACAATAGCCCTAGCTACAGCAATTCAAGTTGCGCTTTTCACAATCAGTCATTTTCTTGTCTTTATGAATTCTTTTTTTCTCTCTTTTCTAAGTGTATGTGTGTGTGTATGTGTATGTGTCCCCAGCATCTAGTAAGATAGTGACTATATAGGAGACAATTTGCTGGTATAATAAATGGATGTTGTCATTACCTCATACTTATTCCTCTGTTGAAGAGTGAACAATTCATCTGATTGTTGGGTTCCCACTAATGCATGCTATCTAAGAATTATCAAATGACCCCTTGACCTTCACTTTATGGAAAACTCACAGAAATATAAAAAGACACTGCTGAGAATTTTTTTTAATGAATTGCCTAGTATATAGAAACGTACATAGCTATTTAGTTTAAAATGAATTTCTGGAGGTCATCATTAAGCTAAATAATGCAACAGCAAAGACACTAAAAAGGAACTGACAGAGGTTCTTCAATGCTGTGTTGAGACAGTCACAGGAGTTAAAAATTTAATCAAAAACATTCAATATAAGTGGATTTCTTTTGAATCTCAGGCTGCATTTTTGGTAGGTTAAGTGGACAGATTTCACAAACATTTGTCTAAGCCATTATCTGGAAAATCACTTTCAACCCTAATACAATGAAAATATATTACCATGTTAATAACAATGTCCCATCTGTTTAAGTATTTTATAACTTATGGAAAGCTCTACCTGCAGAGAGCCTTCTGGCTCTGAATTCCTAAACAGTTGCTAGTTGAATGTATGTGGTTGCATTTCTGGTAAATAGACCTTATGAACTTTGTTTTAAAAGACTTTAGTGGTTCTATAAAAGACTCTTTCAAAATAAACCATCCTGATCAGTGTTATAGGGCAACAGACTATCTCTAGCTGATTATAAGTCACTATTCAGTTTGGAAATATTTTAATGGAACCATTTCAATAGAAGCATAATTGAAGAAGGCTATCTAATTTGCATACCAGCCGAGGAAATAAGAAAATATTAAAACCATTCAGAAACAAATAAGTGTCTAAAATTCACAAATTCAGAACTTAAAAAAAATTAGAACATTTTTAACTGACCTAGTTAAACAAGGAACTTTGAAGGTAAAAGCACAGTTTCCTGGCCATTGTTTCAGCTTTAAAAGACAACCTGGAGTTATTTCTCTACTCACTGAATAGAGAAAAGGGGACAGAACTATTCCAGCTTGGGAGCAAGATAGGAGTAAACCAATTTCAAAATATCCAAGGGTCAAATTCATACAATGATTTAGAATAATAATGTAGTGGTTAATTTATTTGCATGAAATGGAGAATATGATTTCTTTTCTCCAGAAAAATGAAAGATGGTCATTAGTAATCATAGCTGAACTTTCAACCTACAGTTTCAGTACTCAACTTCAGTTTAGAGATGAGAAAGTTAAGGTTTAAAGTGATATATTTATTGCCTAAAAGTCACACTTTTTAAAAGGCAAAGCACACACTTGTTTCTAAATTCATTGTATATATTTTAGTATCATCTTTTTTTCTTGATTCTGTAAAAGAAGGCATTAAAGTACAGGAGTATGTATCTGTATCAACTTTATTTATTAGTAGAAATTATGTTCAGATTGCATCATATAATAAATCATATAATATATCATATAATAAATACCTTATTAAATTACATATTCTAGAAACATTACATAAAAATTCAACACCACTGAAGGAACCATTTAGATTCAAAACTGTGCTTGCTCTGCTACAGAGCAATTCTTCTTGTTGTAGGACAAACTATGTCCTCAGTAAATTCCCAGAGTCAATGCTGTAAGAAAATGCAGTAGAAAAGTGACACACAAGGCTGTTTAATCAGAGTCCTGTTCACAACATATGTGTTCACAGACTGCAGTAACTTCTGATGATGTGAATGTCTAATTAAGCACAACTGGACAAATATTTAGCCCAAATAGTGTAGAACAGAACAAAAGAGGATTGAAAGGAAAAGTTTCAGATGAACGAAAAATAATTTGACTATGTCAAGAAGATAGCAGAGTGTTGAGGATATTTTAAGCATTGATCAGAGGCATCTGAACCTTTTCCAGAAATAGGAATTTCCTCCACAATATTTAGGCATGATGAGTCAGATAGCAGAGAAGTGTTTAAGAAAACAAACAGTGGAAAGTATCTCATTCCTGCTATTCCATCCAAATTCTTTAAAAGTTGACCTGCAGGTCAAATCCAGGAAAAAATAATCGGGATAAATGATGGTATTTTCAAATGTTTTTCTAGGCCCTGGGGCCCTGGGAAACAAAACAAAACAACAAAAAAAATGTCAATGCTGATTTTAGGATTCTGACCAGTGTGGTACATTTAGACACTCGACGAGGTCCGTAGTTTCAGAAACTGCAGTTGGTTCATCTCAGAGTATTTACCTAAAGAGAACACTTGAAATGAAGTTTTTCTGTTGTTTCTTTTATTTGGATAACTTTCTCTTCCTGTCTTCAATTGTTTATATTTTCATGCTGTCAAACACATTATTTTGGAAATAATTTCCACCGTTGAGCATTTTTTAAGTAAAAAATGTAGTTAGTGGGGCTGGAGAGATGACTCACAGGTTAAGAGCACTGACTGCTGTTACAGAAGACATGGGTTCAGGTCCCAGCACTCATAGGGCAGCTGACAACCATCTGTAACTCCAGTTCCAAGGGAATCTGAAGCTTTCTTGTGACCTCCATGGGTATCGCAGGACACGGATACACTTACATACATGCAGGCAATACATTCATACCAAAGAGAAATAAAAATGATAAATAAAATATTAAAAAATATAATGAGCACAAGACAATGTGGAGGTCATTCATTGGGAAAGCGCACATAGCATGATCTCCCAAAGAACCTTGGTTTCCACAACAATTACAGCAGCACAGCACATTGTTTTTACCTGAAATAGAAATGTTTCATAGGAGAGACCAGACTTGATAAAGAACTCAGTGGTAGGTTGGATCTGGCTGTGTGGAGATTACTCCAGAAGTTTTGTCTAAGCAGGAAGAAAATGAGCAAAGACTTAACATCTAGAACTATAAGAAAACAGTTTTGTTTTAGTTGTTCTTTTTACATTTGTTGAAAAATTCTCAGTGGGGAGCTTTGAGATATCCAGCACCATGATAGAGGAGAAACCATTTGTCAAGAATGTCTTTGCTCTGAGCATCTCATTATCTAAATAGAAAAACCCTAACTGGTAACAACTTGCATTCTTCGGCCTGAAAAACACAATCTGATTATTGCTTACCAGAGACTTACAGCAGATGTGCTGCATAATGCAGTCCTGTTTTGCCAGTGTGTTACAGGTGTGACATGGTAGCAAGTATTCATCTGTCTTCTAGAAGCACTCAGAACATCCTGAACAGTCAGCCTTTCCCGAGACTTTCTACACAAGCATCAAACCTTACAACTCTCTATGAACTTTCTATTTAAAAATTAGGAAACACTGACTTCAATAAAATAGTTGACATTTCATTGGATTTCATTAGTCCATAGGACCACAGAGATAGATGGTTCAGTGGATCAAACTGCATGTTAAGTTGATCCCTGGAACTTATGTAAAGTTGGAAGGAGAGAACTGACTCCACAAAGTTTTCCTCTGACCTCCATATGTGTGACATTGCATGTATACATACACATCATGCACATACAAGAATAATAAATAATTTAATTATTTTCGATTCTATAGATCAGAGCCAGAAATGGAAGAGGTTCAAGGTTGTCATTAGAGCCTCCTTTCGAATGGTCATCAATCTTAACTTATTACTTTTATGTTCATGGTCGATGGTGGCTCCAAGATGTATGTTGAATGTCTAGAGTCTCATCAGAAGTCCAGTTGTGAAGAAAATGGTCACATTTATATTAGGAAATCAAGCTTACATAGAAATAACTATGAGGACTCATTCATTCACTCACATTGATAAGAGCTCTGTTTTAAGGGTATCTGTAGCTGCCACATGTCTAGAAAATATGAGTTTTTAGCTGAATTCAAAGCTAATCAACAGAATGTGAAAAGAATGTCAGACTCTATCTTTACAAAAGAAATAAGACATTATAGAAGATTATATAGAATATGTAATAAGTATAAATTTTACACACCTAGCAGTATCACTCAAATCATAGTAAACAAAAATTGTCAAAATTGAGGAGAAAAACAAGTAGTTCTGCAATAATGGAGACTTCAGTAACCCACTCAGTAGTGAATAAATGAGACAATCAAAGCAAAGAAACCGAATGCCTGAACAATATAATAAAGATAGCAAATTTGACATATACACAGCGTTCTACCTAAAAACAGAATGCATATTCTTTTCAAGTGTACAGAGGCTATTTGTTAAGATAAAGCAGGTGTTTGACCACAAACTCAGTGCAAATAGATTTTATCATGGGGCTGGAGATGGCTCAGCAGTTAAGGACTCTTGCTGTTCTTCCCAACACCCACATTGGGTGGTTCACAGTTCCCTGTAATTACAATAGGGAATCCAATCCCTTTTTCTGGCTTCTACGAGCATTTGTACATATGAGGCATACATACACATGCACTTACAAACAGAATTAATAAATAAATATAAATAAAAATTTTAAAGATAAATTATCATACAAAATATCTTCTCTGATGACCACAGAATTAAGTTAGGAATTGACCAGAACAACAACAAAAGAAAACTGCAAAGATATGAATTTTTGGAAATTAAACAATACACTCTTAAACAATCAGTATATCACAGAAGAAATCATTAGAGAAGTTAGTAAGTAGGTGGAGATAAGTGGAAATTTAAAAAGAGCATGCCAAACAGCTCTAGATGCAGTGAAAGAAGCTAAAGAAAAAAATCTGAACTATGAACCCTTCTTTAAAGAATGAGAAATAATCAAATCAACAATCTAACTTTACAACTTGAAGTGCTAAAAATAAAAAAGAAACACACCAAACAAATCTAGCAAAAAAAAAAAAAAAGACTGACACCGTAGATAAATGAAATCCGGAGCAGAAAATAAAAGGACAAAAACGTATAAAAACACAAGTTGTTAATTTGAAAATACAAGAAAATCAGAAAAAAAAACATGGACTAAAGAAAAAGAGATGTTTAAATTATTAAAATCAGAAATGAAAGTGGGTACATGAGTTCTTGTTTCACAGAAATAAAAAAGATTATAAGACTACTGTGAACTATTGTACACCAAATTGGATAACAGATGAAATGGCCAAATCCCTCAAAGCACACATCCTCCTGACGCTAAAACATAAAGACCTAGAAAATCAGGCTAGCCCTTGGTGAAGCAAGCCTTCCACAAAAAGTGATGCTTTCTGGTTTCATTTCCCCGAGTCACCTTGGGCAGCCTCGTGAAGAGGAAGGCAAAGTGTGAAGGTGCTTGTCAGCCAGGTGCAGAGAACTGGGAAATGGGGAAGTCAGGCCAACCGTGTCTTGCAACATGATGCTATCTTAGGTTGCTATGTAAGTTATGCTAATTTCATGTTGGTAGAGATGAAGAGTTTTGGAGAATGGTTTCTCAGCATTGTAAATATCTTTAACAGGACTAAACTGTACATTGAAAAATTCAGATGGCAATAAAAGAATTTAAAGTTGAATTTTTCCCATAACAATTTATAATCTTTCTGGAGCTTTGCTTGCCTAGGATTTTGTAGCAGTACCTACTTAGCCATTTTTTGACAATATTTTTATATATGATTTGCAAATTAGGAAAGAAACTTCCTAGAAACTGAGAGAAAAAACAATGTGACAAACGCCTGGTACCCCACTTTGCTTACCATTTTTTAAACTGCTGTCAAATATTAGCAACTTAGTCACGTGCTGCTTTGGAGCTGCAATTAATATTCTAGAGGAAATGACATTACAGGGTCTCCAGACCAGATGGAAAGAAGAGGACATTCCAATATCAATGTGAGTTGATCGTCATCTACTACCTCCTGGATTAGGCCAGAGACATGAACATCCTACTCATCCTCAGCTCCAAACAGCCCTGGCCCAGAACACATTGCTGGAAGCCTCTGAGACCCACTAAATAGGTTGTTTTTTCCTTGTGGGACTAAGGCTAGAAAGTACTGCTCCATCTCTGGTTATGTAGAACCTTTCCACCCCTCCACCATCTCCACACTGTCAGTCCTAGCTGGATTTGTTCAACTCTCATACAGACCAGCCTGGAATCACTCCTGTCTCTTCAATGGAAAAATCAAAAGTGAAAACCTGAAGTATAGACTATTCATACCTGACTATAAATCAACCTAGCTATGACAACAACAAAAAAACACAGAACCAAATTTCCACTCAGTGATGGCAAGCTAGAAGTTCTTATCAGAAACACAATCAATAAAGACCATTTATGCCCAGGTCACATGTCAAAAACACACAAAATATAAGGAACCAAGAGAATATGGTCCCATCAAATCCCACCAGAGCTATAGAAGTGTTCTCTATTGAGAAATGCACAGAGGAACCCCAGGACACAGAACTTAATAAAATAATAATAAGCATGATCAAAAAATTCAAGGACTTTAAAGAACACATAAAACAATCATCCAAAGAACTCAGAGAAGATAGGAAAAGATGGAAAATACAAATGTACAACTGAATGAAATGACAAGGACAATTCAGGATTTGAAAAGTAAATTCATAAAAAAGGTAGAAATATTCAATAAAACTCAAGCTGAGAAGAAGATGGAACTAAAAATTTCAATAATCCAATCTACAAAGATGGGAGAAAGTCTTACTAGCAGAATGAATCCAATGGAAAACAGAATATCAAGGCTCAAAGAAAAGTCGGAGAATTGGGTATATGTCTTTAATCCCAGTCTTTGAGAGGCAGAAGCAGGTGGATCTCTCTGAGATCAAAGACAGCCTGGTCTATATAGTGAGTTCCAGGCCAACTGGGGCTTAAAAAAGACCATGTCCCAAAAAGTAAAATTAAAAATTAAAAAGTTGGAGAATTGCATTTCTCAAGCAAAGTATATGAAAAAAACTTTAATCAGACATGCAAGAGCTGTGGGACACAATGGAAAGGTCAAATTATGAATTATAAGCATGGAGATAAAAAAAGAATCTCAGGTCACTAGCACTGACCAGATCTTCAGCAGAATTACAGAAGAAAATGTCACTAAGTTAAGAAAAGACATATCCAAATAGATAGGACACCAACATAGATAGGACTAGAAAAGAAATTCCCAACAATATACCATAGTAAAAACACTAAATATGCAGAACAAAATGAGACTATTTAAAAGCTGTAAAAACTAAAGAAGTTACATAAGAAGAAAAACCTATCAGAATAACAGCTGACTTTTCAACACAAACATTAAAGACCAGAGGAGTTTAGAACAATGTATTCCAAGTTTTAGACATCTGAGGATACAAATCAGAGAGTACATGAAAGTGGACCGGGGAGGCAGTGGAAGGAGGTGCAGATGGGGAGGGAATTGAAATATCATCAATTGTACTGTATAAAAATCACAAAACTCCAATTTAAAAGTCATACAAAAGTTAATCAGAAGAAATAAAGAAGGTCACCCCATTCCAATCAAAGGAACAACCAATATAGAATACATTACCTTCATAAATATATATTCATCAAACTCTGGCATGCCCAATCATAAAGAGAGCACTACAGGACATCAAGACACGGATTAGCCCCAATTTAGTAGTGGTAGGTGGATTCAATGCCCCAGTTTATCCAAAATACAGGTGATCTGGACAAAGAATAAACAGAGAAACATCTGAAATAAATATCATACATCAAATGGCCCTAACAGACATCTATAGAATATTCACCCAAGCACCAAAGAACAGGCATTCAATTCAGCAGCCCATGGAAGTTTCTCTAAAATAGACCACACACTGTGCCCCAAAACAAATCTCAACAAATACAAATAAATGAAATAATTCTGTATACTCATCTGACCACAAGGCAATAGAGCTTAAAATGAATACCAAGAATGCTGTAGCAACTACACAAACTCATGGAAATTAAATAACATACTACTGAATTATGAATTGGTTAAAGAAAAACAAATCAAGAAAGATGTAAAAATATTCTTGGAACTAATGAAAATAATAATTCAACAAAACATCTGAGGATACGTTAAAAATAGTCCTAAGAGGGAAGTGCATGCCTCTAAATGCTTACATTGAAAAATCAGAAAAAGCATAAATGATTTAAAAATGGAACTCAAGAAAGTGGAAGAACAAGAACAATTCAAAACCAAACTCAATGGAAAAATGACAAAAATCAGAGTAAAAATCAATGGAATAAAAATAAAGAAAATGATACAAAAATCAATGAATCAAAGGGCGAGTTCTTTGAAGAGATAAACAAGACGGACAGACATTTAGTCCAAATAACCAAAAGAAAGAAAGAGCAAATTCAAGTCAGCAAAATCAGAAATGAAAATGAAAGCATTACCACAGACACCAAAATAACCAAGAACATTATAAGAGAATATTTTGAAAACCTATACTCTATTAAATTAGAAAATCTAAAAGAAACAGAGGAATTTCTAGATTTAAAAAGAACCACCAAAGTTAAACCAAGAAAGGATCAACAATTTAAACAGACCTGTAACAAATGAGGAGATCAAAACAATAATACAAACTCCCCAAATAAAACAAGTCCCAGTTCAGATGGCAGAATTTCACTATACCTTCAAAGAAGAACTACAACCAAGACAACTTAAATTATTTAAAAAGATAGAATCAAGGAGAAGTTTTCCTTTCATGATGCTAGTACTACTATAATAACAAAACTAGAAAAGATGCAACAACAAAACTACAGGTCAATGAGCATACATGCAAAAGTTCTCAGTAAAATACTTGCAAACCATCAGGAAAATATCAAAAAAAAAATAATAATCCACCATGGTCAAGTTGGCTTTATTCCAGAGATGCAGGAATGGTTCTATAAAGAAGTCAGTAAGTGTGTATAAGTCCTATAAACAGACTTAAAAACAAAAATCACATGATCATCACAATGGATGTAGAAAAAGCCTTTGATAAAATCCAACATTCTCTCATAATGAAAATACTACAAGGAAATGAACTGGGGGGGGGAACGTACTTCAACATAACTAAGGAAATATATAACAAACCACAGACAACATCATTCCAACTGTAAAAAAACACAAAGCATTAAAATCAGTAAGCAGACAAGGCTGTCCACTATCCCCTCTTTTTCAATATAATGCTTGAAACTCTAGCTAGAGCAGTAAGGCAGAAGAAGAAAATTTCAGGGGTGTTCATTAGAAAAGAAGTTAAATTATTCTTATTTACCGATGATTTGATATTATTTGTAACAGATCACAAAAATTTCACCAGAAAATTTCTATTAATGATCAACACTTTCAGCAAAGTGTCAGGACACAAAATAAATTTATAAAAATCACTAGCTTTTCCATATATTAATAACCACCTGTTGGAGAAGCACTCCCATTCACAATAATCTAAAAATAAAATAAAATGAAATAATAATCTAAGAATAAACCTAACCAAGATATCAAAGTTCTCTTCCATCAAAACAAAGAGATTGAGGAAAACACAAGTAGATAGAAAGATCTCCCATGCTCATGGATTGGTAAAATTAATATTATGAAAATGACCATCCTACCAAAAGAAATTTGTAGATTTAATGTAATCTGAACCAAAATCCCCATGTCACTTTTCACACAAATAGAAAAAGAGCACCCTGCAATTCATATGGAATCATGAGTGACCCTGAATAGTTACAGTAATCCTGATTAGAAAGTGCAATGCAGGAAGAGTCACCATATCAGATTTCAAACTATATTACAGAACTATAGTAATAAAAACAGCATGATGTTTTCACAAATGCAGAAATGTAGACCAACGCAGTAAAATAGAAAACCCAAACATGAGTGCATGCAATTACAGCCAGACAAAGGTGTCATGAATACACACTGGAGGCAAGACAGCATCTTCAACAAATGGTGCTAGCAAACCTGAACTAGATGTGTAGATGTGTGAAGTTAAATCCGTATCTATCACCTTGAATGAAAATCAACTGCAAATGGATCAAAGACCTCAATATGAAACCTGAAATGCTGAAACAGTCACAAGAAAATAGAGACAGTACCCTCCAAGATACAGATTCAGAAAAAGAATTTCTAAATTGAACTTCAGTTGTTCAGGAATTAAGACCAAAAATTGACAAATGAGACCTCATTAACTAAAAAGCTTCTGTACAGCACAGGAAACAACCAACGGAGTGAAAAGGAAGTCAACAGAGTGGGAAAGAATCCTTGCCAACTATACATCTGAGATTAATTTCCTGAATATACCAAGAATTCAAAAAACAAAGAATCAAGAAAACATACAATCCATTTAGAAAACGGGCTACAGGTGTGAACAGAGAGTTTTCAAAGGAAGAAATTGAGATGGCTAAGAAACATCATGAAAAACGCTTTCAGCATCCTTAACATTGAGGGAAATGCAAATAAAGCTACTTTAAGATTTCTTTCTTACCCAAGTCAGAATGACTAAGATCAAGAAAACAAATGACTTCAACTGCTGCTGATGGAAAGGAGAGTTCTACTCCACTGCTGACTGCGATGGCAAACTGGTGCAGCCACTATGGAAATCTGCTTAGAGAACTCTTCAAAAACTAAAAATAGATCTACCACATAATACAGCCATATCACTTTTTACCAAATACCTAAAGGACTCTATGTCCTACTCCAAAGATACTTGCTCAGTCATGTTTATTGTTGTTGTTTTCACATGAACTAGGAAATGGAAACAACCAATAAATGCATAGTGAAAATGTGAAATATTTACACAATTAAGTTTTGCTCAATGGTAAAAAAAATGAAATCTGTAAGTAAATGGATGGAACTAGAAACTGTTATACAAAGTGAGGTAACACGGATGCAGAAAAACAACTGACACACATTCTCTCTCAGATGTGGATCCAAGCTCCAAACCTTAGATACAAGTGTACCTCCCACCATTCATCAGAGAAACTTCTTTTCACAGGTGGAGACTATTACAAGGTTCCTCAACTGGTCAAATGCAGAGAATAAGTGACTCTGAGGGGCCCAGCCATAAGTGATCCATCATCAATGCAGTCTTTACACCAAAGGCTCAGGGAACATCACAGAAGAGGAGAAGGAAAGGATGTAGAGCCAGAGACGCAAGACATCTGCTGATGTTAATGCATTCTACACATGGGGGAGAAGCTACAGCAATGAAATCTGCATAGTCATAGTACGGTAGCCTAACGGGATCTGCATAATGACAAAACCAGCTGACATACGGTTGGAAGGCACGAGCAGTGGCCTGTCCTGTCCTCCTCTCTAGGTCCCTAACAGCAAAGTGAGGTATGATTTCACCAAACTACATTTTGGGAAACCAGAGTTTATTTGGGATTACTCATAGAGCAGGAAGGTGGAGGACTCCCCTACTGAGGCTGTACAGCAAGTTCTACATTTTGACAGGGGCCCTGTGACCTGCTGGCACCTGCCTAAAATAGTGAAAGGGTTAGTCTCTTTCCAGCTTTCTTTCCTCAAACCCTTCCTTACCCCCCCACACACACCTCCCCTCACCGCCCCCCGCCCCCTACAACTCAAGTCACTGGTTGACTCTCCCAGCTCCTCCTTTTCTTATGTACGGTCAACAAGCTTATAATCCTGGTCAAGAAAGTGCCCCCAGGCTTGGTGTCTATAGCTTGTCAGTCCAGCTTGCCGGGCAGAGGACAAGTTCATGCAACACATGTCAAGGTGGAAAGGTAAAGGGTCACAGGGACCCACCTTGTGGTGAAGAACTACAGGCAATAACAGATGCCAAGAGAGGAAGAAAGAGCTTTCTTCAGAGACTAGTTCCCCAAGAGATAATCTAATCCCAAGTGGGCAGTCCTAAGCATACGTACACAGTGCACTGCATATACACACACACACACACACACACACATACACACGTAATTTATAAATGTGTGTATGTTTGTGTAACAATAATAATCAAAGAAAAGGACAAGAAAGTGAGAAGGAGTTGGGGGGACATGAGAAAAGTTGGAGACAGAAAGTAGAGACAGAAATAAAGGAAATACAATACTCATGCATGAAATTCTCTAAAACCCACCAATAATAATATAGGACATGAAATAGAGAGTTATAAATTGGGGGAAGGGTTCTGAATATGATTAAAGCAATTCATATGGAATTCTCAAATCAACAAAATTATTCCTTAAAGGCATTACTGTGTTGTTCACCTCAAAGAACTCTTAGAGACAAGTTCACATATGTACTATTTCATTTGTATACTCCAAATGAGCTTAGCAGTCTCCAGAGCAAATAGAAATTGAACAGCTTGAATACAAGAATGAAAATAATCTAAATAAAGAGAAAGAGAATCAGAAGGATCTAGAAAATAAAAAAAGAGTGAAGCATAGATTCATGTGCTCTTATACCAAGTAGAGCCAGTCAGGAAAACTGGTTGAATGTATCAGTTACAGCTTAGAAGTGTAGGTCAGGTGGTAGAGTGTCTACTTCACATACATAAAACCCTAAAACCATTGATTGGATATCCAGCATGTCATGAACTGTGTTGGTGTCACAGGCTGTAACCTAGGCACTCAGGAGGTGGGCGAAGAAGAATCAGAACTTTAAAGTCATGATCCTCTACATAGCCTGTCTCAAAATAAAAGTGTAATTTTGATTGATTTCGGTGAGGATCTCTTCTTGTGGAACTCAGCTAGCTGCTGGGTTGCAGGAGGCAGGGACTGTGAAGAGGAAGGGGTGGAGTGTGTATGGCGTTCTTCAAGAACATCATGTTTGGGGTGTGAAAGGAGAAAGAGAGCGTTTGTTAGGCTCTCTGCCTCTTTTTAAATTTATGTTTTCCAAACATAAAGACAATGTTCTCTATGGTTGGCAAAATATCTGAGAGGAACAGTGACCAAGAGCAAATCATGGTCACAGGTAAAATGGGAACAGAAACCTCAATATTAACGAAAGTAAACACCCACACTGATCTCTCCAGGAAGCTAAAGAAAACTTTCCATGAAATTGGTAGGCTTACACACACTTTTAAAATGATGTGAAGAATTCTTTTAATTCATTAGATCTGTTTGATCTCAGAACCTTCCTAGACTAAATGCATTCCCTTCATTTGTACCAATTACCAGGCCCTGACTTGAGTAACTGTGATTCATTCCACAGCTCAGGAGTTGTCTTTAATCTGTCCTTGGAAATGCACCAAAGCAGTACAAAGACCCAAAAGGGAATTAAATTATCTTCACACTGCAGAGCAGACTAAAAGATGAGTTGGGAAATGCCATGTTTCCGCTGCCTGTTCTTTTAAATACTAGCCTGAACTAGAATTGCATACTGTGGGGTGGTTTCTTAGCATTTTTAGAATGATCTACATGACATTTAAATGTAATTTTAGCCCACAAATACCTTTCTTTATCTTTGAGTACTTTATGCCATCATTATAGGCTACAGACCTCTGTCAATCAAAGCATTGTACTAAGCAGTCTTCCTGTCCCACTCCCTCTTGTAAAACTGCCATGAATCACGTTGTCACAGTTCTCCTCTGCCCACAAGATAATGAGCTGGTGCTCCAGGGAAGGATCAGTGTCGAGCAGGAGGACGACGATCTTGAAGGCATCACTTCACTTGCCATTTGATTCCATTTGCTGAAACCAATCTCTCTCTGACAACTCAGAGTGTGCTATCACAGAAGCTCTGGTTTGTGGGGCAGTCAAGTGCCTCCTTGCACACTGGAGCACATTTCCATCAGAGGCAAACAGAAATGGATCGCTGTGTGTGCCGTAAAGGGAGAGAAAGAGAACAACCAAGAAATCCATTACAAGTGTAAAAATGGAACATGCATGTTCATGTATGTGTACCTTATGAAACTTAATAGTGGTGACCCCTGTGTATAAAAATAACCACAAAGCTGGTCTCGTTGCCCTTTGAATTTCTGTGTATTGGGGGTGGAGGAAATGGCTCAGTCAGTAAAGGACTCACTGTAAAAGCCTGAGGACCTGAGTCTGAGCCCCAGAACACACATAAAAATCCAGACACAGTAGCACACACTTAACATCTTAGCACAGGGGGAGAAAGAGACAGGTGAGTTCCCAGGGCTTGATGTCCAGGCAGTCTAGCTAAGTAAGTGAGCTTCACAGTCAGTAGGAAATGCTGTCTCAAAAAATATGAAGGAGAATAATTGAAAAAGATATCAGTGTTGATCTCTGGCATCCATGTGCGTGCACACACATTCACATGCACCTGCATACGTATGTGCACACACACACACACACTCAGACACACAAAAAACTCCACATACTTGGAGGGAGGTTGAAAGTAACTGCCACTTAGTTGGTCATAGCTTATTTTGCAAATCTTTTCAGATACACCATATTGGTAATACATGTCAGTCAATTTTTGATTCATCATATTACCCAAGGAACAAACATATAACCAATGTCCTCAATTATATTTCAATTTATATTGAAACAATATACTTTTAGGATGAAAGTTGCCTGATGACCTGAACTGATGTAATATTTTTTAAAAATAAAAATAAACAAAACTTGGCAAATATCCTGACTACAGAACTTGGGAGAAGCTTATGCCAAAAGAATAGGCTCCATCCAAATCCGGAAGGATCATAGATACAGAAACCAAGGGCCAAGAAAGCATGGAAAGAAGTCTGCTTCTGAATGTTCTCTTACTATAGCAAGGACTGATTTATACATGAGAAAGACCTACACACACACACACACACACACACACACACACACACACACACAAACATGGATATATACAAAGATTAAAATAAATGTTATGCTTTGTGCCATGTATCTAAGGAGAGACCACCAGAAAGCCAGCAGGTTTTGTGCTCCTGCCTCCTCAGGAATGAGTCCCATTCTTAATTTTGTGCTGAGAACGTACAACCTGTGCAACTGAAGGAAATTATCTACCTAATCGCTATGTCCCCTCTCCCCCGATTCATAATTTTCAGGAGGTCACAGAAAGCAATTAAACTTCTGACTTCAAACAGCCTGACTTCAAACTGTTTTCAAGGCTGTATGTGAAGCAGAAACAGACAGAGTTAGGCCAAGAAGTCAACAAAGTCCTTAATTAAGCAGAGAAGGTAATAACAGCACCAAACATTTGAAAATAAGATTTGATATGTATTTATTGCCAAGAAGCTTCCTGGAGGATGTGAGTACTTCTTGCTATTTTAAAATATACCTTGGAAAAGTCTTACCTGCCTAGACAATATTAACAGAGAGGTGAAGGAAATTGATGCCCATTGAGTTATTCCTTGGAAAATATTCCCTGAATGATATTGAAATAATCAGACAAAACGCCACATACACAGGTGAGATATGTCTTCCTTCAGCAATGTACGGACTCTGCTAAGTTTCTCTGTCTGAATTGAAGGGTCATTTTCCACCATACTTTCTGAGCATATGTTTAGCTTTTAAAGCTCTCACATATATTCTCAGAATTATTTTGGGTCATTTTACTATAGTAACGGCATCATATTTGTACTAAAGATAAAATACTAGCAACTGCAAAAGCTTTAGCAAGTCTGAAAATAGCACTTTGTTCCCCTTTCTCAAGTCCCTTCGACTGATTCAGTCATGCTCTCATCTGGTATTTAAAATGCTCTCTTCCCATTATTAATGTTGGTACTTACTGAGCACTGTAGTAATTATGCTTTTATGTGTCAGTATTCTCCCACTAGAAAACTTTTTTTAATATTTCACTTATTTTATGTGTATGAGTGTATTGCCTACATATATGTAAGTGCACCCATGTTGTGCAGTGCCTACAGAGGTCAGAAAAGGGTGCTGAATCCCTTGGCACTGTAATTATGGACAATTTTTAGCTGCCCTGTGGCTCCTGAGACTGGAACCTGTGTCCTCTGCAAGAGCAGCCAGTGCTCTTAATCGCTGGGTCACCTCTCCAGCCCCTAGAAAACATTTTTAATGCCTACTAGTGTATAATAAAGGCACAAAATAATGAAAGTCAGGCATGGTGATGCACACCTTTAATCCCAGCATTCAGGAGGCAGAGGCAAGTGGATCTCTATGAGTTGGAGGCCAGCCTGGCCTGTATAGCAAATTCCAGACCAGTGCTACAGGGAGACCCTGCTCAAAAAAAAAAAAAAAAAAAAAAAAGGATTTCTTAACCCATTAAGAATGAATTTAGGTCATTTGCAGGAAAATGAATGGAATTTGAGATTGTGTTTAGGTGAACTCTTACATTCTCTAGAGAGAATTTTGACTTAAAAAAGAAAAGACATGAACACTGAACCGAACTACTTGTAAAGAAGGAGACTAGAAAAGAGGAAGGTAGGAGCAGCTGGCGATGGAAAGGTGAAAATGATCAAGCTGGGTTCCACACATGCGGAAAAGCAGTTACCTAAAGTAATAGACCTTTGTAAGTGTTTGAATGAATGAATGAATGAGTTAATGAATAACTTCCCCAGTAAACTCTGGGTGTTCATATGCAAATGCACTTCCTACACTTCTTAGACTACATGCAAGACAGTTGAATTTCCTTTCCCTCAAATTTTATTTAGTATTTTTCTGTCTCAGAAAATGACCACACGTACACCATTGCAATTGCCAAAACTGTGACTCTATTACAGGGAAATGCTCAGTAGTCCCTTATCAGTTTGTCACCAAGCAGCTGACTCCTCTGTTCTACCTAGATAGAAATCAATCATGGGAGGCAAGAAATTCCTCAGCTGCAGTTCCTAGCAGCCTCGTTTCCAGCAGTGTTGGGCGCAATGTGCAGAGGTGTCAGTGGCAAGTGGCTTGCTCTAGTGTTGGTCTGCAAGCCCTAGCGGACCAAGACCCATAGCTCTTTGCAGTGGTCAGCATTTCAGTTCCCAGCCTGGAATCTGAGATCTTTGGCCGCAAAGACTTGAGGACTCACTGGAACTCTTCTGTCGAATTGCAGGCTCTCTTCTCTGGCTCCTTACAGCCTTAGATCATTCTCTGTACTCTCTGAGTCCTCCCCTCTCTGTTGCTTTTCTTGGTTGCTCTTGAAATGCTCAGCTGCTCCTTCAGGCATGAGGCTGCTGGCCAGTTGACTCTTTGCACGACTCAATGGTCATTGCTGGGATGACTCCAGGCACCTGCTTTCATCAGGACTGAGTTTTTGTGTAAGCCAGGGCACTCACCACCACTTGAGAGTCAGGGTCTACGGTGGATCCTCAGGAACTGGGCACCAAGGACAACAAAATCACTCAGGCATTTGTTGTGGGTGGAAGCTCAGAATGTGACCAGTATGGCTAGCAGGGACTTGATCTGCCACAAGATCTTGGTGTCAAGCATCAATTTCTGATGTTCTATGTTTGGAAGCCAGGGTCAAGGCTTGAAAACTGAGCCCAAAGCTGGACAAGAAAACACTTCTGAAAGAAGGTTCTATTGGGACTGATGCTGGAACACCAGAGGGGACAGCACAGGAGTGCTGGCCAGACTACTCACACAGATAGCCTGAGAAAACTGTTTAAATGGACCAAGGAAGGGTGTTTGGACTAATCACAGTCTTATATCTTAGCACCAGTCACAGTGGTCCCTCAGCTAGTGGAAGTCCTCCCCCACCAACCAAGATGGTAATGATTGTAAGAGCACCTAGAATTCAAGGTTTGTGACAACAAAAATTTCTTATAAACTGTTTCAAACAGGTCTGGCTAGGGCTATGCCTTCAGGAGCAAGGGCAATCAGCTGCAGTCTTTGCAGAGTGGTCTCAGGAGATCCACTGAGTGTTTAAGATAGGTGCTGCTTGGCAGAAGGGGACTCCAGTTTTGGCTTCAGGCAGTTCAGGCGACAAGAGAGTTCAGTATCTCCTTGTTAGGGAGCCAAGATGCCCTTCTCCTAGAATATTTGATTATTTACAGGAAAAATAAACATCCAAAGGAACACTCACAATATAATTTGAAAGAATACCGACAAATATGATGACAATAAGATGCTTTCAATACGTCTTAACTATGTTTACACCTGCCAGTTGCCCAGAGAAAGAGTACATTCCCTTTGTCTGCTTCAAATTCAGGATCATGTGTCTTCACACGCATTCTTTCTCTTGTCTTCATTTCTGTTACCGTAATCCTTACCCAAACCACATCACTCTCTTCTGATTCTCTGCTTCTGCTCTTGCTGCATCTACTATCTGGCCAGTTTCTTAAACACAGTCACTTTGCGTGAGGCTGTCTTTCTTCCATTGAAGTGCATTTCTTTCCTCTTCTCCAGGTTGTATTTTCCTCCATCGCTGCTCTCCAGCCTCTTTGGCTTCAGAGATCCTCAGGGAGGCACGCTTTATCCCACCACACCTTTATCCCATTTATGAGGTTTTCCTTTACTTAAATTGTCCCATAAATTTGTTTCTGTAAGTTTCCTTATTAGCACTGAGCGTTCAACTTGTATTCCTTGCTAATTCCTTTCTGAACACCTATAAAAAGCTATGTTACGTGACTACCTTCATCGTATTATACTGTTAGATGACCATGAATTTGGGGTCATTTGATATTTTCCTAGTTATTTTCTCATTCTGGACTTTATTTATCACTGCTAAATTTCCAAGGCCTTAAAAAATAGGTCCCTGTACATAAAATACTTTGTGCAAATGGTCATTGAGAATGACTAAGTTCATAAACACAGGAAGAAAACCAATTCCGGGAATATATTAGAGAGTTTGTGAACAACTAAATGAATGAAAATATTTTAGATTTATTGAAATTTGTTATCCTAATTACATCAACACTATCATGAGTTTCACTAACCATGAACTCTAACTTTACAACTTTTATGTAAGATGTATAAATTAGTAGTCTGATAAGAACCTAATTTATAAAATGTAAGAAATCTCCCAGACATATTGTTTCCTCTGCCATAATTCACAAGTAAATAAAAATCATTATTACAATTATTTATATTCTATTCATCTTGCTTTTATCATTCCTCTCAAATATCTACAGTGTTATAGAATTCTTTTTGCCAGTTGCCTTCAGACATGAGTCTATCAATTAAGCAGGATTTTCCCATAATTTAAATCTTTTCAAATGATCTGGATAGTCATATATGCATTGAAGAAATTTAACTTTACGTTAAAATGTTTGCAGAAAGAGCACTCCGAGTCCATACAACTGTAATTGAGAAAGCTATCAGATGTGAGAAGTGAAAACTAAATTTTATGCAAATTATACTAGAATGTTTTGGAGGAATAAAGCTTTGCAACTCCTTTATGAAGATCTAATATCAAATTCAAGCAGAGGTGTTATTTAAAAAGGAAACAAATAATATCTCACATGGACAAAGATAAGAGGTCTTTAAAAAAAATCAGTAGATTGGGAGTTAGAAAGGTGGCTCAGTGGTTAAGAGCGCTGGCTGTTCCTGCAGAGGACCTGGATTCTATCCCCAGCACCCACATGGCATCTAACAAGAGTCAGTAACTCCAATTCCAGGGGAATCCAAAATCTTCTTCTGAACTCTGCAGGCATTGAAGAACATGGATGTATTTACGTACATACATGCAAGCAATACACTCATACACATAAAATAAAAATAACAAATAAAATTTTTTAAAGCCAGAAGATTGAATTCACCTAAACATTAATTAAAGAATAGTATGTAATAATCAAGTGGAAATTATTTCGGTCATGCAAAGATAGTCTAATACTTGAAAATACATTAATGTTAAGTCCCTACATCAACAGAATTTTAAAAATCTTGTTAGACACAGAAGAAGCATTAGATGAAATACAGCACCATTTAAATATCTCTCTATATATAATATTTAGCATACTAGAAATAAAATTTGTTTTTTCAACATAGTAAAAAATGTTTATAATTAACCTTCAATTAATATTATTCTTAACTATGAAGCTGGATTTGCTTCTGGAGATCAAGAACAAGGCAAGGATATTATCCACTTACACAACATGAATTCATCCTCATCCTGGAAGTTCTAACTAAGGTAATAAGATAATCAAAGATAATAAAAAGCATTTTGACCGGAAAGAATTAAGTGCAAGTCCTTATGATTGCCTAAGTAAAAACAGACATGGCTCCTCAAAAAATGTTAGCAGAACTAATAGTTAGGAACTAGTTTACTAGTTTTGTGTTATAAGGTCAATATAGAAAATTAAGCTGTGCTTTTATAAGCTTGTATTAAACCATCAGAAATTGAAAGATCTAATGTTTAAATCTAATTTGTAAGAACATAAAGAAAACATAAAATACTGAAGGATTAATCTGCAAAGCATATGTAATACCTGTTAACTGGAAATGACAAATGATTGCTGTAAACTCACTGAGGACATGAAGAAGTGAGTAAGTGCACTTTGCAGATTGGAAATGTCAACATCATCAGATTTCTCAGATTTCTCTGTCCACATTGAGTAGCTTCCCAATCAAAATCCCTTTGTGTAGAAATTAACACTGTGAAACTACAATTACTCTGAGAACGTGTGTTAGTTACTTTTCTGTTGCTATGATAATTTCACGGCCAAGACCACTTGTAGAAGCGAGAGTTTATTTGATTTAGGGTTCCAGAAAGTAAGACTCTATAAAGGTGGGGGAAGCTTGGTGGCTGATGGTATGTGACTCAGAAATCATATCTTCAAGCAGGCACAGCAAACACAGTGAGACAGACTGGATGTAGGCATGGCTATATACTCAAAGCTTGCTCCATTGATATACTTCCTTCATCATGGTCACACCTTCTAAAGGTTCTGTGACACTTCCCAAACAACTCTACAAACTGGGGCCACCTGTACAAATATTTGGAGCCTGTGAGGGACATTCTCATTCAAACTATCACAGAATGTAAAGGACTTTACACAACCAAAACGACTTTGAAAGCAAGCAGGTTGGAGGGCTTACATTACCTGATTTCAATTCCTGTAGTAAAATTTCCATAATTAAGAGGCCTGATGCCTGGGGATATACCTCAGTTAACAAAGTGCTTGTCTATCATGTGCAAAGCCCTGGGTTCAACTCCATTGCTGCATAAAATGGGAAATAGTGGTATATACCTTTAATCTCAGAATTCAGGATGGGGAAGAAAGGCATCATGGGATACAGAGAAAGTTTAAGACTAGCCTGGAATACATTAGAGTCTATCTCAAAAATAAAACAACAACAAAAAAGACAGGATGATATTAATGTGAAGTGAATAAAGCAATGTAATAAAACAGATTCCAGAAAAAGACATCTATAGGTACAATAATTAATCTTCATGATCAGTCTGACTATACTTAGGATCACCTAGGAGATGCATTTCTGGGTCTGCCTGTGAGGATGTTGCCGGAGAGAATCCTTACCCTAAATATAAGTAGTGCTGTCCCACTGATGAGGATTTGGGTGGAATAAAAGAGGAAGCAGGGAAACGTGAGTTGAGTGTAGCCCTCATCTCTTTCTGCTTCCTCGTTCACTATAGTGTGAACAGGCAGCTTCACACCCTTGCAGGTAGCCTCATATTCTCGCCACCACAACCACAGTCCACTCATACCATCAGCATCTTTGTTGCCAGGATGGACTGTACTCTCAATCTGTGAACTAAGATGAGCCCTTCCCATCTTACATGACTTCTTGTCAGAACTTTTTAGTCATAAAAGTTAGAAAGTAACTAATACAAAAATGGATAGGTTATATATAACACCTATATATGTTATGTATATACATGTAAATATAATGTACATTCAATTGATTCTCAACAGAGGAGAAAGGCTAGGATAAATTACTTTTGTGAATAGTTTTTTAACCACAATGAAATGATAGAATTTCCATAACATAAAATACAAATGGATCCACACTTTGTATCATATACAAAAATTAACTCCAAATAGATCATAGCTTATATGTGGAAGTGAATGTCATGAAACATCAATAAGAAAACTTAAGAAGAAAGCCAGGTATGGTGACACACACCTTTAGTCCAAGCACTTGGGAGGCAGAGACAGGAGGATCTCTGTAAGTTCAAGGCCAGTCTGGTCTACATAACAAGTTCCAGGCTTGCTGGAGCTACAAAGATATTGTCTTAAATAATAATAATAATAATGATAATAATAATTTAAAATACATTAAAAAAGAAAATACGGGGAAAATCTTTTGAGATTCTGGTGAAAAAGAAGGAAAAGAAGGCATGCATCTAAGCATCCATAGTTATTTCTTTTTATTGGGGACTAACTTCTTTAATAGAATGAGTTCAAATGATTTGATAGCTCACAGAAATAAATCATTGGAAATATTTAAGTTAATTTTCAATAACTTCTGTGAGGTTTTCAATTATTTTCAATTTATTATCATCACTGGGTTAAAGTAAGTTTTAAGAAAAAGACATAGAAATCATTCATGAGGAAGAATTAAGTCAAGTATTTCCCAAGGATTCTATGTGATCATTTTGTTCATCTTGGCTCTTTGCATTCACTAGAAATACCAGTCACCTTCTCTATCTAGATCCATGATGCACTCCTTCAGTTCACAGACTCTCCCAGTGATGATCACAGCAGCTAGGTAACCCATCGTCATGTGTTACTGAACACCAGGGAGGAGGTAAGACTCAGACATTAGAAAATACAATGGACACCAGATCTAAGATAATAGCAGTACATTTAGGAAAACACAGCATCACCACGTTTCATGAGAAAACACAAAGAAATTTCATTTTCCAAAAACATAAGAAATGTATCATTGAGGGGATGTCAACATCACCAAGAAGTTTTCTATCTGGTAGTAGAAAATTCTGTAAAGAGATGATATCAGAAGGACATGATAAAAAGTTAAAATAAATAGATACCAACTGGTGGTTGTTAATTATGGGAAAGCACATGGTTACAATTATAGAAATAAGCAACAAGGTCACAATGGTGACTTTTAGAGAAGTGTGGGATAGTTATATAGCACAGAGTCATCTGGAAGCAAAACCCATGGGCAACCCACAAGAGTTACTGTTCACTCAAAACAATGCAAGAATGGATAATTAAGAAACTAAGGACAACCATAATGCACCAGATATATGGTTATGGCTTCTTCCTGTTTTTCAGATCTGAGTCAAAGTTCAGACCAGGAAGTGACTGGCTTAAGAGGTCAGAGCATCAGAAAGGACTCTGCAATATCACTGCAAGTATATCAATCATCAATCAATCATCCCTCAGTGAAAACTATAAGCAATGGAACAGATTACTTGGCACTGTGGAGGAACATACAGACAGTAGAACATATAATGAACATCAGCTCTAAATTGATAACACTGCATTTAGGGGTAAATGATATAACCATGATATTTCTATTAGAATAAAGATATAATAAAGTCTGTCTTAACTCCAGTTGCAGTTGGCTCCATGAGCTCTGGATCCATCCACTGAGTAAAATGAATATTTAGAAAAGATACATGCTCTCTGGAAGAATTGCTGTATTAGTTCCACTATCTGTACAGAAGAGAACTCAAAATTCTCCCTTCCATGACCTGAATAAAATAGCAAATACAAATAAAATTGTGCCTAGAAGAGGGCAGGAATCAGTGCCATTCTTAACTAAATAATGCTGAGTTAAATGTTTCTTATCATGCTTTCATTTAATTTACAAATGTCCCTGCCAAAAATGTAGTTTAGTGAATTACAATACAATACAATTACAATCAAAACTCCACCAAATAATAGTATAGCTGCTATTAATCATAGTGAAAGTTGTTGAAACAGATCAATGAGACCTCAGTAGATAGTATACAGCCACTTATTTGGGAAATGCATTCTTCTGGGAACAATGATCAGAAGCACAGTGTCTTCTCAGTGTGGACAATATTGAATAGCACAACCCACCTGTCTTCTGTCATGATCAACAAGGAAGAGACTAGAACCATGTGTGTGTTTAGCAAAATGTCCTAGTAGGACACTAGTACTACTATGTACTGTTGTAGTACTAGCAGTCTATCAATAGCATTGTGTAATCACACAGAATAAGCAATAAACAGCAGGAAGACTGGAGGTGTTTGTAATACTCAATGCAAAAGATGCAAGAGTTCACATATATATGAAGATTTTTAAGATCATGCTGGTTTTCAGGATGTTCAAATATCCCTTGCAAAAAGGAGAGCTTATATATTGCACCACTCAAAAACAAAGACCAACCAAGTGATACTGTTGTCAAATTTTAATTGAGCCCATGGTAGTAACAGCCTTTGTGATAACTCCAAGCTACAGAACAAACATGCCTGCCTCTTGGTCATGCAACTGGCAGAATCTATGATGACAGACATAGCTACTGTGAAAAAGATACCTTACAGAATTTGTACCAATCATCAACAGGATAATCACAAAGTGGATCAACACAGCTCTGAAACAAAGCATACCATTTGTACCTAAAAGGTAAACACCATCAGAAAGACAGCTTCCAGAATGTTAATATGCCCCAGGAAAGCTAGAGCACTTAGCTATGGGATAAGAACCTAAGCAGCCAGGTAAGCCCATAGTGAACTGTGCTGTCACAACCAAACTGCAAGACTCTACGAATACAATAATCTGTCATTGTCAGATGGAAACTGTGGACAGGTGAGACAGGCCACTCTGTGAAGCATAGGGTGTGAGTAAGCCTCCAGAGCAGGTAGCCTGGTATTACGACACCCACTCTAGCCACTGAGGCAGCTCCCCACTCTGTTTATGCTAACTACATGAAAAAGGAGAACACTATAAGTAGTTGATAGAATACAAAAACTTGAATTGGATTCACAGATGATTTGTATGTTGTTGAAAGCCAAAACAAAGCTGCACCCCCATGACAGCCACATTACTCCTGTGCCCAGAGAAACAAAAGTGAAGAGGAACCCACCCAATGGACAGAGCTGTAGGCTGCACACCTGACTATTCATTTCATGTAGAGTGAAAACTGGTTTGAGACAAAAATGTATTTAATTTCTAGGCAGTGCTGAATGGTCTAGGAGCTTTAGCAGGAAGTGTAATGAACACAACATTGACAGATCTAGGATAGGAGGTCATGAGATGCAGCACACAAATGGGCATTTTAGAGTTCTTACAAAGCTTGAGGACTTTTGTTTGTGTTAATATTCACTAAATACTGTTGATCATTCAGTGGACACTGAACAACTAAGCAGCTTGTCCAGTGGATATTCATCAGCGTCTACATCAACATCAGTGTTGGAGCAGAAGTTATCAATGCCCAGGGTGCATATTGCCAGCAGAGTGGCTCCTGTCCTACCCTTTCTTAAAGAGCTCAACTACCTCTTAAGTGGTCCATGTATTAATTCCATTGGAGTCATTGTTTTGGAAGGACCAAAACACTATCTACCTCATTGACACATACTCAATATAGATTTGACTGTCACACCCACAGGGGCTCAAATTTCATTACCACATAAAGTTTTATAAATTTGTTCTGTCCACAAGTTTCACATATCTGATTGTTTAGCTTGTCAACTTGATGGGAGATAGAATCTTCATGGAAACAGTCCTGCCTGTAAAGAAGTTTCTAGATTGGGTTAATTGAGATGGGAAGAGACAATGTCCTATGAACTGGGGTGCCAGACTGGATGAAAAGAAGAAGGAAAACTAAACCTCAGCATTAATCTTTCTCTGCTTCCTGACTGTGGACAAAAATTGAATTGATTTTTGTTAGCTGTATGTTCCCTTTGTACATTTTTTTGTTTATATTCTTAAAATTCAGTTGAATGTCTGTAGAGATTTCATTGTTCATTTTATTTTGTTCTGTTTGTACTCTTTCTGTGCTTTTCTGATTTCTTATGGATGTAGGGACTTCCTAAAAATTGAGTTTCTTTTCTGTTAATCTTTTAAACCATATTATATTATTTTTGAGGCACTTCCCCATTTTATTGTTTTTATCTTCTGTGGAAAGCCATTGCATAGCTCCTGAGAAATCTATCTTCCGTATGACTTAGGTCTCCATTTTGATTTTTCCTGGTCCCTTTTTGGGGTGATTTAAAGATTTTTCAAGTCATATTTATTCTTTTGTTCTTTTCTTTCTTCTATTTAGCCCATTCATTAAATTGTTTATGTGAATTCTCATCTATTTCATACATAACACTTAAAACTAGTTCTTTATAACTCCTGCTCCTGCTATGTGGGAATCTATTTTGTAAGGCTGACCAGAAGGAAACACAAGCAAGTTGATTTAGTTCCTTGGATCTCCGTTCCGCCAGGTGTATCAGCCTCTAAGCTGATAATGGGTATTAGAGGAAGCAAGTAAAGTAAACCTGTCTCTTCTTAGTATCCTCCCACAAGTCTAAAGACTTGAGAATGGATATGCCTCAGATACAGAGCCTCTTGTTTTACATGCAGTTCTGTGCTAGGTAATTCTATCTTACAAAGAATTGTTTGTGCATCCATCAATAAGTAATTGGTTCCTAGGATATAATTTTTACACCTTCAGGTGTCATCAAAGAGATATGAAGAAGTAATAAAGTATGCTGCCAGTTCATCTGCTTATAATTCTTATTTGTACCCTATATTACATTACCAGCTCAAGCAAGTGTACGAACTGAAATGACACTGTTACTTTGTGTCTTGAACTACTGATTCACCAAGGATTTGGCCAAGGCAATACTGACAGGAGTTATGGGGAATGGGAATTTTGTGACTAGAACCCAGTCTTTCTGCCTTTCTTTCATTCCTTGTGCCTGGTCTTCCTCTGCTTTGGGGAACTGCTATTACACCATGCTAAAACACAACACAACTTCTATTCCCCAAGCATTTTTTCATACTAGACATATAGTCATACAATAAGATGGAAAATATTGAGTTAAGATTATTTAGCATTTAGTAAGTCTTTCAGTGCACGAGTTCTATTGTTGGAACATCAAATATTATTCTGCACCTCTCTTGGTTTGAAAACAAAAGCAGTGTGTCATTTTTGCGTGACACCCCATCAATCTGATCTGTGTCATGTCAACACATTTCCTAAAAGTCATATTTCTGAAAGCTTTATCAACTTCTGAAAATATAGAGAGAACTCAGTTCATAGATATGTACATATATGTGTGTATACATATACACAAGCGTTTTCAGGTTTCTATCTAGAAGTGGCATAATACTACTCTAAGTAGCTTATTTAAAAGAAGTAAGGAAAAACAACAAACAGCAGCAACAAAACAACAAAGACTAATTAGACATAGAGTACAAGCTTGAATTCTGGCATAATTTCAATTTTCAGTTCTTTGTTTATGATTCATATAATATTTTGCTTAAGATAAATTAATTAGTTGAATGTGTCAAGCTAGTTAAACTCACACTAAATATTTTCCCAAGAGAACTAAGTTGAAACGGGGTGCTATAAAACCTTCAAATGAACAAAATCTGTCTTTAACAAGTCGCACGTTATTAATTGGAACTGGGTAGAGAGGCATATTTTTGGATGCTCGCCGAGAATAATTATGGAACGTCTTTTTTTTTTAATTGTAACAAGATGAGTTAATCAAGGAAAGCTTATTCAGTTTACTCTGCCCAAAACTTGAAGCCCTAGCTATTAACAAATTGATCTTGTCAGTGTGGGGTAGGGTTGAAGAAGCAAAGAGGGATCTGGGTCATTCTTAGGTTGCACTGGGCTTCTTAGGTCTTTGCTAAATTTCATTAATTTAAACAAACATAATATTAAATATCTGGAAAGATATTAACCACCCAATTTTCATAGCTAGTCACCTACAGAACCAGCATCATGAGATGAATCTTTATTTGCACCATGGCTAAAACTGGCTGAAATTTTATTGCTTAGTAAGATTCATTAGCTTTAATTTCACTTTCTATTTTATGATTAAATTTTTTAAAATATTATAAAATTATTTTAATTTTTAAAAATAAAATTTAGCCTCAAAGCAATTGAGTCGTGGCCAGGAAAAGCTCATCGTCCGGGTAACAGAGTCTCGACTTCATTCTGTCACTCATTCTTCTCTCTTTCAGTGGTTTACAGAGCTGCCTTCTCTGCATAGTACACAGTCATCTCCCCCGCCTATGTCTACCTAGCTCAATTAGATTCTCAGTTTCAAGATTTGAAATCTTGATTTGAAGTCTGATGTAAGGGCAGGAAAATGGCCAATTGAAACATATTAAAACTGATTAGCTTTCATTATCTAGATCCCTGGATCTTCGATTAGTCTCATTTTTAGAGGTGTTTGATTCTCTAGTCTTCTCACTGATCTTTGAATTGGTAATTTGACTCCATTATTTTGAGCCTGTGGTGGTAAAGAAAGATGATAGAGAGTGTGCTGGATCAGAACTCTGTATATACTGCATGGTGTCCAGCAAACAAAAGAGATGAGGCCTTAAGACAAGTTATTCTGTCCAAAGGTATGTTCTGAGTGACCTAATCTTCTAAGAATCCAGTCAGCCATGAATTCATTAATGAATTAATCCATTTATAAACTTAGAGACCTTGTGACCCAATCAACCTCTCAAAAGCCCATTAGTTGACAATAGAGTCCTTGACTCTTTGGTGAATGTATACAGATTCAAAACACCTTTCTATTGATTTCTCATGGCCCAACTAAGAAATGTCCCTCTTTGCACTGTGTTCTGGAATCTAAGATACTAAGCTTGAATCTGTACATATGTATCCTCTTTCCTCTCACCAACAAAGGAAAAAAATATTTAAAATTAGTTTTTAATAGCCAATTTCTGCAAAATGATATTTGCTGCCAAGCCATAATCAGACCCAGTGCCACGGGCTCACCAGTTTGTCAACATCAGCACAGAACATAAATGAGTGTTAAAAACAGCATAAGGATGATGGAGAGGGAGTATAACAAATACTCATTTCACTAATTTGCATTTTTTCTCCTGAAAATATGGTTAAAATTGGACTCTGTTACTTAAAATCCAACTTCTTTCTCTCTATGAGTATAACATAATAGTTAAGAGATATAAACTAAGCAATTTAGTACAATTCTCTGTGATATTAAGTAATATTGTAGTCCACTTGTGCCTCAGTTTTCTCATCTGCAAAGCAGAGTACATGGGATAAAATAGGTTAATGCACAGTTACCCCTTTACAGACGCTATCGCGTATTTAAACAGTGTCAGGTGAGGCCTGCCATTCTTCTTTGGAGGAATCTTTAGTGTCTAGGAGACACTAAAACAGCTGGCTTCCCCTTTACCATCGCTTACTTCGTCTCAGTAGCTCTACTGAGATGAGAATGAGATCTAATTTATTAAAGGATACATGTTTAGTGAACATCCGAAGATGTTAAACCAAATTAAAACATGAACGCATGGAATAGAATAAAAAGGATTTGAGGCTTGGACTAATCTAATAGAAAAGGCATTTGAAGGAAAGAAACATAAATAAAGCCTACATCTGCATGGATGAAATTTTAAACGAGTCTTTAAAAATGCTTCCAAACTTTTATCCATGCTCCACATCAGAAGATCTCAAAAGATAAAAGGAAAATCTAGCAATTCACAAGTGTAGTTCCTCAGTTCTGAAGGACTCGATGACTCTATTAATATAGGCTTTGAAGTTGCTTCACATAAAGCACGTACATTGGCTATAGATATAGTTCATAGTTGGCAAATATTCTAATAAGAATTATTTTGTTAATACCAACGGGAAAAGCCTAGCAATGAATTTTAAAATATATCAAGATATTTTTCAGACTATGGAGCACTGGTACACCCCTATAATTGAAAAACTAAAGAGACAGGCTGATGGTTGCTACAAATGTGAGACTATCTTGTGTTGCACAGTGAGTTCCAGGCCACTCTGGGTTACATAATAAGATCTTGTCTCAAAGGAAAATAAAAACAACATATATGTGTTGTTTTATATATATATATATATGTATATATATATGTGTGTGTGTGTGTATATATACATATATATAGTGTTTCTAAGCTCACAAATTTAAATACTAAGATCATGCAGAACTATAAATCTTTATATAACCAAATCTTATATAGTACATTATTGGAACTAGAGTACATTCATAATTCTCATCGTCACCTTGCTCAATTAAAGTCAAATTAATGATACCAAATTGATATGGCATGATTTTCAAACACACTCTTCTCCTTTAAAGACAAAACTCCATATAACAGAAAAGGATTGGTTATCATGGATTGAGTAAAATAGCAGGAAAATAATTGTGGCTTTATGTTACAATAGGGCCTTATGCTTATAAGATCCTAACAAATAGGAATTATAATAACTTCAGTGCTTATGGCACGAGGAAACCAAACACATGAACTCATGGTGGAGAGTTGATAGGAGTCTTTGTAAAAAGATCTGGCATGGGAAGGAAGGAAGGGAGAAAGGGAGGGAGGGAGGGAGGGAGGGAGAGAGGGAGGAGAATCCTCCCTACAGCAGGATGAAAGAATAAAATATTTAGGGACAATTTAATCAAGGAAGTAAATGATTTATACTCTTAAAACCTATAAAGTATTGGTGAAAGAAACTGAGGAAAACATGAACAAATGGAAAGAATTTAATAAATATTTTTTTCAATTTGTGTTATGTGCTTCCCATTTTCAGGTGCTGGGTATATTGATTTGAACAAAATGACAAAATATCATTTCTTCAAGAAAACTCTGTGGTTAGAGACATAGTCAGTCAATATGTGACTATAATATCACATAATTTCAGGTAGATATTGATAAATAGCTGGGAGATGATAAACTGTGTATTTTTATATCATACAGCATGTATGTACTGAAACACTTCTCAAGTCAGCAAAAGAGCGTACATGGGAGTAGAAAGTGATTAGATCATGAGGTTAGATTCTAAAGTCTAACGTGAAATTTAGATCTGATTGTCCTTGAATTATCACTTAATCCATGCTAAAAGTAGATTTCTGGGGAATTCACGATGATATACGATATTGGGAACACCATACAGCCCTGGTTTTTTTCTTTGCTTCTTACTTGGTACTATAATATATGAAGTACATAAGTAGTTGCTCTGTTGTTCAATGGAAAAAGTAGTCAATTTCTAACCTTATAGTTTTTAACCTCTTTAAGCCCATAATATATAAACAAGACAACGTATGTGTTCCAAAAATACTGTATAATTCTGTAGAGTCAGATGAGGAGAAGTCCTGCAAATATGTGTTGGAGGAATGTTTCATTATATTTCTACTTACTCTGGTCCATTACCTATGGTCTCAAAGACGGTTCTAGATGAGCCTAACATTTTCTGGTTTTCCTGTCTGAGGTTGGTAATGTCTTATGGCAGTATTAACTTCTGGGTAAAGATACAACCCTAGTCATTTCCTTAATAACGTCAAATTGCAAATGTGGATTTTTATTGCCATACTGTATTTGAAAGGACAGATGCTTTGTGCTTTGTTTTCCTCACCAACTGAATATATATTGGCATTATATAATAAAGTACATTAAATTGGACAGGGGGCAATAACGAGGGGTGTAAATTAGGAATGGTATCTAAACACTACCAAGCTGTATTGTATAAAAACAAAGAATTCAATAGCTTCAGCTTTTAACTTAGCTCAGAATTATCTGAGAGTCTCAATAGGTGATTGTTCTATCAGATTAAAATATGGACATGTCTGAGGGGCATTTTCTTGATTGTTAATTGATGTGGAGTGCCCAGTCTATCATTGGAGTGCCATCTCCGGACAGGTAGGCCTGGGCTGCATAAGAAGAGTGTTTGAATAAGAGCCTGAGAGCAAGTCAGTAGACAGTGTTTCTCTTGGGTTTCTGTTTCAAGTTACTGTCTTGGCTTTCCTCAGAGATGGACTAAAACCTGAAAGATGAAATAAATCCACTTCTCCTCAACTTGCATGGCAATTATCAGAGCAAAAGTAGAACAAACAAGAACAGAAATTAGTACCAATAGTGGGATTGTTACTGTGATGAACCTGATGATGCTATGTCTTGGGAAGATTGCGGAAGCATTTGGAGCTTTGAGTTGGAAAATCCATTGAGTACTCAGAGCTTAATGGGCTGTTCTGGGGGAGCTTGAAAGATAATCCTGAAAGAAATGCAGATGGTGAAAGCCTGGCTCCTAAAGATTCAGAGGAAAGTTTGAGAGCCTTTCAAAGACTCAAGGGAGAAAGTTGATAGATGGCTCAGAGGTTAAGAGCACTGTTTTTACAGAGGACCTGAGTTCAGTTCCCAGGACCCACATGTGGTTAACAACTAATTCATAACTCCTGACCTCCATGGGCAATACACTCATATTCATAAAATAAAGAATAAATGGCCCTTAAATTTTTTATTGAATTCTTGGTTTTTATACATACAACTTGATAGTATTTATACGCCATTCCTAATCTGCACCTCTTTTATTGCCCCCGTCCAATTTAATGTACTTTATTATATATATATATATATATCCAATACTAATTTTTGTCCCCAAATGTCCTCCATTGGGGGTCCATTCACTGGAATCTAGTTAACCTACCAAGGGGCCCATCCTTGAACAAGACTGTCTCACCCTTTCTTAGCAGCTATCAGTTGACAAAATTTCTTAGACTGAGTTATGGTTTCTTACCCACTTCTCCATGTGTAGGCAGGGATTTTTCTGGTTTGATTTTGCATGGGACTTGTACCTGTTGTCATCATTTCTGTGAGTTTATATGAGTAACTTAGCAGCTATCTGGAAACCTCTGTTTCCTTCTAGTCATCTATCACCTCTGGCTCTTACAATCTTTCTTTCCTTAATTCTTCAATGACCCCTGAGCCACGGGAAGCAGACAATTGATATAGATGTTCTATTCAGGGATAAGCACTCCACAGCCTCTTGCTCTTTGCACACCAGGCAGTTGTGGGTTTCCATGTTAATCACCATCTGCCTCATAAGGAAACTTCTTTACTGAGAGTTGAGTGGTGCATTCATGTCTGAATATAATAATAAGCTTAATACTATACATATGTAGTAGAGTCCGTTTAGTACTATAACTATTTACTAGAAAACTAGTATTGGGCTCTCCCCTATGCCATGTGACCTATCTAGCCTCAGGTTCCTAAGCCACTATCAATATCAAGTATAGGCTTCATCCTATGAAGTGGACCTTAAGTTCATTTAGATATTTCCCTTACTAGACACCTTAGGCCAAATCTTTCTCTCTCTCTCTTTTTTTAAAGAATCTGTGGTTTTTTTTGTGGAGAGAGTCTGAACGGTCATGTACTACTGGCTTCCCACAGCTTCAGCATCTTGGCATAGAACTTGGGAGTAGGTAAGGCAAAGTCTCTTCTTCTTCTCTCCTCATACTTGGCTCCAAATCACTTGAAATATATGATAGTGGGACTTCTCTCGAGTGAGACTTTTTTGATTATCGACTACACTTTATAGCTTCGTAAGTAGACTCAAAGAAAATGGCTAGCAATGTTGCCAACAAGACAGATCCTTGCTCCATGAATCCCCATGTATTCACTGAGAATCTCAATGTTTGTAAGGAGTCTGATGTGGAAGCAATCATCTCAAAGTATGGCAAAACTGTTGGTTGCTCTGTGCATAAGGGCTTTGCCTTCATTCAGTGTGTTAATGAAAGAAATGCATTGGCTGCTTCAGCAGAAGAGGATGGGACAATGACTGCTGGCTAGGTTTTAGGTATCAATCTGGCTACAGAGCCCAAAAGGAACTGAAGAAAAGCAGGTATGAAAAGATCTGCAGTGGAGAACATGGTTCCTCATTTGACCTGGACTAGGATTTGAACCCAGATTATTATGACAGAATGAACAGTTACTCACCACACGTTTCTCCTCCTCCTTCTGTGACCCATGCTTTTGTGGTCAGTGGTCAGCATCTTGGCATAGAACCTGGGAGTAGGAAACAACAGTGTGTATCAGGAAACACCTCGCGAAGGGGCAAAAGTGTCTTCAATTCTAAGCGTGGACGACAGAGATCTTCTTCCAAGTCTGGAAAGTTGAAAGGTGATGACCTTCAAGTCATTCAGAAGGAGCTGATTTAGATAAAAGCAAAAAGTGGATTCTCTACTAGAATTGAAAAGGAACAAATCAAACAAACAGTGGAGAGAAAGAACGAAAAGTCTGAAGAAGAGCAGGGCCGCAGTGCTGTGGAGAAAGACAAGATTAAGCCAAAGATGGACGACTCTGCTGAGGACGGGGTCCTGTGGGATGATGATGAGGATAATGAGGATGCAGGAGATGAATGCTGGAACTGATCAAGTGTGATGAAGAAGAGGCTGAGGAAGGAGAGGATGACAGAGACAGTACCAATGCTGAGGGTGACTCTTAAGCGCATAGTGGGGTTTAGAAATCCTACTCCACTATTTCTTTACCTAGGCACTTGTCAGAAATCAAAATTACAGCAGACCCTCTTCCTTAGTACCCTCAACACATTCCCACTGTTCCCCCCTCTGTCCTTCCTGTGTTCATTAATTCACAGTTGCCCCACGCCTCATTTCATTTTCACCTCGTTTGATGCTCCTTGAGTTTTGTTAACTCTTACTGTGTAATTTTTGCTCTTAATTTTTATACTTCTTTATGCCTTAACCATAAGAAGTTGTGTGATCTTTATCAACTGTCTCCAAAATAATCTCTTGTTATGCGTGGAGTACAATTCTTTCCATTTGTGTATAATTTCAGTAGTTTCTTCCCTAATTGCAAATACAGTCTCATTTAGTTGTAACCCCGAAAGCAGCTTTGAGTTACATATGTGTTTTCTTTCACATGAGTGGGGCTATACAAATACAACTATAACCATGTATTTCTGTGAATGAGAGTTTGCATGTCAAACACATCTTCTAGGAAAATAGTATAATAGTCTTAATATTTGTTCTCTAAAGCTGACATTGTGGGTTATTTTTGTGAACAGCATGATGTTTGGAACTGTTTTCTCATAATAAACAAGTCCTTATTAAACTAGAAATTTGGAGACAAAAAAATAATCTGTTGTTTCTGGTCAACTGAGTCTGAAAATTAATCTGTGATTTACAAGAGGCCAGCACCACTGAAGTGAAACCTTTGCTTTGCTGAGACAATGGAAGCTGATCAGCTGGGACTGAGAAAATCAGCTGTGATTAATAAGAGCCCAGCATCACAGAAGCCAAATCTAGGAAGTATTTCCACAATGTCAGTACACAGACGCTCTGGTCCAGGTTCCAAGGCTACAACTTAAGCTGGCTGCCAAACTGACAATGTGTAAGAGTCTCCCACATGGTACTGGTTTGAAGTCACGGAGGGGCCACGTAGACCACCTGAGGCTTGGCACCAGCTCTGAAGAGAGGCCCTGCAAATCCAGTGGTGAAGTTGAGGCCTCATTAACAGTTGAGAGCCCAGGATTGAAGGGGTCATGGAAAGGAGCTGAGGTTTGGCACCGCGTGGCACAGTCAGAGGCTCTGAAAAGGGGCCGAAAGAGGCCACTGATGAAGGTGCAGTCTCAGTTGCAGCAGGGGAAGCCCCAGGATATTGGAGAGGCCAGAACGATAGGATAATCACCAAGGACAGTGGCAGAGGCAATGTGAAGCCAGCCTCTTCCTACGAAACAGGGTATGTGTGATAGGGACGACAGACAGGCAGGGCTTTTCCTTCTTTCCACAGTCTGGAAGATCATGAGTGAGTTCCACATGTTGGATATTGAGTTTTGTACACTGTTGGGTTTGGGAGTTTGCTTTGATCTGATTGTAACTGTGCCCTGCTTCTTGGAATAAGAAAACATAGCTTACTTTTTGTGTTGCAAGATTCCACAATTAAGAGACTAAATATTTTGACTTTTAAATTGGTGGAATATTTTAAGAGATTAGGAGACTTTTAAAGTTGCACTCTGCTTTATATTAAGGAATTAACAGTAAGGCTTGGGGACAAACAAGAAGAGACAGGTTGTGGCTTAAGAAGATGTGCTTGTGTGTCAAGTTGGGAAGAAGTGGAGTCTCTTATTTAGCTTTAGCTATCAAGTTGACATAGTCCAGAGGTATCTGAAGTAGTCTTGACTGGGGGATTGTCTTGATCATATGGTCTGTAGGCATGTCTACAGTACATTTCTTAATTGCTCATTAATGTAAGAGAACCCAACCCACTCTGGAGAGTGACATCCCCAGGTAGGCAGGCCTTGGCCATATAAGAAAGGTGGGCTGAGAACATGCCAGTAAGCATTGTTCCTCCATGGTTTCTGCTTCAATCACCTGTCTGGATTTCTTGTGTTGGCTTCCTTCGACGATGGGCTGGACCTGCAAAATGAAATAGACCCTTTCCTCCCAAGTTGCTTTTGGTCATGATGTTTATTCCAGCAACAGAAAATCAAAATAGAACAGGCATTCTTAGTAAGAATTTCAAAAATCAATTTGTTCCACAATATTGCTGAAAAGTGTTCATGGATTGCCAGCTAGTTGTTCTTCAGACTATTCCATTTTCTTGTAAACAAGTCCGTGACACTTGGTTTATTTCTATGTCTAAAATGTGTATCTAGATAAATCAAATTTAAGGTATTTGAACTCTTAAAACTTTCAGTAAATGGAGAAAATAGATAAGACATAACATAAATGGGTAAAGTAGCAGGTATGTTAGATGATGATGACTAGATGACAATTCACTGCAGGTTGGGGAGATATGAAATGAAGACAGAAATTAATTTTAAGTTAAATGAATTGAGAAAATCTTACACAGAAAGAGTACTTTTGTTAAGCACAAGAATGAAATGAGAGGTGCAGAAAACGGCTCAAATAATGGGAGAAAAATCTATTCAGGCAGAGGAAACTCTAAGTGCAAAAAGCGGTCACAAAGATGTGAACTTGGGACATCTGGGGACAGAATGGCAATCACGTGGGAAATAGTAGAAACCAGAGAGGTAGAGGAATGGGAGATGAGGTGTAGTAAATGGTGAGGATCGTGGAAAAGAATCTGACTTTTATTTGAGTGAGATATCTTCTGCAAGAATCGAGTAATTAAATGCCATGATCTGAGTTATATTATAAAGAATGGTTTTACTTATTATATTGAAAAGAGATTTATGCTATAAGGAAAAGACAGAAACAAAGGTGGAATATAGGAGACATTTATGTGATGTTGGTAGAAGACAATGGTGGCTTTGAACAAATCTTGAATGTGTAGTCAAACTAATACACACATGGCATTTGAGAGCAATGAGTCAAGGGCTACACAAAGTTAACGGACACATCATTTAAAGAAGTCATGTTCTATTAATGTGAATTGGGAAATAATAAAAGGAAAGGCCAGATTTGGCAGTAGTAATAGCATTAGTTCAGTCTGGCCCATGTTAAATTTGAAGTACATCCTTGACAAGTGAAGATATCAAGCAAACTGTTAGATATATGAGGCTCAGAGAGGTCTGGGTTGGAGAGACAAATGTTGAGAACACACATGACATTAAAATCCTAAACATATGGGGCCATGGAAATTGATCTATGAGTAAAGTGCTTAACACACAAGCATGAGGCCCAGAGTACCATCCCCAACACCTATGTGAAAGCTGAGCATGGCAGTGTGTACTGGAGAACCAGAAACACCAGGACCTCTGGGGTTTGATGGCCAGGTAATCTAGCTGAGTTAGAGAGTTCCAGGTTCAGTGAGAGATCCAGTCTCAAAAATATGCTGAGGAACAATTGAAGACAGGTGACATCAACCTCTAGCCTCGCCATGCACACATACACACATGTACTTGCACACACACGAGCATATAAACATACACGCATACACACACACACACATACACCAAAGTTGCATGAGTAGATGAAAATCACCAAAGCAGTTAAAGCAGATTGGGAAGAAAAGAGAGTCTTGGCTTGATGTAAGGAACATTGCAGCCTTTAGGCAACAGGGTGAAGATGAGGGGACATTAGTAAAGATCTGACAGGCTTCTTTAAAGGTCTGCCAAGATGTCAAATACCTTTCCTGACAGAGAGTGATCTCTATATCAAAGCTATGCAAAAGTAAGATGGGGCCCAACAGACAACCATTAGGCCTCGCAATATAGCGCTTGCTTTCTGCTTCAAAAAGAAAGCTGTTTCTCTAGATTACTACAAGTTATAACAAAAAATAAAGCTCAAAAAATACTATGTCAAAAGAGATGTAATAATACTTTTATTAATATGCTGCTTTGGACTCTAACTACACTGCCCAGTGGATTAACATCAGAAAAACTCACAAAATCACTGCCTTTGAAATGAATGATTTATGTCTTGTAATTTTTGTTTATTATTTTTATTCTTTTGTGTATGAGTGTATTGCCTGCGTATATGTAAGTGAACCTGTGTCATGCAGTGTCAGTGGGGCTCAGAAGAGGGCTCCAGATCCACCAGAACTGAAGTCACAGGCAGTTGTTAGCTACCATGTGGGTGCTGAGAATCGAACCTAGATCCTCTGCAAGAACAGTGAGTACTCTTAACAACTGAGCCATCTCTCCAACTCCAATGACACATTTTTAAAATAACATTTTATTCTTTCAGAGCTTCATACATACACAGTGTTTGTTGATGACGCCTGTCTGCTACTACCTCCCTTCAGTTCCCTATGATACCCCACATCCTTCCCAATTTCTTCTTTTTATTTTCACTTTTGTTGTTAATAACCCTGAATGTAATCAGTGCCACCTGTATACACAGGAGTGTGTGGTCATCTGCTGTGACATGAACAACCAACCAGCAGCCATGTCCCCAAGAGAGAATGGCTCATCTTTCATCAGCATGAACAGTCAGTAGCTCCTCCAATAGAATTGGGCCTTAGGAGCTTCTTGCCCATCTATGCTAGAATATTGACTAGCTCAATATTGAGCAGGTCTTGTCCTGTCACAACACCTATGAGTTGATGCATGCAAGAGTCATGTCTTGTCCAGAATTCAACATTTCACAGCTTTTATCCCCATCTTCCAGCTCTTCTTTCTGCCCCAGATTCTGTGATGATCCCTGGGATTTGAACAGCGGGAAGTTGAAATAGATGACCCATCCACAGCCAAGCACTCAGAGTTTTATACTCTTATTTTGACCAGCTGTGAGTCTTGGCATTAATTCCTACCCACTGCAAAAAGAAGCTTCTCTGACCAAAGTTGAGAACAGCAAAAATCTGTGATCACAAACATAAATATGTAGAATGTAGTTTGACACCATAACCATTTAACACAACAATAGGTTCGACATTGATGCTTATGATCTCCCCAGTCATGGGTTTTTGACCAGGTTTCCTGTAGCAGGCATGAAATTCCTCTTACAGAGCAGGGCTCATATCGAATCAGAAAACAGTTAGTAAAGCCTGGAGCATCAAGCCACTATTGCACCAGATTTTGCCAACTGGTCAGCCTTATAGCAGGCAGGGTTCTCCATGGGTTTGACCATTGATGTCTTTTCTCCCCTAGAAGCCTGCATAACAACACTAGCACTACGTAAGCTAGCCAACAGGAAGAGAGTTTCCCAGTCTGTTCTTGGTTGATTTCTCTGTGTCCTGTATTCAAATGAGTGTTCTCTTCAGCAGTAGAATTGTACAATCTAAGTGTGATAGACAACTAAAGGAAATGACATCATGTCATTTCCAGTGCTTCTGGTGCCGTCTTGCCCAATAATCCACAGGAAGGTGTCCTTGTGGTCATAGAATTGTATACACTTACAATGGTTTTCAAATGCATAGATGATATATATTAAACAGAAAGATAGCACATACTATCACTATTGGTGCCATTATATAGCTAGAGAAGATGAGTTTCTAAAGAATACATTCTCTTCCTTCAATTTTAGAGGTGTTGGCAATGGTTAAATCCTGTCATCTAGTTTCACATCATGCTGTTGTTTTTGCTTAAAGATGAGTCTATTCATCCCCCCCAAAAAAAACCTAGAACGTGTGTCTGAATATTTGTGTCTATATGTATATAACTGTAGGTGTATTTGTTTATATGTGTGTGATAGTTAATCTTGATTATGAATCTAATGGGATTCAGAATGACCATGGAAATAAACCTCTAGACAAGGCACCAGTGTTTACCACTGATTACAGACTCAGTGTGGCAGCTCCTCAGTCTCCTCTCACCACCACTTCTTGGTTGTGATGGACTCAACCTCCTTGAAGTAGAAGTCAAAGTAAACCTGTCCTTATTTAGGTTGCTTGTCAGTTATTTGTTATGAAGAAAAGTAACTAATACTGTGTGTGTGTGTGTGTGTGTGTGTGTGTGTGTGTGTGGTTTCCACTTATTTACTCACATTCTCTCTATCATTTTCCCTTTGATTCTTGACAGCATCTGGGAAAGAGATAAGACTTGCATTCTTTGTTGTAGCAAATAGAGCAAAAGCTTTAGAAAACGTGAGCTTGATCTATTTTCTATGGCTGGTCGCCTTTTTTTTATGTGCTACAGATTGAAATATCTACTGTAAAATAATTTAGGCAGCCAATACCCCCCATCCGTAAACTTTTTTCCCCTTACCTCCTCTCAGAGGCCTGGCTATGTATCCTTCCGATGTGCTTCTGTGTCATCACTTCTTGACATTCAGCATAAGCCACTGGAGTTGTTGCCTCTTGTACCATCCCCTGATGTCAACGACATTGCTATGTTTTCTGTTTTGTGACCAAAATATGCTGACATAGTGGCTATGTCTTGAAGGTATGGAGCACCTGGATAATTAAGTCTGGTATCTTTATTATATGATCTAGCTCCACAAAACTCAAATCTATGTCTTTAGACTCAACAACAAGAAAAATCAGTTAGTGTAACAGCATGGCCACAATGCATCCAGATGGTTCTTAGCTCTCATATGCCCCGAAATGTTCTTTCACAACTTACTGAGCAAAGCTCATAGACCAAGTAGTTTTCAAACTAATCCTAGAGGTTGGCAAGATTCAAAGGCATCTGACTTGGGTTAGAAAGACACTTGCCCTTAATGAAATATTTCATGTCATCTAAGCTTCGGGGACTAGCTTTTCTTACGGAATATAATGACTCTTTATATGTGCTGAGCTTGAGTATAAAGAATAATAGTAGCAAACAAGGTTTCTTCAGAGAATTTAAAAATCAGTGAATAAATACATTTTATAATGATAGTTATTCCTAAAATCAAAAAATTAAAATGTGCATTTTTAGATTATTAAATTCCAAATGAATGCGGTTTGGGATTTTTTTCCACAAAGAATACAATATTTTTAAAGCTGTGTGTTCATGCTGTGAAATGCTTTTGTCTTACTAATTTAATTTTTAACACTCACTTTTAGACAGCTGAAAATGATGAGTTTCTAGAACATGATGTATTTTCGGTTTTTATTTTATGGCCTAGTACCATGGCATGTACTATTTTGAAAACAATTCTAAATGGTGCTTTATTATATTATATTGTGCAATTTAAATTCAGAAGATTCTATCAGCACCAGGGAACAGACAAATTTAATAAAAGACACAATGTTCATGTTGTCCTAATAGTTATTAAAATAAAACCCTTCCCAGAGAATGGTTACAGTTTCTTCTCAAAAATATTCTGTGTGCTTTGATGAATCCATTGGAGTCCATAGAATAAGTACCCACATCATACATAGTAAAGACACACGGCACAGCAATCCGAAGGTAGCTTTTAGAGTCATTCAGACCAAGTCTTTTCATTTTGTAGGTGAATCCACTAAGACTGAGTGAGAATAACTGGTACAGCCAGTCCATGTCCGAGTTGTATGTAGAACTGTAGTTTCCTAATATCTAAACACAGGTGTTTCACTTTTAGTGTCTTGAGTGTTAATAACCTTCTAGATTACACCAGCATTGCTAAATGAGTAGGTGCCATTTCTAAAACAGCTCTGAAAGATGTAATTGTTAAAATTCTTTAAAGTCAAAACCATACTCTTCAATGGAAAAGTACCTGGATACTATCTCTTCTGTCTTGGTTAATTTTATACCTGATATTTCTGTCAACTCCTTGATATAACACAAGTTCCATGAAGGCAGAAATGCCCATTTGGGGCACTACTAAATTCCCTATGCTTAAAATATTTCTAAATACATAAAATCCCTCTAATAAATATCTGTTAAATAAACAAAGACAGGTTAAGGGAATGCAAAATTTTATTAACACTTATGACTAACCTGTAAGATAGATAGTCAAGAAGTGCACACAAACACAACACGGAGCAAAGTACATAGTGAGATAATCAGAAAGTCAACTGTAATTCTTGCAGAAGGAAGTGCATAAAATTGCTTAGTATCTATAAAGTTACCAACTAAGAAAAATGTACAACATAAACTTGCAATACTGTTCAGCTATGCTTACTGGCCCTGGGCACCTGAGGGTTGAGACTGGAAGAGCTAATTTAGAGAAGTTAAGGCTACCTGATGTCTATAAAGTAAATAGAATCTGCAGACAATATAGAGAGAACTAGAGAGACTGGCAAGATGCAGCCTAAGAAAATGGACAAAATGAGAAACCCATCGATTTTCATTCAAAGCCATAGAGTAAAGACTACAGATAAGTATTATGTAGGAGACTATTGACAGTAAGAGACTGGTTGTGATATCTGGCCATGCCTTTTGAGACAAGACAGTAGAAGAAAGTAAAAAGAAATAGAGGAAGAAAGGGAGGGAGAAATAGAGGAAGGGCGATAGAAGGAGTGAGAAAGGAACGGAAGAAGGGGAAGGGATGGAGGGAGGGAGAGAAGGAGGCAGGGCAGAGTGAGAGATGGATGGACAGAGGACGGGAAGGAAAGTAAGATAAGAAAGTAACTATTTGGGGGACACTGCATAGCACATGCATGCTTCGGTGCTTTCAGATAGGTTTTTGTTTAATTCCCACAAAATATTCTCATTTAACTAAGAAAATTAACACAGCACTTGGCTCAAAGGAGTTAAACTAACCTTCCAAATATCCTTAGGGCAAAGCAGAAACATGATCCAACTGGAGTGTATCATCTGGAAAGCTATTCCAGCACATACATGTCAAATCTGCTTTGCATAGTTTCTTTATACACATTGCTATTTGCTTTTCCTTTTGGACTTTGGGGATAGCAAAACATCTTCACACAAAAATATTTTGTTTTATAATAGTTCCATGAAGGCACATTCTTCTTCTGTTTTGCAGGTAAAGAAACTGAAATTCAAAAAGGCAATTTGATTTATCTAGGCCACATCCTTATAAATGACGGTGTTGGAATCAAATCAGTGCCTGCTCTTGGCTGATCATCCTTTCACTTATAATACATAGTGAAATCTACTACCCAGTTCATAGCACATAGTATGACAATATCCTACCACACAGTATCCTGTATTTAGATGTTCACAGAGGACTCTAAAGAGGAAGCTACTTGGCATAGATTTTTCAGAGAATTCTACTCAGGACAGTGAGTTTTCAAATTCTGAAACAGAGATAGACACAAGGAGAAAGTCACAGAGCCTAAAGAACAATATAATTTTATTCAGAAGTTCCATGGACAGGCATTGTAGTATATGCCAATAATTCTAGCACTTAGGAGGTCAGCCTGATCTACATTGCAAAATCTGTCTCAATAAATGAAGGAAGGAAGCTGGAAGTGAAGGAAGAAAAGAGAAGAGAAAAAAAGGAAGAAGGAAAACAGGAAGGGAGATCCTACCTCATGCCTCACTCCCAAGTTAATCTTACCGTTACTTTAAAGTCCTCTACACCATGTATAATCATCTTTTGTCTACAGTTAGTAAGTCATAAAACCTTAAAAAGTTCCTTTAGAATGGTAATAATCCAGTATGTGACTATAAACCTAGGTCCCTCACTTACCAGGTGACTCTGAGATAATTTATTAGCTTCTTTCTCCATCATCAACCAAATGCAACTTGCTGGTGTGCTCAGAAAATACACAGAAGTAACAAGCACTTTGTGAGACTGGCAAGACATTCTTAAGGACTTTTATAGATTCCAACGTTAGCATGAAATTAGTCTAATAAATTGTGTTGGAGATTTAAAGGGAGAAGGCCTGTTTTGTAAATTTGGAAGGTGGAAACCTCCCACAAGCACACAAAAAATGACAATTACTTATACTTCATTGGAATTTTCTGTTAATACCAAAACTTTACAACATATGTCTGACAATATCCACCCATTTCTTAAACTTTTGCCTATAAAACTTTCTTTGGTAAACCCTTTTCCAGTTCTCTAAACAGAGTTAAATGTTTTCCTCTTAAGTTTCCACAGAACTTTGTGAGTCCCTTCTAACAATATGTAGAGTATTATGTTAGCATTTATCTTAGAAAGCATCAGAATGAAAGATATAGAATATAATACAGTATTATAAGAATATATTCATGCATGTTCAGTACAGATGAGCTTTCTAAAAGTCCTTTCAGTCTGTAGTTGATTGGATATATATAAGTAAAACCATGAATACAAAAATATATAAAATGACTCTTGTGAGGACAGGAAGTCCCACCATCTGAAGCCTGCAAATGACAAAACCAAGAAGGCTTGTAAAGTGATTCAGTTCAAGCTGAAGATGATGAACAATCTCTCAGGCTTGAGATAAGTATTTATATGAGTCTTGGAGTCCAAAGGCCCAGGAACCAAGAACTCTGATGTTCAACATCAGAAGGATGTAAAAGAAAAATTAAATTTTCCCTTGTCTGCCAGTAGCTAGTCAATTGAATAGACACTTGCCCACAATGGGTACAGAAAATCTTTACTCAGCTCACCAGTTCACGTGCTGATCTTTTTCAGGAAGACCCTCATAGATGCATCCAGAAATATTTTACCTGGACACACCTCTGTTGAGTCAAGTTGGCACATAAAAACGACTATTATACAGGGGCTGGAGAGATAACTCAGTCTATAAAGTGCTTGTATATAAGTATGAAGACCTCAGTTCTGATTCTTAGTGTAAAATATGGTATGGAGATCCATACTCCTAATCTTGCACTGGGGAGGAGCTATGAATTCCATGACCAGCTGGTCTTGCCAAATTGGTGAACTCCATGTTCAGAGTGAGACTGTGAGATTCTCTCTCAAAAAAACACCTAAGGTGAATAGTTATATATATAAAGATATCAAAGACTGATCTCTGACCTCTAAACATGCATGCACATAAACACATATTCAGGTAAACATATGCAAACATTCACATGCACAATTAGCCATAATAAATACATTGTTCACTTATTTATTTCCAAATTTTCTGGTCATGTGCTGTATAGTTTTAGTCATCAACTGGACACAACTGGGTTGAGGGAGCCTCAATTGGACAATTGCCTCCATTGGACTGGCCTGTGACCATGTCTGTGGGGTACTTTCTTGTGATGTGGTAGATACCATTCCACTATGGGTGGTGCCATCCCTGGGCAGGTTGTTCTGTATTGTATAATAAAGCAGGCTGAGAATGGGACAGGGGAGCAAGCCACTAAGCAACTTCCTTCATGGTCTGTGCTCCAGCTCCTGCCTCCAGGTTCCTCCCCTGAATTCCTGTGTTGGGGTTCCTCAATGATGAAATGTGTCTTGGGAGATGTAAGCAAAATATATCCTCCCCAAGTTTGCATTCATCAGAGTATTTTGTCACAGCAATTGAAAGCAAACTAGAACATAAATCGGTGCCAGGAGTGAGGTACTACTGTGACAGAGCTGACTGTGGTATTTTGGGGAGGATTGTGCAAGTATTTGGAACTTTCAGCTAGAAAAGTCATTGAGTGCTTAGTTTGCAGCTGTGGAACATGGAACAGTTCTGCTGAAAGAGGTGTAGATGATGGAGGCCTGGCTTATGACATTTCAAAGGGAAGAAAAGATTATCAGGGATGTTTGTGTGATATTTTGAATTGAGAATTTGTGGGTTCTGGTCAGTAAGGCCTGAAGAATCAAATGTGATTAAGAAGAGACCACTGAAGTAAAACCTTTGCTTTACTGGGACAATTTGTGCTGGTTAGCTGGGGCTGAAAAATCAGCTGTGAGTAACAAGAGACTAGCATTACTGTGGTGAATTCTTCGAAGAGAAGCTATAGTCCAGTGGGTCTCCAGCCTGCATCTCAAGCTTGAAGTAGACTGAAATGTAAGAATCACAAGCACCATTCTGATGTTCAATGCCCCAGGAGGTCATGAAGAGCAGTTGAGGCCTGGCATTGTGAGAGATCAGGAAAGGCCATTGGTAAAGGTTCATACTCAGTTTTGGTGAAGACCCACAGGACTGATGGGGTCATAGAGAAAAATCTGACACTTTGTACCCCAAGAGGCCAGAAGAAGCCGTTGAAGGTACAGCTTCAGTTGCAGATAAGGCCTCCGCATATTGGAGATATCAGGACTGTTGGACGACCAACAAGGGCAGCAGCCAGTGTGGAGTGGAACTGGTCCCATCTAGCTAGCAAGACAAGCTGTGCAGGCTGTCAATGGCAGAGCGAGAGAAATGGAACAGTGGAAACCCTTTGGAGCCCAGAAGATTGTGAGTGAATCCCAGATTTTGAGACTTGAACTACTTTGCTGGACTAAGGGTTTACTTAAATGTGCCCAATTCTTCCTTTTGAAATAAAACAGCACTTAATTTTTTTTTTAATTTTGCAGGAGCCCACAATTGAGAGACTTCTAAAAGAGACTTTGAAGTTTTAAGTGTTTGAGTTTTTTAAAGGACTGTGGGACTTCTAAAGTTGTACTATTTTGTATTGTGATATTAACATACCTTGGGGATAAGAAATGGAAAGCTTGTGGATTAATAGTGATGTGGTTGTATGTCAAGTTGACAAGGGGTCAATTGTGCTGAATAACTTTAGTTGTCAACTTGACACACCTGGGTTAAGGAAGCCTCAACTGAGGAATTTCCTCCATTAAACAGGCCTGTTGCCATATTTGTGTTGTATTTTCTTGATTGTTGAGTGATGTGGGAGGATCCAGCCCACTGTGGATGGTGTCACTCCTGGGCAGGTTGCTCTGTATTGTATAACAAAGGAGGCTGAGAATGAGTCAAAGGAAAAAGCCAGTAAACAGTTATCCTCCAGTGTCTGTGCTGTAACTCCTGCCTCCAGTTTCCTGCCTTGAGTTCCTAGCTTCAGGTCCTTCAGTGATGAACTGTGACTTAGGACACATAAACCTTTCTTCCCCAAGTTGGTCTTGGTCACAGTGTTTTGTCACAGCAATTGAAAGCAAACTAGAACAGGCCAGTATTGAAGTCCCTTCCCATATAGAACATTTCTATAAAAGAGATTAAATCCAGCATCATTTCATATGGATAAAAAGAATAACAAATAAGAAAGAGCAGAAAGTAAAGATAACAGCAAAATTGAATTTTTCAAGTTAACTATTCAAGAATATATTGAAAGTACATCAGATGAATAAAAAAAAAAACAAAAGAAATGTAAAAAACAGAGTGAGACCAACTTCTGCAGGGCTAGACCTGGCTTGCAAGTTAGAGTGGGTCTTTGGTAGCTCATACCTCTGTCTCTATTCTAGAGATACAAAAGTGACTGTCAGTGGATACTTACTCTTCTCACATATTAAGCCATGGCATTTAGACAGTTGATCTTCTTTACCTGGAGGTATCAAACTAACATTTGGATGAAGGTCCTATTTTATTCAGGTGTCTTAAGTACCTACTTTCTGAGTTCTATATGGCAAGTTGTGCTAGGCAGATGGGAGCAATGCCTTTGTCTTACCCCAGCAGCCTGAGAATACCTTATGCATTACATCAAAGCTGCCAACCTCACTTCTTGGTGGCCGTGTTCCTAATCCTGTTTGTTCTTATCTTGACATTTGGCTGGAGGGTTGACCCTGAATTTCTTTATATGAACATATCCTTGGTATAGACCACTATGCCATTATGCATTCACTCATTCATTAAATCATTCCTCTGACATTCTAGGTGTACACAGTTGATAAAGAGCATTCATCCATAGCTGCTGAAAAACACTGGTTCATTCATTCTATTTCTACTTAATGAATCAAGAACATCCATTCGTTGCTGGCTAAGAGCATGTTTCTTCAGTATTCCACACACACATGACTGGACAGCAGCATGGATCACTTCACACAGCTCCCAAGTTTGGCTTCATAATACCTCGTCACTTCAGCCATGAGCAAATTATTTTCTGTCTGCAAAAATTCATTTTCTCATTTTCAGACAAGCAAAATACTTTTGGTATAAGAGGAGTTAACAACAAAAAGACTATGACTGGGTAAAACTATCTGGGAATGAGATCATATTCAATAAAGTATAACTAGAAATGTTCATTATTATCACCTTGGTAAAAGCACCAATAATGTAGGCATTTTGTCAGATAAATAAAAAAAAAATAGGTACACTTCATGATACCAAGCAGGTTCCAGTACTGCCACCAGAGTACTAGTGGTTTTCAAGCCTGTAACAATTGCACAGCTTTCAAGTATTTGATAACAGAATGCAAAATTATATATAATGTGATTTTAGTCATAGTTTTATATATGTACATATTTATATATTCATACCCATGTTAATATATATTATATATGATAAAAATATTCAACACAAATTTTTGACATTTGTTGGAAATAATGCAAACACAAAAATATTGTATACTAGATATTCTAACTGATTTGATTATTAAAGAACACACTCTTCATTAAAAATATGTCATGTGCATTACTTGTCCACTGATGTGCAATGTCATTTAAGATATTCCATCATTCTCTGCTTGAGCACTCTTTTCTGATCTCATGAGATGTCCAGGGAAGAGACAATGATAGCCAAGACATTAAAATGTAATCAAGATATGCAAATCCATATCTAAATGTGATTTGCTGGGAAAAAAGAAATTAATCTAGGCATGGTCAAATAAACAATATGTAATATGGATAATTAATCACCAAATTAGCAGCTTCAGTCCCTTGAGGAAATTACGTAAATTGAAAAGGCCCCCATCCACCAACACAATTAGACCACTTAATGGCAAAACTCTCAACAAAATAACCCATGGGAACATCACAAAACAAATAGCCCAATAACCTTAGTATCCCAAACTCCATTGTGATATTTAACATTACTTAATATTTTTTCTGGGTTTGAGTTTATTCAGATTACTCCATCATATTTGGCTAGAAAATACTGGAAGATTCCATGTCATGAATGACCTAGAATGAGTTTCCTTTAAAATCCTGTGTTCCCCTATCAATCAAACGTCTTATTATTAAAGTGAAAAATGTTGCAAACAAAAAGCTTCATGAATAAGGAAAGAGCAGTTATTCATTTCCTGTTAGTAACGGTGAAAGCAAGAAAATCCTAACACACCATAAAAATGTGTGCCTTCCAAAGCCTGATACTAATGAGTCATTAGATCATCAGTAAAGGAAGTATCCTTCCCCTTCACTGACAAGACATGTTGTCATCTCAAAAAAGAGCATTTTGTCTCCAGGAATTTTCCAGTGCCATTCTACATCTGATGCCCCTCACTGCCAAGTCATATGCTATGCTCCCTATACAAGATTAACAACAAAGTTACTATCAAAAAACCCTAACAATGTGCTAAATCCCTGTAAAATATGTGACTCCAACTCTGAAGAGATACCTAAAGTTCTTGGGTAGAAATAAAGATCCCTCAGTCCCAGAAAAGGATTTATTATCATTATCATTCATTATATATTGTAATTGCTTCTAAAAAGACTAGTCAGAAAGAACAAATTTTATTAGTGCTGTGACTGCTGCTGCATTAATTGTACCTGTAATACATAGATATCATTTACAAGTCTGACAGTGTGGCTCATGAAGCTACTTACCCATTCCACCCACCACTGCAGCCTACCTACAGAATCTAGGTTTCCTGACTCTCCAGGTGTCATGCTGAATGTAACACCAACCAATATGCCAAATGACACATCCTGGATCCTGCAGTTGGGACATGACTAAATTGGGAACAAAATATTGCTGTGTCGTATACTCTACTCAGCTTCTCCACATCCAGAAACCCAAACATGAGGCGATAGCAGGTACTGCTCAATGTCTGCTTCATCAAGCAGACAAGAAGACAATGCTGTAGACCCCTGGAAGGCAAAGCACATGACTCTGAGAAGAGGGAATCGGTTATAGCTCTAGCATATATTATTACCATCATTCTCGATTGTTTCAAACAAGAAAGCTAAGTAATAACCAGATGGAACTGGGATCTGTTTATCTATAGGAAAGGCATGTAAGAGGGTACAGATACCATAACCAGCTAGAGCAATGATAAGTCCTTCCTACTCTCATTTATCAAGTGTGGAAGTCTGCCTTTAGTATCCACAACCACAGTCCCTTAGTACTTTTGGAGTATGAAAAGAAATCATCTAACTTAGTGATTTTCAAGAAATGCTCTGAAGAAAATAGAGGATCCTGAAATGTACCCCGGGGTACAGTGAAGGGGTAGATAAGTAAATGTAGGACTTTAGCTTGACACCCAAGCTTCAACCAAAGCGACTATCATCACATCTCATAGATTAGGCAAACATCTATAATTCTATGTTACAATTTGAATGAGTCTGTTTCCTTAGAAGCTCATGCTGAAATCAGATAGCCTTTGTGGTGGTACTGAGAAGTGGGACCTCTCAATGCATTAGATCGTTGGAAGGGATTAATGCTTACCTTTGGGCCTGGATAAGTTACGAAAAAATCAGTTGTTATGAAGCAGGTCTGCCATTCTTGTTTTGTCTCTTATGTATGTACCCACAAGCTCTTTCAATTTCCTGTCACATTAGGGTACAACACAAGGCCCTTATTAGATTCAGTCACGTCGTCTTGGACTTTCAGCCTCTAGAACTGCAAACAGAATCATCTTTGCTTTATCAATATCTAGTCTCAGGTACTGTTACAACAGAAAATGAACTAAGATAACAACTTTCAAAGAAATGGTTCCAAGCTAAGGCAAAATGCCAATGTCCTCCCTGGTCTAGCTTCACCAATTTACCTGAGAATCACTGACATGTTGTGAAATAAGAAGTCTTTTTCTCTAGCTCCTGTCCAGAGCTCTTAAACCCCCTATAATTTCCTAAGTGATCAGAATAGAGCAAGGGGTGGACCTTTTGTTATATTTGCGTTGCTGTTACTGTTCCTGAAATAGCTTCACAGTTAAAAAGGGGGAGTATCTTTTGTTGTTCATAACAAGCTTTTTTCAACTACCCCTAATTTATGTTAATCCAGAAACCTTTTAGAAGTCCTAAGGATTGCTATGGAGCCAACAATGCAATCAAGGGACTGGAACTTTTAACCTATTCTGCCCTTAACATCTATGCAGGAGAGAGTGGCTTGCAATTTTTAATCAACAATGAACAATGATGGAATAAATCTTTCCTATGTAATGGAACCATTATGAAATCACTAAATTGTGGGATTCAGGGAGTTTGGGGGTTTCTTGGTCTCTCCAAGTTCCCGGAGGTGTACCGACTCCAGGGTGCCCGGTCTCTTAGGATTGGATCCTTTCCAAAGCTTGCTTCATGGATCTCTTCATTTGACTGTCCATCTGCATCCTTTATATCACCATCTGTAATAAACTGATCTTTGTAAATAACCTTTTCCTGGGTTCTGTGAGCTCTTCTTATAAATCATGAAACATAAGAGGTTGGGGGAAAATTATCTGTTTCACAGAAACTGTAAGTAGAGTAGAGAAGAACAATGTTAGCTCAGCTCTAAGTAAGGTCAGTCCTGTGGGACTAAACCTTTACCATTTAAAATCCATTAATTTCAGGCATTTTGTATGATAATTGAATTAATTTGTAGCACACCTACTTTATCAGCATCCTCTGATAACTGGAGACCATGAAACACACCACACATATTTAGTGTCAACTGTATTCTGTGAGTGAGCCTAGAAAGCTTCTGTGGTTCCCCTGTATGTCACCTCCCCAAGGTCAGTGACAAGGGCTTCAGCAGTGTGGATCACCACCTTGGTGCTTAACTTTACCTCCAACTACCAGTATCTGTGATTTTCCAAAAAATTCCATCTGATTGACCACTATTGTCCATTTTCAATTCTCTTTTAAAGCTTCAGAGTCAGTCAAGCTTAAACACTGACTTAATGATCTCTCTCTCTCTCTCTCTCTCTCTCTCTCTCTCTCTCTGTGCAGGTAGACATAGAGACGTTAACATAGGTTATCTTCCTCAGTTGCTTCTCCCATCTTCTTTCCTGGAGCTTCCCGATTCAGTCAGATTGGCTGGCCAGTGAGCCCTACGGGTCTTCCTGTGTCTGTTCTCCCAGTTCTGGGATTACAGGAGCATTATACCATGCCCAGCTTTTTATGTGGGTGTTGAGGATCTAAACTCAGATCCTCATGCAAACACTTGACCAGATGAACCATCTCCTCAACCCCAAAGTAGCTTTTATCACCAAATCCTCTTCATTTCACAGTCCAGCAATTCTATATAGAGGCACAATGAGCTATTCTGACTTTGCATCTTTTGCCAACATGACCTATGAACTCAGCACATTTTCAGCTTCTAGCTCCTTAGCTCCATAGTGATCCAGGATATTCATATATGTTGGAGCTGTTCCTCTCTTCCCACATCTCCCTGAACACTAGCTGCACTGTCCATTTTATGATCTCACTCTAGTTTTTTATTCATGTATACATCGAGTTCCTCCAGTTCTTAGTTAAGAACGCTGGCTAGAAATGCCAGGCTCCCACTTCTACCCTTTCCAGTCACTGACAATTTGGATCTACCTTGTTTGAAATACACTATTTCTGTTTCTGATATTTCCATGCCCAAATACATTTTAAAATATTTAAAAATTTTGAATACTTTAATGTCTATTACTTAATTGTAGAAGATAATAGATTCTTAGTGACATTTTCATATATGCATGTAATGATTTTTTTTGTTTTTAAAATTTTATTGAGCTTTTGTATATTTCATACAATGGTTCTTAATCAAATTTAGACCCCTCCTCGATGCTCCCCCACTGGATCTTATGCATTCTGCCATACATGTTACATTCTATCCAGTCAAGAATTTGTACCGAAATGTCTTTTGATGCAAATTCATCCAATGGAGACTAATCAGCCTATCCAGAGATTGTAAGTAAGGAAGGTCTACTCTCCCTCACCCAATAGTAATCAGTCTCCAACAGTTCCCAAACTAGAACGAGCTTGCTACCCATTTTTCTTCTCTCTACTCTGGGCCCTTATCTGATTGAGTTGGCATGGGTCCTGCATTTAGTGCCACCATTATGGCAAGTTCACATGTGCAAGCTTCCAGTGGCCTGAAAGCCTCTGCTTCCCTATGTTCATGGACCAGCCCTGGCTATTATTTCCATTTCTTAGCTATTGTGAAGAGAGCAGCAACAAACTTCGATGAACAGGTATCTCAACAGTAGGATGAGTCCTTTGGGTATTTGCCAAGGAGTGGTATAACTGAATCATATGGTAGATTCATTTTTAGTTTTCTGACAGTTCTCCACACTGCTTTATATAGTGGTTGCATGAGTTTGCATTCCCACCAGCAGTGAATGAGCATTCCCCTTTCTCCACATCCTCACCAGCATTTGGTGTCTTTTGTATTCTTGATCTTAGCCAGTCGGGCTGGAGTAACATGGAATCTTACGAATCAAAATACCCATGACATTTTTCACAGAACTAAACATAAATTGTCCTAAAATTCATTTGGAACCACAAAAGATCCCAGATAGTAAAAACAATCTTGGGCAAAAAGAACAACATACCAGATCATCATACCAGTCATACCAGATCTCAGATTATACTACTGAGCTGTAGTCATCAATACAGCATGGTACTGTCACAAAAATAGACAAGTAGATCAAGGGAGCACAATAGAAGGACCAAACATGGGTGCACACAATTTCAGCAACCTGATATTTGGCAAAGTTGCCAAGAATACACAGTGGAGGAAAGACAGCAGCTTCAGCAAATGGTGCTGGTGAAACTAGATCTCCACCTGTAGAAGAATGAAATTGGACCCTTATCTTTCACCCTGCACAAAAGCCACTCCAAATGGATCAAAGATTTCAATATAAAACCTGAAACTCTGAAACTACTAGAATAAAACAGGTAGTACCCTCCAAGATATAGGTGTAGGAAAGGAATTTCTAAATCAGGATCAGATGATCAGGCATTAAGGATTTGGTTTTATCCATATAAATGATTTTGTTCCTTTCATAGAACACAAATCAATATATTAGGGTTTTCAGACCTGGTCTGCTACAGCATCTTCCTGTGATAAAGCAAAGCTACAAAAAATGTGAGGCTTCACAGTGGTTCCACGCAGGTGTTTATTTTAAACTTTCCTGACCTCCGTACCCTTGAGTTTTCTTTATACTAAGATATGAAATCCCTAGGCTTTGTGACATTTCTTTGATCACGGAAAAGAAAATAACACAAGAAATCCTATCCAAGAAAGGATCAGAAACATCAAAGCAGGTAAATAGAGTAGGAGAGAACTGGTCAGACCCTGCACACGCTGACAGAAAACGTGTGTTGTTACAGAGTAGTGACATCAACTACATTCCTTCCGATAAAGATCTGAATATGACAGTAGAGAACAAGCGGAGAAGAAAACAGAAAAAAACATCATTTGGAATTTGTGTCTAATCTCAAACTAACTTTCTTTCCTTTTATGGTTCTTTCTATTAAAATATATTCATTTTCAAAATGATTTGATTTGTTTCGTAAAGACATTTTCATTCAAGCATATCGTGCAGTTTGATCACATTCATCTCTCTTGCCCAGACCTGCCCCCATCATCCTCCTGGTGGTCGCTTCCTTCATTCTCCCAAACAGTCCCTCTACCACTTTCACATCATATACATAAATAACTAAAATATAATTACATGTCTACAATCTAGGTTCACATGAGAGTAAACATATGCTATCTATTCTTCTGAATCTAGTTTGTTTTTCTTAATATGATGACCTCCACCTCCAGTCATCTTCCTGCAAATGACAAAATTTTGTTCTTTGTAACTGAATAAAACTGGAATGTGTATACACAACGCATAGTCTTTATCCATTCATCAACTGATACCTGATACCCAGGCTGATTCTGTAACTTGACTGTATGGATATAGTTATAATACTCTTGGATGTGCAGGTATCTCTGCACTCATTTGTTTGTGTCTATTCCCTGAGGTAGAATAGCTGGGTCTTGTGGTCATTCTATTTTCAGACTTGTGGGGAAACTGTATAATGATTTCTATAGTCGTTGGACTAATTTACATTCCAAATACCAGTATATAGCACACTGCCACCTTTTCCCCACATCCACCAAACTAATTTTAAATTGTGCATGGCATCAAATTCCTTAGAACAATAGATCCTAACAAGCATCTCATCCCAATGCCAAAATTATTTATAATAAAAGTGCGATCATGAGTCTGCTTTAACAACAGAAGAAGTACATAAGACAATGTACTTATGATCACTTCATACCCTTACTAGGTACCCTTTTGGGGTAAGTTCTGGCAGACCTAACCTCCCTCTGAATGCTAATGGGGTCAAGGACATATGTCCTTGTTACTGAGAAAACTTAGCAGACAAAAGTTAGACTCTAAAATTGATTTTCTCTTTTTAGCTTCATGATGACAAACATTAAGTCTGACTATCTCATTCAATTTTCCTAAGCTATCAACTCCTTTGATACCTATAACAATACTTGGTCAAAAAAGACAAATGCTTTAATCAAACCACAGAGGAATAGTGAAGTACGAAAAGCCTTGAAAACCAGTAAAATAATTCATAGTAAAATACCCCTTTAGTTTTGCTTGTCTTGCCTCTTGTGGTTTTGCCAATATAATTTTTAATTATTTCCCTTTCTTTCCTCCTTTGTCCTGGGATTTTTCACTAACTCTCTCTCTCTCAACTGTCTCTATTCAGTAAATATAGTATTGCTCACTATTATTTCTTTGGGAAGATGGAAAAACGGAAGTCAAATTTTCAAGGATGACTAGTCTGTGGCCTAGTGTTGAATACAACACAAAGGCTGGCACAGCAGCTTTAACATGGAAACTGGCCCGAGTCCTTCATAGTTGCTATTCCTATCAGATGGTTTATCTGGAAGTATTGGGTAGTCGCACCATATTCTTGAGGTTAGATGTAATAATTCCATGTAGTATCATTTTTATTTGCTTAATCCAAAAATACTTTTGCTGAGAAGAATGGTGAAGGATGAAAGGTTTATCTGCACTTCAGAATTGACTGTGCAGTAACAGAGTCTACCAAGAACTTGTTTACTAAATAGCCTAGATCACTTCATAGTTGATTAACATAATGCTTTAATTCATCATATTAATGTTTATAATGTATTATGTTAATGTATTATTATATTACTGTATTGGGAAAATGGTGAGAATCTCTAAGAAGAAGATCGATGTGGATAGGCCAAGGGAAGGAGAGGATCAATAGAAGAATCATCCAGACTATGGCACAAAAACAAAGTTTCTACTTGTTTGCTTGTTTGCTTGTTTGACTTTGGCAAGGAACATGAGATCAGTCCTCAAATAAAATTTGGCTCCTATGGTCCAAAGTTTAAAGAAGTTTGTTTTTCTGGCTTTGGTACAATTGAGTTTCCTATCCTTGTACATCTTGTTCCTTAATTTCAAAAGCTCAGCTATTGTATCAAAATGTTCAGGACTCACTAAATACTCTAAGTGTCCCTATGCATTTCCTAGTACTACTTGCCTGGAATTTTAGAAAGAAAATCTGGATTATCAACCAGATAAAGAAGCATAAAGTGTTTGTTAAGCACAAAAGGACTATAAGGAGGATGGTGAAATGAGGTAGTAAACAGGTACAAAATAAGAGGTGTCATTGTTATGTGATGCAACTCAGATTTGATTTCATCAGGACACAGCAAATACCAAGTATCCTAACTCAATGATGTTTATCATGATCTAAACTTTATTTTGCCTGTGTTCAGAGCCATGGGATTATAACTAATAGTTTTTTAAATGTTTACTCTCCTACTATTAGGCCATATCATCTGATGACTACAAATGAACTCACAGTGGAAGCCACAGACTGTGACTCTGTTCTACCTGTTGCCTATATGTGCAGGACCATCAGTTTCCACCATTCGCACGTAGTCTCCAGGAGGCCTAATAAGAACTGCATCAGATGTGCTTGAGGGCCACCTATTAGCTATAGGGCACATATGGGAACCCGGCTCCTTCTCTGCTCTCTTTTGAAGGATGATACCAGTGTCTGACCAGGAAAGAATGGTCATTGCTGTGCTACATGCACCCAGAGAACTTTCTTGTGATGCTAACGAACTCACACAATGTTGAATATAAGTGTTGACAACTTCTTTCTCAAAATTATTAGCAAGGTTTTGTGTGTAGACTCCAAACCAAATGTACTATACACAAATTTCCAATGTTTGTTAACAAAGTAACTCTAACACTAATTAATTTCAGCAAAGTCAAAGGGGCCATGGGAACAAAAGAGCCATCTTGTTCCTCTTATTTTCTCCTTTACTCCATCAAAAGCACTCCTTTTATTCTTGCTTTACAAAATAAAAATTTGTATTAATAAAATGAATATATACATGTATTGACACATGGTAGAGGTAAATACAAGGAAGAAAAAAGTTATCAAAAATTCTTGTGGCTGGGAAAATAACTCAGTATCTGAATGCCTGCCTGGTAAAAGCAAGGCCCTGTATTTGGTCCCCAGCACTACAGTGCACTTAACTTTTTCTAAATTCATGTGAGGAAGATAGGAGCCTTTTCTCCAATGAGGAGCTCTGCATTTTATTCAATGATTCTTTGTCCCTGACTATTTTCGCAACAGGTAACACACCCTCATGAGCTAAAGCATAGCACTTTACTTTAAAATTATTGAATCATTGTGTATTTCATACAGAACATGTCACTCAATCTTAATCATCTTTATAACCTCCTTCTCCACTAGTAGCAGCTTTCCGTAGCCCCCAAACAAATCTGTACACTTCCATCTGTATTAAGGTCTATTTACTAGAGTTCTATGATGTCGATAAGAAGGCGTTCACCTATGTAAGCATGAAACAAATGTAAATTACATAAAACACCAAAAAGTGATTTTTTAATATCCCTAAACACCAGAAGGCAGCATGATTCCAAATCATTCTCCAATAATTGCTTGTGATGAGTAATTTCAAACAACTATACTATCTGCAATAGAAGAAACTAATAGCGTATGCAAACTATAATATATTGATCCATGATACAATTATATTTACTGCATTTTTGGTTTATTATGGTTGAAAATATTTCCCAGGAATAAATAATACTATACTACTTGAAAGTAAATCATTCCAGAAAATATTTAATTGAGGTAAAATTGCTATATTTTCCCCCAAATTTCTGAATGATGCCATAATACATGATCATTATACATAATGATGTATATAGACATGTTCTCTAAATGCATATTTACATAAAAGCCTCATTAGTTGCCATGCATACGAGATTCATGTAGATTGATGGTGTTGGATTTTTGTACATTATTACATTCACTAGTTGTACACAGAAATGCAAGGGTGTAGGTAGCAGTCCAGATGTCAGCGTTTCTTGAGGGATTTGCTAAATGACTAATGAATCATAAGCTTTTTGTTTCATGTTCTCTCACTTACCATCAAAGTAATCCAGTACCAGGCCTGGCAGAGAGATTAGACATGATACCATATCTAGGAGCTGGTTTATCAAGAAAGCACAGAGCGGGAAGAATTAGTAATACCATTTTAATGGTGGGTGCTTAGTTAGCTGTGGATTTTGGATGGCCTCCTATACACTACCATGCCGTCATCCCCTGGCTCATAACACAGTCTTCACTTTTCATCAGAAGAACATGAGGTTTGATCTATGCATTTGTTTGGGAAGAGGTGTTGGCACCGAAGCGTCGTGTAAATACTGCTCCTCTCCTGATGGGGTGCCATTCTGAAAAATTCATTGGAACTTGAAAATATCCTAAGTTAAAATGCAATTAGTGCCCTTAACCTTACGGACAGCTCATTAATTTCTTGGTCAGGGTAATCCAAGAGACTTTTAAAACAACACAGGCTATTTGCCACAGTCCTTAATTGCTTCCTAGAACTTGAAGGTAAGACCCCATTGCTAAAGACAGAATATACTTTGAACTTGGAGCAATGGACCGTGAACTGACTTGGAAGGCTCCTCCCTGATGACTAGCTCTCATACTATCAGAAGATACTATGCAAACTACTAGGGATAAAATCAAACAATGATCCCATCCAACTATAAAGCCTATGAACCACAATAGTTATTGGCCCAGAGAATAATATCTATTTGTACAGCAGTGATACTTTTATCTTGGGGTAATCAGTAGGTGCCTAATTGGATTTAAGGTTTACTGATAGGGAGGGAACTCATGCATATAGTACTGTAAATGTAACGAAATACTTATGGCTGAAGATGGCATAGACCCTAGAGAAAAATCTACTTTCGTCATATTCCTAGATCAATGTAATGTCTTACTGTATTCCAAATATATATATCCCTATATTTAAGGACACTCATTAAAGAAGCTACTTTTTGCAACAGATAGAGACCCCTACAAAGGTCGAGAACTGGTCAAATGCAGAGAATTATGTGTCTGTGTGTTGCTTAGCCCTAAATAATACATCAACAATGTACCTCTACACCAAAGACATAAAGAATATTAATGCATCTCTCGACTCTCACCCAGTGAAGCTTCGTCATGTAACAAACAGTGAGTAACTCAGATAGCCACAACTGTCAAAGTACAGAAAATAGGAGATTTCAGAGAATTTATCCATGAATAGGGCACCTGTAATAAAGCTCTGCCACCCAGGGTTCAGGGATCATTGTGGAAAGGGGGTATAAATCTTGTAAGAGCCCGAAGTAGTGGATAACCACAAGGATACAGTTTAACAGAAGTTATCCATATGAGTTACAGCAATGGTAACAGTATGCACAAGACTCACTCAAGTTCAGGCCAGACAAAATCCCAGCTTCGTAGAGGGGAAATGGTCAGAAACTCCAACATTAGCTGAGGAACTATTAGCAACCAATAACTGCTTGGAGAAGAGGAGTCAGCTTTCTTTAAGGATGTGATGCTAGGTAGTTTATCCAGGCTCCAGTGGATGGACTCACACCAAAAGACATTTTGGGACACAGCTTGAATTAATAGACCTTAATATATATGACAGAGTACATGAAATCCAGTGGGAGAAGGGTCCATAAGAGGGGTTCAAATAGGGAAGGGTGTCTAAATATGACTGAAATACATTGTATCAAATTCTCAAAAATTCAATAAAAATATTTTTAGAAGAAAAAAATTGCCTCACAAACATACCCACAAGTCAATTTGGTGGAAAAAAAATCCTCATTTGAGATTCCTACTTCCCAAGTGACTCCAGTTTCTATCAAGTTGATAAAAAACTACAAGCATATTTAGATAGATTAGATAGATAGATGATAGAGATAGTTAGAAAGATAGATAGATAAATTAGATTGATTAGACAGATAGATAATAGAGATAGATTAAATAGATGAATAGACAGATGCAGATAGATATGGATGATAGTATTTGAGACTCAAATAAATGCACTATTTGTTCTTAAACTATTGTACTTTTTAAGTACTTGTCGATCTTTTTTCTATGCTTTTCCCCTATAGCTTACTTTGGCCTGTATTCATGTTGAATAATAAATTTAGAAGTTTTATGTTCACAGAAAAGCACATTTCATTATGAAAATACTGATTTGAAGTTATGCTTCTCCATCTATGATTAGGCAGATAAATATAGTGACACATATTATCAAAAATTACGTTAATTATTTTAATTTCAGGCAGATTGCCAAGGGACATGGCTTGTTTGAAAGATTTCAACATATTGTACTAAGGTACTATCACAACTTTCTCTTCCTTCCAAATCAGAAACTAACAAAATGTATGTGAGAATTATTTATTGTGAAAATGGAAGAACTAAAATAAAGGCCCAGCAGCACACAGTTATAAATATTTATGAAGTATCTACAATTTGTTAGACATAGGATCAATATCACAGATACAGCAATGATTAGGTTGAAGCTGCTGTTCTCAAAGTGTTAATCAAATGAAATTACATTAAAAAACCACATTCATTTTCATTAGTTACTCAACTAGGGGTGAGGGCTTGGTGGCCCCTCCCCACCCCATTCTAGGATGTTGACTGCACTGATCTTGTGTGGGTCTTGTGCAGGAAACCACAGCTGCCATCAGCTCTTGAGCACTGTAGTCTTGCATGTTAAGGAGACACTGTTTTAGTCTTGTCCTCCCTGACCTCTAGTTCTTACAGTCTTTTTGCCTGCCTCTTCTGAGACGGTCCTTGAGCCTGGAAGAAGGAAATGTGATATTGATATCTCATTTGTGACTGAGTAATCCATAGACACTTATTCTCTACACTTTGGTTTTTTGTCTTGTTTTGTTTGTTTTTTGGTATTCATGAGATGGGGTCTTCTATAGCCTGAGCTAACCTGGAACTCACTATGTAGATGAAGTTGTCCTCCATCTTACAGAGATCTGCCTTCTTCTGCCTCCATAGTGCTGGAATTAAAGGCTTATGACACCACACCTGGCTAGACTTTGGCCGGTTGTTAAGTTTTTGTGTTAAATATCCACTACATAAAGACACTTCTTTAATGAGGTCTGAGACTTTTGTATCCCTTTGAATATAGGGATACATAATTCTGAGAGATCATTTTGACACTAATTTTGAGAGAGCATTTTGACACTATATCCATTCAGCAAAATATTAGTAGTAAGTTTACACACGTAGGGTCTGTGGGGTCTGTGAGTTTCCCAATTTATATATATATATATATATATATATATATATATATATATATATGCACATATATACACACATCTGTTTGGTTCCTCCTGTGGAACAGGCCTTAAAGTCAATATGAAAGCTACACTCATAACATTTGTATCACTATTGTACCATTCACATGTTTTGCTATGCTGATTATAATTGTAATTCAGAGGGTTCACAGCTGATTAAGACTTTTGATGATTTTTCTCCCCTAACAATCTGTATAACACCTTATAGCACTATGAGAGCTAGCAGGCAGGAAGATCCCTGGTCAGTTCTCACTTTAGACAACTGAGAAGGACCATTCTAGTTTAGAGCCATCCACGGGATCAGCTGAGAAACTTAATGAGTCTGATTGAAGCAAGTTCTCTCTTTTTGCCCAATACATCCTTCTCTTGTGCCTGGGTAATGAACATAAGAGGACTTCATACTGGGCTTTCTGTCTTCAAACCTGTGTCTCAAAGTATTCTGGAAGAATTCCAACATAAACTCCCTTTAAAATTAAAACTTAATGACCAGGACTGAGAGTGTATCTTAGGGTTAGAGAACTTGTCTATCATGCCTCAGGCCCCAGGTTCATTCCCAGTGATATGTTTAATAAAACATATTAAAATAAAAAAAATACCAATCAGCATACAAGTTAATTAGTTCACATCATTTTCTAGGACTTCAATATTTGACCTGAATTTTTTTATAATTTTGATATTAGTTTGAATAAAATGAGGCACCCATCCCAGGAAAAAATGAACTATAAAGAAAAAAAAGTTTGTAATTTATTCACATAAAAATAGTGCAAACTGTATCTTACTTTCAATTTATCATTTGTCAGTAGAGGATAAACAGCAAAAATCTGAAAGTTAAAATCTGTTGATTGCTATGTTGATAGACACATAAAAAAAGATAAACAGGAAGGGAACAGATGTCATCGCCCTAATATTACCTTCATATTTCTAAGGCACATTGGTGTTCATAAAGCTTTCATATTTATTTGAGTTTTATTCAATGTCAACAGCGGTAAAGAACAAAAATTATTATTTCCTCACTTAGAAAACTAAATTTATTATGATTTTTTTCTTTTTCCTCAAAGTCTAGTAGAAGATCTCAGAACCCATATTGGCTTTCTAGACAAGTTTCCATGAGTCCCAGACCCTCCCAGACTGCCTAAAGAAATTGCAGCTATCGACAACATATTCATTCATGAAATAATTAGTGAACAATTATAAGGTTTCGATTCTATGGATGTATATATGTAAGATGGTAGTGACTCTTGACTCATTAGCACTGTAGGAAGATGGGGAAAATTTGGAAGATGTTTAATAGAAATATTATCTAAGAAGGCTTTGCTGTGATTATTGTTTCATCCCGATATTAAAGCTGGCATCTATTTTCAAGAATTTGTGTTATGTGTTTCATAAATTCACCCCAGAAGCAATATGAGGAGGTGGATGCTAATTATCATACTAAGAATGTGGTCATTAAGGCTGACAACTACAGTTTTCTTTCAAATCCTGCCTTTGAGTTGTGTAACTTTGGGTAATTCTTGCTATCTCTAAGTATCAGTTATGTCCTGTAAAGAGAAATAATAAGTATATAATTGTTCCCACCTGTCAGGTTGAAGATTAAGAAAGGTAAATTATGAAGAATACACATAATATAACTTCTAATAATAGTTGCATCCATTTTACAGATAAAGAAATCTGGGCACAGAAAGACTAACAACTTGTCTTGGAATCACTATGCATTTTGCTAATGATGTGGCTCTCTCGGGGAACACATCCCCTTAGCCTGGTATCTCTTTTGTGACAGAATCTACCATCAGTTCCTTTTCCTTGAATGTTTAAAGGGACATAAATAGTTTCAGTGACTATGTTATTAATGAGACTCAACTCAAAAGGCAAAGAAGTGAGTCTATCTGCTATGGATTTCCCCTCCAAGTTAGTAGAGTCTACATTCCCTGGGGTCTCTTTACAATGATGCTGCAAGATTCTCATTGGCAGTCACTGTCTAAAGCTACTGATGTTTCGGGTGTATGAAAGGTGGAGGAAGGCTAGAAAATAATGAAGAAAGGTCTTTGATCAAAGGGCTTCAAATGGATTCAAACTCAGAACAGCATAAATCTAGACTGAAGGATAACTTACTCAGGAAATATTCCACGGCTAACACACTCTTTAGTCACCCTAGATTTTCAGAATGGAAATGTGATGTTCACATGAAATTTTGTGTGTGGGTATGTATATGTGTATGCATGTGTGTGTCAGTGTGTCCATACCAAGGGCATGTATGGAGGTCAGAGTACAACCTTGGGTTTTAACCTTCTACCTTGCTTGAGGCAGTCTCTTTGTTGTTAGTTGAAGAATGTGTTGTGCTAGCTAATTCACAGAATTCTGGTGATTCTCCTGTCTCCATCTCCTATCTCACCACAGGAGCACTGGAATTACAGATGTGCACTGACACGTCCTGCTTTACACAGGTTTGGGAATTCAAACTCATGTTCCCACATTTGTGTGGCAAGCACTCTACACCCTGAGCCATGTCTCCAGCCTCTAGCTGAAATACCTTTAATTCAAGAAAAATACCACTATAGAACTGATCTTAACTAATATTTTCTATTTGGTATGTTGTCCAAAGTTCTGAATCCATCGGGCAAGACACAAATAGAATTAAACCACACTTTAGCAATGTGCATTCTTCAGTGTTGCACATTTGCCAGATCACCTTTAAAATAAATAGAGTAAATTCGTGACTAAACTGCCACACCGTGATCTCTGTTTGATTTCAAGGTTGAAGTGTCTTCCCATCACAAAAGTGGGTAAAGCCCTAGAATGCTGAAGAATTGAATGGGAATTAATGACGATCTGTTGTTTTGATTTCCAAGGATTTATGGTATTGTGTAATTTGAATAACTGTGAGCTTCCAGCATGCTGATAAGGTTCACCTGCATTATTCATCGGCATGAATTTAAACCTTCTCTCTGGAAAAAAAAATTCACCACCAGGCATCCCTGCTCCTTCTGTCCTTCATTAGCAAAGCTTATGTTTCTCTTCCATTTCCTATTCTTGCTCAGGAATCTCATATGTACATTTCTCTTAGGTCTTTCCTTTCTCCTCCTTTTATGCTGATCAACATTGGGTCTATGCTCCTTCACTCCATTCTTCATCTCGTAGCTATGCCTTTAGTTTTTATCTCAGAACACCTTTAATAAGTATGACTATTATAGGGAGAAGGCTGTTATTCCCATGGTTAGTGCCTTACTGGCAGCAGCAAGAAGGCATACATCCAAATTCACCTGTCTCAAGCAGAAAATGCTATTTTTTTTAAATATGAGGATTTGTTTTCTTATTTTGTTATATAAAAAATATATGAAAGTTAGTTATATGTATCAACATGGCTGGGCTATGACAGACAGGCCATGTTGTAGATTTTGAGCATAATCTATCTTCTTAAAACAAGGTCTGAATGTGTAGGTAAGCCTGGCCTGGAACTCATAGTCCTCATGAGAGTAAGAATTACAGGAATCCAGGAATGCTTCAACATCCCTAGCTCATTCAGCACCATTTGAGCTAAGAACTCTTTCTTTTTTATCTTTCCATATATGTATGTATGTGTACATATAGGTATACATGTGTATAAACACCTATACATACACATATACACCAATACAATTTGGATAATGTTTGAGCATTTCTCCAAAGCTGAATGTGACTGGAAGCTTAGCCTCTAGAATATTGGTATTAAAGCGTAGAAGCTTTAAGAAATGAAGTCTCATGGAAGGTAATTAAGGCAAAAGACCATTATCCACAGATAGAGCTAGTTCCATTGAGTGAGTGATTTCCCATGAGAAAGATGAAGGATTACATGGGCTCTAATAGAAAGAAACTCAGAAATTAAAGATGGCACTCAATGCTCCAGATGACACAGAAAACAGATGAGGAAGATAGAAAGCCTACATCTAGGAATTACAGAAGACTCGGGGTATTTTATTTGTGTCTCTAACTAATCTTAGTGAGAAAACTCTGAAGGCAACACACACACAAAAAAAGAATTGTGCAAACATGAGTGATATTCAACATTAAAGGTATCATATTACTGCTGGAAGGCAGGGGTCTTCTGCCCATGCAAAGAAGCAATTGTGTATACATTATATTATACATCACTTGTAAAAATAAAAATCTGAAAAGAAGCTACTTCAGAGAAGAGATGTTTATTTTGGCTCACAGTCCAAGAGGATACAGTCTGTAATGGTTACTAGGAAGAAAGCAGCTGGTCACATTGTGTCCACAGTCACAACAGAGAGAGACAAGCCCAGCCTCCTTTATCCTTTGTATTCACTTGGAGACCCCATGAAATGGATACCATATTTAAGTTAGATGACCCCCTTGATAAACTTAATCTAGAAAATCCCTCCAATCATGCCCAGATGCTTACTTCCATTTTGATTCTAAATTCCATTAATATGGAAATCAAGAATACTCATCAAAAGTGATAGTATGCATTGCTGCTCATTCCTATGGCAGAAGTGGAACATTAGTTAATCGTCTCATATGTTTTCACCTAGTAGAAAGCTGGCTGTGTAAACTGTTGATGTTCTTAGTGACCAAAGACCCACATTATTGACACACACACACACACACACACACACACACACACACACACACACACGTGTTGATCTTGAGAGACAAAGAAATTCAGTAATGGAATCAGCAACATTATGACCCACCAGGCTAACTTCTGGTCCATGTACTGAATACCCCACTTAATTTATATGTAAAACCTGCTTATCAATAAAGCCAAACATATTTTGGATGTTTAGTTTAAGAAAGAATTAAAGCAAATTATCAAACCACTAACAACACATGAACACATGTGTAGATCATGCCATTCAGCCATATGCACTTTAAAATGTAAAGACCTGCCAAGACTTTGAAAAAGGAATCATTGTATACGATACTGCTAATGCAACCATGAATGACCTTGTTATTTGATCCTCTAAAAATAGATTACTCCTGCTCTTATTTGTTTTAAATTCATTTTATTGAGGATGTGGTATATGTGTATATATGCATATGTGCTTACTTATGTGTGTACATGTAGAAACTAGCAATTAACTTTGGGTATTTTCCTCTCCACCTTGTTATGTTTATTGTGATTTATTTTTAAACAGCTCTCTCTCTCTCTCTGAACCTGGAGCTCACCAATCTAGCTAGAAAGGCTGACCAGTGCATCCCTAGGACCTGCCTATGTCTGACCCCCGGTGCTGGAGTGACAACATGTACCACCACACTTAGCTTTTATGTGGGTGCTGGGGATCTGAACTTGGGTCCTCATGCTTGCACAACAAACACTTTACCCACTGAGCCATTTTCCAAGCCCCACTTTCTGCTTTTTTCACTCTTTAAGAAGCCCTAAATGAAGAGTAGATGGCTTTTCTTTTCATCTTGTAGGACTATTACATCCAGCTGTGAGTTGTTGAACTACACTGACTTGGTTTACTTAACCATTAGTGAAAGATGGGAACACAATAAGCACATCATTCCCAATCTTCTGCAGACTGGGGGATATTTTGTTCAGATATTGGCTGTAAGAGAGGACTGAACACTTCTAAATCTGACTGGATTGTTCAATCAGACCCTTCAGATGACTCCAGGAAATACAGAGCGTATGAACAGCCTAAACAGGAAAGGCTATGAGTTGATCATTTTTATTCCCATAAGAATTGGATTTCCTCCAGTACTTGACACAGTCCATAGTTCTCTTAAACAATTTTGATGTTTTCAGTTCTAAAACTTCTAACATCCAGTCTGAGCTTGGAGAATTGAACGAACTGAAGAATTTTCTTTTTAAGTCAGTCTAGAAACCAATAAGTCATATGTTTGAACATAAGATGCAAATTCTCTGAACCAGAGTTTTGATGATAATATCTTAAATCTTCCTCAAGTTGTTTTGTCATTTGGCTTCCAAGCAACTACTTCTGTTGAACTGAAGCTGAACAACAGTGAAGTCAAGTAGTAAAAGATAAAACAGTACTAGATCGGGTCACCAAAGAGCTGAGAAACTGGTCTAGATCGAGTCACCAGAGAGATCAGGTCACCAGAGAGCCAAAAGACTGGCTGGGAAGACAACTTAGTGTATGTGAGCACTTTCTCACTGGCATGACAGCCTGGGTTCAGATCTCAGCACCCATGTAAAAAGCCAGGCACGGATGTGCACATGCCAATAACTCCAGGACAGAGACAGAAAGATGACTTGGGCTTATAGTCAACCAGTCTACTTCTGATTTCAGTGAAAACCCTGTCTCAAGGGAGTAAGGCAGAAAATGAAATACCAGGACACTCAAGCTCTCCTCATGTCTCTAAATACACAGAAACTGATTCACATGTGAGCACATCACACACGCATGTGTGGACACACACACACACATGCACACAGATACACAGAGACGTATACCCAGAGACACACACATAGACCCAAACATGCCATACACACCACGTAGCACACACACACACACACACACACATACTATATACATACACAGACACACATATATGCACAGAAATACATATATACAGACACGCACAAACACAGATACACATGCACGCACACACAGAGTCCCACAAACGACATCCAGATTCTAAAATCTTCAAAAATATTAACAGTTAGTCATCTGAGAGCACTCAGTTCTCTTACTGAAACTCTCTTTCCTTAACAAAGAGATTTTTTTTAGCTTTTAGAATCTTTTTGGTCTTGTCTTTGTTGTGATGATATAGTATTTTAATTTAAAATAATTTCTAAAAAATGCATGTCACAGTTTAACATAATTGCTGTGCTTTTTCTTTGTGGTATATAACATTTTTGTGGAATGGATTATAATGCCAACTTGTTATAAAAAAGTAGCGTCATACACTGGAAAGGTGGTGGGAAGACAGCCTGTTGGTTTTGGGAGTTTAGTTCTTCTTAAACCTTACTGGAAGTTTGCAACCATTCCTGAAAATGAAGCAATATGAAAGCACAAAGAACTCTGTAAATACCCAAGAAGCACTAAAAACTCAAGAAACACTTTTATATGTTCCTAATTTTAAAGTGATGAGCCCTTTTGGTTTCTTCTTGTTATTGCTTCTCTGTTGTTTGTTCTGTAAAGAGTAAAAAATGGACTTATTCATCACTGTTGATGGCATAGCTTGCCCCTATCAGTCTTAACTCGTGGAGAAAGACAACATTGACGCTGTTGAGATTCACTGCACGGTAGGTATAATTTTCTGCTCTTCTCCATTTGGTAACTTATCAAAGAGCTGTCTTTTATTTAAAATTTTATTTGAGTATCTTTATTTTATGTGTATGAGTGTCTTGCCTGTATGTTCGTAAGTGCACCATGTGCATGCAATGCCTGCAGAGACCAAAAGAGGGCATTCAGTCTCACAGAAACAGAGTTACAAATGGTTGTTAGCTTCCATGTAGGCATTGGGAACTAAACCCTGGTTCTCTACAAGAGCAGCCAGTGCTCTTAACCGTTGAGCCATCTCTCCAGCCCTGGACCTTTCTTTGAAAAAAAAAAAGTGAAGGGGGCATGGCATACTTCTCATTGGATTTATTTTAAGGTAGATTGTGGTAAACTGTTCCAACTTCACAGAGTACTCAGAAGACAGGAGACTTAAAACCAAGTCAGGAGACAGCGCTTACTAGACAATGATCTGAGTTTCTTTGTGGGGAAAAAAATTTCTTCTAGAACCACGTAACAACAACAAGAAAATACATCTGAAGTGAAAATTAAAAATGAAAATAGGTCAGCAGAAGCAGCAGTCACTGATTTAAGGGGAGGGGGAGGTTGTCATTACTGCAGAACACTTGGCTTTTACTGTGTTTTGTGTGGTAGATTAGTTTTTGTAGCCATTCAAATTGAAAGCTGCTTGCATCATTTTATTATTGTGCCAGTTAATATTCAGAGTCTCATTAAATGTAATTACAAAGGACACCAAATGTGGAGGAAGCAGCTGAATAAATGGCATTCCAGTAGGGAAAGGAAAGAAGCATGCTCCACCTCCACACTCGGCCACCATCACTCTTGGGTACAGTGCTGATGGATTTAGGTCTTGGCTTCTGAGTGCCTGGCTTAGCCATTGGACTCCTAACTGTTGGCTTTTAATAACTATTTTCTCTCTTCAATATATTTCATTTGTTTCAGAAAAAGAAAAAACATTGTGTTTCAAAAACATACAGAAAACCAAACAAAAGAATATTTGATCACAGCACAGAAAACTGTAGATATTTTGGTATATAACCTTCTGGGCTTTTGTATGCATACTTACACTCTTAAATTGTTTTGAATCAAAAGTAAAATCATTCTCTGCCTACTACTCACAATCAGCTCATTGCATAATTGTTATTTCCCTGTTTCCATAAATAATTATGTTATAAAAGATAATGTCTGTGTCATATCACAGCAGTTGAGAGACTAGGGGTCTTTCCCTGCTTTTCAACCTGAAAAAGGTAATGGTTATTTAACATTATAAAAAAAAGTATGTTCAAATAAATTATGAAATGTGGAAAAGAGCTGGGAGTATAGTTCAGTAAATTGCTTACCTCTCAAGCATGAGGACGTGAGATCAATCCATCAAACCCAACTTGAATCCCTAGGGCTCACAAGACAACCATTCTTGCCTAGCTGGTCAGTTCCAGGCCCCGTGAGAGACCCTGTCTCAAAGAAGGTGCATGCACACACATGTAGCTACACCTGTACACACATATGCAAACACACACACACAAATGTGGAATGAAACAGTTGATCATGTTTTCTTTATAGTAGGAATCTAGAATCAAAAGAAACAAGCCAGGCTAAAGATACATGAGAAAACTGGTGGAATCGGGGAAAGTAATCCAGGTAGGAAATACAACAGATAAAATTCGGTGAATTGGGTGTGGGATTCTGCAGTGAGCTCAGTCTCTCCAGAACGCTTCCTGGGAGGTTAGGTCATGTTCCTCCTTCAGAATCCCTCTGCTTCCACTGTTGTTAGAATGTATACCATGGGCTATGAGCATCCAGAGGATCTTCCCCTTCCCAGCATTCCAACCCCCACTTCCTACTGATTCTCCTTGTTTGGGCTTGTTTTGGTCTGTCTTCCTTCAGTGTCATTCCAGGGTCATGCTGTCTCTGCTTTCTATGCATTTCCACAAGATAATCTCATCATTGGCCACTGTTCATGATTCAATTCTTCCTAAATCAGATATCTTCCTTACTCATTTTCCAAAGACAGTCACAGCTCTGCAGCTATCTCTTACACTTTATTGTTCATTTTTCCATATCAGAAATCTCTATCTTATATTCAAATTTACATATTATTTCAATGCTTTCATTTAGGCATTTAAAGCCCATCTAAAATATAGTGAGCAATAGTCATAAATCATTTATTTTATTATTGATTAATCAAATATTTTTACTGACATCATGTCAATAAGGGGTATTGTTACAGAGGCCATCATTAGACGTTCAGTAGATGATGAAGGGGAGCCATTAAGAATAAGTGTGGGTAAAATTCAGCCAGAAATAAAAATAAAGAGAAACTCAGCGTTAAAAGTACGGAAAAGGACAGATGGAGGGACTGAAGAGAAAGTGACCCAGTTTATACCATTAAGAAAGCAATGCTGGACAGAATAATCAACGAGATGTGAAGTTTTTAAGAATGCAGACAGGCCCTAAACAGTGGAAGCTTAGAGATGATAGAAAAGTCATTTTGGAGCAGTAGATTAAAATTGATAAATGCACTGTATCCAAATTTAAATTTCTGTTATCACGGGCCACGCGGCTTCATGAAGTACACAAATACACTCTTAAAGAATCTGTAGTTGAATCTGTGTTGTGCAGACTACAAAAATAATAAAATGATTTACTAGTATAGATTATGATCATAATCATTCCAAACATTAAAAATACATCAATTTCACAGGAAAAATATTTACCATAAAATCTTACAGATGATGTATAGCAATATGCCAGAGAAATAATGCATGGAAATGACAAATGAAATATATGCTTAGAATACTGGATCAAAAGACAGGAAATGCATTTGACCTTCAGAATTTTACTAAAAGATGTCAATATCTTAACATATAATCAACTCTGAGCCTGGCTCTCAAGACATGGGGCCTTTCTCCTGTAACTTGACACCCAAATTCTAGCACTTTCCTATTGACTCGGAGCCTGGGAAGAAAAAGAAGAGGAGGAAGAAGAAGAGGAGGAAGAGGAGGAGGAGGAGGAAGGGAGGGAGAGGAAGAAGGAGGGAGAGAGGAAGGGAAGTAGAGAGCAAGCTAGGCCTTAAATACGAAGCATGGCTCGGTCACTCCTTAGATGTACATCTTACAGGAGGATAATCATCTCCTTTGAGCCACAGCCACCTTGCAGGTAAAGGCAGAATATAAATGAAGCTATTGTATTTGAATTCCAATCATTCATTCACAACCCCCGTCTCTCCCTTATCACTTCCATTCCTTCTACTCTTCATTGTTTCTAATTCAGTTATTCTTAAATCCCAATGTTTGGCAGAATCCAGTAGGATCTTGGCTATTGCTGAGATGTGTTTGAGTCACTGGGCCCAGGGCTCCTGATCTTGGCCTCTGACTCTGTTATCACACTCTTAATTCATGCCAACAGATTCATAAGTAAACACAGATCATCCCTATTGAAAACTGCATATCGTGAACTTCAGAGTTCACTTCTGACCCTGGATAGACTTTCTTGAACCAGAAGCCCTGGTCTATGTACTCTCTTCAAAGGGTCTGGACCAAATCCGGCTAAACCCAGATAATTGCTCAGCTGCTGATTGCAGCTGCCCTCAAGGCTTGTGTGCTGAGCATCAGGGCTGCGCTGCTCAGAAAGCTAATAAGGTTAATGTCTGCTATGAGGAAGAGGGTGAGCAAGAAGAGGCAGGCAAAGAGGAGGCCATAATGAAGGAACTGGGAGAGTTTCTCTTGTCTTCCCCCATGACAATCCAAAACTGATTAGGGAACCCTTAACAAGTGCAGGCTGAGCTAGCTGCCTGCTGGGTTTTAAACAGTTGTACCACAGCACATAAAGAAGGGCAGAGATAGCCTCTCTCTACCTCTCCTTTGTTGAGGCATGTCCTCCTCCTCCAGGTCCTCCCAAAAGATCTGAACACATGCTCTTTATATGCATACATATCATGCCAAGGGTTGCCAAATCACAAAACAGCCCAGGAAAACAACACCCAGAGTACAATATGTTCATTGTTTTTGATTGAGATATTAGTGTTTGAAATGCATTTATTTCTGCCTCTCGTAAATACTCCTCCACAGTAGGAAAAAAATATAATAACAATAAATACATTGCAAATAGAGGCCCAGACATCTTACACTTAAATTACAGTCACATCATCCCAGTCCTATCCCATCTTTCAATTATAGTCATTAATTGAGGATGTAACCCAGAAATAATTACATCCATGAAATTCTAATGAGTCTCCTGCAGTTAATATCGAAAGAAAACAATGGGAAATGCATGCTGGTGCTGGAGTCTAATCCAATTCCGTCGATTAAAATAAAGAAAAGCGCTTTTGGTAGCATGTAAATTTGATTCTTTTCCTCGATTCAGTTTTCCTTTCTCTGGGAGTGACAGACTCTCTGCATAGATTTGCTTATCTAACAAGCTGATCTAGCTGCCCTCTCTCAATTATGCGGAAAGCACAGCTTAAAACGCACCAGTGGGAAATATATTCTGCTCAGGGACCTATCTTTGAGAGTCTCCTATTTCCATGTGAAAAGTCTCTTCTTTGTTTACCTGACTGAAGTGGGAATATACTTCCTATTTTACTACAACAAAAGTAATTACAGTGAGGAAGAACTTACTGGCATTTTAATTCTAAATCTTTCTACTTTTCGTGGAATAATATATTTTTAAGTAATTACAACAACAATAATCCCATAAACTCTATTTTCAAGAAGAGAAAAGGAAAAGTCACAAATTTTAAGTTGTGTATGAGCTATGAAGAGCACCCACAACCAACAAAGGCAGATAAGATGTCCTCAATTCAGCCAAGAAGCTCTGACAGAGAAGACTAGGGAGGGCTAATCCAGAGAGGTCCAGTCCTCCCCAAACCAAAGGAAGAGGAGCCCCTCAGCAAGGCAGATGTCCCAAACTGAGGACACAGTACTCTGAAGAAGGCTGAGAAAACTAAGACTGAGTCCTTGGGGCTGAAGGAAGTCATAAAAGCTGCCTAAACAAGCTCAGAGAATGTCATAGTTTTATAGTTAATAAAAGTCCATTTTCTCAGGATCTGGAGAGATGGCTCAGTGGTTAAGAGCACTGGTTGCTCTTGCACTGGATCCAGGTTCAATTCCCAGCACACATATGGCAACTATCAACCACCCATACCTCCAGTTCCAGGGAATGCAGTGCCCTCTTAACCTTCACGGGCCGTGCACGACACTGGTACACTTACATACACACAGGCAATACATTCATAAAACAAAAATAAAATAATAAATAGTTTTTAAAAATCTATTTTCTGACAGTTAACTGCATTAGAATGCAAGACCAATGTCCTTTGGAAGCAGCAGCAGGCAGCAGTAAGCAGGCACAGAGTTAGGATGCTGCCAGAGTCAAGTTAGGCACTGCAAGCAAAGACAGACTATTCACGTGGAAATACTACAACAGTAAGGACTAAGCATAGGGCTGATGATCAGCAGAAAGCAACTCCTACACAATTTTACTTGCCTAAAGTCACCCGTGGAAACTGAGGGATTCTTCCTGAACTCATTTGTTTCCACTGCGTCCCCGCGTAAGCCGCTGTTGTGAGCTGGTTCCTACCCCACCCGTGTTCTCTTGTATACAAGAATGTGTTCTTCTCTCGAGTTTGAAAGAAAGGGGAAGATAAAAACCAAAAATATAAAAATGGTATCAAAAAGAGACATGAAAATTGTTGAGAATTTTTCCAGCAATAAAAGGAATAAATACTCCCTAGAACTGTCTTACTACATAACAGCTGAGAACTGTAATCTAATATTCCAATAGGAATTTGGAAAATAATGGAACTATTTGCAGTTGTGAAGGAAGAGCACACTGCCAATACAGGATTTGAGATAACATCATCACACAACAGAATAGAGATAGAAACTAGAAAAGTTAGAAAGGGAATTGATTTAACCTCATTTTTAAAAAAGTAAAGTTATTTTAGTAATGAAGAATAAATTTCAGATAGGACAGGAAAGATGAGTTGTGGCACAGAGACCAAAGTCTAGAACCAGGGGAAGCAAAAAGAAAGACAAAGGAAGAAGACAGGGTCTGGAGAGATGGGTTCATGATTAAGAGCATTTGCTGCTCTTGCAGAGGACCTAAGTTCAGTTCCCAGAACCCACATGAGGTGGCTCATAGCCCCCTGTAACTCTAGTTCCAAGGGATCCAACATCCTCTTCTGACCTCTGTGGGTAACAGCATGCATTTGCACATGTATACACACATACCGTTTTAAATAAATAAATAATAAATAAATAAATCGTTTAAAAGAAGAGGGCCGGAGAGATGACTCAGTAGTTAAGAGCACTTGCTGCTCTTACAGGGACCCAGGATTGGTTTCTATCACCCCATGGTAGCTCACAACCATCTCTAACTCCAGTTTCAAGGTTTATGACACCCGCTTCTGGCCTCTGAAGGCATTGAACACACATGATACACAACATACATACGTGCAGGCAAAACACTCATTCAAGTAGAAAATAATCTTTTGAAAAAAGAAAGAAAAAGGATACATGCTGGCACACTCCCTTAGTCCCAGGACTGGGAGGCGGAGGCAGGTCTTTATGAGATCAAGGCCAGCCTGGCCTACATTGCAAGTTCCAGACCAATTGTGGCTACAGAGAGACCTCATCACAAGAAACAAACAAACAAACAACAACAACAAAAAAAAAAATCCAGACTAGAGACTGGAGAGATGACTCGGTGGTTATGAACACTGACTGCTCTTATAGGTAACCCAGGTTTGGTTCCCAGCAACCACATCGCAGTTAACAACTGACTAGAATTTTAGTGCCAGAGAATCTAATGCCCTTTTCTGGCCTCTTAGGGCATTGCACGTAAGTGTGCTCTTTCATATATGCAGCTAAAACACTCATACACATGAAATAAAAATAAATAAATTGAAAAAAGCTTTTTTAATCCAAACAAAATGAATATGTGATTCTATATACTGAATATGTGCTATTAAAACTTAACCCCACTCAACATCAATATCCTAATAAGATTGTCAGACATTAAAGATAGAAAGATTCTGGTTGGAGATATGGCTCAGCAGTTAAGAACACTGGCTGTTCTTGCAGAAAACCCAGGTTCAAATTCCGGAACTCAAATAATAGCTAACAACCATTCATGACTCCAGTTCTAAGGGATCCAGTACCTTCTTCTATCCTCCACAGGCGTGCATGATATGGGTGGACTTGCATTCATGCAGACAATACACTCATACACATAAAATAAAAATAAACAAATCAAGAAAAGAGAGAAACATTCAATAAGTAGACAGAAAAGAATGTCATCTTATAAGATATAAAGCATAAGATTTGTGTCAGAATTCTTCTAATCTTTAATTCCAAGAGAAGTGAGGCAACATCTACATGTTTAAGGAAAGAAATGGTAAACCATAAAAAAAAATGGGTTAGTTATCTTCACCTAAGTTCAGGTTAAAATGAGATCTAAAAGTATGCAAAACCATAATCATTATGGTGGTTGCTCAAAAACTAAAAAATAGAGCAACCTTGTGATCCTGCTGTGTCATTTTGGGGTCTATACATGAAGAAATAAAAGGCAGTATATAGAGATACCTGCAGAGCACTGCTATTAGGACACTATTCACAAGAGTTAATAGAATCCGAATATGTACACATCAGCAGGGGAATGGACAGATGTATCATGCACACACAATGAAATGGCAATCATAAAGAAGAACAAAATTATGTCATGTGCAGGAAATGGAACTAGAGATCATCCTGTTGGGCAAAATAAACCAGACTCAGAAAGAGTTTTCTCTGATATGTGAGATCCAGACATAGAAGGTGGACTATCTGCAGCAGGAGGAAAGGGAATTAGACAAGAGAATTAGACAAGACTTGTATACATATAAGAAAACTTCATACTGATACATATTAATTGACATAATAATATGGGTTATAATTTACTAAGAAAAGTACTATAATGATTACTTTTATCGCAGATACCTTAATGCCATTTTTAATATTTTATCTAGTGTTTTTATTTCATGTGTATAGGTATATTGTCCACATAGTCATAAGTGTACCCATGCTGTACAATGCCTATGGAGAAGAGGGTGATGCATCTTCTGGAACTGGAGTTAAGGATGATTGTTAGCCACCAAGTGAGTGCTGGGAATTGAACCCGGGTCTTCTTCAAGGGCAGCCAGTGCTCTTAACCGCTATATCATCTCTCCAGTCCTATAATGCAAATTTTTAAGAGGGAGAAACAATGAACATATGCTTCCTTTCAGCTGTACCGCTTTAACTAATGGAAAAAACAGTATTTCTGCTACATTCATTAAAAAATGAAGATGTCCACAGTACTATTACATTTAATGTTCTACTGAGGCTCAGAGCCAACATAATTATGTAAATAGGCTTATAAATATTTGAATAGAAGAACTGAAACTTTTCTGATTATTTGTGTCACTGGTAAGCCAGAAGCATCAAATGCAAAAATTGGGTTTAGGAGAGCTCACTGAGACTAACACATCAACAGTTGTAATATACATAAATCACATAAAGTGGCGAAGGGTGAATTACATGAGAACGGGCAGAGGTAAATGTGACATATCTTAATGTATAACTTCTAAAATTTATCTTGAATTCTAAACCATGGAAATATACTGTCTGGTCAAAATGTCATAATTATATTCATTGTGTGACAACAAGATGGTAACTAACATTAATTTAGGACTGTGTTTCAGTGCCATACTAATCACAGAGAATCCGAAGTCCAATAATATACTTCTTATAAAATAATCAGGGGATTTTTGACAAGGATAAAAGAATAGTACTGTAAAAATCAAAATTTCAATTATCATTACTATTTTGACAGTCATTTTTAATATAAGAATTTCTTGTTTGGTTTGGTCATACTATTTTAATGCAAATAGCCCAATTATAGCTTCGCATCTGTAAAACTTCTAATACATGTAAAGCTTATCTTTGAATGACCGTAATGCAATCACCACCTATAAACTAGTAACTGGTTCTTGCTGCCATCTTACTTTCAGTCCATATTTAACCCACCGATTCATCTGCAATAGTCTCTTCTTTTTAAATCCTCTTGTTATACTTTACAGAGGAATGACTCTATGTGGTACGAACATATTGAAATGTATTGAATGTATTCCCTATAGACTTGCATTTACTTTGTTTCTAGGGTTTTGTTCTTTTAAGTAATGCCACCATCAATATCTTTCTGTGTATATCATTTTGCAAGGGTATCTTTGAGCGGATTCCAAGAAAGGAGTGCTAGGCAAAAGAATAAAGTCATTTATTTTCTTTTTATTTCTAAATGCCCCCTAGGAAGACATTTTTCATTCTCAATTCCAGAAAATTCAGGTGTCTGCTTTCCCAGAGACTTTCCAAGCACTTGTGGTCAAAATCCTTAATTCTTGGCATTCTGACAAGTGAAGGCTATGGCTCATCGTGATTTTAGTCACAGATCTGTCACCATACGCATCTTAATCATAGGTTTTAGTGCCATTTCCATTGAATTGTCAATTGTTATTTTAGTTTTTTTTTCTCTTAAATATGTATTTTATAGATTTCAGAATTTATCCTTTTGTTTTAAGCTAAAAGGGTTTGCTTCCAATTTATCACTAATCTTTTTTGGTTTTATATTTATACAAAATATTTTAAGATATTTTAAAATCATTTTCTGTAAATTTTCAGTTTCTAGAGAAAGTCATGGTAAATACTGAATATGAAAGAAAATGAGAAAAATAAAATATCCTCAAGTATAGTTGATACTATCCAAACCTTCCTAAGACCACAAATTCGTTCCCTGGAATGTCATTTTCATCATAGCTGGATCTGAGTCTTCCTCACTGGTACACAATTGCTGCCCAAAACATATTTGGAACAATGGAAAAATCAAACATCAAACAGAAACCTTCTGTCAGTGTTCTACTTGTATGAGCTCATTTTATCTACCTTAACTTTTAAAAGTCACTAATTTCATCATTATATGCATATATGGGAAGTATCCCATTTTAATGTAGATATCCAGAAATTTTGCTTATCTATACTGACTCACGTATACACACAAAGAGGCACACAGGATGCTGGATGCATAATGTGGGTAATAACAATAAGACAGAGCACAGTCTACATTTCATTATAAAGGTATTAGATATGAAACCATTTAGAAAGTTATAGTACAAGGTTGCTTTATGTAACTAAAATATGAACTGTTCCAAGTATAAAGTGAAAAAATACACAATTAGAAAAATAATACCTATGGTAAAATGCTATTTCTTCTAAAGAATCCTGCAAAAAAATATGGGTAAAAATCCAAACTGAATAATTTTATTTATGAGCCTATAGTTAAAAAACAGCTACCAAGGCAGAGAGGACTTGAGAGGCCAAGATCTCAGGCAGAAGGAGAACAAAAACACATACATATAATATTTCGCTCTGATTTTCACCATCCAATATTTGTCAGTTCTCAATGATGGCCAAGAATCTGAAAAGCTGAGCACAACTTTCAAAATCTTAAAAGGCTGGGGAAATGGCAGCCAGAGTTTAGAATGTTCCAAGGAGAAAAGCCTCTTGTATATAACTCCACCAGCACTAAAGACTGTTTTGTTTTGTTTGCGTGTGCTATGTATTATGTAAGCGGGGCATGTGCATGTCTGTGTGTGTAGTGTGTGTAGTATATACACATGAGTGGATGTCTGAGGCTTACAGCTGATGTCTTCCTCAATAGCTCTGCACTTTGTTTATCAAGGCGGGATCTCACACCAGAACCCTGAGTTCCCAGGTAGAAGTCATCCAGCTAGCCTGTTTTCTCCTTCAGTGCAGACAATGGTTCTGCCTACCCAACATCTGCAGACTGGAGAGCTAAACTCCAGTCCTCAGACTTCCAGAACAAGTGCTTTAATCCACTGAGCAATCACCCCCTGCCCCTTAGATGAGATTTTGAATGTACAGTAGATCCTGTAATGGGTTGAAACGTTGAGGAATGCTGGTATTACATGAATGTGTCTTGTACATATCATAAACATTAATATTTGGGGGGAGTAGCATGTGGATTGTTAGGGGTAGAATTACGCACCAGAAATTGCATCCTCTCTTTCCATACCTTCTTCCTAGGTGATCCCACCTACTCTTAGAACTCTACAGAGTCTGTGCAAGGATGACTTCCAGCTGCTAAACTCCAATTCAGACTTTAGATATGTAGACAGAGCTAGCACTCAAAGTCCTCCTTTATCTGAAATGATACCTCATTCTTAAGGAAGCCCTTCAGCCTTTCCACACAGTTAATGGCAAGTCTAATCATTCTAATAGCTTTTTCCAGCCATGTAGCCATGTACTAATAAGCATTCTTAGTGTTAGCTAGTTTTTAATGGCTTCTGAACTCACCCACTTTTCATTCACTTCCAGTGTGGCATCCTAGACCAAGAACGCACATCTTCTTACTGGAGAAAAAGCCTCCTAAGCCTTTACCTTTGTCCTCCCTGCTGTACAATCTCAAGATAGTAATTAGAATGAGTCTTCAAAATGTTGATCAGATAATATACCATTCTCCTCCTACAATCCTTCCCATGGCTTTCCATCTCATTAAAAGTGAAATTTAAAATCATCCCTCTGGCTGATGGGGTCCTGTACAATGCAGCTGCCCGCACCTCCCTCTCTATTTTCACCTCCTGTCTTTCTTTCACTTTCAGAGCTTGCTTCTGAAAAGACTGGCCTCCTTCTGGTCACTGGGATGTGATTGGTAATGTTTCTCTTAGGGCCCTTGCCAGCTGTCCCTCTCTCCCACTGACTGAACTTTCCAGAACATAGATATAATTCCTTCTTTCATCTCTGTTAGACCTCAGTTCTAAGCACATCACATAAATAAGGACTGTCCCATCAACTCTAAGAAAATGGTGGCACCAAACTCGAAATGTCCCTCCGTAAGGTATATTCTGCTTCAAATGAATTACCTACATGAAATTTGTCTGCTGTGTATGTACTTATAGTATCATAGTATCATATTGTTGTTACAGAGAGAGAGAGGGAGAGAGAGAGAGAGAGAGAGATGTACTTTGAAGCATGGTGCAAAATCATGATTTCTAAGTTTTCTTCTTACTTTCTGTATTTACTGCACCTCAACAACTTCTTGCCACAGAGTAGAGGGTTAACACATGTTGCTGAGCAGTAACTAAAATGGACAGAGGAAACAAACTTGGGTCTTTATTTTTTCTGGAAAATCCTATTACCACTAACAAGTGGTTTATGTTTGCTTGTTTTATCAAGTCTCATGCTCCAAAAGTCCTTTTATTTAACCTGTTGTTTAAGTGATAAATTCACATTATTTTGCTCTTCAGTTGCAATTGCTGAGTTTTAGCCTCAAAACCAATCACAGTAAGAAACAAACTACAAAAACTCCTCTGTTCAAGGAAGGGAAATAAAGGTATTGTGAAGTGAAAATAACTGACATTTGAGTACTTACTAATTCCCACGTGCTGTTCTAGCATTATAAGCATTGAAACTGTTAAAAATCTTTGGGCAAGGCCTCAAGGTTATTCTTTGGTAAACCATGAATTCAAATACCAGAAAACTAGCATGCAAAGCACCATCACACACATACATTTTTATGTTATAGAAAGTAATATTATTATCTTAAATAGGTGGAAATTTAAGTCCTGTATGCTTAAGAAAACCTCGACTTTTGTAAAACTATCAATTAAAGGTGAAACCAAGTTTTAACTCAAGAAGCATATCAACTCTCACTACATTACTATTCAGAAGAAAAGATGAAAGTTATAAAGGGTTTTCACGCTAGGAGTCCAGTTCTAGACTGTGTTCTCTACCCAGCCTGGCATGTGTATGCTGAGAACCTGTTATGGAAATTAGAGAAGGAACTAGCCTCAATATGCCTCAGAGGACAAAGGACTAAATTGTTGTTATGTCTAGGAATTCAGAACAATATAAACACAATCCTCTGCTTGAAAGGGCTTATAATGTAGGTCAATAATGCTTAGGTAGACAGCGAAGTCAGAACATGGCCACCATCGCAAGCATTTGTGGTGGACTGTTTCTCAGGCCAGCATATCACATGGAGGACTTTACCACAATTTTTAATTTTTTACATCAGCAGCTACATTAATAACATATTTTATGCAACATTAATTATTTTTTTAAGAATTTGTAGGGCAAAGATTGACATTCCCAGAGAAGAAGACAGCAATTAGGAAAAAATGCATCATTTGATTTCTGGTTTCAAAACATTGCAAACTCCCAGCACTTCAGAGGCTGAGGCAAGTGAATGACTGAGACCCAGGCAACCTGGTCTACAGAGTGAGTTCCAGGCCAGCTAGGGTTACAGGGAGACACTGCAGAAATATATATATATATATATATATATATATATATATATATAGATAGATAGATAGATAGATATAGATAGATATGGATATGATATATATACATATATATGATATATCTATAGATAGATAGATAGATAGATAGATAGATAGATAGATAGATAGATATCACTAACTGGAAACCATAAAGAACTTCTGAAAAATCGCCTTTTTCTAGCCCTGACTGCATCTATTTTCAGAGCAATTTCACTCATGGAAAATCAGCTCCCTTTCTTTAGTAACCTCTGAGAATGGACATTATAAATATACCAGAATGACACTTGTGATTCCTGTGGAAAGAAAAACAAACAGTTCCCCTTCAGCTGAGAGTACCAGTAAGTAAACAGTTCACATAAAACCGTATGAAATGATAGCTCTTCCGATACTCTGGAAATTTTCAAAATATTTGCATTCTTGTGGGGTCGAGAGAAGAAGAAAAATTACATATGCTGACCTACTGCATAATCACACTGAGGCAATACTGTCTCTAATACTGTCCTACGGTTGGTGAAATGCAGAGGCCCACCATCTGTCATCAATAATGCTGTCAAGAAGATTTGGGGAGCATATGATTGGGTCTTGGCAGTGTGCTCTCTGTTAAAATATTGTTGGAAACCAACCTGGAAAGTCCTGGTGCATTTAAAAGAGCCACAAATTTCTCAGGCACATGGGCAGCCCAAGCCTGGGATGCTGTAGTGTTTTACTTAGCAGAGGCACAGATTTCAGTGCAAGTCAATAAAAAGGGGAAGCGCCACGTGTTTGTACATTGATGCGTATATGCTAGGCTCCACAATAAAGCACTTTCAGGCAAGCTGTAGAGATGGCATTGGGAAGCAGCATCTGTCAAACATATTAGGAAGAAGTCCCCCACACTAAAGGAAAAACTAGAGCAGACGATCAATTAGAGGGAGGCCTGATGAGAGAGACCAAGCTTAGAAGAAAGCTTCTGCTTAGCAACCACAGAGAAAGCTTTGCCAAAATCATGTCACTTTGAACACTCAGGTGTGTTGATATCAAGTCAGAAGAGAGACAAAAAACTGAAGCACAGATGGGACAGAGTTAAAAAAGCAAGGACACAAAAGGAGAAGAGTTCCATTAAAGGTGGGGTGAGGGTCATTTTTATAAAAGGTTTAGCAGAACTATCCAGGAATGTCTCTCATTCATCTAAGTTCTGGACAGTAGCCAAGCGGAGTTTACCACAGACAACCCACAACCACCTCAGAACCCAGTGAGCTGGGCAACCACAGGGCTCCCAGGTTTGTTCCATGAGTTGCTGGGAAGATTCACCAGACGCATTTACCTTAGCCAGTAAGCCGAAGAAGCGCTGAAGCACAAGGATTTCAAACCATGCTTGCCCATGTAGGCAGAGATAGAGATAGAGGAGACTGAATTTAGTCAACACTTGCCATATCAGACTGATGGAGAGTGATTGCAAGCAGATTCTATTAAACATTCAAGACTTTGGTTTTGGTAGAAAAGATTAAGTATAAAGATACAGCATTGTAAAAAAATTTTCAGACTTTGGGGCCTGGAGAGATGGTTCTGCAGTTAAGAGCACTGGCTGCCATTGCAGAGGACCTGGGCTCCATTCCCAGCACCCACACAGCAACTAACAACCATCCATAACTCCAGTTCCAGGAGATCCGATGCCCTCTTCTGACCTTTGTGGGCACTGCAGGACAGGGTGCACTTTCGTGCAAGCAGGCAATGCACTCATACATATAAAAATAATGAATAAAATATTTTTATATAAGAAATTATTCAGACTTTAAAATCTAGATGGGTAGAAAGAACCCTGGCATGAAATAAACTCCACGTAAAAGAATTTTTTTTTGTTAAATTCTGCAAAATAAAAGCAAAGGTATATTTCTTTTGTTCCCTTTTTTGATGCATAAAATGAGGATAATAATCCTGGTTTCACAGGACTTCGGGGAGAATGTGCTATAAGAAGTACAAAAGTAAGGAAATATTTAATGGAAGGTCAGATTAAGTTAAAACTGAATTCGAATGTTCTTAAATAGTTCACAATATATATGCATATACATTCACACATAGGTAATGATTACCCCTTAAATGAGGCATCTTCCTTCCTCAAATGTACAAGAAAAAGATTAACACTCATCAATCTGAATTGACTTAATGAAGCTTGATTGGAAGATGGGAAATGACTTAAATGATTCCAGGCACATGGGATCCTTTAGTGGATGGAGTTTTATGCTGTTTGCTATTTATACATATATGGCTTTTAGGTAGTTTTGAATATATTTCTGTGAAATGTATATCTATTTCTTGATTCATTGTCAAATCAGAAATTCTTTCGGCACTGATAAAAAGAATGAACACTGTTTTATCTGCATCTTTCATGTGCCTTTGATTACCAAGTTAATGATCCAAGAGAGAAGTACTTGAGAGACAATAGACAGTCTCCATCATCAATAATATTGAATATTTTTATTCAGCATTAGTGTATGCCTTGTGGATGTGATGCTTTATCAAGAAGAAGCAAAAGGAATTTAATACCATCAGTGGAAAATACAAAGTAATGGGAAAAACAATGCTTTATGGGATTCCTGGGTTTAACATCATAGGAAGATTAATCTTGATTGTCAATTTGATTGGATATGGAATCAACTGAGAGACCCATATCTAGGCAAGTCTTTGAGGCCATTTCCAGAAAGGATTAACTGAGGAGGAATACCCTGCCTCAGAGTGGGCAGTGCTTTCCAGGGGCCCGGATACAAAAGGCCCAAGAGGATATCAGGCCCACTTGCCTGCCTGCCTTTACTCTGTTCCCGGTGTGTCTATCCTGCTGTTGGCACTGCCTGCCGTCCTTCACTGACATCAGAACACAGCTTCTTTACCCTTCCAGCATAGACTGAAGCCCCAAAGCTCTCCAGAATCCTCCCAGCCTTCAGTGCCTGATCCGGACTGCTCATGCATCTAGCCTCACGAACTGAGCAGCCACTGGGGTCTCAGCCTTTCCAGACTGAGATGGCCATGGTTGGACAACCAGCCTGATTTTGTAATCAGATCTTGTAATAAATCCCCCTTTGCTTTGTGTGCGTGCATGTGTGTGTGTGTGTGTGTGTGTGTGTGTGTGTGTGTGTGTGTGTGTATTCACTCTACTGGTTCCATTCCTCTAGAGAACATACATATACATACCACAAAATCCTCCCTTAAACATAATTCTAAAATTCTTAAATACAGAGAACATGCTAAGAAATGAAAACTGATTTTCTTGTCTTCAATTAAGGATTGAAATACACATACATACTCACAAAATAAATTCACCAGTTGCTTTCTACTCATCGAGCCTATGGTTTGCAAAGTGCTGACATACTAAACCAAATTTTTATATTTCAAGATCTATTTTTTTCAGCCACTATTTTCTTTCCCAAATAAGGAAACCCAGAGTTCATTCCAGTTATGTATGTATTTGCATATGTTACAGCTAAAGATGGCTCTAGCCATCCCTTGGCAAGCAAGAATAGCTAGTAAGCTCAAAAACAACACTTTATTCCCTTAAGCAATCATGTAATTAATGCCTTCTGTCTTGATTATAGCTTTAGTAAATGAAAATATCTTTCATTTTTACCAGCATATTTGAACTTACTAGATTTCTTAGATACAATAAACCAAGCAAGCAGTTTATTTAAATAATAAGCAACAGAAAAGCCACGCTGGGAGCACACATATATCACCACACGAGGGAACATAAGTCATGCGAAAATCTAATAGTTGAATTTCGTAGTAATGGTACAGTATTTGGTAAAATTTTCAGCTTGCAAGAGCTGAAGGCAATCAAGCATAATCTGTATTGTTCTGTATAGTAGATTGACAAGGGGACATGAGTGGACTGACGCAATTAAGCAAACAGAGGGGTGGCTTAACAGGACAGCAAATGTGCAATGAGTAGTTGCTTTGTGCCAGGCGCTATTTTCAGCATGTCAGATGATTTCAGTGGCTCGGTTCTCACAACCACAATCATGTCATGGAGGCTCAGGAACCCCGTTCTAAGAAATAAGGTAACTAGTTCAAATCCATTTAGCTGCTATAGCCTGGATTTGAACTTAGGCTCAAAGTAATTCCTGGACTACTGGGTCACAGACACATCTTTATAAACAAATCTTTCTAAATCCAAATCTGCAGTTTTTTATATTTAGTTCATTTTGTGTTACTGTGTTTTAGAAACTTCTGTGTAAGACAGAATCAGTGAAATGTTTCAGGCAAGAAGAGGCATGTTGACTATTCTATTAGTCAGATTTCAACAGGGAAACAGAATAGCGTGTATCTGTACAAAAGAAAGATTTACTTTAAGGAACTAGCTCAGCAGTTTTAGAGGTGTCTGGTCTTAAATCTGCAGGTTAAGTCAACAGGCTTCAGTTCAAACACATGGGCAATCCTACTAGCAGAATCCTCTATTCCCCCAGGAAGATCAGTAGTTTTCTAGGCTTTAATTAGTCTTCAACTGACTGACTGAGGCCCACCTACATTATGGAGAACAATCTAATTTATGCAACTGAAACTGATTTAACTATGAAACACATCTGAAAAAAAAATCATAGTCTTCTAGACTAACATTTGACAAAATATCAAGGTACTGTGACTCAGTCATGCTAACACTTCAATGAACCTGTACATCTGTTCACAAATACACATTTACAGGTTTTAATATTATGACTGAAGAAAATTAGCAACGTTCCCAAAGGACAAAAATAGAATTAGCCCAACTCTAAATGATACTATCACCCAAACATTTTGAGATTATGTTCCCTAGCTGGGGTTTCAAAAAGGCTCATAATCCAAATCTCACTCTATCTGAGTGGTGACCAGTCAAGATGAGACAAACAGACACAGATACAACCAGCTCTAAGGTACCTTGATGAGGTCTGAGCAGGCTGTTGAGACACTGCTCAACTAGGAGGTGAGAGACAGAGAGGAGCACTTCTCGATGCCTTCCTCAGGGGTCGGGAAGAGCCTCAGAGAAGAAGCAGCATTTAGCCTCCCTCTGGTAGGAAGGAGATTCCCCTAGGAAGCAGAAGTCTGAGGAAGAGATATAGAGACAGAAACATAGATAGGTCTAAGGATTTGTAGGAAATCTAGTGAATTGGAGCATTACATTCTTGATGGAGCAAGAAAGTCAGGAAGGGCTATAGGATTCACGGCTAAGATTTAGACTTTATACCAAAGCTGTTGAGAAGTTACTGAAGTCTCTAGATGAGAGGATAGCATGATCACAGACAGTTCTTAAAAAGTGTTAACAGTACACTTGGGATTTAAAGCAGGAGGATTACAAATTCAAGTCCAGTTTGAGCCATAATGAGAAAAACAATTTGTGACAGAGGAAAGAAAATAGGCAGGTAAGGTGACATGGGGAAGAAAACCAGTCAGAAGAGATAATGACCTGAGGCAGGACGGGAAGGCTGGGAGGGAAAACTCATGATGATGTGTCAGTTAAAATGAAGATATATTTAGTTAAGCATAAACAAATGATAGAATGTATGAATTCCCGGGAGGTGGGGGCGCTATGGGAGAGTACTAGTAGAAAAGAGGTTATAAAAATGATTAAGATTGAGATGTTCTGTTTGAAATACACAAAAATTCAACTTTAAGAAATTTTAAAAAATAAAGAAGGAATCATTTTATTAAAAAGCATCTACAAACTTACTGTGCTCACGTACCCATGTATGTGGCTCCTGCTCTCTGACAAAATAACTGAACTTCAAAGATGTTTGGGAGGAGATTAACAAATAATTACAACATGTTATAACTACGACAGAAGACTGAGAGGATTCAAGAAGGAGCACATAAGTGGCGTATAGGCAGGGCTGTGATGGAACCAGCAGCACAGAAGGACAAGGCTAATGTGGGGATCTGCTAAGAAGAGTGGCAAAATCCATAAAGACTTACATGTGAGACAGATCTTGTGCTGATGTTGACACGTGACCTGCAGTATAAAGACCTGTAGGAGGAGAATAAAGAAAAGCCAAGAGGCCAGAATGAGAAAAACCTTGCCTGTGTTTCACTGAAAGGTGTTAATCAAGTGTGCCGTGGTCTGAGAGTCTGGACAGAAGCAAAAAAGATGCACAAATGGGGAACTTATTGGGAAGTTTGTGAGTTTCTTAGCACTCCTGTAATAAATTATAGCACATTCTTAGTTATCTAAACAATAGAAGTTTAACTGAGTTCCCTTCAGAGTCTCTCTCTCTCTCTCTCTCTCTCTCTCTCTCTCTCTCTTTCTGAAGATTACAAGAGAGAACTTCCTTGCACTTTCTAGTTTCTAAAGGCCTTGGCTCTCCTAGGGTTGCCTCCAGTCTCCATGTCCATCTCCATGTGGTCCTCTTGCTGTAGATGTCCTCTCCTGTCACTTTTAGAAGCTGCCATCAAATTTCAGCCCAATTCCGGTCCACTATGACCTCACTCTTTCTTTACCTTAAGAATATCTGCAAAAACCTGATTTACAAAAAAAGGTAAAATTGTGAGGCTCTGAGTGGATATGAAGTTTTGTCATATAGTGTACAATCTATTCTAGAAGCTACCAGAACACAGCAAGGAAGTAATGATGAGATCTAAGATAAAACAGGGTAGAGGAAAAGAAGGAGGCGAGAGGTCTTGGTATAATGAGTCATGTCTGGTTACAATGGAGAGAGAACTGAAATCCAAAATGGAAGGAATTCCGAAATTTCTGAAGAAACTAGGTGTTTTGGTGTACCACTAGACAAGATGCAAATGAGGCTGGTAAGAAAAGATTGGAGAACAGACCTGGAGCTGTGGAGGACCTAAACGTGTTCAAATGCACCCAAAGTGTGGTGCACTGGGTAAGGCTATCTATCCTCAATCAGAAAAGCAACTAAAAATGGCTTAGATGGGTGTGTGGTAAAACCGTTAATTGTGACTGAGTGAGAAATGGATAAAAGAGCTTTGGGAGAGAAGAATGTGCAGTGACTCTTGGTGTGCTGCAGGTAAGAAGAGCCGGAAGTACAAGTTTAGTCTTCTGGAATAAGAGCTGCCAATGTGTCAGCAGGAAGCAGCCATCACTCAGGAGTCTAAGAGCTGTGGGAAAGAGTCCCTGAGAGCGACCAACTGTCAGTGAAGTAAAGAATCTCGGTAAAGGAAAGTGGGTAACACACAAGACTCCAAAACAGAGAAGAACAGGGACAGCACATTGGTCTGATTACAGGCAGTGGTTTGCCCTTGATAAAGCAGCCAATCAGCTGTCTTGGTGCCAGCTGGAAGCCACAGATCAGGAGCAAATAGAGACAAGAAAGCAGTGGAACAAAACACTGCTAAGTGACAAATCAAGTTGCTAAAATGCTTGTAAAACCAGATCTTGAATAAAAACCCACCTAAATTTATGTGCAAAAATCTAGAAACAGAAATGCAACCTTTACCAATTAAAATGACTGGCATGTTTATAGTTTGGTTGACTACAGCTAGTTTGTACAGGCATTTGGACTTACCTGTCTAATGTTCAGAACAATTCCATGCTGTCACACAGGTTGTATAAAGTGAAACAAAGACTCAGAGAGGTAAAGTCACTTGGTCCAAGAGAGAAAATGGGTATGTGTAGAGACAGAATTAGAAACCTGAGTCTTAACTCCGGAAGTTGCCTATAACCCCAGCACTTGGAAAACTGGGGCAGGAGGGTTAGGGTCATGAGTTTGAGGAATGCTTGATTACAAAGTGAGACCTCGTCACAGAAAACAAAATTGCAAGTAATGGATATTTAGAGAAAAATGCAGTTATCAATGGGCATCTTCCAAAGATCAGCGGGGGAGGGGGAAGACTGAAATAGTTTGATGAATGAATAACATTAAAGAAAAGTTACTTTTTTTTCTTTTTTTTTTTTTCTTAAGGATCGCATGTGTATGTGAAAGCTATACCATAACCTGTGGAGGGAAGAAAAAAAAAAAAAAAAAAACTTAAAAGTGAATGAAAGCAAAGATGTCAGGCCAGGTGTGGTGATGCATGCCTTTAATTCCAGCACTCAGGAAGCAGAGGCAGGCAAATCTCTGTGAGTTCAAGGCCAGCCTGGTCTATGTAACAAGTTCTAGACCAGCTGGAGCTGGGGCTACAGAAGACCCTGTCTCAAAAAGACCAAAAAAAAATGATGTCAGATGGGTTTTGATATTTAACTGAAGTACTTCTACAGTCTGAAGTACACTATGAGCTGAGTGGCAGAATTCTGAGACAGAGAATCTATGTGAAAGATGTCTATGCCAAAGAGCTGGAGGGAGTCAGGAACAGCATCAAAAGAAAAGGATCAAAAGAAGGAATATGCTCTTTCAGGCAGAGGGGATTCAAACAAAAGAAATCTAGGATGATTCGGCAAGTCTAATTTTTCAGTCTAGGAAATATTTTAAGATCTGCTGAGAAAATTGTTTGGGAAAGGTGGGTGCTTGAAGGTCCGGGAGAGGCAAAAAAAATCAATCATTTGGGTGGTATGGGGAGACACACTCAAGCTGACGGGGCATCAGTAAATATGTTGCCAAGTAGAGGAGGGTCCCTTATTTCCACTGAAACACTATACGCTTAACTCCCTTGTAAGGCCTCCCAGTGCACTGTGAATTTCCTCAACACGGAAATTCTGTTTTACCCTCAAGTTCTCAGTGGTCAAAACACAATCTAAAATGTGACTGGGCACAGCAGCTGCTGATTCCCAGTCCCAAGGCTCTGGCTTCCAGCTGCTAGGAACTTCCTCTTCAAATTCGGGGAGCCATTAGGTGCCCCAAGAAACTAGGCACAATGCTTATGACAGGAGCAGGTTAAGCATAAACAGAGGGAGAAGGAACATTCTCACTGTTCTCAGGACAAGAGAATGAGCTAGTGTTTCTTGGTACTTTGGTGATAAATATTCCTGTAAGCCAATCCATCAGACTGATCAGCCCAATCTGATTTTCTTCTGTGTCACAAAATCAGTTTTCAGGAAATCCAGTGACCTCTCTCTGATTCTATTGCTGCCAGCATGTCTATAAAGTACTGTTCACAGCAAGGCTGATGTGACATGACATCAAAAGCTATGACTTACAATATTTCTACTGTCCACACAAAATCAAGCAACCACCTCAACTGCACAGTACAGGGACAGAGCAAGAGTAGGGAGGTAAAGGGGATCATTCGAACAATTCCATTATTCTTTCTTAACTGTATCAATAAAGATGATCATCAAATCTTTGCGGGGTGTCTTGGAAAGAAAGCTTCAGTAAGCAAAAAGAAATCCAGAACCAGGTATCTCACTTTCTTATAAGGCAACCATAAGGTCAACAACTACTCAGAGTTTGTGAGGCACAGTTCTCTAAGTAATAGGATTCTGCATATCAATTAAAATTCATTTATTAGCATATGGGCACAAAAGGCCTTCTGCTTTATATTTATTAAATTGGATTCATTTAAATTTCTAGCCATGACTCTGATCCTAAATTCCTTCAAGAAAAGCACTGGGAAAGATAATATAATTAAAGGTGCCACTTCAAGAGATTGTCCCAGTGTACCCCCGGGGATCTTGTTTCTAGTACCCATGAGGTCCAAGAGACACCAAGAGCTTCCAGAATACCCTGTACCTCTCGGTTAGTCACCTATGCTTCAGTCTATGAAAAAAAAATTAACTTAAAGTTTCTTATAGAAGAAGGAAAATAAATGCTTTCCATAGCAGTGCAAAGAGTCCAGGAGTACTGGGTCACTGATTTACTCCTTTATCTTTTCACAGGCTAGAATAGGAAGGGCTGAAGATGGAGGCCTTAACTTTGAGAATGTACCCAATTCCCCACTAACACATTTGTTTCCTTCCCAGCCTGCAATTTTGTGACCAGTCATACAAGGTACTATCAAGCTGCTCTAAATAACCTAAGCACGGAGCATTTCTTAGACCTAGCTCCTTAAATTATGAAAATGACAAGGACATAAAACCTTCTACACAAGTCCTTCTGTGATTTACTTAGCAAGTGTCCTGAGCTAAGCAGGGCTGAATGAGTTCTGCTGCTGAGTTACACACATCAAAATTTAATTAAGTTTCTGACCTAATGTCCCCCTGGCATCATTGATTAGGGAAGTCAGAAGTGGATCACGTCATTCTCAGGAAGACCGTGTAACTGTGAAGTCTGAGCAGTCTCTCGATATTTTCTTTTTATCTGAGTGTTCTTTTAAAGTCTCATTAGATCATTATGTATATTACAGCTGTGAAAATCTTTCTGTAAGAAATGAACTTTTTTAAATTGCATTTTTAAAGTACCTTCTGGAGTTACCATGGCAGCTTCATTATAATACACAGAGATGAACATTATCACAGCTAAGCCAGATCTATCCAGGCTGTCAGGAAATGAGAATGCCACATAAAGCACATTCTCCAGTAGGGTTCATAAAACTTAGCAGATCAAGTGCCGGGACTTGCAGCTCAACAGTTTTAAATGAAAAGCTTTCTATCATCTGTGTTTCCTTAAACATATTCTGGATGACTTGGGCTTTTTGCCATCAGTAGCTTATTGTATTTAGAGATGCACACAGTGCCGGTTTATATTCTCCTTTTCCATCTCCATTTGCCAGATGCTTGTCTTGTGCAAGGACACTAAGAATCTTTTCAGACCCTGATAGTATAGTTTTGTCCTGCACCTTTGAGAAAGGATGGACTCATGTGGATACACCATCTAGATAGTCTAGGTTATGGGATCTGGGTGGTTACAAATGGCAGGTAGCTTCTGAAATGCTGTGAGCTTTTTTCCTGGGTCATCTTCCTAGAGGCCCAGGAAACCTCTAAGATGACTGCCCTGTGTCCTTCCCTTCCATTTATTGTCTTCTAGTGGATCACTTGCTACCTTGAACCAACTTCCTTAAGAAGTTCCTTCCTTAGATGTTCCTGGGGTTCCGAACCAGCAGCTAGGACTCAACATACATGGTAGTACCTGTAGTCACAGGCTCTGCTTAGCATCTACATTCAAATAATATTATTTAGATTAAACTTAATTGTATACAAGGAATACATAGTGTAATCTATAACTCAAGGAAATAATTCATTAAATAGAACAGCTGCATGTATGGAACTTGATAGAGGTTATGAATAAAAAGACTGAATAGAAAGTCTGTTATAGGCACTATTTTTGAAGCTTTATTTTGATATTGGAATTGAGTTGCAGTAAAATGGCTGTGCAACTGTAGGTGGAGCATCTTTCTGTGCTTGTTGGCACTGTATGAAGTCTGTTGGGTAAGGCGTTAAGGAAGTCCTTCCCATAGGTACACCTGTAATAAGAACAGAGATTACGGGTGTTCCGCTCAATGTGCTGGGCACAGATTGTGGAGATGGCTTCATGAAAAGACTGGGACTTCACAGAGAACCAAATTCATGTTCTTCCGGATTCAGTAGCACACTCTCCAACAATGGAGTTCGCTGTTGCCATCTCAGCCCTCTGTTCTCTTTCTACATTTCGGATAATAACGGTTCTTCCTAAATTTTGAAAAATAGTAAAGTTTTGTACATTGTGGGCACATAATAAAGTTATTGTTGTGCGTTTAATTTCTAGATATAATTACATATATCTGTAAGAATCTCCTTTTATGCATCCATATGTAACTGAAAATAACTGGATTCATGTATGGGTGAATGCATGACTCATCTGAAAGAATGAGGCTTGAATTAGAGTTGAGTCCCGACTGCTCTCAAGTAGTCTATCTCCAAGTGTGCTAGCAGGGAGAGAACATTTCCCTCCCATGCTTTTCCTTGCATGTAGAGTGATTTTTAATTAATGTGTATGAGGGTTTGCCTGCTGCATGAAACGCACCTACATGCGGTGTCCACAAAAGCCAGAAGAGGGCGTCAGATCCTGCATTAGCTACTTTTCTGTTGCTGTGATCAAAACACTGACCATAGCATCTTATAGAAGGGTTTATTTAGCTTACGGTTCCAAAGGGGCAAGAGTCCATCATGGTAGGGAGGCATAATGAGGTGGCCGGAGCAGGAGTGGAAGCTGAGCACTCACATCTTCAGGCAGGCACAGGAAACAGCGGACAGATCCACCAAAGCTTAAGAACTCTCTAAGCCCATCTCCAGTGACGTGCTTCCTCAAGCATAGCCACACCTTCTAAGACCTCCCGAAACAGTGCACCAACTGGGGACAAAATGTCCAAATAGTTGCAGTCTATGGGGGACTCCAAACCACCACAGATTCCCTGGAACCAGAATTACAAGAGGTTGTTTCCCAGTCTGTGGGTGTTGGGAACAGAACCAGGGCTCTTAGCTGTGGAGCCATCTCTCCAGCCTTTCCCTTACATGTAGAAAACAGTATTAGCTGGGCATGGTGGCTTTAATCTCATTAATGGGAAGGCTGAGGTGAGTGAATAGTCATATTTTAAGACCAACATGGTCACACAGTGAGTTCCAAGCCAGCCTGGGTTACTGAGTGAGAACCCGTTTCAAAATAACAAAAGACAACAAAATAGTGAATATAAAGAAGGCATTGGCTTGCAGTATGCAGGTCAGTACCTGCTAGAACCTGGCCTCTGCCTCTCCTGTGGTTCCCACCTCCCTCAGATTTTCTTCAAGTGTTAACTTCGCAGTCCCTATGGCATTTAACACTGCGGTGCTCTGCCCACTCCCTTCCCTGTTCTCTGCCGTGCTCATTGCTCCCAGCCTAACAGACTATTTCTTCCCTTTGGGGGATTTATTGCCTGTATTTCCCACCAATGATGCTTCCTTGAAGGGTGGAGATGTCACTCAAGTCCCTAACTTGACTAGTGAGTGCTGGCTACTGAACAAATACATGAATGAAGTTTTAATTTTATGTAGCAGACATTCCTTTTTTAAAAAGAAAGTATAAAATTTAGTAGTAGTTTCTTCACCCTAAATTTACAAGCTACTAAAGACTAACTTTAACTAATATAATAAATTAATGACTTATGCAAATTAAGATGAAACAAAATGAACTTGTTCTAAGTCAGTATTTTGATCTATTGCTTATTTTGCTTTTTTTTTTTAAATACAACTTTTTGTTTGAGTTGAATCATACTGACTTCATTTGGTCATTCTTCGGTTATATTACCTGGATTCTGTAATCTTTTCATTTTAATTTTATTTTTGTTTATGTACATGTGGTATGCCTGGATGAGTTTATGTGTATCAGTACATACAAGTACTGAGGGAGAGAAGAAGGTGTTGGATCTCCTGGATCTGGAGATACAGGCAGTTGTGTGATACCCAATGCAGGTGCTAAGAATCAAACCTCAGTCTTTTACAAGAACAGTAGATGTTTTAACCATTGATCCATCTCTCCAGTCAGAGTCTGTTATCTTGAAGACTGAAGCTACCTGGTATAATCGGAGTTACTTGTACAAGGATACAATATATCCAAAATTATTGATATAATATATATTTTTGGTATTTTTGAGACAAGGTCTCCCTATAGCACCAGCTGGCTGGAATTCACAGAGATCCACCTGCCTCTGCCTCCTGAGTGCTGAGATTAAAGGAGTGTACCACCACGCCACAAGGGCAAATCTTAAGGGATAAGGCATCCCGAGGTGTCTATGTGGCATCAGAGGATGTCCTGGATCTGATTTCTCTACTTTAATGTGCACTGAAATCTTGTCAAGCGCATATCCTCCCAGGCAGATCTCAGGTCTAGCTCTGGATCCTACATGTAGAACCAGCTTTCGGGTGATGCTGATTTTATTGGTACCAAGACACACTTTGAACAGCAGGGGCCAGATTAAAAATAATTATGGACATTTGCTGTTTTTTCCACGGTTGATTTTCAATTTGAATTTTGAAAGAGCAGTGGAGAAAGAATTTGCACACTCTTTTTTTCATGGTTTAAAACCTATGTCTGGGGTTGGGGAAATAGCTCAGGTAGGAAAACGCTGTTTGCTGCACAATCATGAAGACCTGAGTTCAACACCCGGCACTCACATTTAAAAATAAAAAAGAATAGAGGGACATACTCTTAATATCAGTTCCAACAAAGTAAAATCAGGAAGGGCTTACTGACTAACCAGTCTAGCATAATCAGTCACCCCCTAAGCCGCAGTGAGAGACCCTGTTTCACAACAGGAAAAAACAAAGTGGAAGACTCCCGAGGAATGATAGGCCAGTTTGACTTCCAGGCTCTTCAGAAACACTTGCATACACACACACACACACACACACACAAGGAAGGAGTCTGGTATATTTTTTTTACGCAGTAATATTTGATGTAGATTTCAAGTTTGCATATAATACTATCTATTAAAAAAATAAGAGTGCTACTTTTTAGAAATGTTCTAAAGACATGTATAGACTTTTTTCTCTAATGAAGCTTGAATTTAGTACTGTATTGACTCTTGTTGAAAAAGTTAAGTTAGAAATTGCAGATTTGTTTTGAGAGAGACCAACAATTTTAAGTGTGTGTTGGCCTTAATGTCTTTTAAACTATGAAATGGAAACATGGGAATCAGGAAATGAGCAGAACCAACTAACCTCCTCCCCCAAACAAGAGGAAGTCAGTTCTCTGCCATATCCAAATGTTCTGTAGGATATAAAATACACTTCTATCTTCTGTAGCTAAGGACACCAAGAACACTTCATTCTTTTGTAAATTAGTCTCAGTTCCAAAGGCGCTCATCTCCCTGGAAGCAATTGAAAGTGCATCTCACCATAACTCAGGGTCTGTTTCCTCTGTAAATGGGCCAAAGAACTAACTGCAGTTTCCTTTGTTCCTACAAGGAACTTGAAGTCACACAAAGGACTGGGGAACTGACATTTATATGAGACGTGGTTGATAGTGTCAGGCCTATCTTAGTTTCTTTTGATTCAAGAATGAGAAAATAGAAATTTCCTTGACCTGACCTCATGGTGGGACAGCGGGATTTTTCACTGGTCATTAGAGATCAAGTTCTGAAGTTCTCTCTTAGGACCCATTGCAATCCTCATGCTGGGGTTAGATGAAATTAAATTTATTTAATACAACCCTACACATTCAGATTCGAGAGAAACTGCATGTGGTCCCTACTCTCCTGAGGTTTTAGCTGTCACAGTGAGGGTGGTGAGAAAATGATGCTGATGTGGTGGCAAGTGGGGTCTCCAAGGCTACTGCAGTGAGGCAAAAGCATTTGCCTTTGAAACAAGGTAAGCTGAGCTCAACCTTTGAATGAGACAAATTAGAAATAATGTCTCAAGTTCTTGCAAATCTCCCTTTCATGGAATATCTGTTTTCTGCAGGCAGGTTGGCAGGTCACGTTGCTACCACCTTGCTGAAATCATTCCTGATCAATTCAACCTCAGCAAAAAGTAGGGGTTTGACTCAACATGATGATACATGCCTTTAATCCCATCACTCAGGAGGCAGAGTAAGGCGGGTCTCCATGAGATCAAGGCCAACCTGGTCTACATATCCACTTCCAGGCCAGCTGGGGCTACAAAAGATCTTAATGCAAACAAAACAAAGCAAGGGGACTCATAGCCTACAGGCTATACCTAGTACCTTCTGAAACTATAGAGAACAGTGATATAATTCATTGAGAGAGAGAGAAAGAGAGAGAGAGAACATATAAGCCTCATCAAGACTGTCAAACGCAATCCCTATACCTAAGGCTCAGGGAACATCATGGAAAAGGAGGTAGAAAGATTGTAAGGGTCAAAGGACTAGGATGCCAATTGCTAAATAATAATGCCTTCTAGATATGGCAGGGAAACTTCTCTCATGAAATCTGAACAGTATGCTTGCCTAAACAAGACCTTTGTAATGATAGCACCATTTGATACATATCAAAATGGATGGTGGAGATTTCACAAGGTCCCATCTCTACATGAGATGCTAGGCAATCTTTAGGTGCTGAGAGATAGGAAACTAGTTTTCTGTAGCAACAAGCTCCCTGATAGGTTATCCAATCACGAGTAATCATCCCTAAACATCCGAGTAACACTGAATGGACTAAGTAGGTTTTAATGTAATTAACAATAATTAAGGAAAAAGAGGTTATAAAATTGAGAGGGAGTTGGGGATGAGGAATGGACTTTAAGAAAAATATTCCATTTGCAGGAATCCTGCCTGAATTCATCTAAGCAGTGCATTGATGGTGAAAGTTTGGCAACCAGAATGATTTGTTCCTGTGTTTTTAATAAAAGAATAAAGTCACTCAAAAATCCATCAAGAGAAAATGGTTCAATATATTATAGTGTATTGATTATATGGAAGACTATGAGGCCATAGAAAACAATAAGGCTCAAAATAAGGAATCAGACATGGTGCCTATTGGCAGATGAATGAATAAGAATCTATGTTACGTATTTCTAGAGCTAAAAGCTGGGCATGGGTAGCTTGCATCTATAATCCCAATACTTGATAGGCTGAAGCAGGAGGATTGTCATGAGTGTAAGGCTAGCCTGGGCTATATCGTGAACTCAAGGCCAGTGGATTTCAAGACTCTGTCTCAAAAACAAATAAGTATTTTGAGTAAATATTTTTATGATATGTACTAAGCACAATGATTGGTGCCATGAACACAAAGATGGAACATTTCTAAGCCTTAGTAGCTACAAAGAAAAGCCCTTGTACCCTAATTCAGACTCCTGAGGAGGAATATCTACACCTAAGGAGCCTAGCATATGCTTCTCAGATAAGTCTTGAGCACCTGCATGATCTGAAGGTAGAGAAGGGGGCATCGCTCGATTTTCTCCTACACTGAGTGAGGCGGGGAAGGTACACACGTATTTTACAAAAGCTGTGAGTCCCCTGCTGGAGTTCTGCTTTACATGTTGATAACATTCAGCTTGCATCCTGGGCAGGTTTATTTCCATAGTCATACGAAGACCACCATGTTTGACACAAGTCAGATCTCCATTTTGAAAATGACTGGAAGAATCAAAGAGATTTTTCACTTGGATTAATTTTTAAAAATGAAACCACTGATTTTTGAGTGATGATGAGTTTATAATCTTACTTTATAAATGAATAAATTTTAAACACCATTAATGGGATTAGGCATAGTGGCCAAGATAATAACAAATATTTAAAGAATAGTTTCTTGAATATGGACTTGGGTAGGAAACTAGAAACCACAAATATTTAAACCACGTATTAAGAAATTTTAAGCAAAAGGAAGTCTTAGTCTTCTCACAGAACTATTTGAACCCTGACATCTGCTGAGGGGATGTTCCTCTCTAGTTGCTCTCAGTGTGAGTGTGATGAGCTTTCAACACATCCATGCCTTTGTTCTAATATGGATCCAAATATAATATACTTTGAAGATCAATAAATAATTACCATACATAAGATTTATTTGTACCATTCCCAGTCACTTAGCTGTCTGCACTCTGTCAAATGCATTAGGACAGAATTTAGCATTTGAATGAATATAACGGCAGAGAGATGTCATGACTCTTAGAGTGCTTCCTGAGATGGGAATCCCTCTTTTCACCATCCCAATGACAGCAGAAACTGAAGTTATCTGGAATGAAAACAAATATTTAGCTCAACAACCTCAATTTCCAGAACCACTGTATATTGATTTTTCTGTCAAGAAAATATAGGGCTTTTGTAGCTTGCCACCTGTCTTCATATCTAGTTATATATTTATTTCCTCATTCATTTTGTGGTGAGGTAGCTGTTGATTATCAAATACAGTAAGCTCCAGAAGCAGTAGAATCTCTGCGAGCCATCACAGCATGCACCTAACATGAGGAAAACACTTCTTTAGGCATGAGAAATAAAAATAACGCTGAGGGTAAATGACGCAGGTTGATGCTTCCTGTCTCTTACTCCCAAGCCTACCTAGGGGTAAATGAGCATCCCAATAGCTCATTTACAAAAGTTGTTTTGGAATGACTCCATGTAGTTGTGCCATATTACATGGAGAGTCCAATGGAAATATACCAAGAACTCCTATAACACCCGCCTACATCATAGTTCATCACTTCCCATCACACTATATTTTCCAGAGGGCCAAGAAGACGAGAGGAGTGCTGAGAGTCCCCACTTTCTGAGGACGTGTGAACGCAGAAGACCGCTGGTGTCAGTTCATGTCGTAAAGGCTCTCAGTCCTGTAAGAGTGGCACAGGGTTCCTAAGTTTCTATGACTGCTATTTGTATCACCGACGAACTTTCAACCAAACACCTGGAGAATAAGTCTAATTAGATCTCCAGACTCATCTCTCTCACCACTCTGCACCATATAAAGTCACACCTGTCTGAATCTGCAGATTTTGCCCTAACTTCAGCTTTGCTGATTTTGGCTTCACTCCCCTCTTACAATCCTCTCTCAACCTATGGGCCAAGCCTGACCCCTAGTACAGGTCATAGCTGTAGCTATTCCGTTGCTTCCTTTACAGGAAGTTTTCCTAGTCATCCAGTTATACACACCTAGGCCCTGGTTCTCTGTTGAATCTGGCTCTTCTGTCACAGCTCAAAGCACCCTTCATCATAATTGTATATTTAATGGTCTCATTTTCCTGTTGAATCATAAGCTCTATTGTCTTGTTCAATATTTTAGTTCCAATATCTCACATGACTCTTGGTACATTCATTGTCAGCTGTAAATAGGTCATTTGTTAAATTGAAATAAATATCCTGAACCACTGGTTTCAAGAAATGTTTGGGAAATTTTTAGCTTAAAATTGCCACAGATTCTTAGTCAAGCATACCTTTGACCTGAGTGGGTCATGCTAGGTCACAAAAGTGGCTTTGTTTTAGTTTTCACTGTTTTATTTTTCCTGTGTCTGGCTTGAGGTTATAGTGTGGTTCACTAGCTGGAGCCTGATTCTTCAGACTGTAGAAATTTGAATGCCCTATCTACTTGGATCTACTTGGTATATTTCCATCTACGTGTTTATTTGTCCCTAAAAATGCAACAGAAATGGTTATTTCCCATTTACATCAACTTTTGGCATTTCACTCTCCTCAAAGTACTTAGCTGCCAACAGGATGCTTGGAAGGACTTAACAGATGTGAGCTAGTTTCTGTTTCTCATATCAAAGGAAAATTTGGTTCTATGCTAAGGCATCTGAAGACATTAAAAACGGCCTTTCTAGATCCAGTCTGTCTCTAGTTAAGAACTGTAACAAGACAGATACAAAAGAGTCAGGAATCTTTACCGCATGTACCATACTCAGATAAGCTGTATTGATTCAATAGACTAAGGGCATTGTTTTTGAATGGGATCATAGCACATGTCTTGACCAGCCTTTATTCTTGGAAAGGTCTGGTAACTCTTACATCTCCTCAGAGGCTATCATGACTTTAGTTTCTCTAGACCCTATCTGACCCTGACCCACCTCAGAGATAAACTTATTTATTAAGTTACTCAATAATCTTGGGCACTGACTGGTCATGGAGCTATAGCTGCTTACAACACAGCTTACCCTCTCTTAGAAGACAGCTAGAGACACTGTGAAAAGAAAAGATAAGAGTTAGAAATCAGATGGTGGGGAAAAGAGCAGCTGGCCCTTGACAAGCAGCATTTTCAAGTTACAATTATAAAGCTACATTTGGCTTTTAGCAAGGAGCTGAAGTGGTACACAAATTTGAGAGTCAAGGACACGTTTCTTTCAAGAGGCCCCTGATGCTTTCCAGAAGTCATTCCCGTGTGTCTCTGTAGAGCAAACTGTGTCCAGGGAAATAAATGTCATTGTCTGTAGACAGATTCAAACTCAAATTTCAGAACTGAATGTGAAAAATCAAATTTATTTAGTCAAATGAACAAATGATTACAAGCCAGAATTTAACAAAATTGCATAGTACTATTTAGAAATGAAAAAGTAATGGAAAATAAAATGAATCAGACTGTTCAGAGTAACTACCTAGCATAAGGAAATTATGGGTCTATTCTTCCAAGAAATGTAACAAGACAGATGCATGCTAAATAAAGGGTTTTTAAGTTGTAAGATTGAAAGGTATATTAATTTTATAATCATAAGAAATCTATAATCTTTTGTTTGCTAAAATACCAGAATAAATAGAGTATGATTTACATGGGATGCCTTTCCTCTATCCTACCATTGAGACGAATCCTTTAATGTCAAAGACTAACAAAGAGCCTGTAGATTCCAGCAGAAATGTCCTGAGAATATCCTGTAACTGCCTGATGGCACCCACCCACTCCGTTAATATTCCCATCACACCTATTATGCCATAAAACCTCTCTCCTTCAATTACCTTCTGCAACAGTCCTGTCCATAAAACCACCTTCCCTGTCTTGGAGCCAACCACTCTCTTGGCACATATAAACACACTCAGAGAAACATAATTCACCCATATAATACTAAAACCAAACACTGTCCGTAGTGACACACATGCATGCTTGTTGTATTCTCTCACTGTGAAACAATCTCTATCATTTGGCATAGATAATAATGGAAAATGATTGACCTTGTTTATTCCCTGTATTCATATTTTGTTTATTATTATAATCAGCTTGATGAGTATTAGAAGGATACAATGCCATTTGCATTATCTATGGATGGACTTTGGAGATTTCTTTCCCATTACCTTTCAGCTAGTCCATTAATTAATTTTACTAAAAAGTAAAGGAAAGCAAAGAGTAAAGCAGTCTCTGGACTACGTACATAAATCTCCTAAAAACCACTCTGAAATTCGGTGTAAAGAATAAGAGAGGAAAAAAAGAAATGTAGGAGAAAAGATCTCAGGGAAAAATTAAAGAAAAGCTGGTTTTAGGGGCCAAGAAATGACCAGCGCTCATACATTAATGATACAGCCATTATGCCTGCCTCTGTGTGTGTCTGACCGTCTGCTGCAATCAGCTTTCAGGACTGAGGTATACTGTTAATTAGTCCTTATGCACCTCCAAGTCAATTAAATTTGTTTTATTAATGCATAATTCAATATTGTTATGTATAGCAGAACTCTTAAAAGGATTTTGAAATTCCTTCTTGTGATGTGGCCTGAAATATTTCAAGGAAACACCCACTGTCAAGTGAGTGAAAATGAATAATTATGGGAGCCCTAAAACCCCACAGTTGAGCAGACAAGACAGCTGCTATTATTAAGCACTGCAAATTGAAAGTATGGATTCTATCATTACAAGAACAAAGACAGCACTGGGATAATTATGGAAACGCTATAGCTCCCCCCCCTTTTTTTTTCTTTTGCTAATGCTCTTGGTAGAATATTTAAAAGCCTCAAAAGGTTAAGATAGCTCCATTTCTGTATCTTGTTACTCACTCCGATGAATGCATTTCCCTACCAATTGTAGTCATAACAGAGCTTGCAATCCCTGCTACACCATGATAAGAAAGCGTCAATTTGGGCAAGAAATGAAACGATAATAAACATAGTCTGGGCTCAGTGGGGGGGATATTGTTTAATGTCAGTGGTGACTGAAACCACCTTCTAGATGACTGAAGCTTTGTTGGCCTCCTCTGTTTATATTAATTTCTCCTTTTCAAAGGCCATTATCTTAAATTGCATGTTATATAACTTGTGCCGCCTCCCTCCAGCCCACAGCACCACATCGAGAGCAACTTGATGATGCGTACTGCAGGAAAAAAAAAATCACTCTTAGGCTTAGCATCCAAGAAGATTACAATCTTGAAACTGTAATGGGAATGGATTAAACTTTGTACAATTTCCTTTTGTCACGTGAATTGAATCCCGTTGTGCTATTTTCTATGTTCCTTTCAATCTTTGTCACACACACAAAATGATCTTTGAAAGCGTTAGTGCCCCTTAAGCCACCCTGTCCTGGTTTTAAGCCATCCAGAAGCTTACCTTTTGATTGGCTCTGAATTCTGCTCTGAGAAAACAAAACAAGGAGACTGGAGCAAACCCACCCAACAAATGATAGAACCCCCCAGAAAGGTCATTTTTCTTTGTCTCAGGCAGGCTTAACAAGGACATTCAAGATTTTCATGTTGATTGCATGCCAAAAAAACTGAAAGGAAAGAGTAAACATGATCACATAAATCCAGGCTTGTGACAGCAATTGTACTGAGCTGCACAGAGAGACAATGAGGCAGTACCAAAGGCCTTCCTTCACTCTGCAGAGTGCTTCAGGCTTCCACAGGCCAGTCACAGCCTGTCTCCTCAGATATCAGACTTTTCACATTTTTACTACCCCTGAAGTTAACGTGGAGCCTTCCAAGCACTGGTAGCACCTATAGACTTTGATATTGCATTGAACTGACCAACACCAGAGAAAAAAAACAGAAACATGCCCATTAAGAAGAAAAATAAGAAAATCGCTTCTTTGGAACTTGATTTTGTTTTGATCTAGCGTCTTTGATGTTGGGCAGAGCTGCTACAGAATGCAACACAGTCCTCGGGACTTTGGTTGCATGCAAATTAAACTCATTTGGTTGAAGTTTAAAAGTAAAGTGTTTTTGCTACTTATTTTGATGTATGGGTTTCAAGTAATTTCATGACCATAAATAAATAACCAATTTCCTCAAATAATATCCATAAAATCTGGTACACGGAAGTATGCAGTCAACAAAAAATATACCATGTGCTTTCACTAAGCTGAAAACAAAAGTTGCTCATAATTTATTATGGGACCCTAAGTGGCTTGAGTCACGTAGTTTCTGTTTCATTTTAAAACGTTCATTTGTTAGCACAAATCTTTCAGGTAGCTAAAGAACATGGGATTAGAGATCAGAAAACTAGAGATGATGCAATCTTGGGTCTGTGTGAACGGTTTTTACCACGTGGGGTCAGAGGTCACATTATCTTGTTGAACTGATTTTACTCTGTCTTCCTTTTATAACCCCTCTTAGACTCAGATTGTAATACAAGTCACCACAGAAAACAGAAAATGTAGTAGAGAAGAGACAGTCATGTTACACATACATGCTCCTTAACTCAAAATCACAAATAAGCCACAGGCATATGACCCAAAGGTAGGCTAATCAGAGTAATCGCGACCTATCCTGAAACCTCCATTCAGGCACTCTTCCCTTCTTATTCAGGACTTTCCCTCAAATATAAAAATTGATCAGCATGAAGTACCAACTAGTAATGCCATGCAGCCATGCATCACAACGAGTGAGTTTAAACAAAACTAGATGATCTTGGTCAGTCATTCAGTGTAGCCTTACTACAATCAAAAGACACAGTAGTCACAAGATGCCTGAGGCTGCTATAGGCAGAACACAACAATTTCACAACTGAATTATCTATCTATCTATCTATCTATCTATCTATCTATCTATCTATCTATCTATGTATCTATCTATTTATTTTACAAGGAAGAGAAGGAGCACATTTTGGAATAAGATAAAGCATTATTATATTAAATACACAAGTGATAGCTCGTTAAGACTTTCTTTTTTCTTTATTATTTTTATTTTGTGTATATGAGTGTATTGCCTGCGTGTGTGAAAGTGCACCCGTGTCCTACTGTGCCCACACAGGTCAAAGGAAGATGTCAGATTCCCCTGGAACTGGAGTTTCAGACTGTTGTTGGCTGCCATGTGGGTGCTGGGAACCAAACCCAGGTCTTCTGCAAGAGCAGCCAGTGCTCTTAACTGCCCAGCTATCTCTCTCCAGGCCCCATTATAATTTTCAAGTGTTGGCATATTATATTATATTATATTATACTGCAGAAGCTATGCTTTTAAATAACTGACTGCATAGTAAACTTGTTTATGTCCACAGCACCACAAGCATGAGAATAATTCATGCTGCTTCAGTACTGTGGTAACTATGATATCACCAGGCACTGATAGCATTATTATTCAGCTGTAGAACTTAGATCATTTATAGTCTGTCATCAACTGAAGTGGTCTAGGAGTGCGTTGACTGACTGTTTGTCCTATATTAGGCCCCATTAGGCATTTCACATGTGAGTCTCCTCTCAGCATGATGTCCTTTACAAAGGAGATATTATTGTAGTGTCACCTCGTGTAAAACTGAGGCTTAAAGATCCAAGTTTCACCCATACTGGCTCAGTTCTTGATGCTCACCCCTGAGTCTCCTGTTTCTACTTTTTCTTGTTATGTTCTATCTTCTTTTTAAATTTAGCTTTATATTATGTCTATGAGTGTTTTGCTTGTATGTTTGTGAGTGCACCTATTTTATGAAATGCCCACAGAAGCCAGAAGATGGTATCATATACCCTAGAACTAGAATTAAAGATGGTTGTTGGTTGTTAACCATCGTGTTGATGTTGAGAACTGAACTCAGGTCCTCTACAAGAACAACCAGCGCTCTTCACTACTAAGCCGGCTTTCCAGCTGCCATATGTCGGCCTGAATTATGAACTGATTCACATAGCTGAGTCTTTAAGACTTTCTGAAACTTCAGCTGATTTTGACTAAACTTTAATTTTAGTAGAGCAAGTCACTATAGAATGTTTTTGGCAGGATAACTGAGCTACAGGACTCAGAGCAGTTGCAATGTACCCTTTATTTATTCCAGGGATACCGAAGTATCCCATGTGCTTCCACAAAAAAAAAAAAAACAAAAAAAAACACGATGATCACTTGAATTACACATAGAGCCATTGCAGTAGATCTATATACAGACATTAGATCAGTCATCTAAACTAGAAGATAGGAAAGTTCTTTTCTAACATTTATAACTAAATCAGACTCTAAATACGTTTTTAAAAATTTACTTATCTCATCCTTAAACTAACCATTGGTTTTTGGATCTAATTTGTAACTGCTTCGAAATCTAGAACACTTCTCTTGATTAATATTCTGGTCTTACACACCACTGAGGATGTTATGCCTTGTGTGTGACTTCTTTGGTACACCAGGGTTATCTATAACCAGAAAAACAATGCACAGAAACTATCAGTAGAAACCTGTGCTTATCTGTTTTCTTTAAGAGTGTGGCCGCTGGTAGGCAAACCACATTCCAAGGCAGGTTTCACACCCCAGAGTATTTAACTCAAATAAGACAGGATGGGAAAAAAAAGTAGGTTGGGTAGGGAGGTGGAGTGGATCTGGGAAGAGATCAGGAAAGAGCAGAATACGATCAAAATATATTGTATGAAGCTCTCAAAGGAGTAAGAAAAGTATTGAGGTATTTCTTATTTTCTATTTGTTATTTTAATTCTATGTGTTTGGGTGTATTGCTTGCATGTATGTAAGTGCACCCACATCATGCAATACCCACAGAGGTCAGAAAAGGGCATTGGATTTCCCAGGAGTTGGAGTTATAGAAGGTCGTTAGCCACCATGTGAGTGCTGGGACTTGAACTTGGGTCCTCTGCAGGAGCAGCCAGTGTTCCTAAATGCTGAACCATTTCTCTAGCCCAGGAAAAGTATTTTTAAAATTTTTTATGTTGAGCCATTGGAAGTCAGAGACTCTTGCTATTTTCAGTAATGGTTCTATAATACTAGTAAGCACTGTGCATTCAAAATGCTGATAAAGTGCTATCATTTTGAATTATGAATTACCTTCTTTTAATATCATTAAAAATAATAGCAACGAGAGCACATAGCACTGGCTGCCTGGTCTAGTTTTAGAATTTTATGGAGTGCATTTTTTGTTTAGTCCAATGATGCAGAGGATGAGACTTGGTGGATGGAGACAGTACTAAGTGTCCTGGGCAGGCTCAGCTTGCCCCAGACAATCTTTAGCTATCATCCCAGGAATTTAGGAAAATTACACATTCTCATTATGTACATTTCTTTGACAAAATCCCTTGTCTTATAAAATTATTTAAACCAGACTATTGCATTGATTTTTTTTTAATTACATGGATTCTAGTCTTATCATGTATACATTTCATTTGGAAAAACTAAAGAATATGTGACAAAATGCTTATATATGAAGATTTGTCTACCTGCTAAAGCTGAAGTCAACAAGAGAGAAATGGGAGGATGCCATTGAGTAAAAAGTATTAGACCAAATATTGGAAGCTCTTACAGTGGAATTGTGCCCCAACCAGTGCTGTCATGGCAACTTGGGAGGGATAACATTCTCTGCTATAAATCTCTGTTCACTGTTGGTCTCATAGGTTAACCTTCTTAGCTTTCATATTGAAGCAGAAAGGTAGATGTTGACTTCAGTGATATTTTCAATGGTGTCTAAGAGAACACTTTAGAACATTTTCTACTGATATTTGCCTCTGCCAGGTTTGTGTTGTTATTGAAGGTAATAGTTTCAAGTTCCCTTTAGCTCCTTGTGAAGGATCATTCACATTTCCAAACTCAACTCTGTAAAGTTAAAGCAACATCTAAGAGAAGCAGTCTAGAAATGCTTGCTTTCATGGCTGTAACTTCGAAGTATTTACATTCCTTTGTATTGTAGCCCATCTGGGCAGGATGAGTGAAGTCTTGCCCCAAAACTGTGACCTTTGAATAAGCTTCAAATACTTTGTGGGCTACTTGGAACAAATGTTCAAGAGCATCAAAGAATCCTTTTTTAAGGGAAGAATCAAGATGTAGGTATATGTAACCATTCTCAGCGGGATTCTGTTCATCTTCTTAATAATTCAATCACCTGTACAATTATAAAACCTAAAATATGCTCATCTTTCCATCCCTTTCTCTTCTTTTATAAACACTGACATCTTGCTGTATGCTGCAGGGCTATCTTCAAAGAACATCAGTTCAATTTTATTTAAAGTCAGAGGATGATTAATGCAGATAAAATGTAAATTAAGAGAAAGCATCTTATTAATTAAAATCCAAAGCTGAGCAGCATAAATAAGATTGTTTCTAGATAGTAGCTTAATTTTTCTACAAACAGAAATATACATGAATATATGAAGCAAGTGTTCATTAACTTGTTTCTTGAAGAAATGAGTGCTATAATTAATAAATAAATATCTGTAATGTTTGAAAATACTAATGAAAATTCAATTTTCAAGATATGAGTTCATTTAAAACAGAGTGTGTATTCCAAATAGGTTTTTTATTACATAAAGGCTATACTGAATAATGTTAAGGTAAATAAATATTTATAAAATGTAAGTATATTTGGTGTTTTCTGGATATGCTGGCTACTGTTAATCATATTTTATTTGTGCTCTGTGAGGTTAGAGTATCATTCTACTGACTGAATTTTGAGAGTAACTTGCCTTAGGTGATATGATTTTAGAATGTATTTTACATGAAAATGGCGATTGATTGAGCTAATGAGCCAAAAGCCCAAATGCACTGGGAAAAATTCAGATTTGCACACTTGTCAAGTTCAAGTAAGTACTGAGCCAACACAAGCCTCCAAAAGTACAAGGCTTTTACAGTATCATGGAGACCTCAAGAATAAGATCATTTCTGTGCCTGTGAAAGGACCAAATAAAAAATAAGACATTTCTCCATAACCCCTCAGGATGACGTCTGCTTCTCAGTTGTGTTCCTTGTTCGCTCTCTGCTTTCCAGTTTCTGTGACCATCCACAGCTTTCAAACTGACACAAGGAAAAGTTAGCATACTCCTTATTCAAATTTTAATTTTTGCATGAGGATCTTTAACTGTCCAGACAGAATAAGATGACCTCAATAGTGTATAGCTGTTAAGACCCTGCCACCTTCTGACTTTAGATATCCAGAGATCTCAGCCACACAGGACTAACAAGGTTGCTACTAACTTCTGTATCCATGTGGAACAATAATATGTAGACATCTAATTCGCTGGGTATCCACATCAAGAACAGTTCAAACATTTTGGAGAAAGATTGAACCATGCTCTAGATAGCCTGTGACCCAAAACATAGTGCCCTGTCATGTGTTACAGCACATGATGGGTCTAGGTCACATTGTCCTAGCTGAGCAGATGAAGAGCTCATAGATCCAGTATTGCATGTTCTAAAGGATTGTCCTTAAAATAATTCATAGCAGACAGCTATGAATTACCATTAAAGTAACTCATAGCAGATAGCTATGAAACAGTCTTGGAGCACAAAGAGTGACACCCCAAAATGTGTTGCTCTGAACTTCAAACAGAGAGTCTTTCATCTTCTCATTGAAATTTTATTAACCAGGGAAGGAAGAGAAAATTCCTATCACAGAGAAAGCCTGAAAACCTAATACCACACACTGAGAACTGAGAGGAATTCCATCCCTGAACATTGAGCTTTGAGCTGATTTATTGCCCCTAAAAAATATTTGTTCCCATTCTAACGAAGCCTGCAGTCCCCACCCCTACTCCCACTTCTTTTCCCCCGTGAAGAGGGCATTTAACTTGCTACCATCTGCCCCTCCTTTTGAATTTCATATTCTGTGTGCCTCTCAGAAGCTCATTAGTGAATATACAAGTATAGATATAAATATAGATATATCTAGATATAGAAAAAAAACATATATAGATATATGCTTTTGCTCCTGATAATCTGTCTACTATATGTATTTCAACAGAGACAACTATCAACCTTCAAAGGAAAAGTTTGAACAATAATATCAGAAAAACTTCATTTCATACAGTCTCAGTCCCAGCTCATGACTGACAGAGGTAAAACCTCTTGGGAGACCAAATCAGGGATCAGCTGCCTGATAAAAACAGGCATAACCTCATCAGATAACCATCGCCTCCAATTTGTCCTATCTCTGTCTGAGCGAAGAGTATTTCTAAGCAAATATAACAGATCCCTGGGAACAAAGCCACTAGGTTGTCCAGGATAAACACAGAAAATTCTTATTCTTTCTCCCTTATGCATACAGTCAGCCTTTCATGAGTTATGATTGCAAAAGCCCTGGTTGAAGGATGCCATCAAGGTCCTAGGCAAGTAGTCCCTAAGCTTCCTCAATAAAATATTTGCAAATGTCTCAGAATGTCATTTTTTTCAGAGAGATTCTCTCATCATTATTCGGAGTTTTTGCTCATTTCATCACTCAAAATCAACCCTTCATGTTTGTATGTGTATATGTTTTCATGTGTATCTACAACTTGATTAGGGTCAAGAATGTTATGTAAACAGCAACTTTTACAAGAAATGGAGGCACTGAATGGGATCAGAAAATACAAGGACAAGTACAGTAATAGGGAAGATGGTGTAGGCTGTCGTCAGCTCAGGTGCAAGCTGGTGTATCAGCCAGTGTCAGGCTGGGCAAATGTACAAAATGTGCCAGGGTAGATACAGCATGGTGAGGGCTTGCCAAGAACCAATCCACTGGAATTGTGAGGATGCAGTCACACACAGCTTACTGAAATACTGGATTTGATTAAGCAAATGGTATTCTTGACAAATCTAGAAAGTGGTTCACATGCTGGTCACAACAGATTTGGAAAGCTATGGTTAAGTGCGCAGCAGATAACAGCATATCTTAAGAAAGAGTAGATGCCCTTTTCAAATGTATATAAAGATGCAGCCCAGAGTAAAGTTGTGGTACCAATTATCATTTTTGTGTAGATAGAATGCAAATGAAACTGAAGACCACAAAGGAAATCCAGTTCATTACTTCAGTTTCTGTTCAATGATAACAACTGTGTTTTCTAAAGATAGGCAGCCTATTATGTACAGTATGTTATGTGGGAAATTGGGCATTTACTCTTTGGTCCCCAGTCAATGCAGACCATCAAGTGCTCCATCTACCTTAGCAATCAACACTTGGTAGTTTGCAGCTTTCGTTAAGGAGATTTTGAGACCACAATTAGGCTCACAGTAGCTCGCATTTCTACTTTCATATTAAAATCTGTTTTCATGTTCTGAAGAAATGGCTCAGTGCTAAAGAATACTTGCTGTTCTTGCAGAGGACTGAGGTTCAATTCCCTTCACCCATATTGAACAGCTCACAACAGCCTATACCTCCAGCTACAGAGGGATCTAACACTCTCTTCTATCCTCCAATGACCCCTGCACATAAATGATGCACACGCATGGACTCAGGAACACACATACACATACAATTAAAATAATAAACGTCTTTTAAAAAACTGTTTAAAACAATGTTTTCGGGGTTTAGAGAAATGGCTGACTAGATATAGTGCTCACCATGCATGTGTGATGACCTAAGTTCAAATCTCCACTACTCATGTAACTGATAGACAGGCATGGCAGATGGCCTGTAATCCCAGTGTTCTGGAGGCAGAGACTGGGAGTCTCCCGGGCAGACAGATCAGCTAGAAGAACTCTGGTGAACTCAGAGTTAAAATGAGAGACTCTGCTTCAATATATGAGGTAAAGAGAGAGAGAAATAAAGGAAGATACACAATGCTAATCTCTGCCCTCCACAGGTGTCTGTGCACATGGCATGCACACCTATGCCCACATGTGCACACACACACACATATGCCTATAGAAATACATCCACACAAGTATACCCTTCATAATTATACCCGTGCAAAAAAGGCTTCCATTTTAGAATTTTATTTAGACTCCCAAAGAAATTTTTCATGTATTTTGTTCATTTTCTTTCTTTCCTTTCTCACTTCCTCTGAGCTTTTAGGATGTTTTGTGTTGTAGAGGGAGGCTAAGAAGAGAGAGATTACAAGAGGGTAGGTTTATACATCATACTGTAGATACTGAGAAAAGAATGCAGGGATTCTTGGGATAATTTGCTTTGTCCGTAGTCCCCGTTATCCCATTATGAAAGTTACTAAAGCAATAGATTGTCTTATAATTTGAAAGCCAAACCAAAGGTGAAAGAAAATTCCTTCTGTCTTGTTGATAATGCCGGGTTTAGAGATGTGCATCTTCCCATGGGAGACATGCAGCAGGTGTGAGAGCCCGTGGAGATTGCTGCTGGTTGTTGATTACTCTCTGTATAATTTGGAAAGCTCTCTATTCCCACAGCTTTGTGTAATATATCAACAGTAATAGATTCATAATCATTATTCAGTCTACTGGAGGTTTGGTCACTGTGACAGATGTCTTCTCAATTTTCATGTTGTGGGCTCTTGCTATTTCCATTCCCCTCTGGAAAATATTTAATATAAAAATGTATTCCTTAATGTAACTGGTAGGATATTTACATCCAGCAGTGATGGTGGTTATCAATCTTTAACTCCAAGTTAAACATCATGAGCTAAAAACACCAGCACTGACTGAACAGTTAAAATAGATATGCTTCTGTTTTCAATACTGGGCGGGGGGGGGTTGACTTTTGGGTCTTCATTTATGTGTTTATTTATGTATTTATTTATTTATTATCTGTGTGTTTCCATCATGTATGTACTTATATATGCAATGCCCATGGAGGCCAAAGAGGGCATTGGATCCTCTGGAACTGGGGTTACAGGGAGTGGTTAGCCACTATATAGGTGCTGGGAACTGAACCCTAGTCCTCTGCAAGAGCAGTAAGTGTTCTTCATTGCTGAGCCATCTCTCCAGTGCTTGACTCTACATTTAAAGGCCTTTCTTTATCTGAGAGTCTTGGAGGTTTGGCCTTGTAGCTACATTTTGGTGGATCTTAGATTGTGGCTCCAGAGATTCTCATCACGAATGGAAAATATAGAATATTCCTTTGAAGGTGGACTTCTGAAAACAGATGAGATCACATCACCTTAGCACAGTTGAACACTCGTACAAAGGGAAACACACGTGCTCAAAAGGCTTCAGGATTTTCTCTCTCATCCAGGGAACTCCCTATGAATAATAAGGGAGCACCTAGACTGCCCTGTGATTATTTAGCTTTTTTTAAATAATAAACTCTTGAATTGAAGATATGCACATATTTACTAACAGTGATTGAGCCTTAAAACATACCTTCAGGATATTACATATACCATTGTGATTCTTATAGATTTTGATGACAATTATTGCTATTATTGTAAAATACTTAACATCTGATTTGTTTCATCCGATTGTCTTTGTCCTCAATTTCATTGTATTTTATAACATACTGTATCAATTACTACTTTTCAATAATTTTGAGCCTATTAAGAATAGAACTAATCACGAGGTATGTATTCTACAAAGAATGAAAGAGAGATCCCCACAGACAGCAGATTTTTCCTGCCAAGCATGGTGGTATGCACCTGAATCCCAGCACTACAGATGAAGAAACAGAGAGACTGCAAATTCAGGGGCAGCCTGTAGTGAGATCCAGGCTATCCTTGGCTACTTAGAAAGATCCTGTCTCAAAAAAGGAAAAAAGATGAAAAAACAAGTCTTTCTCAAATAAAGTTGGCCTCTTTGTCTCACACAGTCAGAAAGGACAGGTTAAAAGCTTTAAAAAAAATAATCTTTTTCAGTTAAATTTGAAGTCTTCTTGAAGTGCTTCCATGTCTTCTTAATTTGCATGTTTTCTTGCTGCTCTGACAGCAAGTAGGAGGCAAGCTAAAAAGAATGGAAAAAAAGATATGCCAGTATGGGTGAGTCTGAGATTTCCACACACAGTTCGTTTTCCTACCATTTGAGGTCAATTTCTCATAATGACATCGAATAAGAACTTGCACGTTCCAATGATGCCTGTTCTATCAAGCATACCTTCCAATGACTTGCCTTTAATCTATCTTTGACTCCACTAGAAAGTATATTAATTGTATTGGTTGTATTCTTATTACTGAAATACAATGAGAAATATGCCTAAATACTAAAACCACACTTTGATGTACATCAAATTAAAGGGGCAGGAATATCTACCTAATAAAACCCACAAATAGCCCAGTGAATAGAGAGGCAAAGCATTCCATTAATAGAGAAAGGACAGTCTTCCTAACAGTCATAGACATTGACAATATGATCCCTAGTTGTAAACTTCGGCGTCTTCATTTATACTGAGCATTAATGCCGGGCTTTCTTCATCTGCAAACTGGACAGCCTAATAATATCATTAGTGTGGGAGTTCAGTGGGAAAGTCTTGGACAGTAAGAACTGAGGAGTCTTAACTATCAGGTATAATAATTATGCACAACTCTCAGGGAAAAAAATTAGATTTAATCTATTAAGAACCTGGATTAACTAGATGGCCATGCAATCTGACCAATTGAAGGTTGAAGGTTTTTTTCCCATAAATTTTGGGACTGTTAGTGAGAAGAGTGAGAAGACTGTCAAACTGAATTGAAATGTGGGGAAAATCCATTCTGTTATAGTGAAAAATGGAATCTCCCTCTAACAGAAGACATGCTATTGTCTCCTATGTTAAGAGTCAGTCCAGGGCCTGGAGAGATGGCTCAGCAGCTAAGAGCACAGCTGTTCTTGCAGAGGACCCAAGTTTAGTCCCAGCACCCACATGGTGGCTAACGACCATCTGTAACTTCAGTTCCAGGGGATCCGATGCCCTCTTCTGACCTCCCTAGGCACTGCATGACATAGACACACTTACACACATGTAGGCAATACACTCATACACACAAAAATAAAAATAATAGAATATATATATTTTTTGAAAGAAAAAAGGTCAATAGCTTTGCTAGGGGACCACCACTCCAGAAGGCAGAGCACCCCGAAGAAAGTGGGTTCACCTTAAGATAATGTATGATGTACTTCTCCCTCCACTCTCGAGCACAGTCTCTTACAGAGCTTCTAAGTCTCTTTTCTGAGAAAGCGTAACCCCCCCTTTTCTTCCTGCTATCTCTTTTCTAAGCTGGCTTTCTCTAACACTTTGGCCGTCACTCTTTCTCTCAAGCTGCCCCCATGGCATAGAGTTGCCTGTGCCCCTGGGGCTGACCGCCAAGCCAGTTTACCTCAAATAGCATAGCTTATTTCCCTTCTCTTCTCCATTCTCCTCCTCTTCCTCTGGGCAGCTTTGAGATTTAAAGCGTGCCTGTCCTGAGAGTTTTCTTTTAAACTCTAATAAAATTGTCCTTGAGTTTCCATTTGAGTCTGTTCTTCAGTTCCTTCATTAATGAAACTAAGTATCACAAGAAGGGACACTGGTTTCCCCAGTTCAATGCCTCCCCCCTCAAAATTTCTGGTAACCATTTGACAGTAAGTTCTGCTTTTCAGTTGCCATTGGTTCTCACTGTGTAGACATGGCTGGCATGGAACTTGCTATGTAGATCAGGTTGGTCTTGACTCACAGAGATCCACTTGCTTCTGCCTCTCAAGTGCAGGGATTAAAGCACACCACCATACCTGTCAATAGGGCACGTTCTCAAGAAAAAGAAAGGACTCTAGTGACTGCAGTGCTCCCTGACTGGAGATTCCAGTCAAGTAAGGGGCTGGCTGTTAGCATAGACTAGATTCTGAGATCACTGTGTTTTTTCAGACCTGTTATTATGTTGTTAATGGTCAGAAGGTAGTTAGGTTACCCATTATCTCAAAAATAAAAATAGATCTTGATCCTAGTTCAACATGAGCACACAGGTTATTTCTCAGGACATGAAGAATTAATTGTTTGTTTAGATATTTGGTGTCCTGATTTCATAGTCTCTTTAATTTTAACCCTCTTCTTCAAGAACCAGATTTCATCCCTGATTCAATGTTTTTTTAGCAAAGTTCTGTATGTATCAGTCAGATATTTTCATTGCTGTGGCAAATATTTAGGAGAAAAGCTTAAAACGAGGAAGGATTGATTGATTGTGTCTCATGGTTTCAGAGGTTTCTGTCCTACCAGTTCTAATACCTTGGGCTTGAGGTGTTCCTAGAAGTACATAGAGAAGGAAGTATTTACCTCGGGGTGGCCAGTTGTCAAAGAAAGACCTAGGAGGGGACAAAGACCAAGATATCTTCTTCTAGAGCATGGCTCCAGTGACTTACTTCCTCAACAGAGCCCCAGCTCCTGCTTTTTGCCACCATTTCCAATAATCTACAACCAGCCAAATAATCCATTGATTAAGTCAGACCCTTAAGAATCCAATCATCGCCCATAAACCCATTGATTGGCAACCTGGCCCCAAACTCAAGCCTGTGAAGGATATTTTACATTCAAACCATAAGACATCCTAAAACAAGTATGTTAGATCGTTGCATTCTTCAAAAATGACCAGGTATATAGGAAATGGTTTCCTTGTTTATACTGTGAACCTGAATAAGAAAATGGTAATGCTTAAGAATGATTTTTTTAAAGACTCTTGCTACTGCACCAATGAAAACACATGGAGTAATGGCAAGAGAATCAGGCTCTGATCATAATTTGGTAAAGTATAAGGTAGCCAGGTATAGTGGCACATATTTATAATCCCAGCACCTAGGAGCTAATACAAAGATGATGAGTTCTAGTCTAGGTTGGGCTACACAGTAAGACTATAGCTCACAAAAGAAAAAAAAAATGCAAGAGCCCATGTTAACCCTGATAGACTATGATTTCATGACCCCTTGTACTGCTGTAGAAAAGGTGCCACCTTATTTATCCTAAAGCCAAGACATTTCTAGGATCCTTGCTCCAGTCCACTTGAGTAAACTTTTGGATGAACTCCATGTCCTGACTATAAGGAATGGTAGCAAAGAAAAGAGAAAGGAAAGGAGAATTAAGGAAAAAAAATATTTTTTCTTTGTCAATCTTTGTTAATTTGAGAATTTCATACACTGTATTGTGATCATAACTCCAACTCCCCCCAGACCCACACCCCCTTCCCTTCCCACCCAACTTAAAGTCTTCGTTTTTTAAAACATATTAAGTCTAATTTGTATTTAGCACCAATTTTTCTCTTAATTGCACTGTTGCAGTGATTTTTAATTGGAAAAAAAGGAAAATAACTCTTTTAGATTGAATAATTCAGAATAAGGCCTCAGAGAGTGAAATCTAATCTCACATGACCTCCACGGTCTTTTTGGTCTCTCTTCTTCAAGATACTCAGAGTTTATGAAATGCTAAACACGGAACCCAAATCAGCCATGACCGAGTCCATCTCAGATTTCCATTGTTTCCCAGCTTGTGGTCTAGGTGAATACAGGCTTCGGAGAGTGGTTTATAATTTATCTGGTTGTCTTTCTGTTCTTAATCCATCTGTGGGAGTGACAGCTTGACATAATCACTGGCTTCCAATAAGTAATTCCATTCACTATCAGTTTTTAATTTTATTTCCTCCTTCCTTTATTGATGGGATAAAATGCTGGTTAATCTGCCGAGCCCAGGCAAGTCCCGTGTTGTCAGTATTAATTTCACACTACTGCATCTTCATGTTTGGTCTCATACAGTAATTAAAGGAAATCATTATAAAGTTGAAATTAAGCTTGAAGAATAATCCTTGCTTTTAGCTTGCATGAAGCCAATGGTTGATTTCATAATAATTTTATTATTTTCCTCACATAGCTAAGATCTTCTTTTTCTGGTGAAATATTTACTTGCATGTATTTCTTTGTTCTCTGTTTCTCTGTATCTTTGAGTTTATAATGTACAGCTCCCCACAGAAACTCCATCTAGGCATTGGAGTTATCTTTTTAACTTTACAAAGACATTTGCTGTGAGCAGTTTAGTCCCTAGAGCAGCAGCACTAAAATCTCATGGAATGATTTTCTAAAATTGTTTTCATATAATCAGCAACTCTGGGGAAGGGATCTAATTGTCTGTTTAAACAAGCCTTCTAAGTGACTATACTATATGCTAACATTTGAGTTTTAAAGTAATTTTACATCTAGGCTAACTTTAGCCCTCATGACAGTTTGCAGAGTAACATCCATAATCCCATTTTATACATGAAGTAATGAAGCACAATAAAATTCAGGAACCACTTATGCTCTTGAAACTTGTAAACTCTAGAACGAGGATTCAAACCACAAATTTTATTGTGTTCTTTTTACCATACTAATGGATTTCTAAAACATCCCATAGGTAACCCACATATGCATACCCTCGCCTATCCACCCTCACCCCTTTGCATGTACCCACACCCTCCCTCAGCTCTACCCCAATGCGCGCACGCGCGCACACACACACACACACACACACACACACACACACTGACCTATTTCTGTGGTAGGCTCTAAGCCATGTGTTGGTGAATTTTTCAAACCATAGTGTACAGATTTCCTCTTAGATTCTGTCTTGACGGGCAGAACACATTGAATGTCATGCTAAAGAATTTGAGGTGTAACTCTAAATCAGTGATTCTTTGTTGTGATGGAACACCATGGCCCTAAGAGAACCACAGTCTAAAAAAGGACTATCAACGCATAGGGACTTTTGAACAGAAACTAAGATTTCCTTCAAATATGTATTTACACCTCTCCAAATGTCCAGCAATTAATAAAATCTGCATCTCTCTAGGAGTATGCTCAAATCTGACTTACTTTGCCATCTTAGACTTTTCTCAAGCAATAACTAGATAGTAAATCTTCAATTACTAGCACATAGGCATCTTTCTGAAAACAAATTAGGCAGAATTTGATCATTCATGCTCTTTATCTTTCTTCTTGGTGCTCTATAATCTTTCACCCACAAGCTCTGGCCCTCATTCAAATTCAGAGCCCAATTTGCCTTAGCTATTAATATAAATAAGGTGATGAGTAGTCAGCTTTCTTTCACTATAATGAATACCTGAGATAATAAACTTATCAAGAGAAAAGGTTTATTTTGGTTCACAGTTTGTAACCATAATCCATTCATTGTTCCTGTTGCTTGGGGCCTATGGTGAGGTAGCACATCATGGCAGTGGCCCATGAAAAAGAAAAATCACTTCACTGCTAAAAGCACAGAGTTCCTTTGGGAAGTGATGAAAAATATTTCAAAATTGAATACAGTACTTCTTATACAACCCTGTGAATATGCTAACAAGTATTGAATAGTACAGTATAGTAGTAGATTTTATAGTATTTGAGATACATCTCAAAAAAACTATTAAGGCAAAGAAGAAAGAAAAAGAAAAGTCACTTTCCTCATAGCCAGAAACAAGAATGGAGAACTGTATATATTCCCATAGTTCCCTCCAGGGGCAAACCTCAGTGACTTAAATACCACCATCTATATCTTCAAGATTCATCAGCTCCCAATACCATTATTCTAGGTCGCCAAAATTTTAACATGAAGAACTGTGAGGGACATTTGAGAACCCAAATACAGCAATAACCATGAAATTTATCATCTAAACTGCTACAATTTTATCATGAAAAGAGGCACTATTAATTACACTGTGGTAGCTGTCATAACTCAGGGCCACCATATGTAAATGCAGAGGTACAGGAGTCTAGTATTTTCTGCCTCCAGTTTCTGTTCTTATGTTACACACACACGGTTTGGGTCAAACAAAACCCTGGCTATGTCATTCTTTGGTTTAAAGCATTCTTTACCTCCTGGTATAATACAATTTAAATTCTTCATTGTGACATTTAAGATTCTCCAAGATTTCAGAATTTTTTTTTAATTTTTAATGTATATTTTTAATTGAGTTTTTGTACATTTCATACAAAACATCTTAATCATCTCTATATACCCTGCCCAATCCACACTCTCCTACAGTGCTTCCCCCACCAGATTTCATGGGTCTGTCCTATATGTTAAGGTCTATTGAGTCAGTTAATATACCCAGATGTCCTTCAGTGTAAGTTCATCTGTTAAGTTCTAGTCAGCCTATCTAGAGTCTCTCCCTTAAAGAGTATCAACCCTCCCTCTCCCAGAAGTAATCAGCTGCCAATGGTTCTCCAGGTAAAGTTGGGGCCTGCTGTTCAGTTCCCCAGTTCTATGCTGGTTTTGGTCTCATTGAGTTTGCATGGGTCTTGTGCATGCTGACACCATTGCTGTAAGTTCATATAACAAGGTCCCAGGAACCTTGCAAGACTCTGTTTACTAATGGTCATACACCTCCTCCCATTGCTCTTAAAATATTTCCTTCCCCTCTTCCACAATGGTCTGTGACCCATGGGCAGGAGTCCTGTCTAGAGACTCACACCCCACAGTCTCTTATTCTCGACACTGTGACCACTTGGGGTCTTTTGTGTTCAACGATCTCTGTTGCATAAGAAGCTTAACTGATGAGAGTTGAGAGATGCACTAGTCTTCTCAATACCCCTTGTTCTACCGTGTTCTGTGAACCTTAGGTGTAGAGGTTCCATTGTAGATGTGAGACTTAGGGTTGGGTATCCCACAGACACTTATTTGCTGTGTGTGACCAGTTGTGGAACTCTGTAATAGTTTCTGTTGAAAAAGAAGCTTCTTTGATGAGTAGTGACTGGTATACTTGTCTGTAAATATAAGGATCCATATTTAGCATATAGTAAGAAATTACAATAATCTAAGAATGTGAGAGACTTAGGATTTTCTCTAAGATCCATGATCTCTCCAGCCATCTATATTTGGTTATGTTTATAGTGTCACATGTGAGTTTCCTCCCGAGTGGGCTGTAAGTCCAATTAGATAGTTATTGATTACTTGCAAGATAAAAGTGCCACCACTAGACTAAGAGAGTTTGTTATGCCAGTCACTGCTGTGGTCATTAGACTTTAAAGCTGGGGTTGGACCACTGACTGATTTTCTCTCTAGAAAGTTTGCATAGTGTCTTAGAAAACTATGGGAGCTAGTCTTCAAGGAGGAGGCTTCCAGGTCCATTTCTCCAACTCCTGCGTCCGAAGTACGTCCTCTCTTGAGAAATAGGGTATTACTTTCAATCTTGTGGATGGACTCCAGGACTGTGGCAATAGTCTGGGTTATTTTAAGGATTTAAATAAACATAAATTATTTCTTTACGACAATCAAGACCAGCTACATCATTTTCCAGATTCAGTGCAAAATATAAACAAAAGATCTCTTTTTCAAAATTATTTTGAATGCCAATATGATAAAACAGAGCAACAAACCAGGTGCAAGGCCTCATGGGAAGCAAAGATCATGAATCCATGGAATTTGGCCTGCTGTCACTCACATAAAACCTTCTAGCAATAGATGCAAGAGGCAGTGGTACCTACTACCAATCACATAGCCAGCCACAATGAGGGTTCAGAACAAAGTCTGCATGTCTCCTGGAGCCTCCAGCTCTGCTTTCTTCAAGTGTCTTTTAATCATAGGTAATAATCACATGACAGAGCCCATGGCTGAGACTGTATCACTAATATGAGTCCCTATTACATGTAGTGAACTACAGTCTAAGTTAGGATATAAGCCGGATCATTGGCCTTATTAAAACAAAAGTCTCACACAAATTAAACTTAGCAGAATATATCTGAGCAAAAAAAACATACAATTTATGATTTGTCAAAAAGAGCAAATGTTTAAAACAATCACAAAGGTATGCGTTTCAGTCACAGGTAGTCAACACACCATACCATGCCCAAGTAAGGTAAACACCTAGCTCTGGTCAGTCAATCTCCTTATTCTGCTTCCCAGGCAATATAAGCTAACTTCTCATGCGGCTGGGTGGAGCTCTCTAAACTTGTTCTGAGTGCTACTCAAATCATAAATTGTTTTTTGTCCAGATGAATTCTGCCAAATTTAATTTGTGTGAAGCTGTTTTTTTTTTTTTTTCTACAAAGCCAACTGGGTTTTTCCCCAGAGCACCTACTGGCTGCATGCTTCTCCTAAATGTCAAGTAAGGAAATGGTCAGTACTGAGATGACTCTAGAAGATGAATGACCTAGAAGGTGCCAATGGTACTAGCCTGGGTAGAACTGGAAGAATTACAACTTAATGCTAATCTCAGCAATGTTCTGTAGCCTCAAAATGTTTGTTAGCTAAAAATGAATGGATGGGAACATCATAAAACTGCTGAATTTCCATGGCTGACTAATGAGAAGCACGCCTTTGCTATTAATTCCAGATGGAAACAAGCACTCAGATGCTACAGAATCTGTCCTCCAATTGTGGCTAACATCCTCAGTCAGATCAGTGTCTCAGCAGAACTCCTACAACCTGGCTACGATAGAGCCTAGTTCTTGTTTCCCTGGTAATGTTAAACATTATGTCTGTGCAGAATTCATGATCCGTACTTAACTGGTAATCCTGAAGCCTTCAGTTGGCGGAAGAGCCACGGCATTATCATTTACATTTGACAACTGGGAAATCATAGAAAGCCAAGGACACAAACACAGAGAAAAAAAAATACCTCAGTAGTTACCCGAAGGCTCATTTTAGGGCAATTAATCTGGGTGAAAATGGGGCTTGAAGATACCTGACAAATGGAAACAGGTCAGAACAATCAAAGGAAGACTTATGCCTAGCTGACTAACTAGACTCTTCCTCTAAAATGAGGAGGCTCTTGTGAGTGCCTCTGTAGCCAATGGTGCTCCTGACTCCTGGTCTCACTCAGAGACTTGCCCTTTTCTTTCCTCCTTGGGTCCCAGGTTATCATGAATTGTATTACTTTACTCCTGAAACATGGCCCATGCAGCAGACAGATCAATGGGAGACTAGTTCCTTTCTAACTCTGATCCATCCTTTAAGATGCAGCTCCAAAGTCTAGTATCTCTAAACTTTTCTCAGTTCCCACAGTAGAGAATATAAAATGTTAGAGCTGAAAGATGATAATTATTTCATTCAATGCAAATGCTGACCTACCTGCTCCTGATCTTGAGTACAATATTTCTCTGAGTCTGGCGGGGTTTTGTTTTGTTTTGCTTTGATTTTTACTTCCAAGATTCTCATCCAATCAGATCTTTGTGTGACTAACCATGGCATTTGGTTCCTGCTACATTTCAGCTGTAACCAGTACAGCCATTGTCACACATTTACCTTGTGCTTGGATATACATGACTGATATTCTTTTGTTGATGCAAACTGCTCTTCAGTAACAGATGTAAACCTTATGAGCCAGTTGTACCTCCACAATATATGCTTGTATATGCTTATTGCAACAAATTAAATTACCTCATTTTTCCATGGGAAACCAGAGTTTGTTTCAGAAATCAAAGTCATTACTAATAAAGATATTTCTCCAAACAGGGCATGTAAATGACCGGCAGCTATGCACAATTTAGCTCAATATAGTTAATAATCAGAGAAATATAATTAAAAACATCACAATAACACACCACCTTATCATCTCTTACATGATTGGTGACAATCATTTCAAAAAGACAAGAAAAAGTTGTGGTGGAGGTATAGAAATATTCTTACAGTGCGAATGTGAAACTGTGTAGAAGTTCCTATGATATTACAAGCAGAACTACCAGGTGACCCTGAAATTCCACTTTGGGGTATTCATTCATCTGAATTGAAAACAAGATCTTAAACATATATTTGCACTCCCCCATTTATAACCTGTTCATTGAAATCTCTTTTAAAGGTAAACAGGCAGAAACAACTTAAGTTTCTACAAATGGATGAGTGAACAGAGAAAGATGGCCTGTGTAACAGAATACAGCTCAGTCTTAAAATGAAGAAGCTTTTGCAATATTTGACAACATGTAGAAAGCTTGAGGATATCATACTAAGTGAAATAAGCTAGTCACAGGACAAGTATGTCATGATTCTACTCATGTAAGGTATCTAAAGTGGTAAGCTCATTTAAGCAAAAAAAAAAAAAAAATAGATTGAGGATAGTCAGGCAGGAGAGAGGGGAAATTCAGAATGGTGATTCAGTGGGTGTGGAGCTTCAATAACTCAAAGTAAGGAGTGCTGGAGATCTGTTATGCAATAGTGTGCATACAGTTACTACCACTGTATAGACTCTAAACATGTTATTAGAGTAGATTTAATGTTTACACATTAAATAATATTTATTTACATTCACACTGGGGAAAAACACAAACTGAAAATAACTGTATGTACATGTAGTTGGTTTATTTTATACAGTTTATCCCTACAGTGCCATGGCTTAAATTGCTACTGTGGTCTAAATAGCTTCTTCGTGGTTTATTTCGTTAAATTCAAACTTTTGTCAAAGTTTCTCACACTATGCTAATCTTGCCATTCACAAATTAAGGACTTTATAAGTAACATATTTTTCTCTTCTCTTCTCACTGTGATAGACTAGGCAGACTCTTGTAAGCTCTCTGTAAATATGTTCGAATAGAAATTTATAACTTTAAATTTGGGATGAAAATGTAATATAAGTATTTCATCAAAAGAAAACAGTGTGTGCATTTCTCATCAAGCACTTCAAGTTCAGCATGCTTTAGCTGGAATTGCTATGTAACACACCTTCGGGAAACGGTTGGTGGGAAACTTCTATTATTACAGAACTGTAATGGTCAGAGGGATTATAAGGAACTGATGGATCAGTTGTTATCATTTCTTATTTCATGAAATAGAAGACAGAAACCTAAACTAACCTAGAGAAATTATTCATCAAGCTCTCCGGCCTTGATTTCTGGTTTCTGTTCTGGGATGTTTTTCATCAAAATCTTTGACTTCAATGTAGCTGAGACTATCACTAATCCAGCAGCTTTAAGTGGACCTAGCAATACTTCTGTCTCTGGGGAAAGGAACACATTAGCATTCGCTGGCACATCCCCCAAACATCTCTCTCCTCTCCTAGTACTCCCTCTCTCTGTCTCTGTCTCTATCTCTGTCTCTGTCTCTCTCTTTGTCCTCCTGTATGATTTCACTTAGCCAAAGAAGGCAAGCAAGGTCCATCTGGCCGCCAGGGGGCTTCCATGAGAATGAAAAGCCTAGAACAAACTTCTGTCTGAAATTCTGCCTCATTTTTGTCCAGAAAACAAACATGTGAATACCAGAATGTTAACAAATACTGCCTTCCAGAAACTGTACTCCTTGTTTAAAGGAAAGTTCTATAGCTGCTTGTCTTCGCTTTGTTGGTAAATACAGTGTAGCTCCAAAATTGAGATTTTATACATTTTTGTTTACAAATTGAATTTAAGTTATTATTTATATCAACAGACACCGGATATTTGATTATTTTAAGGAAATTATTCATCATTTTATAAGATAAAAAGAATTCAGGATATTTTTTAAAGTCTGCTTTTATGAATACATTTAAACTACTTGTGAACAAAAATGCAATGATATCTGTGATTTGCTTCGAAATGCATATGATAATAATACACTACAGGCTTCCAAAGGCTAGAACTGAGTTTGAATGCTTTCATCATAAATGATAAATGTTTGAGGAGATAAACATGTTTAACCTAATTTAAACATTACAAAATGTGTATATCTTTCAAAACAAGACATGATATTCCATTACTATGTATGGTTTTATTTATTTTATTGGTATTTTTGAGACAAGATCTTTCTATGTTGCTCAAGTGGCTTGAGGCTCCCAGGCTCAAAACCCTCTTGCCTCAACTTCCCCCATGCCTGGGACTATATGTATGTGCCACTGTAGCCAGCTCGTTTATATTTTTATGGTATCATATAAAAATAAGTTTAAGATGTCTTTGAAACAAGTTCTCCATGTACCACCTATGCTGACTTTGAGCCCACTCTGTACTCCAAGCTGGCCTAGAAATATGGCAGTCCTCCTGCCACAGACACCCAAAGTGCTGGATTACTGGCATGTCCCACCATGTCCTGCAAAAATAAATTTGATCCGAATTTAAAAAAAAAAAAAATAAGGATCTAAAATGTTTTAAGAAGGAAGAGGAAGGATTTAGGGGAAATAAATTATTCAAGAAATATAGCCTTGTGCATGCCTTGAGATTGTAAACAACACTTCTGTATTTGTATAACTCTGTAATTAAAATTCATAGATGACAAGCAATTAAAATCTTTAGATGAACCTCGGTTGAAAATGAAAGTTGTTTGAAGGTCAGAATTACAGATGATTTTTATCTTAATTGAGTTCTGTGTTTTATGTAACAACAATATATACTGATCAAAATAAACAGTAAGTATTCAAAAGTTTTATTTTAGAAGAATTTGTAGGCATTAAACATTGTATAAAGATGAACATACATGCACATAACTCCACCCATTTCTTCCTGTTGTGGCAGAGAGAAACCGCTGCTGAGATGTAAGGATGTAGTAGAGATTTTATGTTCAACTAACAGGGAGATTCTTTGCTTGAGGCCTGCCTATGCCGCAATCATTTCTTAGAGCGTGGGAGTTTTCTGCCCCTGGGGAATGTTTGGCAATGTTTAGTGGTATGCTTTGCTGTAGGGACCTGAGAGTAAGGTGGTCTCTATGAGTAGAGGTCAGGGATGCTGCTACAAACCCAGTGTTATGTAGGGTAACCCCAGGGTTATTCAACCCCAATGATCAGCTGTGCCAAGGGTGAAATGTCCTTTTAGCGTCCTGCTATTTTAGAGCAGGAAAAAGCCTCAGTTCCACATAGCACAGAAAGATAGAGAACAGAAAGATAGAAACAATTCATATCCTTCTTACAGTAAGTACAATCTTATATACTATCTGTAACTGAATTAGACCAAAGTCAATAAAGGTTTTTTTGGAATAGCACAATGTGAGCAATTTTTCTGGAATTTACATTTTATATAGAATGACCTCAACTGAGAAGATTCTCCAGGATATAGTGTGGTTAATTCAGGCCTTCTGATTACACAAAGTAAGTGCTTAAAAATCTTGTTAGACCAAAGTCAGACAGTAAGCCCTACAATGAGAAACTTGATTTGATTTTGTTTTTGTTTTTTTGTTTTGTTTTGTTTTGTGTTTTTGTTTTTCCCTCAGAATTTTTCAGACATTTCTTGTCTTAATTTTACACTTTGAAAGGAATTTTGTTGAGATTGGTATGATGGTTTTTGACTATCTCAATCATGGGAGATCAATTGCTGTTGTTTTGTTTTGTTGAGATCATGCCTCCCCATGTAGCCCAGGCTAACTTGGAACAGGCTTTGTATCCTAGGCTTGTCTGTAACTTGTGATCCTCCTGCCTCAGGCTCCTGTGAGAGGTGGAGTGTACCACTGTACTGAGCTAGAAGATCAATTTGGAGATAATTTTTAGCATACAGCTCCCTCCATACCGCTCGGGTAACACAGAGACTTAAAGGGCTTTGAAAATTCGCAAAACTGAACTAAAGTAATTAATACAGCAGAATAACAGAAATATACCCAAACCTCAGTAATACCAAATTACTACTATAGCCATGGACATGGTTTCAATGGATTAGTAGTTTATATGTTCATTTTAGTGGGCCCTTTCATAAAAAATCAAGACACACACACACACACACGCACACGCACACACAAATGAATAAGTAAATGCAATGAAATATTAAATTTTCAATCTTATTATAAACGATTACTTCACAAAGGGAAATCACTTGTGGTCAGCTATTTCAAGTAATCTACTGCACAGAATTGAGGGTAGGTGTGCAATAGTGGTATTCTGATCTTTATCAGAACAGCTGTGACTTTTTACAGAAGACCCAGGAGATCAGGTTTGTGGACTGTAGCCCCCATAGAAGGAGTGGGTAGGGAGAGTCACTGGACCCTCATCTGAGATTCCAGCCACGCCCTCTGCACCTCCCAGCAGGTAAGTGATTCTGTGCTAATTGCACTTGGTCTCTCATGGCCTGACAGGGTCCTAGAGTATGTAGACTGTGGAAGTTTAATGGAAGGGAACTCCATCTAAAACACTATGAGGAATTTTTCATGCAGACTGGGGTTAGAGTTTCTGGTGGTGTTGCTGCTTTGAGGTCACCCAAGTGCCCAAAAGTAACCCCTTGACGTGAGATAAGCCAAATAAATTCATTGGTTTCCCAAGTTGACTGGTGGAATCGTATTTTGATTTGTTGGGCCTTCTAAGGAGCGGGAAGACCTGTGTTTTCATCTCCCTAGGGAAAGAGTTCCTGGAACATCTAGGTTCTAAGTCAAACTTTCAAAACACACCCAGTCCATTTCCACTTTAACTGACACAGGCTAGGGGGCAGGGGGTGGGCTTTCTAATATAAAAGGTAGGTGTTCCCATAATTGTAGTGCTTAATCACTATTTCTATGACAGTTTGCTACCATTGAAAACTCATGTCTTCAATCCATCACTAGTAATGATGAGTGCTGCATGTTTAGCAAAATTACATTAGCATTTCATTAAACACACAGGAAAATGGTGACGTTCAGAGGCCCTAATGACTTGTCATTTGCTAAGATTGGTTAAGTCAGTAAGTCAGATCACAATGCTCATTTGTAAACCCAGTCTCAATTATCCACAGATAGATTATCCATAGGAGACATTGCATTAAAATTCACATCAGCAGCTAATGGTTTCTTTCTACAGACAGGATTCTGAGAGAAAATTTGGGGAACCTTTGTCCAATGCCTAGCTTAATAAGTAAGGACAACAAAAAGCAAAGAGACTACTTGACTCTCCCAAGGTCAACCATCTGATAAATGGTGGGACTAGATTACAGGTTTGACTGATGCAAGGACAACATTCCTTCAGTACCACCCATTGAATTACATATGCACTGTATTCTTCAAAGTGTCTTAGAAGTTAACTATTTTCAGGATATCAATGTCACACAGTTACATGTGACTGCACCACAGAGGAAAATTACACTTCAGTGGGAAACTATTACCATTAGCATTCCTTACCTCTGCTTTTTAACACCAGTTCTACAGAAGCCATTTCACAAGTCTATAAGCCGTAGACGACCAACAGCAATGCAAAATATAGCCATGCCTTGTCTACCAACATGTAGGTCTTTGCTGTGGGTGTCCAGTTATTTTCCTTCTCTGGTATGGAAGAAGACAGCCTTGCCTCCATTATCACATTGATCTGCATGGTCTATATCTATGAATGTTTATACTGAGTATTTTTCTAAACACTTGAGGCAACTGTTTTGTTCCTTCATTAATTTATATCTATAAAGCCACATATGATAGTTTTATGTCTATGAGAATCCTGATTTAACTTCTTTTCTGGAAATTATCTTTTAATAACTATCACTACTCTGATCACTATTACTGCTATCACAGATTACTGCTATCACTGCACAAAAACTTTTGAATTGTCAGAATCCCAGCACAGCTTTTAACATAGGTTAATATTTAACTTGTAATTGCTTATCTTCACAGAAACCCAATGAGATAAATCTTACTTTTATTCTTCTCTTAGAACTGAAGACCTTGGGTTTCCCAAAAGATTAATGAACATAGTAACACAATTGTTATCGTACATAAGCTTTGACGTTCATTTTCACATGACTCCAGAATGTGTGTTCTTAGTCATAGGACTTTATTGCTGTCTGAGCAACAGCATTTACGTCACATTATTCCCTTTGCACAGAACAGAAACAAAAATACTACTAAGAAAAATATGGATCATTCAAACTACGCTGATGTTTCACATCTTCTTATATGAGTATTTTAATGTCTGTTTAGATATATAAAATCAAAACAGGGTGAGGAGATTAGCATAGGTCAAGATACAGAAATTGAAATCACTTAATTTCACCAAAGTTTACTTATTATGTTCCAGTCAATATGTTAGATGTATTTTGAATTCCTGAAGTATCACACTTCTAAACGATAAGAATTTCTAAGTGACAATAGGGGAAAAAACTGTATTAGAAAGCTTACTATCAAGGGTTCTCTGTTTTCTAATTTCTTGCATTATTATTGATAAAAATCAGACCATATCACCATGATGAGTAAAATGTAACTAGAGAGAGTAGAGATGTACTTTATTTTCACAGCAGAGACACTATCAAGGGGGTATTTGTAGATGTTTTAATTAAACAAATTAAAAATATGCAGCTTGCTGACATCACGTTTTGTCCTTATTCAAGGAAAACAATTGTGCTGCCTGATTAAAATCCTATCTTTGTTTGGCCTTTTGTCTTTGCATTTTGTAACTTCATCAAATACCTTTTCCCTCAAAATTTATGAATTCTTTTGAAACTGACCACATTTCACCTTTATTTATATGTCAGGTCATTATATCCTGAATCTGCTCCAGAGTCAGTTGCAAGAAGACCTCAACATGACATTGTAGAAAGTCATAGCTTCAAGTTCACTGGAACCCTGAACTGTCACTAATGGAAGAATTTCTCCATTGAGAATTAACAGAAACTGTGGTTGAAGTCCTGGAAAACATCAGTCCACAAGTGGGGTGTACATAAGAATGATGGGTGAGAGAAAGCTCTCATTCTGTGGCTCCTGCCAACTTGTGTTCTCTACTATTGGGCGAGGACTAACAGCTGCATGTCCAGCGCACTTTCCGTACTTGAGAAGGTGTTGAATCCGAAGGTAATATCAGAGCATTTTCTGCATCTGCCTTCCCAGTGTTGTATTAAGCATTAAATATGATTATTTTTGCTTCACAAGCTTTTGAACCCTGACATCAGCAACACTGCCTTGTCACCCGCTCCCTGGATTTTACCATGGCTTTCTAACTAGTGCTTTGGATTCTTGTCTTTCATCTGTTTCCAAAGGTGCCAGTAAGTACATGACACAAATGGCCCACTTGACATACATCTAGCCCTACCTGAGGGACCTGCTGTGGACTTTTACTGCCCTGTTTCTCATTGTGTCACTGGCAGCTCCAGCAGGTTTTTTTTCAACTGGACCACTGGCATTGCTTTCTGATTACTTTGGCCATGTTCTTTTATGTGCTACAAATTCTTCCCCTTGCCACCCCGCCTGGAGCTATCCTAGTCTGGATTAGAACTGGACTGGGGCTGGTTAGTCTGGTCCAAACTACTGTGGACAGTTCTCTGACCAAATTTGTTCTCGTTTGTCAAGCAAGATCTAAGAACTTCTACTACTGAACTGGCTGTTTCTTATGCCATGGATGCTTTATACATGCCACTCTTTTCTAAATGTCCTTCCCTGCTTCCTACTGGCAGGATCACCCTTCAAGTATCAATGCATGCAGTGTTTTATATACCTCCTATAGGCATAATTAAAATATCCAGACACTCCTGTAATAGATGACACAGAAAAATAATCTCCAGAACTTGTTGTGTGAATAGCAATGTGTTCTAATTTCATTCTTTTGCTCTGATAAACCACACCACCCTAAAGCAACTTGCAGTGGGAAGTGTTTATTTCATCCTACACTTTTGTCCTTAGTCTATCTTTGAGGGAAATTAATAGGAACTCAATAAGGGCCTGAAGCAGAAGCCATGGAGTAAGAGGAAGGATGCTTACTTGGCTTCCTCTCTGACTCATGCTCAGCTAGCTTGTTATATAGCCTAGGACTACCAGCCTAAGGATGGTACTGCCCACAGTAGACTAGGCTCTCCTATATCAGTTAGTAAATAAGACAACAACCCTCAAGCATGCCTACAGGCCAAAGTGAAGTTCACTTTTCCCTGGAGAGTCTAGGTGGTCTCTAGATGACAATAAAAACCACAGAATGAGTTCAGGCCAGCCAGACCCTGTCAAAAAAAATAATAATAATAATAATAATAATAAGTAAAAGAAAAAAATGAGCCTCCCAGGACACAGCATGACATTACTAAGACACAATGATAATCTGGTGGCACAAAATTTATTATATGCCCATTAAATGATTCATATAGGCCTATGTGAACCAGTTAACCACATACTGTGGACTTATTTATATGTATGTGTGTGTGTGTGTGTGTGTGTGTGTGTGTGTGTGTGTGTATGTGTGTGTGTGTTTGTACTTTTGCAGGTTCACGCATTAATATAGGTGAATGTGTATGTGTGTACATGTGAAGGTCAGAGGACAGTCTCAGGTGTTTTACCTCAGAGGCTAACCATCTTGTTTTGTGAGACATGATCTCTCAATGGCCCTGAGCTCACTCACTAGCGTGGTCTGGCTAACCAAAGCCTCATGAACCCTCCTGTTTCAGCCTTCCCAGAGCTCGCATTACGAGACTGCACCAACATTCCCGTGGGTGGTGGGGACTGAACAGGTCTTCACGCTTGCACAATAGGCCTTTGGCTTATGAGCCATCTCCCCAGGCCTGTGCAGACCTCTGAAGGAAAATCCTTTTTTTTTTCCCTTTCTTTGTCTAATGTGGAACCCAGTTCAAAGTTTTATGATTGTGGTTTGTAATTACTGAAATGAATTAAGTTGTTTGGGATACACCCAGTGTAGCACCCTTTCTTAGACAGAGTTAACAAAACCATGAGTCCTTGCTATGATGCCACTTGCATATTAAAATTTCAACGTAATTCTTGCCTGAGGTCATTCTCCCAGGTAACTGACTTACATCTAGTGTAGCAACTCACTTTACCTTGATTTTAGCCTTTTTGTCTTAAGAGAATAGCTTCCAGGGCAAGAGAAAGAACTTTAAAACTTGCTATTCCAGTGAAAAGTGGTGAAGGTGAGCTCAGGCAGAGAGGGCAAAAGCCCCGTCCTGTTTGGCACACTCCTTGTTTGCTGTACTTTCTGTTATGTGTGCTGGAGGCCTCTGTTTGACTGAGTTGAAGATTAAAGTATTGAGCAAGAGAAGAATTGCCCAACTCCCAGATAGGCGAGTCTCATTCGGTATTTGACAGGAAACCTGTCATTTAAATGTGATCTATACTTGTTGAGTAAACCAGATGGCTTAGGAGTAGTCTTTTCTGATCACCCGAAAACATTTAGTGCTCAGTTCATGGGAAACCTAGAGTCTGCCTCACCTCCAGGCACTAAAGCCTGAAACAAATTAAATCTCTATCTCTCCCCTGGCTATTTGGATTTGAACAATCTCTAAAGCAGTCCAGTAAACAGGCAAGCAAGACTCCACTTGAATTGCAATCCTGTTTATAACCTAAAGCTAAAGAGTTTATGGAATCACAGACCAGGCTGGGGCATGTCAGCTCTGCACTGAAAATCAAAGAATCGCAATTTAGAGGTAGGGGCAGGGCAGGGCAGGGCAGGGCAGGGCTGTTAAATGAAAACGAATACAGCGGGTTTCGCTTTTCAACCTGTCTAGATGCGAGAAGGAGGTCAGAAAAGCTACGGGTGTGCTCAGAAGTCAGTCTGTGACAGGGCACTATGGTAATGGGCCTCTGCAAATTCAACATCTTAGCCAAGATGGAAAACACATTTTCATCAAGTAAATAATGCCATTTAAGGGGATTGATTGCTAAAACAGCCTCATTGCCTAATGGGAGGACAGTCATTCATTCAACAAATATTTACAGCCTGGCTCTAGAGTTGGCACTACAGCACAATTCTGAGCAATAGCCTCTGCCCCAAAGTTTCAATACTTTTTTTTTTAATAGAACTCATTTAAAAATATAGAGAGACTTGTCTTCTTTTTTTTTTTTCTGAGACAAAGTCTCACGTATTGTAGGCTGGCCTCAAACTCAAACTTGGTGTGTAGTAAAAAATCAGCTTCAGTTCCCACTTCTCCTTATTATATGTAGTTGTAGCTTACTCATTTTCATTGCTGTACTGTGTTGCATTTGTGAATGATTTCTCATTCATTCTCCTGCCTTTGTCTCCTGTCTCTACCTCCTGAGTGCTAGAATATCAGGCATGTACTACAGCTCCAGGTTTATGTGGTGCTGGACATTGTACCCAGGACTTGCAAATGCTAGGTAAGCATTCTGTCAACTAAGCTGCATCTTCTCCCTAAGACATTTTATTTTAAGAAAATCCCTTTGTATGAGAGGCCCAAATGTGGGGAAATTGCTTTTCTGTTTCTGTTGATAGTTAAACCTGAGCAAAGTGTACAAACATATTCTTATCCTAACCTATATCTACAGAATCCCCCCCATCCCAGTACATATGTATGCAAAGACACATAGATGAGACATAATGCTTTTAATGCCTCAACAGAATTCTGTCCTAGAAATAAATGTCAGCTGCTCTGAGCTTTGCCACTAGTCAAAGGAGACTAAAGGGTTTGAATTATATTATGAAGGACACAGCTGTTTATTGAAATATGACTTCAGGCTTAGAGTTTTAAAGTATAAATTGTCGAAATCAAGACAGTATAAGTCACAAGAAGTAAATGATTGACTGTTTTTTTTTTCCTTTTCATTTATTCCAGGCAGCTATGAATGGTGATTGCTTAATATCAGAAATAATTATAATGTCAGCGTAACACAGAATGCAATCACTCTGATAACATACTGAAAGAGAAAATATGTACAGGAGACAAAGCACCATAGTGGAGCTGGCATGAAGTTACATGAACAAAATCATCAGTAAGGGGTACAAACTTAGTAGTCTGTAAGTCGCTGTTACAAAGTATCAGACCCAATCCTTCTGACTGAATGATCCATACATTACTGTCACAGAAATGCCAAATGTCAGCCAAGAGAGGGAACATTTCTCTCCATCCTCTTGTACTGTCTAGATTTCGAAGAGTTGGGAGCCTTACTGTTCTACACAGTGTCCATGAATAATTATCTCTGGCATTAAACTGTAAATCGGCCACACAAAAACATCCATTCAAATGCCTGTTTTCATGAATCACTAGTAGGTACAGATTCTCTATGCCTTTCTTCATGTTTGAGTTTAGTTAGTTATCCATCTATTCTCTTCAATGAATAATAAACACCAATGAAACCAATTCTCAGATGAACTGTTTGCAGATTACTGGCAACTGTCTACATGTATTTGTGTTTCTCCCTGTCTTGCCTTCCCTCAAGCTCTCCATCTTCCTGTCTTTATATTTTTATTCTCTTTTGTTATGTACTGAAAGCTTGTGTCCTTCCAGAATGTTGAAATCCTCCCCTCCCACACGGTTCTATTCTGAGATAGAGTCTTGTAGAGATCGAGGTCAGGAGAGTGGATCTCTCATGGGTGGAATCAGTGCTTTAGAAGAAACCGGAGAGAGCGTGTTTCCCCTTTGTGCTGTCGCCCATTGTCGCTGATTGAATACAATCAGAACTAGCCTTCTGACACGGAGGAGGGCCTGTACCACAGACTTCCAGCCTTTAGAGCTGCTAAATATATATTTATATGCTGGGTAAGCTACTAAGACCATAGTATCTTGTTACTGCAGACTGAGCTAAGAATCCTGCATTTTAATAATAGTGTTATTACCTATAACATCTACTTAATATGTTTATATCGAGCTTTTTTGTATCTTAAAAATGTTTTATGTGTATGCATGCATTGCCTTCATGTTTGTAAGTGCATCCCTGTTATGCAATGCCCACACAGGTCAGAAGAGGACATCAGATCCCCAGAACTAGAGTTACAGACGATTGTTAGCTGCAATTTGAGTGATGGAAACTGAACCCAGGTCATCTGCAAGAGCAGCCAGTGCTCTTAACCACAGAGCCATCTCTCCAGCTCCAGCTTTTGTATTTTTAAAAGGGCTTCTATGTTCAATATAACTTCTGAGATTTCTTGGATCTCAATAATAGCTATGATATGTTCATATTATATATGTTTGCATTTTCTTCATTTTCACAACTGTACAACATCTCATTTGTAAGAAATTTTTTAATCATTCTCCTCATGGTAGTTATTTGCATCTTTGCATGTATGTGTATATATGGATATGTGTTTATCTGTGTGTAAATGCATGTATCTGTGTGGTATGAGCACATATGCACACACATGGATATAGAGACATGAGATCAGCCTCCAGTAATGTCCTTCCTCAGGTACCATCCTTCTTGGTTTGGGATATTTTTCTGCTTCAAAAATTTATTTTATTTATTATTTTTACTTTATGTGTATGAGTGTATTGTCTGCATGTATGTAAGTGAATCCCTGTCATGCAATGCCCACAGAGTTCAGAAGAGGGTGTTGGATCCTCTGAAACTAGAGTTACAGATAGTTGTTAACCAAAATGTGGGTGCTGGGATTTGAATCCAGGTCCTCTGCAAGACCAGCCAGTTGTCTTAAGCACTGAGCCATCATCTCTCAGCCCCTGAGATTTTTGTTTTGTTTTGATCTGTTTTTGTTTTTCTTTTGTTTTGTTTTGTGTGTGTGTGTGTGTGTGTGTGTGTGTGTGTATGTGTGTGTGTGTATGTGTGTGTGGGGGCGTAAAAGAAAGAGGGAGAGAGAGAATTGCTCCAAAGCTTGGAACTCACCTACAATGCATGTATGGAGGGCGATGGACTGTTTGTCAGGCATCAATTCTCTCTTTCCAACTTGTTTGGAGGCAGAGTCTCTCTTGTTTCTACTGCAGTACATAATACAGGCTGACTGTCCACGCTTTGGTCAGTTCTTCTGTCTCTACTTCCCATCTTCCAGCAGGAATGCTTGGATTATAGATGTGTGACATGAACATCTGGCTTTCTTCATGGGCTCCCATGGTTGAACTCCAGTCATTAGGCTTATAGATCAAGTGCTTTTAGCACCTGAGTCATCTCCTTAGCTCTGTAAATATCTGTTTTTCTTTCTTTGTGAAATTCTTATCTGTTTTCTAGAAACATATTTAGAAGTGTGCAACTTGAATTTGTATCTAGAAGAGAAATTGATAAGCCATAAGATATCTGAATATTAATTATCCCAAGATAACACCAAATTATTTTCCAAAGAGGAAGCATTGTTTTATCTTCTTGCCAACAGTATATGAAATATTATTGATACACTTCTCTCCAACAATTGGAATTATCAAACTTTTAATTGCTTTCATCAAATGGATACCAAATGGCATTTTCTTGTAGCCATGATCAATAATAACAGGATTGGTAATGAAGTTCACCATTTCTTATATGCCTGTTGTCTAATGACTTTCCAATAGGTTTATTAGACAACTGTGCTAAGCAACCTAATAGTAAGTAATTGATTCTGGGCAGGAAAGTGTTCCAGGACAAATACTCTCTAATTTGCTTTCTAGAATGTTAGCATTTTTTCCCGCACATTTATGGATGTTGTATTCCTATGATTTGATCTATTTGCTCTGTACTCAGAGTTTCATCACCTAATCATCCCAGAAATTACAGAGGGAATAGTGAATGCTATAATTCTTTAAGAAAATGTGTTATGAATTCTGTTGATCCTTTAATTTATATATAGAAATTATTCCAGCTTTTCAGGAGTCTAGCTTTATTTTAAAAAATAGAACTCTTTATTTGGAATTGAATTATACTAAGATTTGTTCTTTTGGTAGCATCATTTTCTTTTCTGTGCTTAAAGCATTTTTATCCTACTTTGACCAGGAAAGAAGATAACATTTTTCACATGATTCCTGAAAGCTATAACTTGTAAAAGTAGTTATACAAAAACTCCTTAAGAAGCTATAGGTCAGTGTTTCTCCTAATATCCAAATACAGAAAGAAGCTGTTTCATACCATATGCCTTACATAGAAGTACCAATTACTCTTCAGTGAAGACTATACAAAAGAATTGTAGGTAATAATTTGACATATTGTGTGGTTTCTTCCTTTCAGTATCAAAAACCAACAAGCTCCCATATCTGGTCAGTATGAGTATAAGAAAAAATAGAAAGTGGACTATTCAAAAGTCAGAATCATGGCTAAACAAGTTGTCATTGTCTCCAATTTGAAAGATGCTTCTACATTGCTTGGAGGCTTGTGGCATGTCCCCAGGTAAAATGATCATGCATTCAAATCCTGTTGACAATATTGTCCTACTGTAGAAAAATGTAGAAATCATGTAGCCAAAACTCAACAACTAGCCTCTCAAAACAAAGAGTTTTGTCTTGTTATTATTAGAATTTGTCCACTCTTTTTTTGCCCAAAATTAGAGATAGATTAGGTTTTGGAACTCATTTGAAATGTATTTTGCTTTACACTAATCAACACAGAATTGTTTGGTTGCTTTGTATGAAATTGTATCTCCTCACTGTTTAAATGGTAATTGACCCTAGATGCATTACACCTTTCATTTTATGGTTTTATAACAGCCAAATAAAAATAAGTCAATCTGTACTATTCTTTTGAACATTTTACTTTGCCACTTTCACTGTGCAGATCCCAGTTATTATTTTTAATTTTACTATATTGTCATATATATATCAAAATCAACAAGTCTGTAAATTTTTAAGGTTAGTTATATATGGTCTATGCTTTAATGTGAGATGCCCACTATTCATGAGCAGCATGTTTTAAAATATCATTAATATATATAACATGTTATCAATAGATGCAAAGGTCACCCACAATAGTGTCAAAATAGTAGATGAAATGCAAAGAAGAGAGGCAGAGCAGAGGTCATTAATCACAGCTCAAAGACAACCATGGGCAGTAGAGCAGCACCTGGTAATCACTCTCCAAACAGCTTTTAGTAAAAGCATATTCAAAGATTCAACCAACATGCCTGAGTTACCAGTTGATGGGGAAGAAATACAGAACTGGTTCTCAGTAAATTTGAACTCTTAGCTAGATCACGTGACCATTGACTCTCTGCTTCCAAAAGTAAAATTTTGTAATTACAGTTTTAGTCAATCAGTCAACCAATACATGTTGAATATCCACCATGGGATATGAATTCTGAAGGAAACAAACAAAAATTCTGTCCCGAAAGAACATAAAATTTACATGAAAGAATATAAATTAGAGAATCATAGCTTAAATATCCGAAACCATTTTGAGCATTCTTTTTCTTTCTCTCACTCATTTTGTTATTTAGCATATTTGTTTATCAAATAATACAGGGAGTATGAGAAATTCCACAGCACAAAAGATATTAATAATGTAATTCTTCCTTCCTTGAATGGGTTAAATGTCCATCAGGGAGAGAACATATATGTATATAAATATCTACAATGATAGCTTGACTTAAGGTACATAAAGTGCATGCAGAGTATTAAAATGCTAAGTACAGTTCTAGACACATAGAAAATTATCACTATTAGTTTGGTTTAGATATTAAATGTCTCCTTTTGACTTATCTGTTAAACCACTCCTAGATCATTCGGCTTGGTGCTGGAAGAGGTGGAATCTAGTATATGGGGGTCTCCTGGGAGATCTTTAGGTCATTGGAAGCCAGCTTGGAAAGAGACAATAAGACTTGAATCCCTACCATCTCTCTGTTTCACTTTCTGGCTATGAGGTAGTTTTCCTCCATATACAATCCTGCTATGTTGTACTGCCTCAACACAGACCCAAAGCCATGGAACCAGTACAGACTGGAACCTCCAAGCCTATGAGCCAGAACAGACCTTTCTTTTTTATGTTGTCTCAAATACTTTGCTGAGGTGACAGAATACTGGCGAACAATCATTATTTATTGGTTTTATTAGAGCAAGGCTTTTCTAGTTTGTTTCCCTAGTGCTGTGAAAAAACACCATAATCCAGGGATGGAGAGATGGCTTAGTGGTTAAGAGCACTGACTTCTCTGGCACAGAGATTACTCTTGCAGAAGAGGCAGGTTCAATTCCTAGTACCTATCTGGTGGCTAACAACCTTCTGTAACTCCACTTCCAGAGGAATCTGATGCCCTCTTCTGACCTCCACAAGCATTGCACAATACAGGTGCACTTATATACAGGCTGGCAATATACTCATGCACATAAAGCAGAAGTGATAATAAAATATTTAAAAGACCATCATGCCCAAAGTCCTTACTGACTTACCTTCTTCCACAGGGCTCCATGTCCTAAGCATTCAATAATCTCTTCAAACAGTGACACCAACAGGGAACCTGAGCCTGTGGGGAACTTTTCTCACTTAAACCACCACAAAAGTCTTCATGGATATGCAATGGCTTGTCAAATGGAGAAGAGAGAAAAGTATACGGCCCAAAATTCAAAGAAAGAAGAAAACAGAGCTAATGGGCTAGGGAGATGGCTCAGTGCTTAAAGACTTGCTGCAGAAGTGTGAGGACCACAGTTCAGATCCTACAATCAGGAGGGCATGCATGGTGACCTGTCTACAGTTCCAGTCTCAGAAGGTGAGATAGTGGATTCCCAGAGCAAGCTGGCTAGGAAGGGTTGCCATATCTGCTAGCTCTGGATTTGATCGAGAGATCCCAAGCTAATGAATTAGGTGAAATAATGATAAAAGATGATTCTCCAAATCAACTTATAAATGCATGTACACACAAGGGCAGGCATATCCACACATAGATGTGCCCCACACATGCAAACATGCATAAACATGCACATGCATATCACATATACATGTGAAACTCCAAAGAAAAAGTAAATGAAGATAAATCATCCAACGGTAGCAAAATATCACAGATCCCAAAGTGAAGATCAAAGATCAAGGTCGAGCAGAGACATTTACACAGTCAGACACTTCCTACATTTGATAGATGAGCTTTCTCCCCCTTCTTTGAAGCATACCCCAAAATAAGTGTGATATTTTCTGCAAGTCTCTACAGCACCCAGAGCATAGTAATAAAGCACCTTTTACCCTAATCGCTCTTAAATGTAGTGTACGATGTAACTCATGGAATTGTAGGATTATTTTACATTCATTTGTCATCAGCAGAAGTTGGATAGTGATTTAAATTTTGCAAACAAGCCAAACAGCTGGTGAGGGCATTGCTGCTTATATTGCAGAGCTGTGCCATCTGTTTAGCTGGTACAATTTGCAAGGTTTCTTAGATGGAATATTTCATAATTATTTCATATGTGGCATCCATGATAAATCTCCCTAGCTATATCCTTGGGGAAATCAAAATTGGCATTTATTATCAATGTGAAAATGGCCTTATCCTAAAAGATGATATTATTGTATATATCCCAAATTAAAAAGAGCAGTGTCTCATGTAAAGACCCATACCAGACAAGCAGAAATCTTGATGCTGAGAGCTCCTAGCATGAAATCCTATAACCAGAGTAATCCAGAATCACGTTCTCCAATCCCAGCTGTTCCCAGTCTACCTTTCCTTGAGTTCAAAGTTTCCTTTTCCCTTTTCTTTGAGAGCCTTAAACTAATAAGTATATTTTCTTCTCTGTACATCCCTGACTTAACACCTCCTCCTTGACCTTTACTTATGGGTGTAATGTTCCACTTTATCACCAGGGATCATGAAATTACTGTTAGTAAAGTGCTTGTCGTGCAAGCATGAAGATCTGAGTTCAAGCCCCAAAACCCCAAAATAAAGTTGAGTGCTGTGGCATGTGCTTGTAATCCTAACACCTGTGAGGTGGAGGCAGGAGGATCGATTCCTGGGGCATGCTGGCCAGCCAGTCTGCTAAAATCAGTGAGTGCCAAGTGCCATGAGAAACCCTGTGTCAAAAGTAAACGGATAAATAAATAATAAGTAATGAGAAGCATTATTGAGAAAGAATGCTAACCTCTGCCCTCTATACACACATGTGCACACACTCACACATGGGCGAGAACCTTTGTCTCTATAATCTTAACGTGTATTTTATTTACTTGCATCCTTCCAGAGGATTTCTTTTCTTTTACAATACTTAAGTTATCTTTATATGTATATGTGTGTTCATAGGTATGAGCATATGTGTGCAGGGGGCAACAGAGTTGAAGAGAAGGCATTGCATCCACTGGACCTAGAGTGACAGGTGGCTGTGAGCCCCATTGGCTTCTGGGAACTGAACTCCGGTCCTTCACAAGAGGAGTACATGTGCCTAACCATTAAGCCATCTCGCCAGACCTTTAGAGGATTTCTTTCTACTTCTCTCTCTCTCTCTCTCTCTCTCTCTCTCTCTCTCTCTCTCTCCCTCTCTCTCTCTCATTTCTTCCTCCCTGTCTGACTCTCTCCCACCCTCTCCCTCCAGTTTCTCTTTAGGCACCTTGTTTCACCAGTTGTTCCTCCTGCTCTCCCCTTCTCTGCTCCTTTTCTTTTCCTTCTCCCTTCTCTTTCTTTCCTGCTTCTCCTATCAGTCTCCATATTTCTCTTCTCCTAGCTCATCCCCAAAATTTATACACATATTAATGTACGTCGGAGAGCTGCCTCTCCGGTCCTGAAGGAACGCCAGTATCTCCGTAACAGCGCTCCCCATAGTTTCTCCTCCATTTACTTTTGGACTGTCAAGTTTCTGATTTCCCAGTCCTTGTTTAGCTCTCCTTGCTTAATAAGCACGTTGCTCCTTACCCTGCTGTGATCTGGCTTTTGTTCCCTGACTTCACTGAAAGTGATCTTGCAAAGGTCATCAAGGACTTTTCTATTTCCAAAGATAATGGATAATTCCAAATTGTTATCTGACATGACCGTGCATAGCACTTGACCCATCTGATATTCTCCCTCACATTCTTAGAACTTCTGTCTCCGTAGCTACAAAAAGCCATGCCCCATGGCACTGTGGCAATTGGTATGTATCAGGCTTTCTAGATTTTTATTCCGCTTCCCCCACCATAGTTAGACTGGCATGATGATGCTAGAGTATCTGGAACAGGCTTGTTAATTCTGTTTTGTGCTTCTCACAGAGCTGCCAACATATTCAGTAGTCTTCAGTCACAGCTTGTATATTATAAATTGCATTTAATAAAAGTATCCAAGCCCTGTAGTCCAGGGAGAACTACCGGAAAGAAGGCAAGAGGAATTGATGTGATTTCTATAACTGATGGTGCCAATTTAAACTTTATCTGTATGTCATGAAGATGTGGTACTTGTTTGACTCTTCAGTCAAGGTCACTAGTGGCTAAATGGTGAGAAATTTCAGTTCACTGTGATGGGGGGATGAAGAGGAACTCATTGCATGTACTTGGTTATTATAGGCACATACGTTAAAGCAAATAGCAGAGAGAAGTGAACACAGACCATGACAAGGCAGCCAGACTACGAAGAGCTGTGCATGTTATGGCAAGACAGTGAGTGTTGTACTTTGAAGACAAAGAAAAATTGTAGACTTAATGAAAAGATGCATGTCAGGCCTCACAAGAAGAAACTGGAATCATTTAGTCTCAGCTGAGGGGCAGAGAAAAGCTTTCATGTAATTTTGATGAAAATTACCAGTTTCGAACCTTTAAAGGAGTATGGGGGGAAAATTACAAAACTAGAATACTTTATATAATTAAAAATTTAGACTTACCAACTTTAATATGGCTCTCGGTTATCCTTAGCAAGCCAGTCAACTCTCTCCAAAAATGTTTCTAGCTTTACATTCTGAATGATGTGTCAATCAACTACACATTCATTTTTGTTCAACCAAATCTGCAAATTGACATGTCTGGATCCATCATGTCCTTTTCTTTCATTCCACTATAGAATTAATGATTCATTCTTCGCCATCATTCATTCCTCTGCCTGCACTATGAGAGCCATACTTTAATTACAACTTTTTATACTTTAATTTTTAAGATTATCTCTTTTTTACTAGATCTATTTTTTTAAACCAATCAGCATTCAACTCAAGTAATCTCTTAAAATAGACAAAGATTCAAAACCTGGCAGCTCTAATTCTTTCTCTTGCCTATCCTAAGACAGATGACCTGAAAGTTTGCCTGATTCTTATCAGGCATGTATTTCAATGTACTTTGATCACACTCAAACCACCCCTCTTCTCCCAACCCACCTTAGTACACGCACTGCTGACTTCACGTCCAGTATTATTATTTGTCTTTTTTTAAGGCCTATCAAGTCTATTCTGTGTTTCCAAAATGTTCTCGGGTGTGAGTCTCTCTTGGACCCTGATCAACCTACCAGGTATCACATTTGTAAGGAAAACTGACTCTCCCTCTCCCAGAATCCAGAAATTGCTGATAGATCTCAGCTAGGCCTTGGTCTTCTTTTCCATGACCCCGTGCATTCCAGGTTTTTGTCTGACTTGAGTATGCACAGGTCTGGTCATGCTGTCAGAAGCACTGTGGGTTTATATATGCAACTGCCCTGTGCTGTCCAGACAACACAGTTCCCTTGTTTTCATCTACCTCCCTGGCTCTGACAATCTTTCTGCTCCTTCTTCTGCAATGATCCCTGAGACTTTGGAAGAAAGAGTATTATCAGGACCAAGAACCTGTGGCTAGACAGATCACAGACCATAGGGGAGAACCTACTACTATTATTCTGCTAAATAGGCATAGTACTAAATGGACTCCCAATGGCTTATTGCTGTACATATAGACTGGTGAATCTCTCCACTCTCATCAGGGAAGACTCTCCTTTCAGGAAATGGTAGTTAATGCAGAGACCCACAACTGCTCAACATGCAGAGCAGAAGAGACTGTGAAGTGCTCGACCCTCAATGGGACACCTTTATCAACTTAGAATTTGATATCCTGCCAAACTATTTAAAGCTATAAGGACGTACAGATATTTTCAGGTGAATATGAGTTCACAATGTTTCATTTCCTTGAACTTGCTTTCAGAATGCTACTAGAAAAACATAAGCACTGAAGTGAGGAAATACATCCAAGAAATAAATAAAGACATAATTCAAGAAAAAAATCCAATAAGGACAGGCTAAGTATCCTAGGATGATAGGTTTAAAAATGCTATATTTAAGACTTAAACTCACAAATTATTAAGCATAAAACATAAAAACTAATTCAAGCTTATATTTGCATTTTTCTGTAATCATCTCAACTCTCATCATGTTAAAAACAAACATCCATTATGAAAGCAATTATGCTGTCTCTAAAAGTTTTAGATGATATTTACAAGGTAATTTGGAGTTTCTAATATGTGGTGAGGACATTTGAAAACAGGCCCTAATATTTCCCCCTGGTATGTACACCCTCTGTTACCCCATTATCTTCTTTATACACAAATCATGAATGCTATGAGATTCACTCTTGTGATCACTTTTTATCATATTCCAAAGAAGAAGGAACTTTACAGATGTAGTTAAATTGCTTATTTTTGAGTTAATCAAAAAGAAAATTTTCTAGGTAGGTCTGATCTAAACAGATGAGCCATCAAAAATAAAGTCTAGACATTTCCTCAAAAAGAGATTTATAACAAGGTAGACGATCTTGTAGTCCACAAAGAAATAACCACATCATGAACTGTTACCAAATAGACCACTTCTGGCAACTGTTTGGAGGCAAGGAATGAGGACCACTTCCAGCAACTGAGGGCACTGACTGACTCATCACCAAAAATAAAACAAGAATTCAGTCCTACACCTCAAGAAGCTAGGCTCGCCCAACAACCAGTGAGTTAGGACAACCCAAACCTCAAATGAGATTGTAGCCCCGAGCTGTAATTTGTGAGACTGAACATAAGGCTCAGTTTTGGCATACCCAGACAGATTTCTTACCCTGGCCCAAAAACGGTGAGATAATAAGTGTGTGTTGTTTTAACTCCTGGGTCTGAGACGACCTACTCATTGGCTGTAGAACATGAATCCATCACTGAGCCTGGTGCCTTGCTTTGAACAATGATACATGAGCACAAGGCACAGTGTGACAGTTTTCATCCAAGGTCTTAAAGGTGCTTCTTATTTCTATTTAGTGTCTCTGGGAACTTCTAACTATCATGACAAGAACATGTCTGGGGTAGCTGCTGCCCACTCAATGTGAACCTCAGAAGGAGTCATTGGAGCTGCACAAAAGCCTGGAGCTAAACCTACCAGCCTACCTATCCAAACTGAGTAATAGCAGCATCAACCATGAACTTGCAGTTAACACCCTGGAAGCCTGTGTCAATTTTATCTGGTAATGATCAATATTTCACAGAGTTCAGCAGAAAAGTGAATGGCTTTTGTGATCCAAGAGCAGAATTCTGCCAAGGTGAAGCTGAAAGAAAACTAGAAATTAAAGGTCATGGCCAAGAGCTATTGGAAAGATGAATATTTTGGTCTTTGCTGAAACATAAACGCAATGCAAACAGAAAGGTAGAGAAGGTTAAGGCAAAGCCCACTACAGCCTGCTTTCTACTTAGTAGAAACCCTACAAGTTTTGCCGTCAGAATATAAAGATATCAATTCAGATTCCTTAAACTTACTTTTAAACCAGATGATATTCAAACACACAAAAAACTGAATACTAAATGAATGTGGATGACTGTACATTCAGTGAATAACCACACAGCAACCACACAAGCTCTTCTGCAATAAGTCCCTGCACATCCCTAAAGAGCATGTGAACATCTCCTTGAATCAAGGTGGACTTTGAATTACTTTGTGCAGCAGAATACGGTTGTTCTTGGAAGAAGCCACACTGCTTTGAAGATCTGGCAGGCTAATTAACTACCGAGAACTTTGTCATTGTGGAGCAGTTGAATGTTATAGATTAAGAACCAAAATTATCTTGGGCTACTTTTAGTTCCCTTAATAGATATTTGCTACAAACCTCTGTATCTGATCTAACAGCTTGGTGACTATTACATACAACTTTTGAAATGCATTGTTAAATTTAGCAGACCACTATCTTCTACTCTCCCTAAATCTAAGAATGTTACAACCTCTGAAACCTATAGAAGATATTCTCCTCCTCCTCTACTGTGAACCACATACCTAATGTCCTCACCAATCTACTGGGAAAATGAGTTGATTTATGATTCTTTTGTTCTGTAACTATAAAAGTTCATGTGACCCCCTTCGCCAATGGAACCTGTTATTTGGGGTAACCTGAATCTGTATTAATAGGCCATGGGCACTCTTATTTTTCTCTGAATAAACTATCTCTTCTTTCTTTTGAAATAAAATGCTATGTGCTTTGAAATGCTCACCCTCTTGGCCTTCCCTCTTGGGATATTTCCTCTTAGATAGTAGCCACTACTTGATGAGAAGTTTACATATAACGGTTCTACTCAACCATCCATAGACAGCCCCAATTTAAAGTTATTAGAGTGTAAGCACTAGTCAAATGCCTGAAGAAAACTACAGAATAGCTTAACCTCTGAGCAATGTTAGCCTCCTTAGCAAGGCTCTAAGCATTATGGGGCAGAAAGCTGTCTTGACCCTGTCCACATTCCTATCCCATGGACTTTACAATCATCCAAAAACACTTATTAGATTATGCTACTAAATTTGGGATAGTGTTTTGCATACTAGAATAATCTGATATGTTTTAGCATAAAACTCTATGTTCGTTTCTCCAACAGAACTGAAAGAGTCATGGGTCATTATATCTACGGAAATATGTGATGATACAAAACGAATTTAAAGAGTGAAATAGATAACTGGTGATAATGAGAAAAACGAAAAAGATTTACAGAATGTGTTAGTATATTCTGTCACACACACACACACACACACTCACACACACATTCATTTCCTGAGGCTATAATAACAAATTACTATAAACTTCTTTTAAAAGGGAAAAAGTATTTTTTTTTATAATTCTGGTGGCCAAAAAAATCTTCTATCAGTATCACAAGACTGAAATTAAAATACAGGGCCACAGTTCCTCTGGAGGCTCTATAGAAGGACCTGTCCCATGTATCATTTAGCTTCTGACAACCTCTGGCAGGCTTTGGCTGTTGCTGTATCATTTCACTCTTCAAGGCCGTCATTTTCAAATGCCTCCTGCTGCATCCTTGCCTTTCCTTCTCGCATGGACTGTGTTGTCTAGTCCGCCTCTGCTACCTGTCTTATAAGCATGAATGCAATTGCCTTTAGATCCCATCATGATATTCTAAAATGATCACCTCATGTCAGGATCCAAAATATAGTCATAATTACAAAGATTTCATTTCTATTTACTGAGAAGTAAGACATGTTATCATTGCCAGACCATTACTCAGTATATTATGACCATCTTTTAAGGCAAAATTTCTTCATTTTCAGGACGGCTTCTTATTCCTATTCCAATATCAACCATTTGGTTCAAAAGTCAAGATGTTTTTATAATTATTGCTAAATCAAGAAACATTTGTGACAACATGGATGTGTTTCAGCTACAGTTTGAATTATAAACTAATAAATCAAATATTATCCTATGGACTCCTCAAGCTCTAGCAAATGATAAGTCCATAAAGAATATGGTCTGTTATGGTTACACTGGTTGTGCTTATGAAAGCCATACTCTAATTATGTATTGAGGCTCTGTTTCACATTATTCAACATCATTCCATGTGTGACAACAGGCGTAGTGATTTGAATGAGCAATGTCCCCCATAGGCTCAAGTATTTGAACACTTGGTCAGTAGGTGGCACTCTTTGGGAAAGGTCATGTAACCTTTCAGGAGATATGGCCTTGCAGGAGGAAGTATGTCACTAACTTCCAACTTCCAGGACACTCTTTCTGTTTCTCACACTTTGTGATGTGAGTGCTCAGTATTCTGCTTCAGCCACTTCAGTCACAATGCCTCCCTGGACTCATCCCTCCAGAATGGTAAGTCCAAATAAAGTCTTTGATAAGTTGCTTTGGTCATACCATAGCAATAGAAAAGTAACTAGTATAGGAATCAATCTTTTAAACTTTCACAATTGAATATATCTGCCTCAAATGTCCACAACCAGAATGAACTAAAATATACCAAGATAATTGTTTGGGTGGCTATTATGCCAACATTTATATTTGCTTTATTACTGTCTTTACTTTTTAATTATAAAAGTATGCTTCATGAGAATTTGCAACATTGAAGTTTAAAAAAAATCTCTTGCTTTGTGCTTTAGTGTCACAAGATATTTAGCATATAATGCCATAATATTTCCTAATTATTTTAAAGCCATTTCATGTAATGTAGAAGCCATCCTAATTGTTATAATTCTCTCTATAATTGACATTGCTTTTATAGCTATTGTTAATTCACAGAATAATAAATGATCAATAAGGTATGAAATTTCAAGAAAAAGAAAAACGGTAAAGAAATAAAGCTGTGCAATAATAGGTATATCATTTATCTGTATATTGGAAATCATTTTATAATATATACACATATTAAACATCATATTATATATTATAAATACATATGGTATTTACCTCCTATTTAAACTTCAATAAAGTTGGAACAAAAAGAAAAAAAATGCTTTCAATAATTTTGTGACTCCAAAACTGTGAAAAATCATCTAATACTTGAACTTTGATGAGTATAGGCCTGAGTGACACTACCAAATGGAACTGTCTTGATGATTACAAAATGGTAGTAGGGCAGCCAAGAATGCCAAATACTGGCATGGAATATACCTCAGTTGGTAGAGTGCTTGTCTAGCATACACAAAGTCATCGGGGACACCTGAGCACAGCATAAAACAGATGTGGTGGTCCATACCAACAATCCCAGCATGTAGGAGGTAAAAGCTGGAAGATCAGAAGTTCAAGGTCATCCTTGTACACATAATGAGAGTTCAAGGTCAATGTAGACTATAAGAAACCCTGACTCTTAAAAACAATGAAAGAGGAGGAGGTGGAAGAGGAAGAGGATGAGGAGGAGAAGAGGAAGAGAAGAAGAAGAAGACATGGCACTAAGACAATTCAATAGGCAACGAACAACTTTTCAGCAAATGCTTTTGGGAAAACTGGATATGCACTCACAAAAGAATTAAATTGTCCTAGCATACACATGGCCCTGATTTGATTCCCAGAACCGCCAAGCAAAGTAAAGGAAAACAAGAGCAAATTTCTGCAACCTTAAGTTGAGCAACGATCTCTTCTATGTGGCATGAGACATACACACACACACATAAGAACACAAATACACACACACTAAGAAAATGTAAGCAATTTGTACTTCCTCAAACTTAAAAAATGTAACAACTAAAATATGAAAAAGACAGTTACAGAATACAGTAAAGTGTTAACAAAACATGTTAGACAATGAACTTAATGTAGAATACATTTTTAAAACTTTAAGTAACTCATCAATGAAAACAAAAATAACCTAAAGGTTGTAGAGATAGATTAGGATCACTTATAAGGGATTTTGAAAATGTTCTCAAATTACATTACAGTGACGGTTGCCCAACTGTAAATGTACAGTGTTACTAAACGTCTGAAAACCTGAGAGGAGAAACATGATTTGTATTAAGCAACAACAATTAAAAAGATACAATTAAAAAGACTTGTAGAAATTCCATCCAATACTCCCAAATTTCAAGCATCATTGATTCATTCATCCATCAGGGTTGGAAAGGTGAAATTATTTAAGGCAGCTCCAAACATTCAGAAAGGTGTCCAATAAATGTGATGAGGGATTCCAAGTTTCTTGATCTGACACAGTCCTCCTGTATTAAAGCATTCATCTTCTGTCCCACAAAATCAAGCTGAGAAGAGTGGATTAGCAGAGCTGTTTCAGAGCTGTATAGAAATACATTCTTTCAGTTGTGACTATTTCCTTCAGGTGAGATGCTGAGGGCCACTGATAAAAGTTTCTTCTGCAAACCTTTATGATCTTATACTGAGCACTCTGATAAGTGGTTCTCGATAAGGTATTACAAGAGAAAGTATAGCTAAATATCTCCGAAACAAGAGTTGATAGGCTATAACAATGACAAAACAGTGAAAGAACAACAAGTCAGAGAATCTTTGATAATGAGAAAAGTTTAGAGAAGGGAGAGGAAATGCTGAGGGGAAACAAATACCTGGGAATTGTTTTTACTTATTTTACCATTCCTCCCTTTTGTCTCCTAAATAGAGTGAAAAATTGCTAAACAGTGTCAACTTATTTTTAGTTCTCTGTTCAACCAGCAAGAACATATGCTATGAAATAAAGTTTGTCCCCAAAGAATATGTTGAAACACCAATATGACAATACTGTGCAGAGTCCTCAAGATGGGATTAGTGTGCACAGAAGAGAAGGAGATCTAGATATCTCCCTGCTCTCTGCTATGAGGGAAGCAACAAGAAGACGTTTTTACCACCAACTGCAAGCCAAAAGGAAGGCCTTCACCAGACAGTGGATCCAAAACATACTGATATTGGATTTATTAACTCGAGAACTGTGAAAGATGAGTCCTTATTGTTCCTATGACGGATCTTTAGGTTGCATCCACACCTATAGACATGCCTCTGTTTGTGATATATTTATTACAGGAGCCTCACTGCAAACTGATTAAGACAAAGCCCTTTGGAATCAGATGAGTGTCAGAACCTTTTCATCCTCACAGTGCAGGAGTCCTCAAGTAAAAGAGATGAGTTCCTTGATGAGTTATCTAAGAAATAAGTACAAGCTACTTTATTTCTTTATTTATCCAATTTATAATTATGATTGGTGTTAAAAATGAATCAAAATAAAGCAAAAATGCACTTATTATTCACTGAAAATTGACAAAAGCATAACATTTTCATAAAATTTCTATGCAACAAAGAATTTGATTTCCAATAAGTTAATTTGGAAGATATAATGCAGATATAACAGTTTTTCCAAACTACAGCCCACAACCACCACTCACACTTCTGACTGTACTACCATTGTCCATGTCTAGCCTGCCTACTCCTTATTGGCTTGGCCATCCTTCAGAAGAATGTATTTATCCAGAGGAAATGCTTCAAATGTCTCTGTCATTGCTAGTAGATCCAACTGACTGACCTGAATTTCATCGTGGTCATTGTGATTGTCAACAAACACTTACTGGGTGACCCAGGAATGCTGCCCAGTATGATTAGATGTCAAGAGCTCACCCTGCTCCAATCCCAGGACATTTCAAATTAACAGAAAAATAGCTGAAATTTAGGCTTAAAAAAAAGTCAAAAATAGTAAAAAGAATTAATAATTTTCCCAGAAGTAAAAAGTTGTTTAGATTTTTCTCATTCCTTCTTATTATCAATAATCATGAGTCATTTACATATGTAAAGATATCTATTTACATACATACACTAAAGAGAGAGCTGATGATGATGATGATGATAACTGTTACGAGAGATGTAAACAACATGCAAATGTATATAATGATGTATAGAGCTAGAGAGATATTTACAGAACATCTATGAACATAGATACTTATCCAGCTCCATCTACACAGAAACAAATACAAAAATAATCTTGCTAACATCTTTTAGTATATTTAACATGAGTAATTCATAGTTTTGATTTCACTGATTAGAATCAAATGGACAACATTAAGGACTTTCCTAAAACATTGCTCCAAATTCCTAAATCAAATATGGGCTTTACGGTTACAGAGTTACAGAAATTTTGGCTAAAATCCAGACAAGAGCAATAATCCAAATGAGAATCTAAGTGAAGAAATTTCAGGGCTAAACAGAAATAGCTAAGGAAAGATGTAAGCCTTTGCTTAATTTAATTTGTAAGCCCCCACATAGTATGGGATTAGTTAACCTAATACAAACGAGTTCTTCAAAAGGTCTTTATCTTTAGCCTAAATAATGGCAGATGAGTAAGCCCAGAGAATGTAGAGATCTAAATCACTAATCAATAAAATAATTCTTCCAAGGAGTGTGCTAACACTGAACACATTTAGAACAAAATTAAACAATGGAGCAGACTGTGTTCTGAGGCTACAACCCAGTGTTACTTGGGTCATATACTGGATAAGCAATGAAAAAAAAAAAAACCCTTCAGACCTAATGTATGATGTTTTGACTACCCATTTAAGTAGTGTTCTGTTTTATTTCACATGAGATCTGTTTAAGTATTTTTCAGATGCAGAAAAATTTTGCTGATAAAAGAAAATGATGCTCCTTTTTGTGTAGGAATCCTCAGAAGAAAGCAATTAACACATACATGCGTATATGCTAGAAGATTGGGAACTTCATAGATACTGAGCAATAAGCATTTCGGAACTTAGTCCGTCTCATTTCCAAAACATGCCAGTCAGTCAGGGCCTACTTCTGATAACAATCAGGGAGTGCAGCACAAGAAGACAGAAAGGATGTAGCTGCTCCCTGTTACCAGTATGCATTTCTCTGAATTGTTGTTTTTGGTCTGTTTTCCCCAAGAACCTGGTCTGAATTCTAGGGTCTCAGTAACCAGCTTCCTTCATAAAGCATCACCTTTTAACCTTCTGTGTTTAGTTTTCCTCAAGTTTCATTTCACTGAATGACACAGCATGGAAAAGCAAAGGTTAATATCAACATACACCTAAAACTCACTAGACGGGTTGGAGAGATGGCTCAGCAGCTGTTCTTGCACAGGACTTGGGTTGGTTCCCAGCATCAACACAACAGTTCAGATAATTTTTAACTCCAATTCTATGGAGATCTGATGCCCTCTGCCCTCTACTGGCCTCCGTGGCCTCCTATCCTCACATGGCACAGATCAGCTCATACATACACACACACATACACACACACATGTACGCACACACACACACACACAAAGAGAGAGAGAGAGAGAGAGAACGAGAGAGAGAGACCAGTTTTTTTTAACTCATTAGGATCAGAAATACTTCATATTTTCATAACAGGATAGGATTGTGAGAAGCAGGGGATGAATAGCATTGCTCTGGGTTAACTCTCCAGGGGTACATGTACACTAAGGAGAAAACGAACCATCTCCAGAGCACACTGGGCATGAACTTACTTGTCAATGCCACCTAAAATTATCCTTTTTCAAGAAAAAATTCAGAGTGAGCCCCAAGAGTTCAATACAAAAGTAAGAGAGGAAAAGAGGAAACATTTTAATTCATAAGAATATCTCTACCTTGGCTCTGAATATTAGGTTACATGAAAAGTGAAATCATTTTATTGACCTTTTTTCCCCCTTAAATACTGTGATACCCTTATGTAAGGATATGTTCAGCAAAACTTAGCATCAAGCACCCACATGCAAAGAGTGAGAGGCAGAGATGCATTGGACCTTTTCTTGTAGTCTGAAAACTTTGTGGCAAGGAGACAGATTCTAAAACAAATAACTGTTAGGCAATAAATGCATATACAAGGTTACCTGGAAGCACATCAGAAGGATCTAGAAAGGGAGGCTTACCATGAAAGTGGGCACAGACAGGAATGGTATCTAGAGATCAGGTGGGCCATAGAAAACACCATGGGCTATCCCAAGATAAAGATATTTGAGCTGGTTCTTCAATTCTAGAAGGAGCTTAAAGAACATGACCAGTATTCAGAAACACAGAATTGCTGAAAACAAAAATATCTCAGACAGTGGGAGCAGAATTAGCAAACATGTCGAGGTGTAAGACAGCACTGTTTGCTTAGGGAACCAAGACAATCCAGAAGCAGATAAGTCATAGACCATATGAGATGGCATAAGAATCAGGTCTACAGAACTACCCATTCTGTCCAAAACAACTACAGGTTTAAGATTCTCAAATTCTGTGATATAAATCAGTCTACACCCACCCCACCCCCAGGTACTATTCAGTGCCTGATATTTTCATCTCTGTTAACAGTAGAGCATTTATCAGAACCTGAAAACTAGTTGGTATATGTAATACTGTCTTAATTGCAATATTATCTAAACCATAAATTAAAAAATAAAGTTTAGTAAGTTTCAATAAATCTTGTGTGCATCTATGTATGTAAAATCAAGCATGAAAGGTATTTTCCATTTTTATTAAATTCTTTTTTCCTAACTGCTAAAGGCCTAACCTCATTATAAACCCCAGGAGTATTCTATCTTTCCCACAAAAGAAAGGCGGGAGGAAAAGATAGATTTCCAAGGCCGGTTTTGCACACCAATGACAGGCATAGGTTTCTAAAGGATGGTTTCCAACCTGTTAATAGTTTTCAATACACAACAGCTGCAATCCATGAAAGAGATAAATATTCATGGCACAACGCATTTATATGTATCAAATGTATATTCATGAACAAATGGCTTTCCCTGCCTTTAATAGTGTTTGCTGTGCAGTCAGTGAAGAATGGACCAACTTTCCCCTGACTGCAACTGCTGCTCAGTCCCTGCTGCTGCCTCTCCCCAATACCAGAGCCACAGTGGATGTGAACAGAACAATAGCCAGGAAAAGAATACTCCAAGGTGCCTGGACTTTGTCTCCACTGCTTTCAGATCTGGAGGTAGCATTTCCTTGCATCAAATATGAGTAGCAGGCTTTACATGGCTGTCGACTTACTTTTCAAGAAAAGCATTGATATTCCAGCTTTGTGGAGCCATATGTGCACTGCAACACCCAAGACTGACCCTCCCCATTCAAATATGTTTTGTCACAGCACTGCCCTCCCCAAAGGGCTGCACTGAGAATACTGGGAAGAGAATTTGCATACACTACACTGAATAGCTCTCTCAGGTGACCACTGGTTGTCAAGGCCTCAATCAGTGTCCTGTACAGCACTGAGGCAAGAGAATGACAATGCAAATTATGCAACAAGAGTTCTTGCTATTTGGTAAGGTTTGAGGATGGGCTGTGCTTTGGAAAATTGGCACATTGTTTAATAAAGGTATTATTTTCTCCATTAGTTCTGCAGAAAGAAGGCAAGAAAAGAGATAGGTGTGAAAAGTGCTTTTTGTGGAACAAGAAAAGAAGTCATTACAAGCCCTTAGTGCACTGAACACAGCCTGTTAAAGTTGAAAATAAAAAGTGAATAAATGAAGTGAAGTAATGTAAGCCAGCATGCAGGTAAAGCAGCCCTTCGGCCTTGCAGAATGGGTCTTCTTGTCTCAATGTTGCCTGGCCAGACCCAACCTCCCTTTCGTGTCATAAGAACATAATTCTCATTCTAGCAGAATTGCCAGCCTTCCCCTTTCTTTCCTTTGGCAGTTCCTGGCCACTCTAGGAGGTGTGGCCTTAAGACCATTACGACAAACTGAAAAGTATGATCTAAAACTATTCCCTCCTGTATTGCCATGAAAGTACATTGTTATAAGTGAAACTGAGTTTGCAAGATTAAACTGCACCCAAGCCTCTCAGTAGATTCTATGATAAATTGTATCAAAATCTGCATTATAGCCTAGCATAAGATATGAAAAGTTTAATTCTGCATTTTAAGACTACTATTGAATATGGTGGGAGCTGGAGAGATGGCTCAGTGGTTAAGAGCACTGGGAGCTTTTGCAGAGGATCTGGGTTTGGTTCCCAGTGCCCTCATGGAGTCTAACAACCATCCATAACTCCAGTTCCAGGAGAATCCAACACCCTTTTCTGGCTTCCATACATACGATATACTTACATCCACGAGGCAAAGTACTCATACACATAAAATAAAAATAAATAAAATATGAAAAAAAAAAAAAACAGATTGCATATGGGAATAGGGACAGGAGAGGAGGAAGCACCTGTCTGTTGGGCCAGTTTCTGCAGTGCTATAATCACAGCTTCATCACAGCTATAAATGGTCTGGATGAAGTCATACCTCCCTATAAAAACGGTTCTGGACTGAAAATATAATTTCAGTATAAGAATGATCACTAATTTTATCTTTGATTGTATTTTGAAAATTAAACCATTCTGGAGGAAATATTCTTGAGATTTCTATAATTACACAGAAAATGTTCTCTGAAAGGTGGTGCATCCTTACAGACCACAATGAATTCCCCAGTGCCCTCCCACGCCTGGTCACAGAATCTGAGGCATATTATTATCTTCTTTTTCCTCTATCTCAATGAAACAGTTTGTGTCAGGTTGTCAGGTTTTTCTATGTTAGCTTTATGTACTATCCTTTTCCTACTGAGGAGGAATTTCCACTGCAGATCAATACACATCCAATCCTTGGTCACTTCATCTGAATTGGAAGTCATATGTAAGGCACAGGAACTGGTCTCATTTGGTTCATTCATGGATTTGAATCGTTTGCCTCTTCCTTTCCCATGCCTACTTTAATACTACTCACTATCAAGTCAATCTCCTCTCTAAAAATAGTTTTTAGAGGAGTAGAAAAAGAAAAAAACAAATGCACTTGCCACACACATAGAATGCAGTTCACTAAGTGCTCCTGGAGGCAAGTGAAAGGGGCTACAGACTTCAGAGAGTTTAAGACGCTTGCTCAAGATCCCACAAGAAAGCCCAGGGTTGAATCCAACTTTCTCAGTCTCTTAAGACTCTGCATACTTTATTTTTGAAGCTCAAGGACAATTTTATTAGAGTTTAAAAGAAAAAAGAAAGCACCCCAGGGTAGGTAAGCTGTAAATCTCAGCAGCTGCTGAGAGGAGGAGAGTGGAAAACAGAGGGAAAAGGCCACGCCACTTGATCCGGTGTGGAAGCAGACACCTGGAGGACAGGCAGCCACGTGGTGGGTCAGGGCTATAGAGAAAGAGTAAGGAAGCCCAGAGTTTTAGGGACAGCATCTGCATGCTTTTATAAGAAATATTAACAGGTGTGCCCAGCCCCCCATGGCTTCCCACTGCCCAGGCTTTCAGGATAACAGGAGGGCAAGGATGGGGGCTGGAGAGATAGCTCAGTGGTCAAGAGCATAGACTGTTCTTGCAGAGAACTCGGTTCGAATTCCAGCACCTACATGGTGGATAACAACTGTCAGTAACTCCAGTTTCAGGGAATCTGGTGCCTTATTCTGTCCCCCATAGGCATTGCATAACGTGGATTGCACTTACGCATATGTTGACATACCACTCATACATATAAAATAAAATAAATTTTAAAAGAGGAGGATAAGAAAAGAAACGAAAAACAGAATGGAGCGTTATGGTGGGGATGAGGCTGACCACAAGCCAAACACTGTGCTAGCCTCTTTCATGTACTCTAGGAGAGCCTAGAACTCATCGACAGCCTATAACCTTAGCACGCTGAAAATAAGCAGCAGTCAGGATAGCTGTCATTCCTGAGCCCTTATATCTAATAAGCACCCCACCCAAGACTGAAAGTTCAGCCCTCTTTCCTACCCTCCAATGAAAGTTGACCTTGAAGCAGACACGGTGTCCTGACTTCACAGTGATGGAAGAATAAGTACCTTTTTCCAGACACTGAAAAGCAATCGGATGTATCTTTTTTTCTCCAAATTCAGAACAATAGTTCAACTAAAAAAAATTCTAAAAAGATATAAACCGACATTTAAAAGTACCAGACGTGTTCCTTAAGAAAAAGCAAGGCACTCAGGCCTTTAATCTACCAGGACTAAAAGTGCTCTGTGAGACAGGGATCCTGCTCTCCCAACACCCCTGAAAAGTTACTGCCCACTGCGTTCAGGGCAACCAACAAGGGCAGTTGTCTGGGGAAGAGCCAGAACTGGGGATGTAGATCCAGCTTCTTTCTGCCTCTGTAGCTGGAATTGGGGCCATCTAATATCACTCCAGTGGAAGGCATCTTTGTAAGTGCTGAATCTGGACTAGAAACCCAGGGTATCCAGGGGCTAGATCAGCTAAAGTTTCAATGGAGAGATGTGAACTTCATTACATGAAGTGTGTGGCTATGTTTCATGAAGAGTTCACTACTTTACCCTAATATATCATGAACTGGAACTAAACAGTGTTGATAGGGAACCTGAACATCAGCACATGCTGAGAGCTGAAAGCTTGTTTCTATGATTAAACAGCAAAAAAGGATTTTTTATATTATATGTATATATTTATGTATATATGCTAGTCTTGAGGAAATTCCATAGAGGTTTTGTAAATACACACACACACACACACACACACACACACACACACACACATATATATATATATATATATTCCATGGAATTATGCTAAAACAAACACAGTGATAAAAATATGATTTCTTCCCGAGTCTGGAGCTGGGAGGCATTTCTAGTTAGGGACAGGCCTGCACTCTTGGAATATAAACTCTTTTGACAAAGGCTGGCACAGGTGTTTATTCACAATGGAGGTCACTATGACCTCCTAACATTTATGGCTACAAAGGCTTAAGGAGCTGATGTCAGCCTTCTCATCTGATCTTCCCACTCCATGCCACTCCATGTTTACAAAATCCCATTGTTAGGGAGCAAAGCAAACAAACAGCTCTTCACCTAGGCCGTCCTTGATGCAAGATTTTCTGGAGCAGCTGTGTGAGGTGGGTGCTGACAGCTATGTTCTGGAAGCCCAGCCCCCATGTTTGTTTTGAGCAGGGCCTGGATATCCAGCGTCAGAGGCAGTTAGGAAGGCATCAGGTATCAGAGCAAGAGGTGTTGAAACGATATTGTAAAACAAAATACACTGTTTACTGTATATATGAAAGGTCTTGTACATTCAACATGAAGAAAAATAAAAGCAGTTAGTTACTCCATGGGAAGGCCCTCTTGAAAGTATAAGAAAATATCCCTTTCATCCATATATTGTAGATTTCACAGAATTTGTAAACCCAGAAGGACTCCTATTTAGAATCCAGTACCCCACCTGGCCTTACGTTCTTGGGTATGTGCTTCCTTTATGTTTCATTTAATTTTTAACCTCAACAAATTCTACTTTTACTTATATAAATGTGTGCTTTACATCAGGATGTTGTTGCTGTTTGAAAGACTCCATTTACCATTATTTGAAGGAGATATATTCTCCTTCAGGATTCCTGTCAAGAATGAAGTTGATATGGTTTTGTTTCTCCAAAGCAGGAGTCACTTTGAGATGGATGTAGCCAAGTTCTTTCCCAACACAAACATTATATGTGCTTCAACTTTTTTTGAAATGAATTTTGCTGTGAATTTGAGAACCACGTCTGGTTCTTAAAGGACTCTCACTTTATTTTATCCCCCCCCCCCCTCACTAAAATCCTGTGAGACAGTGATAGTACCATCTAGGAGGTGTTAGATCTGAGGTTTGAAATCTTCCTGATCCTAAAACCAGCATTCCCTCAAGAGTCCATGTTGCTGTCCAATAGTATTCATTGATTCTCCCCGCATTCCCCAATATCCCCAACCAAACATGTGGCCAGCTAGAGTATACAGACGATATTCTAAAGAACAAAGGCAGAAAGGCACTGGCTAGGAAGCAAAATTCCAAGATTTTAACATACACACACACACACACATGCACACACGTGCATGCATATACTGTACTGAGAAACCTTGTAGAACAGGAAGGAAGGAGAGAGAAGAGTGAGGGTAAAGAAGAGGACAGAAGAGGACAGGTACTACAGTGTATTTTGAAATGCAGGTCAGTGAGAATGACCTTTTCAGACTTCACAGGACTCCCCAAGGCTTCGGATTTTTGTTATTGTTGTTTTAAGTCTTATAGAAAAGAGGAAGGGGAGATTTCCACAGGTTACAGAATTTTGTTTTGGCAGAGCTGAGCTGAGGAGCAACTGGACTCAAATGAGAACAATGCCTCTGGTTCACAGGGTCAACAAAGTGGAATTGCAGGGATTACAATGAAAAGGGAACCGGATTTGATGATTCTTAGACCAGACCGGGAGAAGAAAATGATCACTCAGTTCTAAGAATAATATGGAACAGTTGACAGTATCTGAATCTTTTTATGTTCCCCAACTGTTTTACACATACATCTGCTAATTAACATAACCTTCAACAAATCCCATTAAATATGTATTATGACTCAGTTTTCTAGTTAAGAAAACTGAGACCCAGAGAAGGGATTTTCTCAGTTACGTAGGAGCCACATCACCCCTCTGTACAAGCTCTCCTGCACACACCTTTTCTTTATGATGTTGTCGTTGAGCTTCTTTTATTTCACAGTGACTGAACCTCAACATGCATTGTACCACTGAGCTATTATCTCCAGCCTATGTTACATTTGTGCTTTTGAGACAAGATCTTGAGCTCACCCTATGGTCCAGTCAAGTCTTGAACTTGACTGTGCCTCAGCCTCAGAAGGAGCTGGAATTATAAGCCTGTGCCACTAGGTTAAACTAGTTAAACCATTCTTTAAAGGAGTGTTCTGAATTGCCTATCTTCCATCTACTATTTAAGATGGTAATTTGGGTTTCCTTCCCTCCAGCCCTCAACAGGACACATGTAGATCTTTCTGAGGCATCACCAATGACCTCTTATCTTCCAGTTCCTGTGACCTGCTTTCATTCCTCATTCTATTTCCTCTCCCTGAAGTGTTTCATAATATTTACATAGTCTTTGCTTGAGAAGGTGAGGATTGCTCCGAACCTTGTTCCAATTTGCCCACCATCTTCTTAGCTGATTTAGCCACTTCTTACATTTATGGGCAGCTAGAGACTCTGTCCTTCACCCTCTTCCTTTCTGATTCCGACTGTACAAGGAGAGTCTCAATAAAATATGGGGTGTACAGTATTTATGGATGGTAATCGCTTGGAATAATCTTTCAGTTATTCATATGTTCTCCCCAGATTCTGGTTGTTAGGGGTTGAGTATGAAGCATGCCCCACAGGCTTGTGTTTGGTCACATATTTCCTAGTTGGTGATACTCTTGTGGGAGATTATGAAACTTTTGAAATGCAAGTCAGAGATGTAAGACATGGGCTAGTAGGGGCAAGCATCAATGGTTATGGCTCAGCCCTGCTTCTGGTCCTGCTCTCTGCATCCTAATCTTTCAAGATGCGAGCAGGCTGTACCCCATGCTCCATTACCATGGACTCTGCCTGCCTTCCCTGGAATAATGGGCTGAAACTATGAGCCAAAGTAAATCCTCCCTCCCTTAAGTTGCTTATGTTAGGTATTATAGAAAAACTAATATACCAGTCTTCCTGATACTTCTCACTTTCCTGGGGGGAAAAAAATCAAGAAATGCACTAGCCCCTGCCTCAGTGCCTAGTGAATTCAATCAAAACTATCTGAGAAGACAGAGATCATTCTTGCTCCTCTACTCCCAAGAGCAATGCCTCCTTCCCTCTTATTTCCAAAATGGATATTACTCAAAGAACCATCTTTCCTACCTGAAAAAAAAATCCTTAAATGGCTGTGCTGGTTAGTTATTGTCAAACTGACACAAACCAGTCACCTGGGAAGAAGGGATGTCAATTGAGGCATTCCTGCCATCATACCAGCCTGTGGGCATGTCTGGGGGGCATTTTCTTGGTTGCTGGTTGATGTAGGAAGGCTCAGCCCACTGTGGGTGGTGCCATCCCTGGGCAGGTAGACCTGGGCTCCGTAACAAAAGCAGCTGAACAAGTCAGGGGAAGCAAAGCACTAAGTGAGTTCAGCTCCTGCCTCCAGGTTTCTGTTCAAGTTCCTGTCCTGACTTCCTTCATGATCAACTGTGTCCTGGCAATTGTAAGATGAAATAACCCTTTCCTTCCCAGATTGGATTTGGTCAGTGTTTTGTCACAGCAAGAAAAACCAAACTAGGACAATGGCTTATATTAAATATAATGGAAAATGGAACCGGAGACTGAGAAAGAGAAGAGAGAGGTAATGGCAGAGACAGTGCGTGTTTTGAGAAGTAACATGGGAAAAAGACACAAAGGAAGATATATCCTGGGACGGACACCGATCTGTACACGATATAAAGCAAGTGGGAACCAAAGCTGAACAGTCCAGCATGCTCTGGTGGCTGAAGTAATGTGTCATACCAGGAACTGAGACAGGTTTGAGTGCTTTACAAGGTTTTACAAGGGAGAAAGGGGTGTTCAGTGGTGACTTTGGGGTATATAAGCATGATTTTTCTTTGGTTGTCACCATTTAGAAATGACAATATATGCGCTAGCTGATTATTGGCACGTCAAAAAGTATAGATCATTAGACAGTCCACTGAATGGTAAAACCACTATCTGTTGGGTCATGCACCTTGCTGAGAAAGAACTCTAGACGTACTACGTCTCATATCCTTCCCAGTAATCCTATGTAGCAGGTACAAGAATTATGTTCCTTTTGCAAGGAAGACAAGAATCTTGTTAAGAAAAAAGAACAGGGATTGTACTTAGGATCATCTGATACTAAAGCCAACACTCTCAACTAATGTTATTGCACATCTAAATGTGATGACCGACATCATTTATCATCAGGAAAATATAAATTAAAACTACACAAGACACCAGTCTGAACCCTATAGAACAACTGTAATCACATGCGTGCGTGGAATGGGAACCTCTGAAACTCTTAAGGGTTGCTGATGATAGCACAAGCAGCCAGAAACTCAGTGAAAGAAAGTTTGGCAGTTGCTCAGCTATTTAAATGCACATTTGTCCTTTGGCTTCAACATCTCTCCTAACATATTTACCCTGGAAAAATAAAATTATATGTCCACACAAAAATCTCTATAACAATATCCATAGTGGCTTCAATTGTGATAGTCCCTGGCTGGGAACAGCTTAGGTGTGAAAAGAATGAAAAAGCAAATGGCAGTGTGTTCCTTTAATAGGATATTTAGAAATACAAAGGAAGAAACTGTGAATAAACCCAATGACATAAATGCATCTTCCAGAGATTGCATTTTGAACAAAAGCCAGGCACGAAAGTGTCTTTGCTGTGTGATTCCATTGCTATAAAATTCTCAATATGGGAAAGCTAAGCTATGGATTTTCAAGAAAGAAAAAAAAAATCAGTGGCTCCTTCTTAGCATGATAAGAAGGGCTGACTTCAAGGTGATTCAGGGGAACTTTCTGAGGTGACAGAAAGGATTTTGTATCTTGATGAAGTGCGGGTTAAATTACGATGTGCATTAGTCAAGACCATGCAGTTAGGAACACTGCATTTTAGTGGGCATGAATTTTACCTCCAAAAGACTAAAGAAATAAGAGGCGAAGGAATTACTCAGTTGTAAAGTGATTGCTGTGCACATACAGAGACCTGAGTTTGATCCTCAACCCCTATGTACCTGGGCAACTGGATGGGCATCTTCAATCCCGCTAGTAGGGAAACTGGAGACAAGAGGATTCCTGGAGATAGCTGGCCAGTCATACTGGCCAGATCTACCACCTCTAGGTTCAATGAGACATTCTGTCTCAAAAATTAAAGTAGAAAGAGACTGAGGAAGACACGGAACTTCAACTTCTGGCCTCCACTTACACACACACACACACACACACACACACACACACACACACACACACACACAAAATAGCTAAGTGAGGAAATGACCAAAAAATGGGAGAAGGTGGAAGGTCAGAGGAGACCTGGAGACAGACCAGGCATGCAGAATGTTGGTAACCGTAGGAATCAGGTGACCAGTACAGGAAGAGTCATTCTATGTCATTTTATGTTGGAATGTTTCCACAATAAAAATTCAAAGAAGTATCAAATTCTTAGTCATCTGTTTGGATAATTAAGACACAAATGAGTAGCTGATTGAGTCCAGGGTCCTGTACAAAAGGGCAGTCTGCTCATATTCCTTACTTTCTGAGAAATTTCGATGTACTTTCCATTCTCTGACCTAGAGAATAAAGTGGGAGCTCCTCAGTCTGTCTCCTGAGGTCATTTCTACCATTAGATATATTCCTCAAGCTCTTTTAGGTACACAGTTGGCTGTTCTTAATACAATACCAACTGCAGATTGAAAATATTAAAAAAGACTGGATATGATATGGATACTGCAGATATACTGAACATGTCATTATTCCCTATAAATACAGCATAATAGCCATATGGCAGTTATATTATGAAAGATATTGTAAGTACTCTAAAGATAATTTAGTCTGTAGGAGGATATTTCTAGGTTATATACAAATGGTACATCATTTTCTATAAGGGACTTGAACATGAGTAGATTTTGCTGCCTGTGTCGAGTCCTGGAAGCCATCCCCATATATTTATTATTCATCTCTCTGAGGGTCATTATCTCATTTTAGAGATTAAAAATTTATTTCCTTGCAGAAACCCAAAGCAGCGTGGATAATAAAAGTCAAAGTCTGTACGAAACTCGAGTTTTAGGCTTCTCAGACTTTTCTATGTGCACTATTGTTAGAAGATTCCTAACACAGTCCTCATGTCTCCACTCCATGAGCACCTGCCTGCTATGACACCCTCCACTTGAGCGTGTGAGTGTGAGTGGGGCCGAGGCATTCTATTGAATGTCACTGGTTACTGTTCATTTTACTTGGGGTTTATCGAAAAGTAGACTCTCTTAGGCAGGTCTACCTAATCAAGTGAGAGCTTCAAGAGAAGCTTAAGTATCAGATAGATGGCCGTTGATTGGTCTCAAAGATACAGTAAGCTAGCATCGTATACCACAGTTTACAGAGGGACCAAGCGGTTATAAGGATTGAAGAGTGATTTTGTGAGCTTCAGAGACTTCCAGTCCTCAGCTGGCAACCAAATGTTCATCATGCAACTTCAACTGAATTTCACCAACAATCATGTGAGCTCTAAAGAGGTCTCTGAGACTCAGATGAAATTATCCAGTCAGATGTGGTGACATAGTACTGGAATTCTTGCACTTTGGGGGTAGAGACAGAAGAATCTGAAATTCAAGGCTAATTTGAAGCCACCCTGAGCTATATGAAAGAAAGAGAGAGAAAGAAAGAAAGAAAGAAAGAAAGAAAGAAAGAAAGAAAGAAAGAAAGAGAGAGGAAGGGAGGAAGGGAGGGAGGGAGGGAACAATAAGCCCAGCTAATGCCATAATTTCCATGTGAGACCCAGAGCTTGAGGGCCCAGTTAACCGGCATCCTGACTCCTGCAGGTTATTTCAAGCCCCTGAAAGTGCACCGTGCAACCTTGTGTTTGATGGCAATAGAAGTGAATGTACAACTTTTCTTCTCATCCCATTTCTCTCAATGTTCCAAGCACTCTGAACTTCCCTCTCTTTTAGTTCCCTGATTAAAACATTCCATGCTAAGTTTCTGCAAGTACTCTTCACTGTACCTGGAATCTCTGGCCTTTTACTTTCTTTCTTTTATTTTTAATGAGATTTTACTCATCTGTGAAGACCAGCTTAGTCTTTCTGCTGGAGGCTTTGTCAACACTACAGAGTCCATTCCACTCCTGCTCAATATACCCATTCTCTCTCTGTCTGTCTGTCTGTCTGTCTCTCTCTCTCTCTCTCTCTCTCTCTCTCTCTCTCTCTCTTTCTCTCTCTCTCTCTCATCTTCTCTCTTCTCACCATTCTGAGTTAATAAGAACTTGTAATCACGTCCATATCACTTAAACTAAGACACTGCTTAGAAACAATGAGCCACTGAGCCACTCCATAAATAATGTGTTCATGTATATTCTGTTTTAACTAAAAAAGCTTCTGGAATGTTTTCCGTATTTATCTCCAGGGCTTTGTATAACTGCTGTGGACAATGAATATGACATGTTTCCTGTCTCTTCTCAGAGTAATAAGAGTTGTACACCAGCAAATATTACCAAAAAAAAAAAAAAATTATCTGTGTCAAATAAGGTCCATTGCGGGGGGCCAGGGTACTCAGACTCAGACTCAGAGAGGTAACTATGGTTCTCGGAATGGGATCCCTCTATCTCTACCAGCTTTACTGTACATTTTACAGAGCACATTTTCCCCATCATTATCAAGGAGGGGGGATCAAGAAAGTGAAGAAAATGACAGGTCTTATCTTTCATGTAGCTAAAGTGAGTACACATTCCCAACCATCTGTTACGGTTGGTGAGCTAAACATTTGCCTGAAATTCATGAAAACGATTAAAGGGGCAAGCGGGTTGCAGAGCAGGTAAGGGCGGTTGACAGCATCAGCTTCCCTCCGAGCCTCCATGGGGCAGGTCTAAGAGGGACTGACACAGTCTTGCTGGATGTGGTGTGTGGTGCCACTCACAGCAGCAGCTCAGCTGCTGTTGCTGTGAAACGTGAGGAAACAGTCCTACCACTGCTGATGTCAACATGCTCAGCATGTGGCCAGCTTGCACTGTAGTCACACGCCCGCATCCTGTGCTGTAGGCTCATGCTAATTCTCCTTCCAAGAGATACATCAAAGAGGCCATGTCTTATGTTTTCAAAAGACGTCGGCTATTTCTTAGCAGAAAGAGGATGTGTGTGGGGGTTCTGCAGAAGTCTACCAAATGTGAGCCAACCTCATTTTCCCTGATGCTTGGAAGCCTGGGCCACAGAACAAACAGTAATTCTACACATTAAATCATTTGGTATCAATTAAACACTCTTCTGTTCGAAGGAATCTCATCTACTTAGTTTGAACCATCAGCATTCGAATAAACTTTGAGAGTTGCCCAGTGTTCATGAATATCGAAGTCGACTTTAACTTTAAGCCAATTAACATTTTGTTCTGACTGATTCTCAGATCTTGCAAAATATTGTGGGTATAAAGTTGTGATTGTTTGACTCAGCTCCGTGCTTTCTAACTTTTTCCACTTTTTTTAGCAGGCTAAAATAGTAATCAGCCGAGGGTATCAATGCAGGACCTCATAATCAGCTCTTAATTTTAAACTGGACTCTTTAGTTCTGGAGGGGAAGAGAGAAAAGAAAAGCTGGTAAAAAAAAAAAATGGAATTGAGTCAAGGCTCTGGGGTCTGGAGAAATTTATTCTGCTTCTCTAGTTTGAAACATCACTTCTGCTCGTGTGACTTTGAGTCACTTATGGCCCAAATCTGAGAGATCTTAGTCATCTTGGGTCATAGCTACCTCACTGTCAGAAGTGACAACACGTTAGTGACACTGACGTGGCTTGGCAACATGTTTCCATGTTCAGAAGTAGAATGGGCCCAATGTTCCTGATCTGCCTCAGGCCTATACTGATGTTTCCTCACCAGAGTCAAAGTTCCTTAAACTTGGCTGAATTTTTTTTTTCAGACCTCATATTGGCCAGGTACCTTAATTTCCTAGAATAACATACTGTACAGAATTGGAGCTACATATCAGAAGTGATGTGTCAAGACATCAACTTCCCAACATAGTGCTCTCCATTTCAGCTGGTAGACGCTTAAGAAGCTACCATTGATTTTCTTATTAAATGCAGAGACACACAGTTTGTAAAGATATGCTCAGGATTGTATGGTGTCAAGAATGGTCTGTTTCTCTTCTACTCATCATGATGTTAGCTTTTTCAGCATGATTTTTATACTAAATCATGATCTGACCAGAGCATATGCCAGCAAACAGGGTGAATAGAGGTATGTAAGAAGCAGAAAATTCCTAATTTCTGCAAGTTAGTTTCTAGAACCAATCAGCTAATCAATAAACACTGAGAAACTTTCACCCATTAACATTAACATCCCTTCAGAAAGCATGCACACCAGGTGATAAAACATTTCAAATTCCTCAAAGGTGGTGGTTGTATGCTTGCTATGGTTCAAAATTTAGAAATGCTCTTGCTTTTGTTTCTAAAGTTATTTGCTTGGTTGTATTCTGTCTATACTGCTGTGTCAAATGAATTAAAGTGAATAAATGAAATACTGTGTGGTTATAAAGTGAAAATTCTCTAAATCTAACCGAATGGAAAAAAGAAATCAGTATGATTAAGTGTATTAAATAGCTATTATATTAAGTCAAACCAACTATTTCTGCAATTCTTTAAGGAAATAACTAAATGCATAAATAAATAAATAAATAGCACAAAAAAATACAGGTAGATCACCAAAGACCATTCTAGTAAAAGAGATTTAATTGAGCACTCCATGACTGCTCTTTAAATCTCTGAAACCGGACACTCTATATTTGATTTTTATACTTTGTAGAGTCTTGTGCTTATTTTCAGGGTCACAAAATATATAAAAAAGACATTAGCACTAAGCAGAAATTTTATAATTTTTATTGATTCCAGAATTTCATACAATGTATTTTGATTGCATTCAGACTCCCTGCCTCCTCCCCTGCCCCTTCCCACTCACCCCAATTTCATGTCCTCCATTACTATCTATCTTTTTATTTATTGACTTATCTATTTAGTTATCTATTCCAATCCCTTGGTGCCCTAGCAATGCTGGTTGGGGGCCCATGCCCTAGAGTCTGGTCAACCCATGAGGTGTCATACCAGTACGAGAAACTGGAAAGTCCACTCTCCAGTCTCTCAGTATCTTTAGCCATCAGGGAAATGCAAATTAAAATGGCTTTGAGATCTCATCTTACCCCTGTCAGAATGGCTAAGATCCTAAAGACAAATAATGACAAATGCTGACTGGCAAGGATTCGGGGAAAGGGCTGCTCTAAGAGTTTTGAAGTGGAACGTCAAAATCAGGTGAACCTGCTAAAGTTCTAGGTCTCCAAGTTAGCAATTGTTTCTGAGTGTTATTTTTCTCATCTGGAGAATTAGGACTGTCAAATTTATTTTCTTAAGAGTTATTTGGGTCAGGATTGGGAGAGGGGGGTGTACATAGTTTGGGGTGTGAAAAAGCCACATCATGGAAAGTATTCTGTAAGGGGCTTTCATGAAATGTCAACGTAATATAAGAAACAAGAGCTTCCTCATGGACTAACTGTAGATAGACTTCTGAATACAGTCTCAAGATAAACTGGTAGAGTAAGTAACATGCTCTGTGCTGTGTAGGTAAGTCAGGGAGCTAGAAGCACATTCTGTATTAGAGAAAAGAAGTTTTAACCACCATGCCAACACCCTGAGAAAGCTCACAGAAGTTTCCATGCTGTTATGGCTTGAATGTGAAATGCTCCTGACACCGTCATGTGTTTGAACACAGCTGATAGTACTGTTTCTGGTTGTTGTAGAAATTTTGTGACTGTAGCCTACCTAGAAGAAACAGGTTACTGGAGGTCGGCCTTGAGAATTACAACTATATATATCTGTGGTTCTGGCCCAACTTCTTGTTTCCTGATCTATCAAGAAGCAACTGAGCCATGCTACAAGTTTCCACACCACAAACCAAGCTGTCCCAGCTTTCACGCCTTCCCTTGCATGAAGGACTGACAGTCCCTTAACCAGGAGCCAAAACAAATCCTTTCTGCCTTAAGTTGCTTCTGCTGGGTAGAGGCAGGAAAAGTAATACACATGTGACTTAGATCTCCTGTCAGATGTGACAGGATCTACAGATCCACAATAAACAAGCACTCTGGCTTATCCCTCACCCAGCCCACCGAAATAAAAGGAACAAATAAAGACTTTCCTATGTTAGTCTGGGTTCTCCAAAGAAACTGGATCAATAGCATATGTGAATATAGAAGATTTATTTTAAGGAATGGTTCATGTAATTATGAAGTTTGGTAAATCCAGTCTCTGCAATGCAAGCCAGCAGGCTTCAGACACAGGGAAGAGCTGATGCTGAAGTTCAGGTCAGAAGATTGTCTGCTGGAGAATTTCATCAGGCTTTTTCTAATAAGAGAATTATCTATTTGATTGAGGCCTAGTCACATCATGGTGAGTGATGTGCTTTATTCAAAATCAACTTATTTAAATGCTGATTTTTCTTTAAGAATAGCTTAACATAAACATCTAAAATAATGACTGACCAAATGTCTGGGTACCATGGCTAAACCCTGCTGTCATACAAATTAATCATCACATATATCATTACTTCCCCAGAAGAAGATAAGAAGTACAGTGGTCAGGATTTGAAGCTTCAGGACGAGGCAGAAATGGGCTCAAACCCTGACCTTTCAACACATCAGCTCTATGAAAATTATACAAGCTTCCTAGATATTTACGAAAGGAACCAAGAGATCCACAGTATAAGGCTCTTAGTATTGATGAAAGAATAAAGTTATGCATTGGAGGCCCTTGGCATCGAATCATGCCTGGCAGGCAGTGTATGTTCAAGAACTGATGAAGCATTCTTTCCTAGTGAAAAGAAAATAAGAAATTTAGTTGAGAGAGGATGAGGGCAGAAGATTTGCTAGTTGGCTCATGGCCCATCTCAAATTGTATTTCCTCTAAGTAGTGGGTTTATTTTACCGTGTTAAAATAAAATAAATAAAATGCTCCATTTTCCACTTTTAAAACATGCTTCCCACCCAGTTCCTCTTCCTGTGATTTTCCCTGCTTGTCTGTCCCACACTGCTATTTTCTTTTGCACATTTTTTTGTCACATTGAATTGCCAGGTGTAGGTCAGGAGATGTCACAGGCATAACAAAGAAAAGGAAAAGCTTTTTGTGCTTCTATTCTTGTAAGCTCAAAAATTACTCACTGTTTTTCCATAAAGGGGCCAAGTAGGTAAGCCATGCAATTGAACTTCTTCAAAGGAGAATTTAAATGGGAATGTTGATTAAAGTCATTGGAACAGAAATGTATGAGTGCAGCTTTCAAAAGAGCTATGACCGCTCTCTCCACATGCTTGTCATTGGACCCATAAATGCACACACATGCATGCACAACTCATCTATTACTGCAGAATACCCTAGGTGAGAGATGTTTCTAGAGGAATAAATAAATAGCTCCCACTGCCTGCTAAGCGCCAGATGAAATCTGCAAGGAACCATTCCATACCCCAATTTATTTCCTCAGAAAAATATGACAGACAGACTATAAGACAGGTTGACTTTAACCAAGCTTACTGTAATTTCATATGAATTTGGACATTGCTCCTAGATTAGGTATTTTGGTAAACACATCATGATAATTCTTACTAACCATGGAGCATAAAATAACAGCACCTACAGTATTAAGAACAAAGACTACTGGAACATCTCATAATGATAGAATTCTGGGGTCTGAGCCATAAAAACACTTGTGTTATTGTGTTGCGTAGTTGAAAGATCACTGGATGAGCCTGGGTTCCAGTGCTTGATCTTCTATTCACTGCTAATTGTAAATATGTCAGTTAACCTTTCTGGAGTTCACTCTTCATTTTAGTGTCAGGATCTTTGGTATCTTTATTTGAAAGCACTTTAGAAAACTAAAGTAGGCTGGCAGAACTGGTTTAAAGTAGTAGCTAGTATATATTGTGTAGTTAGTAAACACCAGGTACTCTGATTGTGTTTCTTACTTAATTTCACATCACACTGAGAGAGGAATTATTATATTCTTAGGACAGATGAATAAACTGAAGCTCTTAGAGATAAAGTAGCTGAACAGGTTCAGTGCCGGGATAGCTACTAGAATCAGACTTCAAATCCAGTCATGGCAGCTGCAGAAGTTCATGCACTAATCTCTACCACCTTCAGGTTAAGGATTTAAGGGATTGCTAAACTTGGAAGGCCTACCCTGGCCCATTTTGCCAAGATTAGACTGAAATCAAGTGCCGAAGTGGTAGAGACAAGGTGTTTCCTCAAACATCCGTGCCAATGCCTTCTTCTCTGAAGGGAGACAGTGACCAAAGGGAAAATATCATTTAGAAGTGTCAACCAGAAGATATCCAGATATCCAGATCAGAACATCCCATATGTGCATTACAAAGCAAATTGCAGGGCAGATGGGCACAGAACATGGAAAGTGGGATAAGATAGAGAGCTCAGAAGAGATGAGGAGTTTGTTGGTCCACATTTTCCCAGTGTTGTTCTAGAAGCTTCTGGAATTCTGAACCAGTGGCTAGAGTTCAACAAGTTGAGAGGACCACTGTGAGCTTTTCACTGGAGCCAGAATCCACACCCGTGGCTGACTAGAACTTTGAGACAGAAGATAGTCAACTCTTCCATGCTTAGATCATGAAATGGGCCATTGTTTTTCCCTTCTGGAAATACTGTTTCAAATCCTTTCAATACTTACCTGCCATCACAGATACAAGAAATACTGAGAGCAGTAATGAGGCAATGCTTTTAGAATTTTCCTGACAAGCTAAAAAAGAAAAAAATCCAATGACAAATGATTATCTGTGCTACACCACTGGACCGTAGAAGATTTGAACTGACTGAAATATTTTTGATTTCCTTTTCTATTTGCTTTTTGTAGGACTAGGCAAGGGCCTTGTACATGCCCAGCAATTGCTCTACAGCACAGCCACATCCTCAGCGTTGAACTAGTTAAACCTTTTATATTGTGAATGACACTTATAGCTACTAACTACTAATGGTGTCACTGACTGGCTCTTAGTATTGACCTTCAGCCAATATAGCCCATTTAGTGCCTTGGCAAGTTCATTTTGGAAATGTCTATATTCTACACGCAGGTCAATAAAACATAACACTCAAAGAAAGAGCAATAAATATCTGTTTTACTCTTAAAATTTAGGACATATGCAGTCTGCAGTCTGACTAACATGTTATATGAGGAAGGGGAAAAAGAGAGAAATAATCAGATAACTTACAATATAAAAACACACTTTAAAAACATTTTAGCAAATGCTAAAATCCTGAGGAAAAATAAAGGACTTGTATTTGAACTGTCCATTTATTAATTCAATGTTTAAATCACTTTTTATAGTTCTATCTTCAAACATAAGTACAAAAACAAGGTAGTCAAACAGCATAATAAACAATACTGTTGTAATTCACAGTTTCACATGGCAACATTGCCATAGTCAGCCTCCTTCTTTTGCTGAATTCTAATTTAAGACTATTAGATGGCACAGGGCCTGATGACCAGAAACTGGGTTTAAGTCAAACTGACCCAAGTCTGTAATCTTAAATCTTCTGACAGAGGAAAATAAGTGTGGTAACCATTATGACAACTCACCAAAAATAGCAGAACTATTCCTTCTATGTCTATCACCATCCTGATAGAGGGCAGTCAGTGAGCACTGTCCAGTATTTACTCCCTGGGGAAGGACTTCTACTTGGTCACATCTGCAGTTCTGTCAAAGTGACAGTCTTCCCATGCATTCAAAAGGCATAATGACAACAACTAGTGTCTATGAAACTCCTAGTATAGGTGGGCAGTGACATACATCTTTCCATGTAATCCTCAAAAAATTTTAGGAAGAAATTTGTCTCCTCATTCAACAGATGGGTAAACTGAGGTCTCATGAATTTACATAACTTATTTAATAGTGGTTCCTCTCCCATAAGGATCATATTAATCATTCCTGTATTCCAAAGTAAAGCATGTAATAGTGTAAAACTTAGAAGTTTACTGTCAAACAATGGGATGGCTCATTCACTGATGTGTTAACACCTATTTGTGATTTTAGAGAAGGTGAAAAATAGTTCTGATAAAGCAGACAGGACAGTAAACCTCTCAGATATATACTTTGATATGTTGCCTGGGAATGCTGAGATTCCAAAAATACATTTTAAAGAAAACTTTCCGGCTACAATGTAAATAAAATACCCTGTGAGTTGAACCTCTGCATTCATTAAATGCTCATTACTCACTGAATGTAAAAGAGAAAATAATTGAACATGTTTTTCAATCAGAATTAAATGACAGAATGGGCCACACATTGGTAGGGATTTGCTATTCACAGAAAGCCAGACTGACAGGTTACCACTGCATAATAGAATCTGTGTCCAAGATGCAATTCCGATGCTTAGAGTCCTCTGTCTTAAACCTCGATGCTTTTCCCAGGAGCCCTATAACAAGATGGGTTTTTTTCCCTCTTTGACAAACCTAAAGGGTTATAAAAAGGGACTATGAACCATGTGCCATTTAAAAATAACATTTCTGGCCAGTTTGACATGAAATATGTCATCTCACATGTGCCTCTTCCCCAATGACGAGCACCCTACCATCTACCCATCACCCACTTGATTCTACTCATTCCTTCCTTTTCTTTCACAGCCATTTGTTAAACCTTACCTTATGTCAAACTGGTCTAACAAGAAACATCAGGTGTATATTGCTTTTAACCATTTAAATAAAGCATTATCAGAGGGCAAAAAATATTTTCAAAAACCTAAGACCATCAGTGTTTCTGTACACATAAATGCAAAAGCAAAGGAAAAAAGAGTTTAATCAAAGCCATGCTGAGATCAATGCTAAGTATTAGGATCAGCTGACAAGAGACTGACTACCTATTGCTTTTATGAAAAGGTTTCTTTAAAAATCCATTCTTTTTTAAATACTAAGAATGAACAATCATACTATTTTTTGGAAAAGTGTAACTAAAGCATACAAATCTGTTCAGATTTGAAAAAAATAGAAACATTTCAACCCTGCTTCTAGAATATATTTTAAACCTACTTTAAATTTTTCTCTGTTTAGTATTTTTACACTTGAAGATATACTTTAAAATCTCAAAGTCTGAAAAGGAAACATAATATTTAAATCTTAGCCCATAGCTGAGAAACTATTCTGAATTAAATGCACTAAGTATAGAAGTGTCAGATAAATTAATTCTCATTCCAACAAATAGCTTTTTGAAGTAAGCAGTGTATTTTCAGGAAGGTGGTTTTAATTGTCTGGTAGGGTCACTGTACTTCTGTGATTCCTTTACTATTTTCATTTTAGTCAAAACAAATTTACCATTGTGTATCACCAACCTCAGACACCACACCACTGTATCACGGAATAGATGTTATGGAATGCACATAATGTCAGGCAGGTTTCCCTTATGAAAGTTTCTCCAATGAGGGTTTTGGTCAGACTGGTCACATCTATATTAAACTCTTGCACTCATGAGAGAACATCTGCATTCTTGCACTTATCCAGATGTTTTTTAAAAGTCAAAAATAATTAACTACATTTACTAATCCATATTTTTCAAACCACAGGAAAACAGAGACATTGGGAACTTTGAGTCACGACTTGAGCTACCAGCTGAGGGAAAAAAGAGCAGGTGAGCAAACCTGTCAAATGAAACGCATTATAAGGCAAAGACTGAATAACTAGGTCCTTGGACTCTAAACAAGCAAGAGATACAAATGTGTGGTCTTACCTCAGTTCAACCCTAGGTGGATGCACTCCATCAAAAATGCTTCATAGCCATGTGGATGAGGGGAATGATGAAGGGTTCCACCTCTAGATGAGGAGCAATAGGTAAGTAATGGAGCTGAGCAAGAGAACCAGTTTTCTCCTGAGAGGTTATCTAATCACAAGTGGTCAAGCTGATGCCTTAAACACAGGTACACATGAGCACTACTACATGTACTCAGTGCGTTATATAAATGTGTGTGTGTGTGTGTAAGGATAACAGTAATAATCCAAGAAATGGACAAAAACCTGAAAGGAAGTGGGAGGCACATGGGAGGAGTTGGAGGTGGGCTAGAAAGGGAGGAAATGATGTAAATACAGCCCTTGTGTATAAAATTCTAAAAAGAAAATGCTGTGTGGTTCCTGTGACTCCTTATGAAAGTAAAATGGGTCATTTTCTCAGTGCCCAGGGCCATTGCTGACCAGCTGCCTCCTCAACCATAAACACAAGTGAGCGATCCTGCCCAGATTTCCTGACCTAGAATGCTGATGAGATTGCTGAGAAATTGGATATTTTTTGTAACTGTCTGGTATCGCTAATGTTTACTTAACCTGACCCATCCGCTCCCTGAGAGCAAGGTATTTTCAGAGACACACTGACTCATGTAAGCACTGAAGCCATTTAGGACACTGCAGCAATAATCTACTGAATGCCATCTGGGACTGGGCCTCACCAAGTAAACATCCCTAGTTCTAACCTTGATTTCCACGAACAGAGGGAAGGACAACATACGATCTTGATAAAAGACTTGTACTCAGTCTGACATCAGCTAGAAATCACAGTTTTCTAAAGGATCTACCTCTTTAATTCTTTTTATGCTAATACGCTTACTAGAATATTCCATGATTTTGCAAAATTCCAAGGAACCAATGTATACGACCGGGCTTCCAGAGCTAGGTTTATATGTAGAAAAACTAGACTTTGCCAAATGTGCAGCTTTTAATTCTGCTGTGGATATTAAATGTCTAATTATCAAAATCCTTTTGGAAACTATTCTAGAAGCTTTGACATTTCTTAATCGGGAGAGTGAACTGCAGATCTTCATGCTAAGTTCTAAGTTTTCCCAAAGTAATTCTAGATGGTTGTTCTAATTTACTTCTCCATTGCTGTGGCAAAATACTTTGGCCAGTACCAACTTGGAGAGGAAAGGGTTTATTCAGCTTACATCTCCCGGGTTGTGAAATGGGGTGAATGAGAGTGTCTCCTAGGGGGTTCTTAGTCTCACTCATAAAAGAATTTAAGAATGGACCCAATCAGAAGCTTTAGGACAATTTTATTGGAATTTGAAGAAAAATCCTCAAGACAGGCAAGCTGGGATCTCAGCAGCTGCCTGGAGGAGGAGAATGGAGGGAGAAGAAAAGAAGCCAAAAAGTCATGCAGGTTTGGAGCCTGCATGGGGGTCAGACATGTGGCGGACTGGCAGCCACATGGCTGGGAGAAGAAGCTTTAGAGAAAAAGTAGAGAAATACAAGATGCTAGGGCAGCCCAAAGCCTTAGAGAAAGCGTGTTTAGAAAAGGGATATGAAGAAGAGAAAGAAAGATTATGCTTTTCTGAATTTTTCAGAAAAGCGGGCAGACTTACAGAGAGCTACATGTCTGTGGCCGGTCGAGAAGTACTGTACTGCAAGGCGGGATTCCAGGCAGGAAAAGTTCACTGCCTCATTAACACACTCTGTATTCTGCCCATCTATTTAGTATAGCTTAAGTTGAACCCACCTTCCTAAGGGTGGTCCTGTGATCAGGTGATTGACCAGTGAACTGGAAATGTGGGTCTTTCAACAGATAAACTAGAGAATTTATAGTCTATCCCAGTTAAATAGCTATTTGCTCTCTAACAGTTGCACAGTTCATCACTAAGGGAGTCCAAGGTAGGAACTCAGGGCAGGAACCTGGAGGCCAGAGTTGAAGCAGAGTCCATGGAGGAAGGCTGATTAATGGCTTGCTCCCCTGGCCCATGCTCAGCCTGCTTTCTTATAGAATACAGAACAACCTGCACAGGGGTGCCACCATCCCCAGGGGACTGGGCCTTCCCACATCACTCAACAATCAAGAAATACCCGACAGATATGGCCAGGGGCCAGCCCAATGAAAGCAATTCCCCAACCGAGGCTCCCTCAACCCAGGTGTGTGAAGTTGACACTAAAGCTATTCAGTACAAATTATGTACACTGTTGTTTACGTTTAGATCCAAGATTCAGAAAAGCAATTGTAAAAATAAAAGAAAGAAAGCACAGTCCCTGTTTCTTATAAAGTTGACAAATTAATTGTAGATCATTTACAATTTAATTCCTTATTGATGCTGGGCAAAGCTAGATCCCTTCTTTGGGCTCTATGTCATTCATAAAAGAATTTAAGAACTGACTTAAATGGAGAACTGAAGATAATTTTATTGGAGTTTAAAAGAAAACCTCCAGAGTAGGCAAGCTGGAAATTTTGGCAGCTGCTGGGAGGAGAAGAGCAGAGGAGAAAAGAAAAAAAAAAAAAGTAATTTAAAGCTGGCAAGGACTCAGACATAGGGAGTGGAGTACATTATTTCATTGAAGTGCTAATTTTTCTGCCAATCTCTTTAGCATGACTTAAGGTGAGTCTACCAGTGGACCCTTGGCCAGGTGATTGGCCTGACTCAACTGGAATGTTAGGTCTCCACCCAGGCCAGAGATTCAATTCTTTTGATAGGAATTTCCTCTGAACAATGTGACAGCTTTTATCAAAGTACTGCTGGAGCCTGAAGATTTCAGCTTTTGCAATCTTTGGGGACTTCAGGTGAAAGAAAAATTTAAGGTTATACATCCTGATTAGTAAAAGGATGCTTAAGATATCTTTTCTTATTTATAACAGAAGGGAATGTTTATCATTCAGGCTAATGACTCAGACAGTTGCTTCAAGCTTTATATAGAATTTCTAATTTGATAAGAAGTTCTTGGCATGTTTTTACCCTCTGAATCAAACAGCCAAATTTAATTCAAGAAAAAAAATTATAAACTCTAAAGGTTAATATTTTCTTCTCATGTTTGTGAATAGAGTAATGAAGAACAAGGCAAAACTCAAAGATAGAAATTCCATGTCTACTATGCCATGATATGACCTTGGGAAAACCATTGAAACTACATGTTGTCAACTTTCAAAGGGAAATTATAAGAACCTTAAAATAAAAATAAATAAATACATAAATAAATTTGAGGCTGGGCATGGTGGCACACACCTTTAGTCCCAGGACTCGGGAGGCAGAGTCAAGAAGATCTCTGTGAGATGGAGGCCAACCTGGTCTACGTAGTGAGTTCCAGGCCAAGTGGGGCTGCAGGGAGACCCTGTCTCAAAGGGACAAAAGTAAATAAATAAATAAGTAAATAAATGGATTTCATCTCGATATTAGGGGAGTAAACTTTCTAAGCTCAACAGCATTGGGTACGAGGAATCTAGTCCTCTGGTAACACACTTGTCTGGCATATGCCAGGCCCTAGATTCAGTTCCCCACATTCCATAGTATATATTTTCACCCAAAATTTAACATGGAGTAACAGGAGCTATATTTGAAAGACTTCTTTTGTAACTGAAAGCAATGACAGACATGTAAGGTTCTTTACACAATGAGCACTCTAAATAAATATTAGTTCTGCCTTCTGAACATCTAGATGAAATTATTTGAAGAATTTATAAATCATTGAAATGTGAGGAATCGCCATTATTACATACATCCTGTGCTTAATACCTAAAAATTAAAATCACAGAAGAATGTTATTATCTAAGAAATATTAACAATATTACAAGAGATAATACAGTTTCACCATGCACGGCTGATACAGTTTGAAAGCAAAGTGACCCCCAATGATTCAAGTAGTTGAACACTTATTTGGTGGCAGTTTGGGGAGGGTCCTGGAACAGTTCAGAATTGTGACCTTGCTGGAAGTAGCATATCATTGGGGTGGAAGGTCAGTTACAGACAATATGAATGCTACTGTATGGGCTTAGATTCCTAACATTTCTAAGTTTTCACCTAATGAATGACTCCAGTCATCAATCTCTATATGTCCTATTCTGGATCTTGTTTGGTGTTTGATCTTTAAGGATGACTTACCATGCTTTTTTGGTTTGACTAGATAAGTAAGTAAACAGATATTACAACAGATAGATGGCAGACAGACAGACAGACAGACAGATAGAATATCTTGGCATTAGTGATAATTAAATCACTTCTTATTTTAATGTGTAGAAGGTGTTCAGATAGATGATAGACAGGGTAGATAGATAGATAGATAGATAGATAGATAGATAGATAGATAGACAGATAGATAGATGATAGATCTCATTGGCATTAATGATAAATAAATGACTTCTTATTTTAATGTATAGAGGGTATTCAGTGATTCTTAGGTCATAATCTTGTATGTCAATGAGTTTGCAATATCCAGGAACCCTCAGACTTTCATATTATTTTCATGCCATTCTGACTTACCCTAGGCATAATCACTCCTTCCTGCCATTGCAGCACAGGAAATCATTGAAAGCTTTCCTTTACTGGAAGCAAATATAGACCACAAAGTGCAAAAAACAATAGTAGTTAATCATATTTTCTCTTCTGGATGAGTTTTTAAAGTTCTTAAAAATAGAAACAACTTCACTATAAATATTGCCTGCAGTTTGTGATAGTAACTGAAGTATAATGAAGAATACCTAACTCTGTTAATTGTAGGGAGCCCCAATTACCATCTCATCATCAATAGGTAAGACATTGTTCTAAGTGTGTCAGCCATCTACAAAGTGTTTTGACTAAAAATTAAACTTTTTGTGAGGTTGTTGGGTATGGCTCAGTAAGTGGCCAGAAAACAGTTATATTCCAGTTTTTCTCAAGTGCTTACAGTAGGTTTCTTTGCTATATGTTGAAAAAAAACATAAAAATGAGTCAAAGAAGGACTCAAGGAGTAAGATAGACCTTCTCACTGGCCTCTATTATTCCAAGTTCAAAGTACCCCTTAGTAAATCTTCTTTTAGTGAATGTATCATTGCTAATGTTATAATAGAATTAAAAGAAAGATACAACTGGAACACAGAAAGAGCAAGGAAGTTACACTGGAAGGTCCGTGAGAAGGTGGTATGTGGATGAGCCTTGGTTAAAGAGTAAACTTTAACAGGGAAAATAAGGATGGAAAAAGATGTCCAAAGGCAGGAATGTAAAAGGTTTCCAGCTCACATGTGCTGTTTGCATCGTATATGGTACTGCTGTTTCTCATAAGCTCCATGTCTTTACCCAGATATTAAGATAAGAAAATTAATAAAAGAACATCTAACCACATCTCTAGTCCTTAAAGCCAAATATGGTTACACTGCTAATTTAATTCAGTTTCTTTCTTCATGCATTTAAGATTAAATCCAGAAATGGTGGCACATGCTTGTAATGCCAGCATCAGGAGGCTAAGGTGGAAGAATCATTAGTTCAAGACCAGCCTGAACTACATAGCGAGCTGGAGGCCAGTCTAAGATTCTATCTCAAAGAGCCAAAAACTAAATAAAATGAAAGCAAACCAAACAACAACCCACAGAGCATAACCCACATTGGGAAAGAGTGCAATGACTGACCTATCCAAGACTCCCAACAAGCCACACAATAGCAGTAATTCCAAAAATAACTGCTCTCTGTTACTTGAAACATCAGATTTGCTTCCAGAGAGTAATTGTGGGAATGTCTGAACGTAAGCAAAGCAAATTATGTTTTCTTTGAATACCACTTATTTGCACTCTCATGGTACATTTTTAGCCCTTCTAAATTTTCTCTCAAGTTGAGGGGCAGCATAATGCTCTGTGCCCTCAGTCTTAACTGTTTGCTCTCACTTACATCAACTGCCATGCATGCATATTAAAAATTAAAGCCTTTCTTTTTGATTTATGTAACATCTGACCTAGCCCATCTGATATTACCCTATCCTGGAATGGTCATCCAAGTGTTATATTTCAGAGAACTTTATCCATGTGAAAACTTTCAGTACGAATGCCCATTCTGTATATTATAAAATGGTACACTACTGTTAAATATTTTGGGGTATAAATCATAAAACAGCCAGAAGTCATGCTTGGATAGAATGTGGAATCAAAGTGTGCATGGTCCAAATGGCAGGAATTAGATTGCCAAGACATTCTTGCATTTACCATTGGGAAACAAATAGTGTTTTCATTATTAACTGCTTATAAATACAAGCTATGGATCAATTGCTTCATATGCATTTGTAGGGGTAAATTTACAGAATTTCTCTCTGCTTCAAGGGACACGCCTCTGAGAATGTGATTGACAGAGATGAAACCAATAGAGTCAACTACTTTCCAACTAACCAGTGACTTGAGGGGGAGGATCCTGGGACCCTAGGACTTGGAACCCCTGGGAAGAATCAGGCAGTGATGAAGAAGGAAGCAACCCAGAAGAAGCAAACAGTGTCCCTCGGGTTCAACCTGTAATGAAAAAAAAGAAGAAATCCAGATATCAGCCTGGTGATGCAGACCTTAACTAGCATGAGAATTCAGTGGATGGAGATTTCTAGGCCCTGTTGATGCTGGAACTAGGGAGGACATTAAAACAAGCCACAAAGAAGCCTGTCATCACCTGGCTCCTGAGAATCTGGGACAGAAGAGCAGATGATATTAGCTTAAATGCTGCAGAGGCAGGAAAGCTGAGCAGTATAATCACTCATCCCTCCTTGAGATTTAGGCTATGTAACCTGAGGCAGTACAAGGGAAAGCAGTCTCTGATGGTCTGGCTTGTGCAAGCCATTAGTGAAACTTCGTTATCACCAGTGGAGGTCACCATGAGTGGCAGGAGCTGAAAGACAATAAAAGGGGAGGGGCTAGGCACCAATGAAAGAATAGGGTATGAGGAAAGTAGTACATGGTACCTTATTCAAAGGACCAGATAGGACTGTGTTCACTAGAGATTTAATGAAGGGCTTCACTGAACAAGGACCCTGACATTGGTATGGAAGTTTAGTGTCTGTGCTATGTCCCCTAGTGGGACAAGATCTTTACAAGGCAGGAGAGGCTTTGACAGATTTAAACAACCTAGATCAGTATATAAAGTATGTCTGTAAAGGAACAGAATAAACTAAAAGATGTATAAAAGAGATAAAACAGAAAAGGAATCTGCTTGGGTTACTCATAGGCAAATATGGCAAGATTTGCATCTAGCCCAAGTTCCTAAAGAAAAGATCCTGTGGTAAAGCACCTCTGGGAGGCTTTAAAACTTGAGAAACAGCTCACAAAAGGTAAAGCACCTCTGGGAGGCTTTAAAACCTGAGAAACAGCTCACAAAAGGTACGCAGAGGATAAAAACTATCCCAGGGTAGATACTAACCCCCTATCAGAGTAAATAAATAGATCTTACATTTCTCCCCTAGAACTGGTTGTTAGAGGGGTGGACACAGTATACCTGGCCAGGGCCTCTCCCAACAGCCAGGTGTGCTCAATGCAGAGACAACAGGTGTGACTAGAACCAGAAGTCAGATCCAGAGTCTACCAGACCCTAGGAAACAACTAATGCAACAGGGGCAAGAGGAGCCTTATTCCTCCTTGGCCTTGTGTAGGACCAAGCAGTTTGGGCCAGCCCCAGTGAGGTTATCAAGGATAAAGGGATGCATAGGGGCTCCATGTGAGAACTCCAGGACACTAAATGGATTCCAGATGACAACTAAGGGTAGTAAACGACTGACTGAGTTGCATACCATTGTACCCAACATGGATCTGTTGAAAAAACAGCTGATACAAAAAGGAAAGGACTTTTACATGCTTTGTTAGACCTTGTGTATGTATATAATGTTAACTCCTGAGTGTTTTACAGATGTGAAACCCAGTTGAGTGACATCAAGTACACCTGAAGAAACAAGGGTAAAGTATAGCTGTGAAATTAATTCTAAGGAGCTCTATGGGCCTAGGCCTATATGTGCCAGAGAGTAAAAGAACACTTTATATAATTGTTAACTAGCAATCCCCTGTTAGCTGTTGGCAAAGGGAGCCTTGAAGCCCTCTTCTACAAAAAAGTCAGTTGCCACATTATAATGCTGGTTGCACACTGGAAGTGGACAGAAAGGCCCTATTACTGAAGATGTGGCATGATTTGAGCATGGAAAAGAGAGATGTAGCTTGGACCTAGCTGAAAACTCCCTACAAATGGATGGCTGGCCTTCATAGTACTAGAGAGTGCTATGAAGACCATTGTGGGAGAATGGTCCTGAAAAGCTCTGCTTAAGGACAGATCTTGTGTGCTCCACTGGCAGATGCCAACCAAGATGTTGCTGCTTGTGTGATAGAGGCTTGCCTAGTATGTGCACCCCTAGCATATTTATAATTGGATTCAAAGCCCGCTCCTCAGGGAGGGAACACACATCTGATATTAGGAGAAAAGTCAACCCCCCATGGTGATAAGGGGAGTTGTAGACCATGTGAAGAAGCTACTGCAACTATTTGCAAGAAGAATATGATGTGTCTACTTAGGTACTACTTAAGCATTTGTGTTTACACCCATAAGTTAGGACATTCAATATTTAGGTGGATGTTACTTTTGTTGTTGTTTTTACAGTTGTGTTCTTATAGTAGGAGTATCACTGAAGCCAGATGATAATCCACATCACAGTGGAAAGAACATCACCCTACACCTGTTATTCCTTCCCAAACCCCTTGCTCCTGAGGCTCAGAGACTATTGTGAAAGAGGATGCTGAGAGTTTTGTAAGAGCCAGAGAGAAAAGGGGTGGGGTGTTGGGGTAAATTTACAGAGTTTCTCTCTGCCTTGAGGGACACGCCTCTGAGAATGTGATTGACAGAGATGAAGCCAATAGAGTCAACTACTTTCCAACCAGTGACTTGAGGGGGACCGTCTATAAGGGAAAGCAATGAAAGCTGGGTAGGAGACTCGAGAACCGGGCAGCTGGTCTCCATCTTGGCTGCGTGTGCCAGAGGGCCACCGCACTTCTGATCAAAATGCTGGCTCCCCCATATGAAATTTCTGTCTCTTTCCCTGGGATGAATCCTTTGTAAGTAACTCCAAATAAACTGGTTTCTCTAATTGGAGAGCATTCTCGATTTGTTCAATCAGTTCAAACCTAGGGGGGCAGGGCTGAACACCAGGCCTTACTGTGAGAAGAGAATTCTTAAGACAATATTAAAGTAAATAAAGTGTAGCTGGCCTATTTTGAAAACTGGTAAGATGGCTCAGAGGGTAAAAACAGTTGCTAAGCAAACTTAACAGCCTAAATTGAATCTTCAGAACCCATGGAAAAAACACTGGATGTGTGCCACACATCTGTAATCCCATAACTCAAAAGTGAGCTGAAAAGCAGAGACAGAATTGCCTAGAAGAGCATAGCTAGCTTACAGTACAAAATGCAGTGTGGCAGAAACAAGACAGACCCCAGCTGCAACTCTGAAAATATGCTACATATATATCTGTATGCATGCACGTGCACACGCACACACACACACACACACACACACACACACACACATACAATGACAATACATTTTTAGTAATACAGTTTTTAAAAAGATCATCTAGATGTCAGTGTAGAAACCAGAAAACATAAATAAAATGTCATAGGTAAGTGTGGAAATTTTAATATTAACATTGTACTCTAACCAACTGAATTAACTGATTAACTGAAAGTATATTTTAAATGTGATAAACTCAGTTGATAACGCTCAGAAATAAATGTTCTTCACTAAAAGCTACCATGGTTTGAATAAAATAAATTGAGCATCTGTTTAATTTTCTCAGAGTTTAGAAAATAAGAAAGGTTATTTATCCTCCTACACTCTTGAAGAGGCTTGGCAGACAGTTGAACAAAAACAGAACAAAGTATTAAGTGCCTAAAAGTATTGTTCTTCTCATAAGCAATAATAATAATTGTCTTTATATGCATCTTGATTAAATGTGTAGATTTTATCCATTTTACCATGTTTTACTTCCTCAGTTTGGACAAAGTGCTCATCTGGAAGCTTTGACCACCTGATAGGAGATGATTTGCAAAACAAGATACTGTGTGACTCTTAGGAAATTAATAGAAAAGCTTATTGTACTTTTCTGAAATGTTTTATTCTGAAAACAGAAGGAAAAACTTTAAAAAGAGGGAGGTTTCATGAGGAAAAAAATCATATAAATTAAGATTTTTAAAAACAAAATAGGATTTTACAATTGTAAAGTCCATTAACACAAAATCAAACTTTATTATTTTGAAATTTATCATCATTGTGTGTGTATGTGTCTGTGTGGGTGTTTGTGTGTGTGTAGGCACATGAATGCTATTACACATATGCACATGTGGAAGTCAGAGGACAACCCACAGTCGAATATTTCTGTTTGTTGGAATGACTTTCACCTAACGTGGCAATCAAAGATGTTATGAGATGATTTGTACTGTGTCAGCTTGCTTATAGTATAAAACAAGTGTGCTGAGTCTTGGGCTCCTCTTGTGACATGAGCATATAGCTGAATTCCTCATGACTCATGACCCTTCTTTGCCCTTGACCCAGAATAATGTATGAATGTGTGTGTCTGTGTGTGTCTCTGTGTGCCTCTGTGTGTATGTGTCTGTGTGTGTGAGAGGGTTTTACATATTAAACACTATAAATGTCAGAGGTTTGTTGAAAGCAACAGATTATCCCATTTGTGTTGTAAACCCCAGAAAGGATTAAATAGATAACATCTAACTGTGGTTGTGTGTCAGAAAGAGGAAAATCTTTCTGATAAGGGTATGCTTTTTTATTTTGCCATTTCATGATGGATGTACATTTTCAAAATAGGTGGAGTAAGGTTTTCATCAAATGCATGATTCTAGAAGTAATCTCAAGGAGCAGGTTCTCATAGCAATTTGGGTCTCCTCTTAGCTAAAGTAGATGCTCAGAGTTAGGATGGTTTTGTTTGGTTGGTTTGGTTTGGGGTTTTAGGTTTTCTGAAAAAGGGTCTCCCTATAGTTTCAGTTATCCTAGAACTCACTACATAATGCAGGATTGTCTTAATTTCACAGAGATCTACATACCTGTGCCTCTGGAGTGCTGGGACTAAAGGCATATGGCACTACACCTGGCTCCAAACTGTTTTTATTCAAGTATCACCCTAATGTGGTATCCAATATGGGGCTGGAGAGATGTCTCAGAGGTTAAGAGCACTGACTGAGCTTGCCAAGCACCTGGATCTGATTCCCAGTACTCACATGGTGCCTAAAGACCTTCTATGACTCTAGTTCTAGGGTTTTTCGATGCTCTCTTTTGACCTCCACGGGCACTGCAAGTCATGGGTGCACTTACATGCATGTAGGCAATATGTGGATACACATAAATAAAAATAAATATTTTTTTAAAAGATTGAAGACATTCTCTACAATAGAAGGTCATAAAGGACAGGTTCTCCTCACCAGCATCATTAACAGTGAGTTAATCTGAGAACATGAGATGCTACTTAGAATTTAGATAGTAGATATGATACATGGAGCAGTTTTTCAAGGTGATTTCCTCTGTGTTAGATCAGTTAAAGTCCCAGAAGCACAGTGGGATATTGCAGATGAGCGTTGCTGTCATTCCTAGTTCATAAGATGAGGCATCAAAACTTTGGAGAGGTTGATTTACCAAAGTTTCTACACTGGCCTCTGACCTCAGACTCATCCCCATTCACCCTCACTGAAGTCTCCATCAAGCTTCCAAGAGTAACACCCACTCCCTCCCCTCATTCTTGCAGAACTGCTTTTGCAGGTTTGTGACAATATTTAGTATAGGTTATACTTGAGAGTTCCTTTTCATAGTCAGAAAGTAAATCAATTTTCCCTTCCATAAAGCTTTTCAGGTTCTAGGATAACCCAAGAATTGTCATCAAGGTTATGTTCAAGTGAAATTTTTATGGAGAGAGTTTCAATGAAACAAAATTCGTTTTATGCAAAATTAATTTATGATAACTCTGTTATCATTAAAACACCTAGTACCAAGATTGAAATTTTTAACCTTTATATTGAGTTCAGGAGAGCCAGTGATATAAATTGGCCTCTTCTGAGTTACTGGCCAGTTATTTAAATTTAAATTGTACTGATGGAGTGTGGTGGTACATGGCTATAATCCCAGCATTTGAAAGAGAGAGGCAGTAGGTTATCCTCAGCATTATCGTTATGCTACTTAGCAGTTTCCAGGCCAGCCAGGTTTACATGAGACCCTATCTCAAGAATTCTTTACTTCCTTCTTAATTAGTTAAATTTTAAAATAATGTTAATAGATGAGATTGAAATAACAATGACACTTGGTCATTTGCACTAACCATATTCCAAGTGCTTTATAGCTACATGGTGCTAGAGACTGTTGAACTGAACACAAGATCCAAACTAGTTCCCTCATTGCAGAAATATGTACTGAACAGAGCTGATCTAATAGACCCTCCTGCCATTGTTGTCACCTACCTTCTTTCTCAAGACTCTTTAATGTTATTAATCATCCTCTGAGGTGATATCAGAGGGGTGTATATATGTGTATATAAAATGAACTTGCTTCTATTCTCCAAAGCAATCCTAGAAAATCATCAAGTCACTAATAAACATGGCTATTTATGTGGATTCTCTGAATGTTGGAAACTCATCTGTCCTTTTGTGATTGTCACTTAACCCAAAGACCATTTTGGTAATATGTTGTCTTATCACCAACTTCATGTGATAGAGAAAGGCTAAACGTAGAGCTCTAGTTTCTCAGGTTTTGTGACAGGGACCTTTCAGGAGTGCTGTGTTGGTTCGTTTTGCCAACTTGAAACAAACTAGAGACACCTGGGAAGACAGAACCTCAACTGAGGAATTTCTTCCATCAGATTGACCTATGAGCATGTCTGGGAGACATTTTCTTGATTGCTAATATCTACCCACTATGGGCAGCACCATCCTTGGGCAGATGGACCTTGGCAGTTTAAGAAAGGTAGCTGCTAGAGGATGCTGATCTCTGAGTGGTTATCTAATTCCAAACGGGCAGTTCTAATCTCAGGTACATAGCAGTACCTCTAAGTAATAATCAAAGGAGAGGACAAGAAATTGAGAAGGAGTTGGGGATGGGGAATGAGAGGTATTTGTGGGGTATTGAGAGGGATGGAAATAATGTAAAGGCAATACTTGTATATGATATTCCAAAAAGTTTTTAATAACATAAAACAAATAAATAGATAAATTTAAGAATCTAAAAAAAAGGTAGTTGATCAAGTCAGGGGAAGCACATCAACAAGCAGTGTTCCTCCATGGTCTCTGCTTTAGTTCCTGCCTGCTTCCAGGGTCCTGCCCTGAGTTTCTGCCTTGGCTTCCTTCATTGATAGATTGTAACCTGTAAGTCAGATAAACCCTCCATGCCCCATGTTGCTTTTGGTGTTTATCATAGCAACAGAACAACAGAGAGGCAAAGTAAGATGAGAAGTAAAATGTGGACTTATAATAGTCAGCAGAGGAGCAAGGAGCAAATATCTCCCTAAGAAAAGCCCATGCAAGAAGCCAACGAGGTTAAAGGGACACTGGGAGTATTTTCCATTAGCATCACCTGGAATGTGCTTTAAGAAACAGACGGTTATCTTGGCTGGGTAAGTGAAAAGAGAGAAAATGCTTATAAAATAAACAAACAAATAAAAATAAAGTCTCAGAAGAAAGACTGGATATTGTTCTTATCTACCTGATTCAGGTGGCCAGGCATTCCTAAACTATGAAAATAGGCTACCCTGGGGCTGGAGAGATGGCTCAGTGGCTAAGAACACTGGCTGCTTTTGCAGAGGACCCAAGTTCAATTCCCAGCACCTTCATGGTAACTAACAACTGTCCTTTAAATCCAGTTCCAGAGGAATCTGACTCCTTCTGACCTCCATGGGTATTGCATGACATGGGTACGCTTACACATATGCAGGCAATCCACTCATACATAGAAACTATAAATAACAAATAAAATGTTTTAAAAAATAGGTTAATCTGGAGAGACAGGGAGTCCTGGGCACACTCAGGCCAGAATCCTCTACTGGCTACGTCTTACCTCTCCTGCTTGGGTACCATATATAACCTCTAGAAACCATAGCATCAAGTCTCATTCATCCTACTGAAGTTTAAACAAATCAAAGGCATTCGATGCTCGACTACTGGTGATGAATGGAATAAAAAAAGAACTGAAACACATAGATAATTATCATGGAATTCATGAATCGACAATAAGCTTATGCACAAGAAAAGCAGATGCCCAGGAAACGGGGAAACTTCCAAAGTTGGGGAGGCCTCTTTGGAGAAGGGCTTCATACCTGAGCTAAACTAAATTTGAATTTGAGAAAGAGATATTCAATCAAGGGAGAAGAGAGCATGAAAAAAGAAGAGAAAAAAACATATGTATGTGAAAAGTAGTATATATTAAAGATCTTTTCTCCATATGAGATGAGAGATTTTTAAAACAAAAATCCATACTGTGAGTAAAGGAGTCAAGTGTTAAAGAAGGCCGTTAAAAAATGCACTGACTGAAAAGGAGGGAATGCAGAACGAGTGACTGGAGATATCAAGTAAATCTTTCTCTCTGTGTGCTGCCTCTTCTTGCACTGTTTATTTACATCTTCACAAAGCAGTTTAGCAGCTGTGTTTGTAGAAACTTCCTCTTCTTCCTCTCAAATGGTTGCACCAGTGAGTCCCTAGAGACAGACGCACTAGGCAAGCAACTGTGTGGGGCCCAAAGTCTGGGGGAACCCCTGCACAACTCACACTCCCAACATCAGTCGTTTGCCCTTCTCTCTTAGTGTTCCTACACCTCAGGCTGGGCAGTGCTTGGACTGGCAGCTGGTTCCTTATATTGAGAAGCTCTACCTTGGATTCAGATACTGATCAATAGTCCACAGAACCTGTATGTCATCATTTACCTCCTTCTGACTCAGATGCCTCATGAGGTTCTCAGTTTTCCAGTCTAGGCATCTCTTCCTTGGAACCTCAGTATCACAGGGTGATATTCAGAGAACAGAAATTTACTCTCTACCCTGTAGAGAGGCTATCCCATGAGTTCATAGCCCATTCCCCTGAGACTGTCTCTCTGGAAGCATGCAACTAAAAAGGGAGTCCCACTGGGCATGGTGGCACATGCCTTTAAATCCCAGCACTCAGAAGGCATAGGCAGGTAGGGATCTCTGTGAGTTCAAGGCCAGCCTGGTCTACATAGTGAGTTCTAGACCAGCAAGGGCTACAGCAAGACTCTGTTTCAAAAAAGAAGAAAAAAGAAAAGGGATTTCCTCTCGCACTCTTCTGAGCACCCATCCCATGTGAACGCCATTCAGTTTATGAATAACAAAACCCAACAGTAATTCATTCCTCCATTTTCCACTGGCATTTTTTGACACTGAATCAACCCGTCTACTAGCACCCCTGAGCTTGGTAACAAGCATGTGGCCTAAGAGTGAAACAGGCAGATTTGCCATGAACTGCTAGTGGGTAAGGAGTGGAGGGAAAAGACAGCCTGTCTTTATAGTTAGCATTTGCTTCCCACTTCTCTCCATCGCTGCCAACCAGAAGTTGAGACAGAGCAACATCATACTCACAGTTTGAGGAAAGACATGGGCTTAGAGCAAAAGTTAGCAGATGTCCCTTTGTAGGCTACATTCAGCCTGTCAACTGTGCTTTGTTTTGTTTATCAGTGTTTTTTTGTTACATTCTGAGATTTAGGCTAGCTAAGTTTACTACCACTGAGCTACATTTCTACCTGTCTGTGTTGTTTTCATTTTGTTTTGATTTGTTTTTACTTTTCCTTTTTAAGACAGGATCTCAGTGTTGTCTAGGCTGGCCTTGATATTTTTCTATAGTCTAAGAAACCTTGAACTTCAATCCTCCTGCCTCAGCCTGGAGATTACAAACCTGTATGTACCATCAGATCTGGCACTCATTTTTTATAAATAAAGTTTTATTTCAACAGAGTCATATTTATTCACTTCAGAAAGTCTACGGTTACGTTAATGCTGGAAGATTTAAACAATTGCAACAGAAACCATATAACCCACAAAGCGTAAACTACTATTTATTTGGCCATTGGCAGGAAGAAATTTCACTCAATATAAAGCAGAAAAATAAACACAAAAAGTACTCACCATCTTTTCATCCACTTCATAAATACAGGGCCAATGCAGAGTACTAAGCTCCCAGAATACAGCAGCAAACAAATCCAATGGAGTCCCAGAAAGCTTACGATTTTTTTCTGATGTCACTGCAAATGGTTACTGTTCAACATCCTTCCATGTTTGCTGAAGTGCACAGGCAATATGATAGACTATAGCCATAGCATAAAGCACTAGCCAGGACCACCAGAAAAAAATATAACCGGCTCCATTAAGTTTAGTATCTACTAAACTGAAACAGTAGTTATCAACAGAGTCAAATACGGTAAAACTATCCTCTCCCTAAAGAAAGAGAGGAACAAGTATTCAATAGACTTATTTTTGCCATGTTGGGTTTTAAACTCAGGCCTTGCACACAGTAGGTAAATACTCTATCACTGTGTTATGCCCCCAGTCTTTCAGTGGACTTATTTTTATCCACTATGACATAAGCATGAGGAAGGGATGATACAGACAATAGACTTTATTTATTGGATGGAGCTGTTCCTATTGTGGGATATTATATATGAAACCAGTAAAAATGATGTTAACAATAATAATTGCCAGGTACAGTGGTACATGCCTTTTATCCAAGCACTAGGAAGCCAGATGCAGACAGACTTCATGAGTTCATTGTCAGCCTGATTTCCATTAAGTTCCAGGACAGCCAGGGATACACAGTAAGACCCTGTCTCAAAAAATAAAAATTGTTCATAAACATTCAAAATTTTTTTATATAATAATCTTCTAACAAAGGGAAGTGTATGAAAAAAGGAGGTAAAAGCTCTCTTCTCCATCCTGATGGAAGAGAGAAAGGAGGATTTGTACCAGTACACAGAGGAAAACACTTGGTTGAATAATTCATGAGTGGTAAAAGCTGAGTTCATGTGTATGAGTACATTGCTTATGCCAAAAATGCCTAGCTTAACAAATCCAGGCTCTTCATCTTGTAATAACAAGAAAAGAGAATGAGGAAGGAAAAGTCTGGCAGTGCTTAAACTTACCTCTTGTATATAAAATCTAGATCCAGAGTGTCCACATTGGGCCACAGGGAAAGCCTTCCTGCTGGCGGTGTGGTTCAGTGGTAAAACACTTGCCCAGCATGTGCAAGACCCTGGGTGCAATCCCTCACACTGTAAAAAGAATGAAAGAAGAGATAAAATAAAAGACTAGGGAAGGGAGGGAGGGAAGGAGGAAGGAGAGGAACTCTTCTGACACATGTCAGCAAGTCACACACTTCCCAGAGACAGTCAGGCTTGGTTGGATTCAAGACCTGTTTCCTTCCAAAAAATATGAAAGCATCACCTGAGTAATTAATGGAGTATCTGTGTTTGCAGCATTAGTATAAAGCCAAACACAGAAGTTTGTTATGAAATTTTAAAAATCAAGCCTTAACTATATTAATTAAATCTTAAGGAGTTCTTCAAGTTGAAATATAAATGAGAAAGGACGTGTTCTCAGGTCACCTCTGAGCAACTTCAGTTTGTCACAGTAGTCAACTGCAGAGTTCTCTTCCCAAGCCTTCCCCAAGAAGAATTTTCTGATTTGTCACACATGCTCTCATTCATTGGTCTAGTGCCCTGGCAGAACCACAGATTCTAAACTTGTCCAGGAAAGGGTTTCATAATTCATCATGCATACCACTCTGCTTGGCACCAAGAGCCATGGCTTGATCCAAGTGCATGCTCTTAGACATTCACGCTTGACTAAAGGGACCAGATTTTTGATAAACTAATGTAGGACAAAGAAGAGCTTGATAAAAGGCCCTGTGGTTGAAGTGGAGAAAGAAGGAATTGAGAGAAAAGGACTGAGGATACCCAGGAATGAGGGCTTGGAGTGATGGGCAGGTGCTTCCCTTGATGGGTTCCCAGGAAAGAAATGTGCAACTACGTTAGCTGAAGAAGGCTGCTTCCTACAGGGAGGGAAGATTGAGCCAGAAGAGTGATGAGAGGCTTGCATGGGCAAGAAAAAAGGAAAAGGAGAGCCTGGTGAGAGAACAAATGTGCCTTGACAGGTCATTCTGGAAAGCATGGTGCTGCCAGCTAGTACAGGAAGTTCATGTTGAGGGCCATCTTCCATGTAAGGCATCCAATGAACTTGGCATTGACAAGGCTGGGGGAGGTGGAGATGAAGGCAAGCAATGGACAGAGAAAGATGTGTGGATTGAGGCCATCAGAGTGCTCCCTGAACTGGCCAATTTGTCTACAGAGGCAAGATACTCTGCAAAGTTTCCTGCTTCCACTGTGTTCATAATGATTTCACCAGTGAACCATCTGAATTCAAAATTAAGATTTACTCTGTCTGAAATGCTTCACCTTAGAAAGATGAAGCAGAATCCTAAGAAAGGAATAAGCTTGACTATTGTTAAATCTAAGCATTCAGTCAGCTTTCTTCTCTTGCTAAATATTCAAATTGGAGAGCCACACAGGACAAAGAGAAAAAGAAATGCATTTCTGATTAGAAAATGCAAATCAGTGCCTGAATTTTGCCTAATCCTCTCCAACACATCCTTCCAGCTGTTTGCTTCCGTTACTGTCTAGCTAGAAACCCTACATATTTGTTTGTGCGTGATGTAAACTGAGACTCTCTTCAATTTTTCTGATTAAAAAAAATTTCACTGAGAATCAGAGAAATGCAAATTAAAGCTACAAAGTAATAATTCTATCAAATTGGCAAAAGTCCAAAAATAGCAACAATTCTTCAAGTTGATAGAGTTGTGACAAGATTGAAACTCTGTATCATCTTGGTGGTCTTATAAAGTGATACTGAAGTTTAGAATGAAAGTTTGATAAGTATGCATCCTAAATACTTTAAATTATTGGATCTACACCTCAGAGATACCCATATAATTTATTGAGCATATAGGAATAAGAGTGTTCACTATCAAATATTTCATACACATAAAGAACTGGAAATTATCAAAATGTCCAACTTCAGCGAGCTGGCATATTTTACTCATGGTCCATATTTTCAACAACAACAAAAAATTCAACAGCCCTTCGAGAAGTAAGATACATTCATAAGGTGTGGCATATATCATGTATCTTTTCAATATATCTGGAAAAAAAAAAGAATAAAGTCACAGGATAGCTTGATATTTTGTTGATTATAACTTCTCACTTCTTGCCCAAAATATGGTGAATACCGTTCCCTGTCATCACGGTCACTGTGATCTGCTGTACCACCACAGGCCCAAAGCAACATGGCCAACTGAGTATGGACTGAAACTTCAGAAACCGTTATCCAGTAACCCTATGATCCAATAACCCTGTGCTTCTGATGAATAGTTGCCTCAAGTATTTTGCCACAGTGATAGCGCAATTTGTGCTACCCTATGAATTTTCTTTCTCTCTTCACAATTCTCTAGTGATTATATAAGACCTTAAATAGGGCATAGTAATGGCTAGAGGTAATCATTTGCTTGCCAGTGAAATCTTAGAAGACAGCACTGCATTTCACGAATAAGAATTACTGGCTAATACTGATTGTATTTGGTGTTAAACACATGAAAGGGAACCCATATTGTACCTTAAATGAAATGAGGGGGTTCTATGGAATTCAATAGCATGGACAAACCCTTTGTGAAGTAATATTCAAATAGTTTAAATATATAGGTAAGTTCTAGGGCTATAGCTCAGTACCAGAGTTCTTTACCAGAAGGAGGGAGTAATTAGGTTTGATTCTTGGAAAAAAATAGCAGTAACTACTTATGCTTACTTCCAGCAATAGCCCATATAACCATATCTCCTATTCAATATGCATCAGTAATATGAATTAGACTCCTTAATCAAATGCATACCGTTTTTCATCTTCAGGAAAATGAACTAACAGATTTCTGATGGACGGCCTATAACTCTCACCTAAATATAAACAGTGTGTTATAAAGTTGACAACTCATAAAGCAAATGATCATTTCTCCACCTCTTGCATTTCAGATCATCTAAAAATATGTTCTTCCTAGAGTGTGATATTTAGCAACTTGCCTCGTTATGCTGTGTGGTTGTAGAAGGAAATGGGTCAGGAGATTTATTTTTTTTTGTCACAAGGCATCAGGTACCATTAGCCTTGCACCCTTGGTCATTGATATTTCACATGTGAGCATTAAAAATGCAATCTGTGCTACCCTATGAATTTTCTTTCTCTCTTCACAATTCTCTAGTGATTATATAAGACCTTAAGTAGGGCATAGTAATGGCTAGAGGTAATCATTTGCTTGCCAGTGAAATCTTAGAAGACACCACTGCATTTCACGAACAAGAAGTTTCTTCCAGCTCACCTGGAAGTACCCTAATGTAATTAGGGTTTTGCTTGAAAAATTGCAGGGATAGCCAGAATCAAGTTTCCAAGTTGTCCTGAGAGTCGGTCAACATAAATTATATGTTTGTCAGTGTTTATCTATGTGGTTGTTGGCTTATTGTTTTAGATTTCTAAATAAAATTCAGTGAGATAAAGTATGAGAAACATTTTGCAACACGTCTCCATTTGGTGGGCTTTCAAAAAGTGTATAGCAATAAGTTACTGAGTAAGTAAATCAATGTATTAAGAAAGAATACAGCTTGTTATAAAAACTAGAATGTTGTTATTGCTTGTTCTGTCTTCATTTCTGCACTGCATCATTTTCTTCCCACATTAACCAGGTTCCTATGCTGCTTTGTTTCAATGAGTTTCTCATTCCTTCTGAGTTATGATCTTTATAATTTAATATGCCAGAAACTGTTTCCTGCTCCAAATCTCTGGGATGCTCTGATTGGTTCAGCTCAAATCGAAGATCCACCTATCCTCTGATTGGTTTGCAAATCACAAGCATGACTCTTGAGTGAACTCCTTAGATATTTCCCATAAGTGGAAAGAAAACCAATTCCCAGAGAAAGAATTTTTGGATTGGACAGATGGCTCAGTTGGTAAAGTACTTGCCATGTAAGTTCAAGGACATGAATTGAATTTCCAGAACCCATGTAAAAAAAAAAAAAAAGTGGGGTATGGAGCATATGTTTGTAATCTCAGCACTGGAAAAGTGGATACAGTAGAATCCTGAGGTTCACTAGCCAGACAGTTTTGCTTAACTGATGAGCTCCAGGCAGATGAGAGACCCTGTCTCAAGGAGGTGAGTGGTGTTACTGAGGATGCCACTCAAGATTGTCACCTGGACTCCACATCCACAAATATCCATGCACAAAGACATATTTTAAAAGTGAATTATGATAAGTTAGGCAGATACCCAAGATGTCTTCTGATGACTGAATGGGGAAAGTTAAACTTTCTGAAAACTAAATAAATGAAAGGACATCAGAATAAAATACAGAGAAAAGAGAATAAGACCATAATTAAATTAAAATGGAAGAGAATTTTGGGGTCAGTAACCACCAAAGACTCATTTATACTCTCTGGTCATAGTCCCAAACAGATTTCAATTAGGTATTGTTAAATATTTCCAAATACATATATTTTGGATCAGCCGTATTTGTGGAATTTATTATAGTCATTAAGATATGGGAGTTGGAGAGATGGCTCAGTGGTTTAGAGCATTGATTGCTTTTGCAGAACACCCTGGTTCAAATCGCAACATTCACATGGCAGCTAACAACCTTCTATAACTCCAGTACCAGGGCATCTGATGCCCTCTTCTGTCCTCCATGGACATTGCATGATCTAGGTGCACTTACATACATACAGGCAAAACACTCATAAAACAACAACAACAGGAAAGATATGCAAGTTATTTATAAATCTGTAGTGCATGCTTATGTAAGGACATGAAAGCACAAGACTCAACCTATGAACATTTTCTCAACTCCTGTTACTTCCTGTAAATTTATAAGTTGAGCAGCACAAAATCCATTTCAGAAAATGTTATTTTGACAGTCTTTCATCACTGAATGAAAACTGCTTATTAAAAAAAAAAGCAGCTAAGGTTGGGTTTCTGCTGAAGTCGCTGAGATCCAAGGTGCTCTAGGCTACAAGCTGAGGTCTGGAAAAAAATTCAACCTGCTGACTTTTATCCTCTCTTTCAGACAAGATAGCTGTGGTAATTTGGGCCACTGGCTATTGAGCATGAACCTGTCTATCTGCATTATTCATGGACACTTGATGGGATGAGCTAACAGTGACTTTAGTTTCTCTCTGCAAAAAAGGCCAAAAGGAAATTTCTTAAAACAGATAAAGTCAAATGACTGTGAGCATAATAACAATTAAGATTTATAGACTACTTATGATATGTTAGTCATTGTAACAAGTATCTTAAATATTTGATATTTGATATTTACAATCAACTTGTGGTGTGAATAGAATCATCACTTTATTTTAAAGATGAAAACATAAAGGCCTGAAGAAGTGAAGGAATCGGATTGCTGTATGCTAACTTACACTACACCGCATCATTTGTGCTAAGGATTATATTCCAGAAAGCGTGGACAAGTCACAGAAGGAAGCTCTATTGTCTCTGACCTGAACTGTACCTGGATTCATTTTAGCAGAAGATGAAGATTTCTGGTCAGTTGAGGCAAGGAAAAGGATTCCTATACATTTATTCCCTAGTTAGTACAAACAGCATCAGATAGCACTTCTTCTTCAGCTGTTACAAATTGTTCTGAGCCCAAAAGTGCAGATGAGTAAGAAGGAACCAGTGGGGAGATGTGACCAGCAGAGCTGTTCCAACCTGATAATTAATTCTCTACAGGAAACACCGAGGAGCTGTTCTAGGGGAGGGAGACTCTTCCAACCTTTCTAATTACTTTTCCTCAAAGCAGATAGAAATTTAGATAAAACCTCTAACTACTTATGAAGAAACCCAATTGTGACTTCTGCCCTTGGTGAAACCATGGTACAACTTACTTTTGCTCTATTTTGTGTAGAAATAGTCATATTTTCTCTGAACAAAATACATATCTATGTAGATGTTATATAGAAAGAAAGAAAGAAATTTAAAAGATCCTAACCAAGGAAGGAATTTACCTGTTATTCATCATCTTTAAGGAAATGATGAAATATCTTATAGGTGAGATTTTGGTGACCTTGATTGTCATATCTACTTCAAATAGGAGCCGTGATTTATTATCTTCATATGCTCTTATGAGAAGAAAAATTATACGTGGTGTTCCAGGAATTTCAGACTCATTTATTTACTTTCTCAATGATAGCTTTAAGATTTCCCCCCCACAGGCTTCTAAATTTTCTCCGAGTGTACGGATGGGAACAGTGAGAAAAAGAACCTGTATAAGCAGCTGAATAAGGGGCGAGGGAGGCAAAGTCAAAGAGATTTTCATAGGAGAAAGCAAGTGTTTTCCAAACCGCCTTAGTTATAACCAAAATCCTGGCCCACAAGCCCATTTAAATCTGCCATAGAAGCTTTCTGTAAGAGCACTCTGTCTTAAATTAGAATAAGCAGTGCCCATTGCACGCCTTGCTCAAATGCGTTTTCTAGGCTTAATATACGAATGGTGCATTGCAAAACACAACCAAATTACATAACCTCAGTTCTTTTCAGTTATTTTCAAATCCAAATTTGAAGTGAATTTGAATGCACCTATTAGCTTCATCTTCATTGCATTATTTTTAATGACTGATTTTTGACAAGAGGCATCTTGTCATTTTGTATTATTTTGTATTATTTGTAGAGGCATCTTTGTATTATTTCCTGAGACCTTTATACATGCATACAGTGTATTTTGGTCATACTCTCATTTCTCCCCGTAACTCCTCCTAGATCCACCTACTAGATCCTGCCTTCTTCTCAAATTTGTGTCTTCTTTTTTAAAAATCCACCCAGTACAATTTGGGCAGCCCATACGCTCCTGAGTGTGGAGCATCCATTAAAGTGTGGTCACCCTGCCAGGGACACAACCTTAAAGGAACCGTAACTCCTTACTATATTCTAACCACTTATCCTTATACCCACAGATAAGACTAGGTTTCACCGCTCCTCAAATAAGCTTCTTTCTGAAGCAAATGGAAACCATTACAAAGTTCCACAACTGGTCAAATGGTAGAGAACAAATGACCCTGGGGGGCGGTGGCAGCCTTAATTGACACATTTACAGTGCAATTCCTACACCTATGGTTCAGTAATCCATCCCAAAAAGCGGGGCAGGGGGACTGTAAGCGTCAAAAGACCTAGTGCCTACTGCTAGACAATGTCTTCTAAATATGACAGTGAAGCCGTATCCATGAAATCATAACAACGTGGTTCCAACAAAAGACATGAAAATGAAAACATCAGCAGACATGCCAGTATAAATGGGGGAAATTTCACCAAGTGTCATCTCTAGATGAAAAGTTGTAGGCAATCAAGGGCTGCTGTGGAAGGAAGAATCAGTTGTTTCTAGGAATGAGCTCCTTGGTAGGTATCTAATCCCAAATGGTCAACCCTAACATATATACACACAAGCACCACAATGTACTTTAAGTTCAGGTTTCACATTTTCAGTTATAGAATTTGCATATGACTCTTTGATATAGTTTTCGCTCTTCTCAGTTTCTACTTGTTATTTCCTGTGTGTACAGTTTCCTTCCAGCTATTTATTGTGGTTGCTTTAAAGTCTGTTTAAATGCTGTTAAAGTTTAAATGCTTTAACTTCAGCATCTGGTTTTTCTTGGGTTGGCCTTGGTTGATAGCCATTTCTCTTGTGACTGGATCATATTTTGCCCAAATACCTGTTCATCAATCAATTTTGAGTTGTGTCTTTGATTTAATGAATGAAATGACAGTGACTTTTTTGCTCTCGTTTTAGAAAGAAATTAATTTTGATGACTTCTGACTGAAAATTCTGTCTTTTGAAAGACAAATGGAATCCAGCTTCTTTGCTTCATGCTTTACATCTATCTGTCCAACAAGAAGGGAATTCAGAAGTTGTCTGAGATTGGGCAAATCTTATCTAAGAATCAATTACTCCTGTTGGCTCTGCACTCTTTGCTTTCCTGTCGTTTCTTCCCGTGTCCTCTAAACTAGTTTAAGCCCAGAAAGAACAATGACAAAGCTGAAGAAGCAGCCACCTGTGTCTTTTCATTCACTCAAGCATCAACTTCTCTCTAGAATCTACTTGATTTCCACCACTCTCTAGTGAGGCTAACCAAAACATGTCTATAATGATAGCTGGTATCAATAGGACTGATTCAGTGACAGATTATTTGGCCATATCACAAGTCTTCAGACTTTGAATTGTAAGCATTGATCCTTTTCCTCATTTTTTTCTCCACCTCAATTCTTTCTGTCTTCATGGTTTCATTAATTTGACATTTGATTGTAGAAATTAACTTTGAAGAAGATGGTTTCTTTCAGTTTTCTGTTGTCAGTTTGGTTTTTACTTCTTTTTTAAAAGTAAGTAGTTTATTTTTCAGGTAAAGTAAATTTACTAAGAGGATTGAATATCTGGAAATATTTTAAACAAACAAAAAATAACCAAACAAAAAATCAACCAACCAACCAAAACACCAACACCCCCCCAACCAAGAAAAGAAAACCCAAACCAAGTATGAGATATACAGCTCAGTTGGACATATCTGTCATGTATGAGGTTTAGGTTCAATTCCCAGAATCACACATATACCAATAACAAAAAAAAAGAAAGAAAAGAAAATGTTTTGATCAAACAGAATAATAGGTTATTCCAAATACATTGATGGACACCCATTGGTAGAAAAGGGAAATGTGTGAGTAAAGGAAATCGATCAATAGGAATTTGAGAAGTTTGAATTACTCCAAGATGTGTATTGTTAATCACCCATAGTCTAATGAAAAAGAATAGTAAAAATATAGATGGGAAAACATCACAGTTTGAGGGAGGGAAGCCAAACCAGGGCAGATTTGTCAGGGAATGTGATGAACTTAGCAATAAAAGTTATCTGCTTTGCTTAATAACAGGAACCAACTTTTTAAAAAGTTTCTAACTTCTAAACTTGACAAGTCAGGTCATTTGTAGGAAATTGGGCAGGTATCTTGAATATTAGAAGAGAAGACCAGTGAGGATTTTTAGAACTATTTAGAAAAGCTGCCTCCTTGGGAAGTACCTCTCTCATGATTACTTATGTGGGAAAATAATGTAAGGTATTTTGGGTATTCACAAGAACTTTAAAAATACAGAATTCCAAATGCAATGGCAGCCACTTTTCTAGGATGTAGGCTAGTTCATCAATACAAAAGCATTTTCCAACTACCTGTTACACAAGATCCTTGTTGCTGACTCATTTACACATGAAAGACCACATGGATGGAAGTTGACAGAAACCACCTACTGATCAACCCTAACAAGTGTTTGCATTCAATAATAACACATACCATGCATACGCAAAGGTAGGTGCATTCACGGTGGGGTGGCTGATAGAAAGACTAGCAATTTCTTGTTTAGACAGAAACACCTGACAAGGAAGTGCTCATTAGGGTCTCTGAAGAGTGGCTGACAGCTGAAGAGCTGTCGGCTCTGTCAGAAAACCTTTGAAAATAGCTCATATTTCTGAATCAGAATTTTCTGAATCGCCAGCAGGAATTCAGAATAACATTGCTTCCTTGCCTGTTTTCTCAGCCCTTTATGGCTAACAGAATTTATCCAAAGCCTCAGCTGCCTTCGAAAACACTTTGCTTTGGAGTACACGCGCACAAACACACAGGGGTCAGTTTTCTCAGAAATCCTTTATATGTTCTTGCTTCTATAACAACTAATTACTGTCAGGTATTGCTTTGAAATACGCAGCTATTGACAGCATGTGATTTGTACACACACACACACACACACACACACACACACACATGCACGCAGACAGACACACATACACACATGCACGCAGACAGACACACATACACACACACGGAGACTTGCCTTGACTTTGTGTACCTAAGAAAAACAAAATCGAGATGGTAAGGATAGAAATCTGGATATTCAAAAGGAGGACTTCCTCCATTAACTACTGTTTTTAAAACACAACAGACAAAATAGTGCTGAAGACAGACCCAGTCTAGGTGACATACTTTGATTACCTCTCAAATACCTTCTGCCAAGCCTACACAATTTTCTAATTTTCTGTCTTGAAAAAATAACCTAACTTCAGGAACACGGGTTTCAGCCCCCAGCAGCATTGTCCCCTGACCTTCCCATGTTTCTTCCCGCCACCACACATCCTCCCACAGGCCTCTCAGCCATGCTTCCCTTGGTTCACACCTCTATTTGTACTTCTGTATTTCTCAAAACCAAGGACCAGCACTTAACAGAAATAAGAAGGAGCGTGAACATAAAAATATTCATTATATATGAATAAAAAAACATTGATAACTACTAATGAAAAATATTTAAGAATGATTATTCCAACTCTACTAGACTGAGAATGTTTGTCATTGGTTCGTGGGCACATAGTCAAAATTACAGTCAAGATTCCTACTCAAAGTTGTTATCGTAACCGGGATACTCAACCATCACCCAGAGACAGTTCTCTCCCTCTGCATTTGGCTGATGTTCCCAGTATTTCGAGCCTTCCCAGAAGTATGGATAGAGAGCTTCTGACTCCAAGAACGTCTCCTGGCAACTGTCACTGTTGCACAAATCCATTTAATGGAATCACAAAGCCTTGATCTCGCTTTTTAGATTTCTTCACCATTTCACTGCTTTGAATGTATGATAGTTGAGCCACTGCTTAGCCTGAAACAGGCATCATCATTGTCTTCATTTTTCTAGATAAAGAAATTAAGGGTTAGCAGAGTTGTGTGTAGTCAGGATCAGTCTCCATATCTATCTGTCAAAACCTCCTTGAGCAGGATGCCTTATCTTTTTATCACTCAGAGTTTCAGCCATACCCAACACACTTACTCAGGCTCCTCTAAATCACTGATCTCATTACCACCTCTGAACTAATTCTATCACAATGACTTGATTCTCTGAAATACATTCTGACTTGTCCCCAATATTGTTCACGATCCCACTAAGAAAATACAACATTCTCAGAGTTAGATTTTTTGAATAGAGCAAGTCCTCCCCTGGAGATATGGGCAGTGCTAAGATAACACGAACTGGAGAAGAACGAACAAACGATTAGAAGCAACACCATGTCTGTGGTCACCCACTGAATCTAAAGGGCAAAGAGAATGTTAGCAGAAGTGAGAGGTGAACCGAGGAGGAAGGCTGGCCAGTGGGAGCAGGACTGTAGAAGAATGGGCCATTTGGGGGATGCTGTAGCGCAGAGAAGAATGATGTGGTGCTCTCCGCCTGCCAGGCTTCAGTCAGCTGCTACCTCCCTGTTTGTTGACTGGATACAACCAGGAGCCAAAATGCAAAGAAACTAGGGTGCATCAGGCACAGAGTCAGGTATAAAATGGATTTAGAGGAGCCAGCACAGAGCCACCAAAATTTCCCCAACAAATTTGATCTTCCAGAAAACACTTGGGGCATTTGGTACCACAAGTAAATACCTAGGCAAGATCTAGAAGTTCTACTTCTTTGTATATCTAAAACAAGGACGTAATAACACCACCAAAAATCTTAATGCACAAGAATGAAACCAAACACTGATAGTAGGACCGAGGCTCAGTTGCCAGCACTCACACTGGGCAGCTTACAACAGTCTTTGACTTCAGTTACCGGGAATTCAACACCGTCTCCTGGCTTTCATGTACATTTCATGCATATGGTGCATTTACATACATGTAGGCAAAGCATTTATACACACAAAAATAAATACATCTTTTTTAAAGACTGAAAGTATCCCAAATTTCTGTTAATTGTAGAATAGAAACACAGGAATAGAGAAAGCACAAGCTACTTAGAAATGCAGTGACCTGAATAGGGCTACAGACATGACTCACTTGCTGCGCTTGCAGAGTGCCAAACTTCAGTTCCCAGAACCCATGTCAGGGAATCCACAACCACCCATAACTCCAGCCCCAGTGGATCCGACACTCTTTTCTGGCCTCCAGAGGCACTCACACTCAAGTGTACACACACACACACACACACACACACATTCAATTTAAGAGAAAATAAAATCTAAAAAAAACAAAAATAAATGCATTGACCTGAACAAATCTCATCAACGTAATACAGTTTTAAAAGTCAGACAGAGGAGAGTTCCACTGAATTATTGCATTGACACAACTCTAGAATAAACTAAACCAAATTCAGTGATAAAAGACAGAGCAGTGTTTACCTCTTGGTGCATGAGAGGGAGATAGGACTAGGTATTGACTAGGAAGGAACCAAAAAGAGCCCATGGATTCTTACTTGGGTACAGATGTGTAATATTCATTGAACCTTAAAACTGGTACATTTCATACAAATTCTATCTTAATTGAAGCAACAATAACCTCTTTAGGATAAACCTTATTCATCTAGCAAAGTTATCTATACTTAGGCTGCCTACCAGGTGATAAGAGAAAGTGGTCAGCTTAATCAGAAAGCATTCTTCTTATTTGTAAACTGAACATTTTTTGCTGATGATATAAAAAAAAAGAAAGAGAAAAAGGAGAAAGAAAAGAAACCAAAACAAAAAACCAGATTAGCAAGATTTAAATGACAGAGACAAAAAATGTCACCATCTTCAGAAAACATTTTACCATTTAACCCAAAGCAGCCTGTCAGAAACACAAGAAGACATTAGAGACTGTTAATATGCTGAGGAAGGCGGACCTGCCAGGCCCCTCTGACTGTGGCACACTGACTGATGTCTGTGTAAGTATGGCTCATAGCACTGTCCTAAAATGTTACCATGTCATGTGAGATTAAAGCTTCAGAACACTATGACAGTTAATCTATTTTTATGAATAGTGGCCAGAGATATTGCATGACTGATTCTCGAACATAATTTATTTTTTCTTGGTAAATTGAGTAGAACATAGAATTGAGTGAAATTATATAAACTCACCCGCTTGCTGTTTTCTCATTTACTACTAGGTTGGTTTCAATGCAATAGTTATTAATATTTCCAAATTTGACCTTCAATTACATGGCATTTTAATATCCTGACCCATCAACACAAACTGAATAGATAATTTTTGCTATGCAGTTGTCTCAATGGGCCTGAGCTTGTGGTGACTAAACCTCACCCTGGGAATAGATTGTTCCCCATTACAGTGGAATTAATGTTTCTAAGTACCAAGGCTCCATTCTGTAAATTGCTTCTCCATGGTACATGACACGCTATGAAGCCACCACAGAACAATACCTAGCGCTGAAACATAAGGAAAGGATGATTGGATTGGAAGAGGACAGAATCTGAGTAAAGATATAGTCAAAACAAACAAATTTCAAGACTATGTCTCAGAACCAGAAAAGGAATTGGGGACACTACATATGTAGACTTTATATCCCCCAGGCCATAGTGGTTTATAGATATAGCATTTCTCTGATATGTCATTCCTAAGAAATCTCTCTAAAATCCCCTCTAGGAAGTGTCTCCTATGCACCCCATGAAGAAATGTGCCCCATTTTCTCTTTTTCCAACCAAGCTGATTTTCAGCTTATACCCTGGTGAGTTCATGTGGCGCCCAACAACATTATGTGTAGACGGAGGTTCCATCTTCAGTGAGGCTGCAGTTGCTGCTGAAGCCTCGGTGTCCTTTCAGCACTGCAGAGATTTCAGGGAACCACTGCTAGTTTGGGAATTTATTTTAGTTTCTTATATACATATAGTATATAATATATGTTATATACAAATATAACATATATGTGTAAATGATAATAAATAGCCCATCATGTAGCCTGAAGAAAACAAAACTTTACTGTGGCTTTCTAACTTCCTCCTTAGACCTCTGCATTTGCTTCTGAGATTCCCAGCACACACTTATCCAGGACATACTATTCAAGGCATTGGTTTTTAAATGAAGGAAGATCTTTATGATTTCATGACTGTTATCTGGGACAGAAGTAGAAGGGAGTTTAGATTGGCCCGATAGGGAGGTATACAGGGAACCATTCTTTGAGCATGAGTCCCGGTGGCGTCCTTACAATTGGGAAACCGATCCAGAGTCAGCACATAGGTAGAGAAGCAAAGTCTGGAGCTTCAGGGCTAAGCCTAAATCCTTAAGGCAAGGGGGAATGCTCCCAAGAATCTCCTGACTACTTGTAAGAGCAGAAGCAGAAACAGAGACATACCTGGAAGAAAGATATCTCAACTGAAAGATGCGATCAAGACACATTAAAATCAGGAGGTCAATGCAAAGTTAAAGAACAGCAAACATGCTCAAAAAATATGCAAGTTACTGTGAGTGAGCACCAGCAAAAGTGGAGCCAGCGTCTCCCCTTCAAGGACTGTGGGTAATGGGATTTTCAAATAGGGAATACAAAACAGGGTATGTTTGAAATGTTTGCAGTAATTAAAGACACAAAATCAATGCAAGCAAATAAATGTATCTGAAAGGTTCTATATCTAGAGTTCACAATTATTTTTCTATCATGGGAATCGTTTTTCTTGTTTCTCTAATTTTTTTCATTTATTGATCGGAATTCTTTTTCACTATTTGAACTGAATTTTTGTATATTTCATAAATATATCTGAATCATAATTAGACCCCTCCCCCTATATGTGCCCCCATTCCCCCAACAGATTTCATACATTTCTTTTTTTCACATACTGTCACATATTTTAAGGCCTAATGAGTCAAATTAGTGTCCTCAGATGTCCCTCAGTGTGAGTTCACCTACTGGAACCTGGTCAACCTATCTAGCATCATTCCCTTAAAGAAGAATAACTCTCCCATACCTGGCAGTGATCAGTTGCAAATAGTTCCTGAGCTAAGGTTGGGGCTTCTTATCCATTTCTCCACTCCTGTGCTGGGTTTTTGTCTGATCTGTGTTTGGGTCTTGTGCATCCTGTCACCATTGCTTCAAGTTCAAATGAGCAAGTTCCCAACCTCTTGAAAAACTGTTTCCTTGTGGTCACTCACTACCCCTGATTCTTATAGTCCTTCTGCGTCCTCTTCTGTAATAATACCTGAGACCTGGATGGGTGAGTTTTAATAAAGAAATCCTGTCCAGGGACATTCACTCTGCAGTCTCTTATTCTCTACATTTTGCTCAGTTGTTGCTTTCTGTGTTAATCACCATCTGTTTCATGAGGAGAGTTGAGAGGTGCATTAATATTCTCTCTGTCCCCTGTTTCACCATGTTATTATGGAAATTTTTAACCATGCCTCATTATTTCCTTATCAACACTCAAGTTTCTCCATCTTTATCTGCAAGTTATAATGATGTGATTCTACAATATGCCTGTTTTTATCTAAGTCCTCAAATATTTTGAAAAAAAAGATTGTGTTTATATTTTTTGCATTTTAGTGAACATTCTTTTCACTGGTGATATTTCTTTTTTGTATTAAAAACTGCCAGTTTTATTTTATCAGTTTTCCCCACACACAAAAAAAGAAAACCCACAAGAGCCAAACACGAACTTTCTTGGAGGTCTCCATCAGGCGTATGTCTGGCTTACTCATCCCCGCCTTCCCTGTACTATGTCCCACGCCTTTCGGCTCATACTGCTGCTGTTTTCTTGTGGAATGAGGTGCCGGGTATTAGGGTCTAATCCTTCCTTACACTTTAGTTGTGATAACTGTACTTATTAGAGATGACCTGTCTGCTTATCAGTAAGACTACTGTTAGTTTTGGTCACTAGGAAAATCAAGAGGAAACTATCAATGACAGAAGGAGAGGATGAAGAAAAGGGAGTTGCTGACTTCTTTCTTTTTATTTTGCTATCAGATCACTCCATTGTGGCTTCTTACCCTGGTCACAGTCGTTAGTTACAGCCTTCAGCTTATTAGGATGCTTTCTCAGTGAACCTACTACAGTGCCTCTTCCCAGGCACCTGCTAGGTTGTGATCACTGTTTATATGTCTGAGTTTCAGGAACATGGAACTTCTGGAGTAGTATCCTCCCTCTCTTCAGAAAGCAGAGTTCTATTCTGAGAAGTTCTTTGTCCAAGCTTATGATGTACCAGCAGCAGCCCCATGGGTGGCATGCTCCCTAAAACTCCAGAACTCTGTTTTATTTCTGTGGGTCCCTCCATGAGGCTTGTGGGTTCTGACCAGCATCTTGATAAGATTACTGATCACAACTTCCTGTTATCCTTCTAACACTGAGGATGCTAGGTGTTTTCTGTCATGATTCCCTATGATGTTTCTCTCATCCTTTTCCAGTCTTCCATCACCCAGTCAACAAATTTCCTATGTTAAATAATCTCTGGTAAAATGCCAAGTTGCCAAGTGAAGTTTGTTTTCCTAACAGAGCTCCGTAGATATAAATGCTTTGCTTATTTATTTCCATTATGTTTCCCATTATAAACATATAAGGTAATGTTAATGTTTCTGTTGCCATTCCTTCCTTGTCACACATGTATAGAAGGGAAATCTGAACCACAACTCAATAATCTCCTATGTCTTTTTTTTTTTATTGTGAATTAGAATTTCCTTTTCTCAGTTAAGAATTGAGGCTACTATTAAAAGAACAGCCCTAGATTAGACTTGGAACTCAGGATAGCCTACGGGGGAGTTCCATTTCAGTGCTTAACCATAAGTAAGACGTTCTTCAGGAATCTGACATTCTTAGGGGCTTCTGAGAAAGCACCAGACAGCCACATTTAATTCCTTTTGAAAAAAAAATCTTACTAAGTTGTTGACCTAATTATTAGGCTCCACTTCTCACATCTTTAGGTTACTTTTTCTCCCATGATTGAAATATTAAGATAAATTATTCACATCTGCCTTACAGTTTTCCTATTAGTTAACTCATAATGCATGAAATAATTTCAGAATGCCTATTGACAAGAAAATGCGCTGGATAACTAGATTGTTTTGAGAACTTAGACGTCCATACTAAAGAAAGACTATGACTTTATTTTTCAAGATACACATATAAATTTTAAAAGATAAGAGCTATTATTGGACTCTCTGTATAAGAGCTTATGAATTATCAAACAATGATTCTAAACAGACTGGTCATCAGAGTAACCACAGGAGACTTTTAACACACAGACTCCTGAGCCTCATCCCTGTAGACTGACTGAAGTTAGGTCTTCAGGATGTATGTATCCTGAATGCCCTTGATGAATGTGGAATGTCATTAAAGCCTTCTTTTAAACCACTGTCCTGTTTCCAAACCTTTAAATGAGCCTATGATCTTCTGTTCCTAAGAGTAATCCAACTTTTCCCCTAATGTTTGTTTTTTTTCCTTTACGTACCTCAATATCAAAGTATTCTCATTTCATGAATCATTTGGAAGCAAATGCTCCAGGAAGTAAGGATTTAAAAACTCTTTCTGGCTGACATCACCCCCCAAACAAGTATCCCTTATTCTGTGCACGATGTCCATGACTATGCTGACTTCAGAATGAATGTTAATGGTAGGTCTGTAAAATCAACATGTTGGACCACGAATTTATATTTTATAAATGCAGAGTAAGTCAGAATGCCAAATGGCAATGTCATAATCCCTCTGTTCTCTGCCAACCTATTGCCTTATGGACTCAAATATGCTTCTCTTGAAACAGATGGCTCTCCCTGCTCTCTGGGTTATTACATAAGGAGATGAGGGACAGAGAATTGACTGTACCTGATTTCCAGGAAGGTAAGCATAATGCATGTGACAAGACCCCAGGTGTGAGGAGAGAACAGGCTTCAGAGCCAGGCTTGCTTGAATTTAAACCTTGAATCTGTGTCTTTCTGATCATGAGAACTTCAGCAGCTCACCTCATTTGACCTCCATTTCCCCTCCCATAAGAAGAGATAATATTATCTTCTTCACACACTTATAAGAAACTTTATATATATGTACATATGTGTACACATATATAATGCAAAGAGAAAACAGAAAATACATTAACAGAATTGCTTTCTTAAACTTTATGTTTGAAAAAGTTGGATTTTCCTGTTTCCTTCTCAATTGTATTTGCTCTGATTGAGGAGGCCACCAGATATGATTTAATGTTTGCACAGGGTAGGAATTCTTTCTCAGGGATTCATATCATAATCACAAATATAACAATAAGCAAGCACTTATTGAAACCTGTCTGTAAAAGGTGCTTAGCTGATCTTTCTTTCTGAAGGCACTAGAATCTTTGCCGGTAGCCCAAACAATTCAATTTAGGTATCTGAAAACATGTACCTGTGTGTGTGTGTGTGTGTGTGTGTGTGTGTGTGTGAGAGAGAGAGAGAGAGAGAGAGAGAGAGAGAGAGAGAGGTATATCTGTAATAGACAAATGACTGAATTTTAATATGAGCCCAAAATTTTATGAAAGTAACTGAACACACTTACTTGAATGAGAACTATATAGGTATATTTAAACTAGTTTATATTTGATACATAAAACAAATAAGAAATGAGAATCTAGAGTCCTTTCCTTTTTTATTTAAATAGGAATTAGTAAAGTGACAGTAGTTAAGAGAACCATTCAAGTACAATCCGCCATATTTCACATTCTACTGAGGAGTTCATAACGGAGGCACTCCTTCAATACCCAGGCAGGATGCCGATTTCTTTAATTACAGCTGGTATACTATTTCAAGTTCCAAATTCTCACCTTTACTTAAGCAAACTTTTCAGATAATATTTGCTTCAAGCATTTCTTGGGCCACTCCTCAAGTCTGTCATTCCATCTCTGGAAGCTACAATCAACTTCAAGCACTAAAACCCAGCCGCATCCTGCCTCGGCTCTGCCAAGAACTGGCATCTTGTGGGACAACCTCTGGTCAATGCAGCTGAGGTACTGAGTGATGTCTGCTGTTCTTCCTCACCTTCTGAAACTTTGGAGGTGAAAGTAGCCATTCTGAGACTTACAATGCTTCCAAGTGCTGGCAAACTACAGTCGTGATTGACTGGCTTCAATTTGGTGAGTCAAGCCTGAGTTTCCAGTTTTACTGGGGTCAAGTTAAAAAAAAAAATAAATTCCTTTTGGACTAAAATGTAGAGGTCATGTTCCTTGCTATGTAACTATTTAACCCTTACCTCTCCTCGAGTGCAGTTAGGGCTTCTCATTTGCCCACTTTGCCCGCTACGTCGTGTTTCTTAAAAACCTTTCCTCAGAGCTCAACGGTCTCCACATCTGTTTTCTTAAGCATCCTCCTTCACTACCTCCCACGAATTTTAACACCAAATACCCAGAAACGGGAAATCACAGCACCAAGCGGCATATTCCCGGTAAAATTCCCGTTGATTTCCTTTCATGTTCCTACTGGCAAACTTTCCAAGGCTACCTCTGCTTCTCTACCGGCTGCCAACAATGCTGTCCCTGCCGTGTTCATGTTGCCGTGCTATTAAAGGTGCTGTGCTTTGCTTTGTGTGAGTAAGAGAACTCGAGCTGCCCAAGAGCAGAGCCACCAGTCTTCCTGTATTTCCGTCTAGCTGTGGAGAGGTGGCTGCAGACAGGGCTTCCTTCGCTGTGCTCACCACTTTCAGCAGAAACACCTTCTTTTCCTGGTACTTCCTCCTTTTGATCTGTCATATGTGTATCTTTGCTAGGTTTGATTTTGTTTTTACTACAGGCCATTTCTCTAGTTCTTCAAAAGGCTGAAGAACCTTCCCATGGTTTCATTTATCTGAATTCATTTTTTATGTGATCATATTTTCTTTTTTCTTAACTTTAGCTCACAAAGGCATAGGAAAACAGTGCAGACTTTAGAAATGGCTTGGCAGTTAAGAACGCTTATTACCCTTGCAGAAGATCCAAGCTTGGTTCCCAGCGCCCATATTAGGTGGCTCAAAATCACATGTAACTCCAGCTCCAGGGGACCCAATGCCCTCTTCTGGCCTCTTTGGGCACCTGCATTCATGTGCCACATACACATAGGGACACAAATACATGTAATTAAAAATAAAATAAGAAAAAATTAAATGTAAACCTTGGAGTCAGACTGGCTTGGATTCTAATCCCGGCTTAGGTGGGCAAACAAGAAGTCCATACACCTAACCGCACCCAAGGAGAAGTGGGAGCTAAATAGTTACATAGCAAGGACACGACCTCTACATTTTACTCCAGAAGAAATTTCTTTTTACCTGAATGCAGCAAAATTGGGGTAGCAAAATTCTTTCTCAGGGACTTACAATACCACAAATATAACAGTAAGCAAGTACTTACTGAAACCTGTCTGTAAAAGGTGCTTAGCTGATCTTTCTTTATGAAAGCAGCTCTGTCTGTCTTTAGTTTCCCATTTCAGATAAATCCTCTTTTCCCAGCCAATTCATCTTCAGTTTTCCTAGGTTTCATGCTGTCTCTGACTATTCTTTGGACATTTTCCAATGAATGCCATTGGCTTCTTACAAGTCACCATGATTGTTATTGTAGGCATTATCAATTGCCAAGTATCAGCAAACATTAATTATCTCATGCAGATTCTGGGGGTCAGGCAGCCAGGCTCAGGGTCTCTAACAAGGTTACATCAAGCAGTTGACGGAGGTTGCCATCATCTCAAGGTTCTACTGGGGCCGTAAAACACAAAACATGCCATAGAGTGTATGTCGGCAGCCAAGCAAATGGTCTAAAAATACATTATACGTATCATAATGCTTACTAGACACTTAGGATGGGCTTATGCTATGGCTCTTCCCACCTACATGAGATGGTTCTATGTAGAATCAAGTTTATCTTCTAAACTGGGGACCTAGTGATTTGAAAGTCATTGTATTAGTCATGTTTCTAGTGCCTATGATCACATACCTGTCAAGAAGAAATCAGGGAAGAAGTGTTTGTTTTGGCTCACAGCTCAAGGAACTATTAGTCCATCAAGGTAGAAAAGGCATGGTGACAGGAAGGGGAAATAGCTGGTCATGTTGCATTCATAGACAGGAAGCAGAGAGTGATGGATGTTAGTGCTCAGCTTCCTTTTTCTTGTTGGTTTTCAGTCTGGGATCCCAGTTTATAGGATAGTGCCATTCACATTTGATATGAGTCCATCTTAGCTAACTTAATCTAGACAATTACTCACAGACAGGCCCATAGTCTTGTCTCCTCAGTGATTCTAGAACCTGTCAAATTGGCACTGAATATTAGCCATCACAGACTTTTTTAATAAGCCTAATTCACTAGATCGTCACTAGATGACAATCTAGCTGGTCTCCACACGGAAATGCCCTGCAGACAAGCCAAAATTTTCCTTATGGAACCACTTTTGTGCATTCCAGAAGCTGGCAAGCCCTTAGACCAGAACTCTGCAACATCTAGTCTGGGAGAGGGTTTCCAGAACCTCAAAACATTTGTTATATGTATTTGCTGTGTATTTGGGTGGTCCCAAAATCAGCTAAGGGAAAACCACAGGGCCTGTGATTCTGGCTGCTTTCTACTTGCTTCTGTAAAACGCATTTTCCCTGTTCTGGACCCCAGAAGACAGGAGTGCATGCACATCATCAGCAAGTGGTCCTGAGCCTGGCCTCTAGTAGGCTCTAGTCATTGGAAGCTCTGGAAAGGTATTCAATGGGCAGCAGGAGTCTTCCTTAACTCCTTCCTAGACAGGTAACAGCACTGGTAATAACTACCTACTGAAGACCATACAGCCTGTGTCACCAGGTTTCCTGCAAAGCTGCCCCCATCCCTGTAGTTTCCTGTAGTCTTGTCTATTTAGCTTCGCTGTTTCTAAATGTTTACCTGTAAGCCCTGCTTACACGTTTGTAGCTAGTCCTTTATTAAACTCTCCTCCATCGCCTAGTTTGAGTTGCCACTGTGTTCTGCTAGGATCCTAACTATGAAGTGAATGATTTTAAACAGCACAGCCTCCTAGGATGTCTATAACCATATATTACCTATAAGGTACAGTTCACTATTGAATTGCTCAGTGGTTATTTACTTAGTGACTGGTATCAGTGTTCATTTATAGAAAATCTATGTGAGCAATCATTCACTGCTAAAATCTACAAGAACTGAATATTAATAAACTGAGGGTCATCAATACTAAACCCAGTAAAATATGCTATAACTTAAAAATAGGTAATTTGTGCTGAGCACTTCATGGCAAGCGTCACATAAAATGATTTGTGTTTGTTAAGTTACGTTAATTCTCCTAGTCATTCTGTGTGGCACAATATTTTATCAATGAACATATTGGGAAAGAGGCTTGTAGAGAGAGTTCTATGCCTAATGTGGGTGATAAGCAAAGTAGCTGGTTTGCAAACACAGAGAGGACTTGGAACTTACATATTAATTAAGTTCCCCTGAAGAAGAAATAGCTAAGAAACAATAGCAAAGGAATGCTACATTTATATGGGAAATATTTGCTAATTTCTATTGGGTGTAAATAGGCAATTCAGAAATCTAAATTAAACAGACATGCAGGAATTCTATGAATTCCAAGCTTGAGAGTGGATTTGCCAAACCAGGTGAGATGGAGCTATTATAAATTTTAAATATGGCCCCAAAGCAAAATTAATTCTGAATGCATCAAACACACACACACACACACACACACACACAATGAATCTAACTCTGCTGTTCAGTAATTCCGCTGCTAAGAAGGGGTTAATCTTAGGCCTCCTTATAAAACTCCTTATAAATAATGGTTGTGTTTACACAACCTGGAAGTACTGAATTTTTCCCTGAATGAGTCGTTGTTTGGGCATAGTGTAAACAGAGTCTGTGTTAGGAAGAGGGCTTCTTTGTCTAACAGAGCTCTGAGCGTTTAAGCAGCTGCTTGGTTTCACTCCAGAGGTGTTTGCATTTCATTGACAGATGGAGTCATTTCCAAATGGTTTTCAATCAATATATACCAGACAAGTTGTGGAGAATCATCTCTCAAGGGGAAAAACAGGAAAAACACAATTAAACCATTGTGCGCTACTTTTCAAAAAAAAAATTTACAATCTGTTATTAATTACCACAAAAGTCACTGAAGGGATATGAAACTGAGTGCAATGGTCCACTTTTAATGCTGTTTATTTTCAGGGGATTTGGTGATATTTGTGTATTCTTTTGCTTTCCTTAAAGAAGGTACTGTGGAAATCTGCACCATGTTTTGGGGTTTTTTTTGCACAAACTGATAAATTACTCTTATTTTGACTTCTCTAGAAGACACAGAATTCAACTTCAGATATTAGCAGTACTTTAAAGACGTGTAACTAAAGTATAAAAGACATCCTTAAACCATTTTATGTTGTCAGTATTCACTTGATTTCAAGCACATGCTAATCATATTCTTTGGTTTTCCTTTTCTCTTGCATTCATTTTGGACTAATATCCTTCTGCTCTGAAGTCCACCCTTAGAAATAACTGCTTGAATGAGGGGTTGTTGAAGACAATGCCTCTAATTTGTCTTTCTTTTTCATTCGTTCATAAAGATACTGGATAAATACAGTAGTGTGGTTGCTAGTTTTCCATCACTATAACACAATACTAATAAAGAGAAAGGCTATTCGGGCTCATGTTTCAGAGGTTCCAGTCTATGACTAGGTGGATCCCTTGTTTTCAGTTTTCTGTTCAGGTGTGAGATGGCAAGAGAAGAGGGTTCATAATATAGGAAACTGCTTACCTTGTGATCCGGAAATAAAAGAGAGAAAACATTGGGCTAGACAATGATCTAAGGTCCTTCTACTAGGTCCCATTTTGTAAAGGTCCCACCACCTCCCAATAGTGGCACATTGGGGACCAAGCTTTAAAACATATCATCCTTGAGGGAATATTTAGCACACAAACTCTAGCACATCATGTGGAGATGGTTTTTCCAGCCTATGTCTAGTGTTATTTTACTGTCTACCTTCTGCTGTTGTTGACACACGTGATGTTATGCAAATGCCACTGCTTTGAGGCCACAGTGGACTCAGTCATCTTGCCTCATTCTTGGAGCAACTTATATCTGAATACTTCTCTAACCTGTAACTAGATGACACCAAAGATTATCAGCTTGGGTAAGGGGCAGAGAAAGAAATGGCTCTCCTCTAACTCAGCCGTAGAGGTGGGCTGGTGGTAACAATAATTTGCCATTTGGGCCACTTGCCCCATAGACTCTAAGTTAGATATATCAGTGGTAGGGAGAAGGACAAGCCCAAGCAGAAAATTGTGCTTTACATCTCTGAGACAAGGCCATATCATTAGTGGTAGAGAATTATACATTTCTCTAAAAACTGCTTAACCAGTCTACTTCACCCTGTTAAAGACTACGTGCTTAACAATGAAGTACAAAGTGACTATGGATCACAAAGTTCTCCATGGGAGCTGTGTTCTTTCAAGCACGCCAAACTGGGTGCACATAGAGGCAGTGAATCGGATGCTACAAATGAAATATATGAGATTAAACACAAGCCAGGAGGGGGCCTGGTGCTGTAAGACAGTAATATTTGTTACTGAGATGATGATGCTCAGATTCTGGTTGTCTTCCCATCTGTTAAACCTCTCTGGAAAACCTCTCAAGATATGCCAAGAGGAATGTCTTCCTGGGTGATTTCAAAATCTGTCTTGTTGATGGTGACTATTATATGGCACAGACCAACAATGCATTTCAAGGAATAAGCTGTCTCCACTGGGGCCTCTATTCTCCTGGAGGAACACAGATTCATTCCAACTTGCCAACACATCATCTGTGCTTAATTTTGACTTCAAGCAGCAAACTATTATTTAAGCTTAAAGAACTCAAAACTCTACCCCAGATGAGATTGCCAGGTAACATTGTACCAGACCAGTGGAGTGGTCTCAGTTTGCAATTAGAGACATAGCATGCTATATAATGCTATTGGACCCCCTGAACTTGTAACTTAATACCTACTGCAAGCCAGAGAGTGGAATGCTAATGCCGAGTGGTCTGAGAATTGGAAGAGGCCAAGGATCTGAGAAAAGTAGTTTCAAGGGATCTGGTAACAGTAACCTGGACAAAGCTGTAGATCATTGGAAAAGTCTGATACATCCCAGGAGCCCTAGACAGTATATAGTTCATACAGATAAAGCAAGAACAAATATCATGCCAAAGACCATGTGGAGGTGGCATGGACCAAACCCACCTCTCCAGTGCCATGATGCATACTTCCTGAGATTGAGGAAGACAGCGAGGCAGTGCGAGCCTCGGAGAACACCCCTCATCTGCGCCCCCATAGGTGATTTGAGTTTTTAAATTAATGACTTCAAATTCTGAATGGAATTAACAAATTTAAATTCCCTGTTGTGGTTTAAACCAGAAAAGTCCATATTACCTTCAAGTGACATATTTAAGAGGTTTTCAACATCAGCAAAATCGGTGCTAAGCAGAGCTCAAAAGTAGAGAGGGTGAAGTTGTTTTTCTGAAAAACTGAGTTGAAACAGTTTCAAAGGCCTACACAGATAATTTTTGGTGTAGGTGCCCTGACACTTGGCTTTCAGAACTTGGTGGAGGTGATGACATAATTAGCCATCATAATCTGTTCAATCAAGAAGGAGGAGATAAGTTTATCTCATTTTTAAAGTATGAGTCAATTTTCTTATCATGTAAATATCATTTAATGAGTCATTTATCAATATAAATACCTTTATATGCATTCTTAATATTCTCCCAAGCGCCTCTCTCATTGTAAATGTAAAACTGTAAAAATGTAAAACTGTTCTGCCACTAAGGAATAAACAAAGTTCAGTAGTTTCTCAGTAAACTTAAATGTAGAATTTCCATGAAATCCACCAATTCCAATTAACAGGCATACACCAAAATTAATTGGAAGTCCAATTTCAAACAAAATTTTATGCACAGAGATTCATAATGACACCTTTCACAGTAACCCGAAGGTAGAAAGCACCCAAATGTCCATCAACAGATGAACAGATATATAAAATGTGCTCTGCCCATACAGTAGGATACTATTCAACTATTAAAAGGAAGAAATTCATAGATTTGGATGCAACAACACAAATGAACTTGAAAACATACTCAGAATGAAGCAAAGAGAAAAAAATTACACATTGTCTGATTTTATGTCTTTGAATAAAGATGGAAAGATTTGCATTTTCCACAAACTAGAGTGAAGGAAAAGTTGGAAGTGATTACTTAGTGGGTATGAGGTTTCTTTTTAGGTAATGGAATAGTTTTGGAATTAAATGGTGGTGATAATTCTGCAATTTCACGGGTGTACTTATTGCCACTGAGATGAACACTTTAAAACGGCAAAAAATTGGAAGGTTTACATATAATTTTGTAAATTCCCCCAAATTCAACGAATAAATACTTTCCTTGTTTCCCCAAATCTTTTCAGTCCCAGGGAAGTTCCCTGTAGCATTAACTGAAGTGGGTCAACGGCTTTGCGTCGTGGGAAGGAGCTCAAGTCTTTTCACTGCACAGATCAAAATTGGTCAGCTGTTTTACAAGGAAAACACCTGGCACTAAACCCTGGGATCTTTAAAGAACTGCTAGCTAAGCCTCCTCCCCAAGGTGATTTCAAGCTAAAGGACTGTGAGTCTGAGCCTGCCAGGTTCCTGTGAGCCACACCCAGCAGTTAATAAGTTGTTCCGAACTCTACATGCCCCATCTTAATAACTGGTTCTTCTCCGAGTTTGTAGGTTCCCATAATCATGTGGCCTCTCGGATGAGAACAGCAGAAACCACTAACAATTTGGAGACGAGACAGAGTCCAGGAAAGGAAGCAAAGTCATGAAAATATAAATTTAGCTTGAGGTATTCCACGAACACAAGGCAGAGACCTAGAATTAGGACTTGTTCTAAATTTCCAAACTGATAAAATAGTAGTGTCTCTGAAACAGAGACATTTGGGCGAGGAACTTTCTAGAGCAGAGACTAGACTCTGTCATGCTGGATACATGGAAACTGATGACAGAACTTAAAGCTTTTAGAACTTATAAAGATTCTTTGGTCTATCTGATGACAACTGGTCGGAAGAGTTTGGCCTAAAGCTGACAAAACCAACCAAGGAGCAGGGTGCAGAAACTACTGCTTCCTCTACCCTAAAATAATGCCAGTTAGGAATACCAGCTTTTAAGTTAGAAGTAGGCCAAGAGTCAGCAGAAGAAAAATATAAGCATCGGGAGGTAGGTAGGAGCCAAGACATATAATGTAAACCCTCAAAGCCTTGATTTGGCAATTTTAAGCAGGAAAAATGACATCATATGATTCGTGTTAATAAAAGATTACTCTCTGGTTGCAGTGTGGAGGCTACACAGACTGCAGGAACCTCGGAGAAAAGCAAGAACATTGCCAGGAAAATAGCATGGTCCATGGAGGATAACAGTGGACTCTAGAGAAGTCCACAGGCATGCTGATAGGACAGGATGTGTGAAAGGGGAGACAGGAGGAGAGGACCGCCGTCTAGTTGAACCAGAGGGCCATAGCATGTGCTGTTTTCTTCTGATACAGAAAGTCAGAGTGTACCATGTAGAATGTCTGGTGTGCATTTGCTCCTCGGTTCCTTTAAGGTCATGTTAACCAGAGCAACTGGGCCAAGATCACTTACTTCTTTTTTCTCTGTTTTAACAGTTTTCAAATTTTTTTTTTTAACTGACACATGAAAGCACAAAGTAATGAGTTCCCAAATGATGCTCTAGTCTATACCTACATTGGGTGATGTTTAAAATTGTTTAAACTAGTCTCCTCAAGCATTTATCACTTCTTTAGGGTGAAAAGATTTCAACTTGTTTCTTCCAGCTTTTTGAAATAGACAGCACATTATCATTATAAGCACCTTACTGCGCAATAGCATTCAGAACTTCTTTTTCCCATAAAACTCTAACGTATGGTTTTCTACACCTTTGTCAACGTAAAAAGTAAAACTCGTATCACACAGGATCTTTCTGATTGACAATGAAGTAAAACACTTCTTAGATTTGCTTGTCCCCTACGTTTATCTATTTATTGCCTGTGATGTGTCTCTTGTAACAGGTTTGTAAAGCCTGGCAACTGACAGCTGGAAAACTCTTGGCATCCTTGAATGTTCTATTCATTACCTCTGGAGTTCCCTCTTAGCAGCTCCACACTTCTCCTTCAGTATCCTTTGATACTTCCCTATGATGGTTAACATTGACTGTCAACTTGTCAGGATCTAGACCACCTACATACAAACCTCTGGGTATATCTAGGGAGAGTTTCTAGATTTGGGTGACTGAGGTGGGAAGACCCACCCTAAGTGCAGAAGACATCATTCTACAACTTGGGGGTCCAAGACTGGGTTGAGGAGGAGAGAGTGAGCAGAACACCAGCATTCCACTCCGTGTGACAAGGTGCCTGACTCCTGCCACCATGATGGACTGTACTCAAACTGTGAGCCTAAATAAAACCTTCCTTCCTTAAGTTGGTATTTGCCAGAGCAATGGGAAAAGTAACTAACACCCTGTCTATTTCTTATCCTCCTTCCTTCCTTGGAACTAATGTTGTCAAGTCCCTGTTCTCCTTCCCACAGTGCTCCAGATGACCTCTTCTACCCATACGCTTCAGTTATTTTTCCTGCTCTGAGCATTCAAGTCTCTCTATCCGACAGTGAATGTTCAAACCAATGATTCCAATGATTTAAACTACATTTTCTTGTCTATGTCCAGTAGACACCTTCATTAAAATAGGTCTGAAACACAAGCATAGCCCTTCATTTCTCAGACCCACCTCTTTCTCCTTATTCAGTATTTCTACCCACAGAATCTTACCTGAGTCTCTCAGGCTGCATTCCTGCATTCATGTTTTGAAAGTCATATTAATGGAGCACTGAGGCTTCATGTGCCAGGTCCTAAAACTCTCACTCTTTTATCTCCCTCCTCATTCTAATCCTGTTACTAAACCTCGTGTAGATCGTTCTTTTGTAAGAACGTCTCAAATTTATCACCACCTTTCCTTTCCTCTCTCTGCTACTTAGACACTAATCTCTTCACAGGGTTTGCCATATTTCATCCATCACTTCCCCAGCTCCCATCCCTCTCAGATGATGAAGATGAATCGCCCCATCACATGGCTCTGATCACATTATTCCCTCCTTTAGAAATTAGCCTTGGTGGCATGTTTACCGATAAAGCTAATCTTGGAGGGTCTCCAACCAAACTCACAGTTACCTCTTCTTCTAACACTCTGTGGACATACCTGCTTTATTCAGTGTTGTTTTTCCTGGGAAGATGTGAACAAATGTGCACTCACCCCAAACTGGCATCAATGACAGGTCAAAGAAATAATCACACTCAAGTCTAACTTGTGCACTAATAAGTTTAACTAGGGCTACTTAAAGCAGCATGGGTGAGGGGTTACCTACTAGAGCATGGGAAACTTCCGGGTGGCTATGCCACCAAAGAAATCTTCCCCACCAGCAACCATTAACTTACATCCTGGGGAAGAGTCCCATTAGCCCCTTCCCACTCCATGATGGAACATTATGGGTCCTGTCTTCTGGTGGTCCCTTGGAGATAATCAGAGAGGGCTGAAAGAGGGCAACCGACATGTTACGACAAGAGGAGAGAGTTCCACTACCTTTGGCTTTCCTTCTCATTTCAAAGCTTTTTACACTATATCCTTTTAAAATTAAGGTATCATTTATATACGTTAAAATGATGAAGAGCATTTACATTTGCAACTTGGTGAGTTTTGATAGACACTCATAAAATCCAAGCCACAATGAAGATAGATTATGTCCCACAACCGTACCATCCCTTGCGCTCTTTTCGAAGTAGTACCATCCCCAGCCACAGGCAAATGTTTCTTTAATTTGCATCAAGATGGATTTATTTTGTCTTTTCTTGGTTTCTGTATCACATACTCCTTTAGTCTGGTTCCTTTCCCTGGAGGTGTTTGTAAGACTCAACCATGCCTTTGCGTCTATCTATTGCTTGTTCCTTCTTTTGTAATTGCTGAGTAATGCTCCATTATATACATATAACCACAATTTATTTATTGGTTCAGTCTCCTGTGGATAAGTATTTGGATAATTCTTGAGGCTATTACAAGAGAAGTTTCTATGAATATTCATGGGTGTCTTTTGTGAATATATATATATATATATATATATATATATATATATATATATATATTTCCATCTCTTGGATAAATATATAGGAATTTAATTTATGGGTCCTGTAGAATTGTTACACAACTTCCCAAAGTGATTTCATTATTTTTCCCTTTTTTCTTTCCTTTCTGTGTGTGTGTGTGTGTGTGTGTGTGTGTGTGTGTGTGTTAGGGTACACATGTATGTGGAGGCCAGAAGTCAACATCAGGTGTCTTCACTCCTTCTCAACATTGTTTGTAGAGAGTGGGTCTCTCGTTGAGCTTGTAACTGACTGATTACAGCTCGACAGACTGGCTCACAGGGATCCTGCAGCTTTACTCCTAGCACTGAGATTACAGGCACTTCCTAGTAGGCTGAGCTTGTTCATATGAGTTTTGGTGACCAGAGTCCTTAGGCTTAAGCTGAGCTCTCTCCAAGCTCCATTACTGTTTTCAATCTCTGTCCTAGTTGCTCCTCAATACCTGCAATATTGGTTACAGGAAGTGTTCTCACTATCTTCATTATTGTAAATGGTAACTCGTGGTGGCTTAAGGTCCATTTCTAAGCTTAGGAGTGATTTTGAACACGTATCATATGTTTATTGCTCATTTGTATCTTATTTATGTGAAATGATTCTTCAAATCTTTTTCATATTGGATTTTGCCATTTTATTGACTTGTATGTTTTTATTTAACATAGTCTGGGCTGAAATCTTTCATGTGATAGATATGCTTTAATATTTTATATCTTACCTTTTCACTTTTAATATTTCTTATAATGAAAAGAAAGTTTTAATTTGAACAAAGTCCAACTTATCCTATTTTTTCTTAGCAGTTTGTGTAATTAAAATTACTTGCCTGTCCAAGTACGTAAAATGTGAGGTTTTTCTTTTAGAATTTCATACCTGAGTATTGTATTTGCATTATCTCCACCCTTCCCAGTCTCCCTCCAACTCTCTCTCTCAACTTCTTGCCCTACTCTTTAATCATTCATGCTATATATACTTGCATACATTTATAAATATACAGTTATCACCAGGTATGGTGGTACACCTTTAGTCCCAGTGCTCCAGAGGCAGAGGCAGGCGGCTCTCTATGAGTTCAAGGCCAGCCTGGTCTACACAGTGAGTTCCAGGGCCAGCTGTGATTTTAGGGAGACCCTGTTTCAAAACAACATAAATAAATGAATGAATGAATGAATGAATAGATAATTAATAAATGAAAACGGGTAACGCACTGAGTCCATTTAGTGGGCTCCTGGGTACCTGTGTTTAGGACTGCCCACTTGGGATCGGATAACTCAGGGAGCTAGTCCCTGAAGAAAACTGATTCTTCCCACAACCACTCTGCATCACCGATTGCCTATAACTCTTCATGTTAAGATGGCATCCCATGAAATTTCCTTCATCCACTGTGGCATGTTAACTGGTTTTATCATTGTGCAGATCTCATTAGACTAGCATACCACAGAGATTTCATGGGTGCAGCTTGCCTATCATGTCTAGAATATATTAACAAGCAGCAGGTATCTTGCTCCTCTGGTTGTTACATGTTTCCACCCTTTCTTGAGCCTTAGGTGCAGAGATTGAATTATAGATGTTGTCACTTTGGGCCAGGTGTCTCATAGTCGCTTATTGTTTGAATTTGATCAGTTGTGGCACTTTGTCATAGTCTTCAACTGTTGCAAAAAGAAGTTTCTATGATGAGTAATAAAAGCCAAACTTCTCTGTAAATATAAGGACCCTGTATTTAGAATATAGTAAGAAGTTACATTGGTCTAGGAAGTGACAGAAGTAGGTTCCTCTCTAGGGTCTGTGACCTCTCCTGACATGTGTACTTGACTGATTACGGTATTAATTCCCTTCTATTGAGTGGGCCTTAATTTCAATTAGACAGCTGTTGCTTACCCCCAAGGTAAAATTGACACTATTGAACCAGTAGAGATAACTTCCTGGAACAGCCTTGTGGAGGTTCATAGGCTGTATGGCTGGGTAAGACCACTGATTGATTTTCTCCTTTGGCAGTTTGCTTAGTGTCTTCTGATCCTACGACAGTTAGTTTTTAGGGAGAAGGCTTCTAAGTCAGTTTCAACTCCATTGCTCCAAGTCCTGTGTCCAAAATATGCCATGTCATCTGCAATAGAGTTGTACCTTTCAGTTCTGGAAGGCAACCATGGCTATGGTGGTATCCTGTATTAATTTGGGAGTCTCATGGACTAGAGCAAACAACTAGAAGGGAGGTTTCCCCTGGTTGGCACTGTGTTTTTGTTATACAGTCTTCAGCTACACACATGCACTCACGTTCACGTGTGTATCTTTTTCAGTAAGCTTATTAAACACTACATTTGGATTTTCATACTACCTAAGCATGATTTATCTCTCTTCTTAAAAATAAAAATTGGCAGGATGATTTTAAAACACATAAAATATGAAATATCTAGAAAATTCAGGTAATCCTAAAAATTAAAGACAAATTTGAAGGATAAAAACTACTTAATTTCAAGACTTCTAACTAATGAGCCTTAAAGAAGACATTAGTATGGCAATTTTATAGGAACAGACCAATAAATCAATGGAATAGAAGAGAGTAGAAGTAGATTCACACACATAAGATCAATTGATTATTTTCAAGGGAATCGAGAAAACTCAATAGACAAAAGAAAGTCTATTACCCAACCTGCTCTAGAATAACTAGACAAATATATGGAAAACATTTATGCTAACATAGCTGTTCAGGGCAGCACACAACTGATACCCCGGTACTTGAGAGGCAGAGGCAGGAGGATTTCCAAAACCTTGATAGTAGCCTCATTTGCAAAGTGAATTCTACAAAGTGAATTCCACTCCAGTCAAGAAACCCAGTCTCAAAAAAACAAATTATACTGCTACGTCACAGCAGACACACAAAGTGTCATTTGTAGTCATTTATACAGCTAAAAATGAAAACTAAACCATTCTGTTTTTTGAGGTTTTTGTTTTCCTTTTTTTGGTGTTTGTTGTTTGTTTGTTTGTTTGTTTGTTTGAGTCAGGGTTTCCCTGTAGCCCCAGCTGTCCTGGAACTCACTATGTAGATCAGACTGGCCCCTATCTCATAGAGATCTGCCTGCCTCTGCCTCCCAAGTGTTAGGGTTAAAGATGTGGGCCACCAAGCACAGCTCATACAGCTTTATTTTTTTCTATTTATTATTTTATGTGTATATGTATGTAGGTATGTATATATGTGTACGTGTGTGTGTGTATGTGCAAGTGTGTGCCTATGTACAGACCGGATGCAAAAGAAAAATCTTGAGAGCTTATTTTTAAGATGGAACTCCATGGTAAAGTACTGAGGAAGAAATACAGAAGGGAAGGAGAAAAAATTCCGGCGTCTTGTTGGATGAAGATAGAGATAAATCAAGTCCAAATGAATTTACACAGCCACTAATAATTTCCAAGCAAGAACACATTAGTGAAATTGGATAGACTTTGCTTGAATAACTACAAAGTCCTCACCAAAAAGCAGTGTAAGCCACACATATTATGTTTTGGATGAAAACAAAGACCTTTCATAAGTAATACTGGAGAAATAAGCTGCCATTAACTGTGACCTTCCCCTAAATAATTTCCTACGTGCTTTTATTTACAAGAAATATCGTAGCATTCTACAAAGAAGAATACTCTGCTTCACTTTAGATTTTGGTTCATTATGCCATAAATCTACTGCCATGGTTCTCAAAGTGCCTCAGATACATTGTGGGTGGGAATGCATTCAACTGTGTATCTCCCCCACTCAGAGACACAGCTCAAGAAAGGAGGAACTCTAACAAGCAAGATGAACCCAGAAGACAATAAAGAATGATGAGATTCTTTTTGAAGTGCACAGATTTTAATTTCAGTGGAACAACATAATGATGCCTATTAAGATCTCAGTTTATTTGTGAGACTCCATTTTGATCTGTCTCAAGAGAGTCCCACTTGTTCTTCGAAATCACACCTTTGTTTCAAAAGTGAATCATTCTAGTCTATCAGTATTTTCACATTGTCTTTTCTTACACGAAAATATGTTTATAGAAAAGATGGGTTTTAATAACTCAAGAAAATAACATAAGAATAGCTGCTGCCTTATTGTGGAGGTGCATTCATTTTTAAATATATGCAGTTTCTAAAGTACTTAGATGAATAAAGCCATTACTTTCCTGTTATTATTGTCACCATCATGACTGTTAATAAGATGCCTTAGAAACATCGAAACAAAGGGCAAGGCCATTGTTAAAACTTCTGAAGTGATTTCATATTCAGCCACCTTCCTGGGTGACTCCATCTTCATCCTCCCTCCCCACCATCTCAGAGCAGCGTCCATGATATGTGTACCCAATGTCCACAGATTGAGAGAGGGACCACAAGGCTCGGGAGCCAGACTGCACACTCCAAAAGGGGCTGTTTCTCCTCCTCCAGAAGCAAGGAGGTATAAGAAACAAACGTTCTCCTCTCCTTAGTCATTTCTTTCTCAGGACACAATTCCTAGTTCCTTTAGTCCTCCTTTAATACGTCTCTAAAAAGCAAAATCCTTGGCCTCACCTTTGACCATAAAATATCAAGTCTAAAGGTGAAATTTATCCTTCCTTATATTTACATTCTGCTTCACACATACTAGATGTATGTTCTGTCTATAAAATTTAGTTAAAATTAACAGAGTTGGGACTGGAGAGATAGCTCAGCAGTTAAGAACACTTGCTGTTATTCAAAGGACTGGAGTTCCATTCCCAGCACCCACATCAGGCAGCAAAGCCACATATAACTCTACATCTGGGGATCCTACACTCTCTTCTGTCTTTCTAGGCATCTATGTATATGTGATGCAAACACACACACACACATGTATACACACACACATAAATATTATTTTAATTAACATATTTATCGTTTCTGGACTCAGATATTCAGCATTCTGCCCCCCAATTTTTTATTTTATTTAAAAATTTTTCGTTACTTTAATTTTTTACTTGAATAGTGGTGTGGGGAACAGGTATGTGCCATGACATGAGTGTGGAAGTCAGAGGACAACTTGTGGGAATCAGTTCTGTCCTATTACCATATGAATCCTGGGGACTGAACTTAGGTTGTCAGACCTGGCAGCAAGCATCTTTACCCACTGAGCCATCTCACTGCGCTCCCCCTATTCTTTATAGTTTTTATATAAAATTTTCATCTGTGTGTTCTTCTATTCCCAGTTAAAAAGAAAAAAAAAACATTGCAAATACATAAACAAGAGAAAACTCAAACATTGAGATAGGAACCATGTCAAGTAGTGTCATGTTATTAATAAAGAGCCACAGTAGGCTCAGGTTACAATGCAATTCCTTTCTACATGTGAACCTACCTGGGTTTTATTTTCTAACTTCTATTTTTATTATTATTTTAACTTTATATGTATGAGTATATTACCTGCATATGTGCAAGCGCACCTGTGTCGTGCAATGCACACAGAGGTCAGAAGAGGGAGTCAGATTCCCTGAAACTGGAGTTATGGACAGTTGTTAGCTCCCATGTGGGTGCTGGAAACTGAACCATGTCCTCTGCAAGAACGACCAGTGCTCTTAATCGTGGAACCATCTCTCTAGCCCCCTTGTTTTCTAACTTCTTACACAATCTATGATTACATTATAAAAGCTATCCCTACTCTGGGCCACTGTCAATGAAAAAGCAATAACATTGTTTTTGAAACCAAAGTAATTCTGACTTTTGAAAAGAGCATCTCCATGAATACCTTTCTGGGCCTGTAGGTATTTATTTGTTTAAAGTAACCTCTGATGATTGAAGATTTCTATACCTATTCCTTTAAAGGAAAAAAAGTTAATCTCCTTAATGTCTGCTAGGATAAAAATTGGTAAGTTAGGGAAAGTGGGTAGAATCACACTTGAAAATTTTTTTATTAATAACATAAATGTGAAAAAAGTAATATTTTCATCTGTTAAATTACAAGCCTAGATCTGCAGTAAATTTCAATGCATCAATATTGTATGGTTTACATAATGACACATACCAAAGTATTTATAAAAATGTGTTTTTAAAAGGCATTCAAGGGGCTAGAGAGATGGTTAAGAGCAATGGTTAAGAGCTCTGTCTGCTCTTCCAGAGTACCTGGGTTCGAATCTCAACACCCACATGGTGGCTTACAAGCATCTGTAACTCCTGTTCCAGGGGATTTGAGGCTTACTTCTGTCCTCCACAGACTTTACACAACACAGATGCTCTTACATACATTCAGGTAAGACACTCATTTATACACATGAAATAAAAATCAATCAATCAAAGAAAAATTAAAGGCATTCAAAGCAAGAAGTTATATGGTTGATAGAACTAATGTTTTCATTACTAGTTTCATTGTCTGTATATATAAATTCTATTATTTTTTCTGTTAATGACAGGAAAGAAAAGTTAGAAGCTTAGAGATGTGGTGCCAACAATTTTACTCTTTTATCCCTGATTCAATATTCAGTTCATGATTTCAGCTAAACTATAAAAAGAATCTTGGTTCAGGCTGAACACTTTATAGAACCAGATACTAGAAATGCACTCAGTCACAGGGACTCTGTTTTAATCCATTTAATGTATCTCCTCCCTGATTTAAGGTTACAGTTCTCAAGACCTCAGTGTCCTATTTCTGAATACTGAAAATACTCCAGCCTAATCTTGTACTTTTGCCTGAGTCAGGTAATTTATTCATAACTATATGTGCTTCCTTCTGCTTATGAAGAAAAACATTTTGAAATATGGGTGTAAGGAAAAGAAAAATAAATAAGTGCTTCATGTCTCCAAATAATTCAAAGCTATGAATCTCTCAGATGATACTCTGACTAGCTGCCTGGAAGCACCACAGTCTAATTTTTATAACTCATCCTACAATTAGCTGTGTTCAGTGACTTCAGCACCATGTCAGACTATATGTCATGACAAGGATGGTTTGAATTTTATTGAAGCGAGCTTCTAGAAAACAGTATACCTTACAAGTAAAGGAAAATGATCTTATACAGTCAGAATGTAAAGAGAGCTAGCAAAAAAAAAGCACTTTGCCAGGCCTGGGGGGAATATCTGTTAAGCCCAGAATAACCAAACTACCACCTTTTCTTCCAAAGAGGTCAGAGTCCAGTGGAGAAATAGGATTGAATATAAATCATGATTATACAAAGCCCAGCCTGAGTGGCCAAAGCACTGTCTAAAAAGTGATTCATGCTGACAGGGGTAGGAGTTAAAGAAAGCTTCCCAGAAGGTAGTAACATTGACTTTGGCCTCAGAGGATCAATTAAACAGAAAGAAGGAAAAGACCCTGAAGGCTGGGATTGGTCATTTCAACAAAGATGCAGACGCAGGGGAAAAAAGAGTCAGGCATTATTTAGAGAGAAAGATTGGTTTTTACAAGTAACGCACACATTGATGCAGAGGACACAGTGTCCAAAATTAAAGCAGGAGAACAGGAGGAGATATGGCAGTCCTGAGTTGCAGACAGAGGAACAGAAACTTTCTTATTCAGTAAACCGTGCTCCGAGCTGGAAAGTCGGTTTCTTTGTGTTTAGCCCTGATGTTTCTAGTGACAGTATCAAGAGTCAAAAGGCTAACCCAGGGGCAGGCCAACCAGTGACGTCATTTGCAATTGTTTAAGGGAAAGAAACATAACAGGCCTTAAATAAGGAAATGGAAAAGAAGACAGTAGATAATTCAAGAGATTTTTTTAGAGGCTATAACATGGACGTTTAATGACAGACATCATGGGATGGAGGGAAATAGAGAGGGAGGGAAGGAGAAAAAAATCAAATACAGTCCCCAAGGATTATATACAAGCAAAGTCGTGAAAGTAGAAGATGGCTAGAGGAAGGGGATCAGCAGAAGTAAAATGAGGAAGAAAGGGTGAGGGGCGAACATGCTGAAAATACATTTTATATATTTATATATATATATATATATATGGAAGTGTAATAATGAATTCCCATTAACATTTATACTTAATATATGCTAATAAAACATTAATATGCATTATATATCCAAAATGTTCTTGCCTAATTGACTAGCTGGATGAGGAACAGATATGTGTTCACTGTTGTGACTTTCAAAAGCCCTTCTGTCTGAATAAAGTCTCCATCCCCTTCCTACAGATAGTATAGTCCAGTCCACTAGAACCTAAGAGACAGTAGCAACATCCACATGCCCTGGCCTACCCTCCTTCCAGAACTGAAACTCCTTTCTTCTTTCCTGTAAACACTATTAAACATTATTGTTTTTATTTCCGCTTTCTGTCCAAGAATGAATACTTGCATGACTATTTCTCCACAAGTTGGTAAGTGGTTTGAGAAGCCGTGTTCCATTCATCTTTGTATTTTAATAATACCCAGTGTGGAACTATTCAACAAATAACCCCTATGGCTATTTTACCTTCTGGTATTTCTGGATACTGTCCTTGATGAAGGTGATACAAACACAGGCATTGATGAACATTGATTCTTAATGTGTGATACATGTCAGAAATCAAGAAAATAAATGAAAGTTCAGAACGATTTTTAATGGTAATGTTTTCACATTAATGTGTTGGAAAGACACTACATAGTTAATTTATCAACTCATGACCAGAAAAGGTCTATGGAGCCAGGTGCACTCAGAATGAAATCATTCATGAGCAAACAACTTGTATCCCTGAGCAGGTATTAAGTAGGCCCGATACCCAGAGCTCCTGTACTCAAAAATCCACAACTTTGCCATCATTTTTGGCCCAGAGACTTCCTTTATTATTCTTATGTTAGAACTCTGAGGATCCTCAGAGTCACAACTCTACCCTGATCCTCCACACTTAAGCTCCACTTGGTGCTGCAATTCCTTTTCCTGGCCCTATTTCCCATCCTTTTCCAATTTGCAAGAGCTTTTGCCAAGGTTCCAAGCTGACTGGGTGACCCAGACCATTATCATCAAATTCTGGGTTCCAGTCGGCTTATTTTATCTGAGAATTTGATACAAGGACGAGCTATGTTTTGATAGAACCCATCTCTGACCCCTCTTCTCCAAATCCCCATACACTTCACCATCTCTTCTCCCTCTCAACCAATGTCCTTGTTTTTGTTGATCCTCACTGTGGAGTCACTATCAGCTACAATAGTGTGTGACTCATGTGTTCAGCAGGTGCTAAAAGAGGAGTCAGATGGGCCATAGTGCCACCTTCATTCTACATTCAGAAATTCCAGAATGCCAACCTACATCCCTGAACAGAAGACGTTTCATAGTCCCCTTCCGTGAAATAGTGTTACTCACCAGGGCAGAAGGGAGAAACCATGAGTAATTTGGTTCACCTTTGCATGGAAATAAGATTAGCACATAGAATAGATACGACTTCAGATGAAAGATAGACGCCATGGGACTATCCATTGGATCCAGCTGTCCTCTGGGCATGCGATGCACAACTTCCTGAGGGTGGAGAGAGAGGGAAACCCCCATGTTGTTTTCCTAATGCTTTAAGAGGCCGAGTTCCCATTGTGGACCAAGGAAGAAATACTGGAAAAGCAATAGATCATTTCCAGCCACAATGGAGATAATGATGATGACAATAATGATGGGTCATTTCCATTCCCAATTACCCTCTAAGCCTATCAGAAACAAATTACATTATGAAAGAAGATAAAAAGGGAACTAGGTTTTTTTTTTCCTTCTCCACTCATAGGTTTTTATTATTTATATTCTTGGGCACCTAGAGAAATGCGTACAATGGGAACTGAGTACATATTGCATTAAAGGAGATGATCCTGCTTCCTAAGAAGGGTGTGGCTAATTAACATTTGTGTCAACATAAGTGTACATTTTAATATTGTCTAGAATGAAGCCTGATTAACCATGTGACTTATTAGCTGCATTACCTGCATAACTTTGGACAAGTTGCTAACCTCTCTGTGCTTCAGTGTCTGAGCTGAGAGAACAGAGGAATGATGATGTTCCCTTTATGTGACAGTGCAGAGAGCTAAGCATTCAGTCATTCAGTGGAGAGGAAATGGGAAAATGAGCTTTTGAGCCACTAACTGAGAGTTATTAATAATGCCCTCCAAATTTTCCTGATATGTGTAAAGTTTCAGCTAGTATAATTATTAGTATTTTATTTTCTTCAGTTATCATTGAAACCATGCTTTATGTGGTTCTAAAAGATGCTATTGTGTATTTCTTTAATGCAAGCAAGGTGGACTATTTTTTCCTTGAAATTATGATAAATAAAATAATTTGGTAATTACTATTACAGTGTTCTAATACAATAAACAGAAAGTGATCATGTTCTTACATCTTTACTAAAAATAAAAGCTTGTGTCAGGAATGGTGACATATACCTTTAATCCCAGCACTTGGAAGTTAGAGGCTGATTGATCTCTGTGATTTCAAGGCCAGCCTTGTCTACATAGTGAGTTCAAGACCAGCCAGGGCTACACTGTGAGACCTTGTCTCAAAAATGAATAAATACATGATAATTTAGATAGATAGATAGATGATAGATAGATAGATGATAGATAAATAGACGATGATAGATAGATAGATAGATAGATAGATAGATAGATAGATAGATAGACAGATAGAGAAGCTTGTGTGACCTCTATAATCTCTTTTCCTGGTAACTCTTTCTTAGGCATCCAATGGGGAAAAAAATTAGATGTTTACTAGAACATGTTTTCATTACAAATTTATTTGGTATTGTCTTTTAGTGAATACATAAAGTATTTGGGCAAGAGGACAGGTAAGATATAAGCTATAATCAATATAGAAACTCAATCTGCAACTGAGCAGCTTTTAGGCAAAGATGATTGTATTTGACAATTTGTGAAAAAGAGAACAAGACAGGCTGAAGGATATGACTTTCCAGCTGTACAACAGTATCCATCCTATTCCACATTTCTGTAATGATCTGAATAAAGACAAAGGTGGCATGCAAATCTAATCTGCCACCACCACTGAGAATGGCCAAATGATGAATAGCACTGAGGACCCACTGGAGAATTAAAAAGAGCAAGGCAGCCTGGAGTGTTACTAAAACAAACTGGCTGTACTAGATGATAAATGTAGAACTGTGCTTACTAAAACGCAGAAGAATGCAAATAACAAAAGTCCCATGTAGTGCTTAATTATTCATTCAGGTTCTTTGCTAGAAAGCGTAGACATTTTAAAACAAAATAAATATTTTATCGCGGATTGGTCTAGCTAAGGAGAGAGATCCATAGGAAGAACTGTGTGCTCATAATAATGTTCACACAAGTTCAGAGAGGCAAGCATTGCAGTCATCCAATGGAGAATGCAGTGAGAGAGAAACATGTCTCACCGAAATGGGCTCTTGAGCAAAAACATGAGAAAGGTACAGAGGTTGAAACCATGATGCAAGCAGAAATTCTAACCCCTGTGATGCACAAGAAACAGTGGGAGAAGGCACTGGAAAAGCGGAAAGATGCAATGCGGAGGCATGAACTCATGTGAGAGAGCCATGATTTGATCCCATTGGCAGGAACAATGGCAGAACAGATGAAATCAGGAAGTGGCCTGCTTAGGCTTGGATATCAGTTGGTCACTCAGGCAATGATGTTGACCATGAGTGGGATGGAGAGGAGGAAGGGAAAGAAGGGATAAACACATATCTAAATGATGGCAGCCAAAGAGCTAAGTATGTCGAGTGTTACTGTAGCCACTCTAGGATGTAGGAGACAGAAGGAAGAAAGGAAAATCCATCAAGACACAGAAGAGATGATCAGGGAACTCCCGGGAAAACTATAAGAGCCCTGGGCTATAGAAGCCACGGAAAAAGAATTTTTTAAAAGAAGTGATTTTCAGTATTGAATGCAGCCAGATGTCCATTAAGATAAGGACTTTAAAATGACCCTCAAGATTTCACAGGCAGACTGATTGTTAGACTTAATGGACACAATTTCAGTAGAGTGTTTGAGATGGAAGACAAATTAAAGTGCATTTTTAAAAATAAATGAGATATGAAAAGAGTGGCATGTACTAGCTTCAGAACCAGTAGGGAAGGAGAGAGCAGCAACTAAGGGAGACTCTGTCTCGAAAGTAATAGAAGCAATTTGATTCAGTTTACAGGAAAAGAAAGAGAGGAAAGTAAAAAGAGGTGTAATTCTAGGTCCTGGGGAGAAAGAAAGAATGCATTCTATTGGTGGAAAGTTAACTTGGTTTTTAGTGGGTGGAGATTGTATCTCATTCTGTTATAAAAATGGAGAGAAAATGAAAGTTATGTGTGGCTGGGTCAGTGGGTGAGGACATCAGAAGCGTGAAAGGTAACCAGTTTCTCCCATGAATTCCTATTGTAGTACTATTCATCAATATTCCATTTTCAGATTGCATGAGGCGAATCGACTAACAGAAAACAATTTGAGACTTTTTGTTCACAGGCAGCAACCTCAGTGACACCCCTCTTCCTACAGGTGAAATCAGAGGGCCTGGGAGTAGCAGATAACCAGATCATCTGAGAGCAAACATGAGCTGTGGGGGCTCCAGGGCAAAGGTCCAGGTGTCTTGGTCATGCACCCTCCTGTGGCCCTGGTTTGACATGAAAGGTAGTGATGCCAGTCTCTGGGCAGACCTTAGGGGACAGGTAGATCTCTCCCTGCCTTCCCTGTCATTTCACCAATCACAATGCATGTATTTTCTTAGCCAGAAAGATGAGTCACAAGGTCAAAAGAGTCGCCAAAGGATGCAATGGGGCAAACACATTCTCTCTTCTGCCACCTGAGATCCAATGGCCTGTTGGTCCTTTTATTCCTTCCCCTTGTGAGGTAGCATTTCTGCACATCATCTGGGGACTGGGCACTGGAAAGAGAATCTCCTGTTCTCATTTTAAACCATAGTAATACAAAACTCTCGCTTTAAACCCGTGCTGGAGAACAGAATGTGTGAAAAAGATCCCAGGGAACCAACAAGATGATAGAGGTTTTAAATATTCAGGTCACCATGCCACTTACTATGTTCTATTTTGAAAGACCACTTTGCAAAGACAGCATAGAATAAGGTCATATTCAGAAGGAGAATATTAAATACACAGAATTCTAATAATGTATTTCATGAAAACAGTTGGAGGGGTTTGGTGGCATTGGCTTCAGGAAAGGAAACTTCTGAGACATAGCTACAGGAACACAGGAGAGGGTGCTTGCTGTAAGTGCTCCATGGAGCATAATTTGAATGGGCCCAAGTGGTAGATTTTATTTTAAGAAAAAGGAAATCCTCATTCATGAAATTAGGCCACTCTCTGTCATGGAAAGTCTTTGTCAGATTAGATAACTAAAATGCCTGAAAGCTGTATGAGTCTCCTGCATTTGGGAAGATCTGGATATCTTCCAACTCTTAAGTGTTAAGAGTTAAGCATTGTTTACTCATTTGGTATGAGAGTCAGAGCTCATGACTCTTAGTATCTGATTTCTGGATGCAGTGAGACAGGGAAGCAAATGCAGCTTAATATTTCAGGTTTGTGTTATAGGAATCTGGCACTAGTTTAAGTGTCTGAACCATTAATAAGGCAATTGGCTATTTTAGAACAATGAATTCCAACCCAGAGTAATGATGACTGAGTGACTGGAGGATTATCAGATCTTGGAACTTGACAAAATATATAAAAAAAAATGCTATTGACAAGTTCCACAAATCATCCATGCATGTGGGAGGAAAGAGACACATGTACTTATGTAGAAGTCGAGAAAGGTGAGAAGAGAGGCAAACATATGATCTGACAACCAAGTGTACTATAGGAAGTAAGGAGATTGACTTGACAGGATACATAAGTACCCTAGCATGCAGAAAAAGTGGTCCATGAGTGCAAAAACTCATGTGAAAGTTCATTAAGATACCTGCAGATATTTTCCACCAACAATGAGATGACTGATTATAGGTAGGTGATAACTGAGATTAGATTAAGTGGAAATAGGAGGATTTATTACACAGGTAGGAGGATGTCTTAAAAAACAGAGCTTTAAGTAAGAACTAAAATACCAAACTGGAATATTATATAGACAGTGTCTCCTCTGAACGTTCATTTTTATATCAAACTGTGCTTTCTACAACTCAAATGCCATTCCAGATTTAAAATTCTTTTTCAAAACAATATATCTTGGCCTACTTTGTATTGAATAAATAGGACTCCGGCTAAAAGAGGCATGGCCTCCTTGATCTAAATGACTCTCAGGATTCCGTGCTGGTACCTCGTGGATGAGGATAGACTGTTTGCAGAAGACTGGGTCTGGAACAAAGAGCAATATGCGTTCTCCAGATAGGAATAACTACATTCTAGTTTACTGCCATGAACCCTTGAATTCTTCCAAGAGAGAGAAAGCAAGAGGGCCATGAAAGCGACTAACACCAACGCAGCATGGGAGTTCTCAAATTCTGCCCCTGACAAGCATTGGCTTTGTGACTTAAGGAAGCTAATGTCCCCACTGCGCTTTTTCTGCTCATCAGAAAGAAGCACCACTGTCAGCATGTCCTGACTCGACACCCGCAAAGTCGTCAACATGGAATGTTTCTGAGTTGTAACTGCTAAGCTGAGGCTGCTGTTGAGTGTTTCAGACTACACCCCAATGGAAGCTAGATATAAATCCTTTAGGCCTCTCTCCTTTGTCCAAGCAAATCTTATGTACTCAGTGTTCTCACACATATAAACGAGCCCATGATAAACCATCTTATATTTAAGCATAGGAGATGGCTTTTAATAGAAAGAGAGGCAGATTTTGATTATTTGAGTGTAGCAATTTCTTTTTTTTTTTTCAGTGAATACTCCCTAAATTTCTTGTATTCCTGCCACAACTAAGCTACCTGAGAGCTCCAGCGTCACATTCAAGAAGCAATGCCCATCTATGAGAAAAAGTCATCCCAGGTATGTGCTCTTTATTAGTCAGATATTTCAGAGGGCAGTGAACAGTGAAGTGTCTTGGTTTCATTGCTGTTTGGGACCACTGTCTTGTAATCTACACTTGCACATTAGCTATGTAAATCGGAGATGAGTGACAGAAGATTTAAGGAAGGACCTGTACTGTACGTGTCTTGGTTCTGGATCATCACAGAATGAGGACTTGCATGGTACTTTGAAGCATGGTTCTGCTGCCCACTGCCCAAAATGATGAACAGACAGGTCTCCTCCCAGCTTCCTCCCCCACGTACAACTCAGGTCATTGGTTGATTGGGAAGGGTAGCTGGCTCTCCTGGCTTCTCCCTTTGTATGAGCACCAGCTGTCAAGTTTGTTTGTGCTGCAACCTAACACACGGTCCATTTTGGGGGGATTTGTCAGGTTTTGGTGGGCGGAGGACCGATTCACGCCACAGATTCCCTGGAACTGGAGTTATGGACAGTTGTTAGCTGCCATATGGGTGCTGGGAATCGAACCCAGGTCTTCTGCAAGAACAGTCAGTGTTCTTAACTACTGAGACATCCCTCCAGCCCTAGAACAAAGAGTTTTAATACACAAGGTTTTCAGCTTCCAATCCACGAAGTCTAAACAGAAATTCCACCCTTGTTTTGCCAGGTCACAAACGCTTCTCCTGGGGATTTGGTGTCATTTTAACCTGTACCATTTCTAACTTGTGAAAAGAGGTAGTTAATGGCCTATCATTCTATCCTCTTGTGTACTAATGACATACCTATGGAAGATGATGTACATTCAAGTACAAGGGCTGTTATATTTCTGTAAAAAAAAGAATGGCATAATATGCTTTGTCTACCTAAAAGATTCACGTTTGAAGGCTTTGTTCCCTTGTGTAACGTGCAGAGACAGGCCTTAGGGAAGCAATTGGATCACAAAGGAATTGACATAATTAGTGATCTAATCCATTGATGTGTTCATAATCACATAGACCCTTGGGAGGTGATGTAAACTATGGCAAGTAGGTCCTGACTAGAGAATGTGGGTAGCTGGATACCTGGGGACATGCCTTTGAAGGTTATTGCTACTTGCTCCGGCTACTCCTCTGTCTCTATCTCTGTCTCCGTCTCTGTCTGTTTCTCTCTTCCTCCCTCCCTCCCCTCATTGTTTTGAGGTGAGCACTTTTCCACCATCTTGTTATTCCACCATATTTCTGCCTTACTGAAGGTCTAAGAACAATGAATCCAGCAGATCATGGATTAAAATCTATGAAAACATGAGCCAAAATGTATCTTTCCTTCTTTAAGTTGTTTTTCTCAGGCATTTAGCCATATTAGAAACAAAAATAAACGAATGCCAAGCACTTTTATGAATTTGTTCAATGTAGTTTTATACGAAAATGTCTATGCTTCAAGCTTGACGAGAACATCAAAACATTGACATTTATATTAACAGCTGCATGCGTTGATTAATTCAATTTCCTCTAGTTAATATTGTTTTTAAGTTTTTAGCTCCTTTTCAGCCCCAGTGCTAGCAGCTAGAATTCTGTTGAAACATTATTAAATTTTCCTGAATAAAAATGAGCTTCTCTGTGTAATTTCCCTTTGCAAAACAAACTTCTTCATTTTCCTGCTTCAAAAGTTTAAGCAAACAACTCTTAAGTAACAGTTAAGAATTTCACTGTGCTTTTCAAAACAATTTTGTAATTAAATATCAGACCTGGTATTCCCAAATTTTGTACAAGAAAAATAAGTTCAATATTTGAGTTTTATGTATGTAGTTTAAGAATAATTGTATCATGATTCTTGGAATCTGTGAACTGATTTTAAACGGGGCATGGGTAAGAACAAGTGCTGGAAATGGTCACTGGACTCAAGTTCAAGAGTTTTAGAATTCAGCTTCTATTTTTTTGCAGTAGCCGCTGCTTTTGAATATTGTTCCTTTCATGCAGCAAGAAACTCCTTAAGCCTTTTCCTTTCACAAGTTGGAAGCTTAATGGGGCAAGGTCTTGCCCTGTTGGTACCCTTTCCAGTGTCCCAGTGCACTGGAGGGCTCTCCTTGCTCGTGCTATTCTCAACAATTACAACCAGCCTCTCTTTTCCCATCTGCCCTAGCTGTAACAGTAGGCTTCACAATGTTCTTTTTTTTCTCCAAACTGCACATTTTGTACTTCTTTCTGACCCACCTATTCTTTAACATTGCACATCCACATAAGAGAGATCAGTAATAACCATGCCCTAGATTCAATATTACGCTGTTTTGAAATTTCCTCCACCAAAGAAACCAATCCACTACTTTTCACTTAAATTTCACGCAGGTTCTTAAGACAGAGGCAGAAGCTATCCAGATTCTTGCCCAAAACGTCAAATGAACGGCCTCTAGCACATTACTAATATTGTTCCTCTCTGAAACCTCATGATTCACACTCCACTTGCACAGTCTTTACTCTCACCATTACTGTCTTCTAGACCCCTGCAACAGTGGCACATGGACGTGCTTATAGTACTCAGCTGCTTTTCGTTTTGGTTTGGTTTTGCATTTTTGTTTTTCTTTTTTGCTTTAATTTGTTTCATTTGGTTTTGAGACAGAGTCTCTCTAGTAGACCCAACTGGCCTAAAAATGCTATGTAGACCCAGCTGACCTCAGTCTCACAGAAATCTGTCTGCCCCTGCCTCCCCAGTACTGAGATTAAAAGCGTATGCCACCATACTTGGCTCAACTGCTTCTTGGGTCTGAAGATCCAGCGTCTTCCATATTCCTTCAGAAACACGGTCATGTTCTTCACTGTAACAACCTACTCTCTGGTGCCAATTTGTGTGTTAGTTACTTTTCTGTTGCTAAGATTGAAAATATGGCTAAAGGCAACTTATGGAAGAAAGATTCTATTATGGTCTACATTGTAAGCATGGAGTTCAGAATAGTGAGAGAGACCCGGCATCAAGTGGCAGACATGGTTGTGGGAATGGGAAGCTGAGAAATCACAGCTTCATCCACAAACACAAAGCAGAGAGTGTGAACTGGAAGTAGGGTGAGTTACAAGCTTCTAAAGCCCACCCTCAGTGACATACTTCCAGCAGCAAACCTAAAACAATCCCATCAACAGGGGACCAAGTGTTCAGTTACCTGTGGGGGACATTTCTCATGAAAACCACCACAGGAAGGATCAGAGGAGAAACAAAGACAAAATCTTGACCAAAGAATGGAGCAAAGAAACTTCAATTTTGAAGTGAATACGTTTAAATATTTGGGAGATAAAAAAGAGAAAAATAATATAAAAGCAATTAATTATTTTAAAAAGAAAGAATGGACAAGTTTTAAAGAACAAAATAGAAATTCTAGAAATAAAAACTAGGCCAGGCACAGCTAAAGAGGGACTATATTAATGGAGACCAAAGATAAGTCACCCAAAATGCAGGTGAAATATTTAATGGAAAGTTCAAATGATGGAAAATAGTTGTGAGAAGTTTTATGGGACCTAAAATACAGAATGAGCCGCTCTAACATATATTATGCTCCAGAGGGATACAATAAAGGAAATGGTGAAAGAAAGAATATTCTCCACGTTAGCTTCAGTAAATATGTGAGTGTCCAGCATAAAGTGCCTGCGAAGTACCAAAAAGAATAAAGAAAGGTAAGTCCTCACATGCTGGTGCATAACGGTGAAAGTACAGGGTGGCAGGGAGGAACAGAGAATCCTAAACACTACCAAGGAGAAACAAGAACGGACCTGCCAAGGAAAAGCAATCGAAGCAGCATCACAGTCCTCATTGCCAATAGTGAGCATCTCCTCCCAAGAAAACCATCATACAGGAATGAAGGAAAAATAAGGGATTTATCACAAAGTGAGCAATGTTACTATTCACAGGTCCTCATGAAGAACCTACTTAAATATACATGTTGGCAAGAAAGGAATTGGGCCCCAAGACTGAAGAGGATAAGAAGTAATTATGAACATATTATCTAAGAAAAGGTGTTATTTGACATTAAAAATTATAGAAATGCTCATGTAGTTAATACTACAGAATTTTCAGCATTTTTCTGAACTTATTTTTTATCATTTTTTAAAAAAGGGATAAGGATACAATAGCATGTGAACATTTATGATATGATGGCATGTTCTAAGCACTGTACAAAGATTTTTTATAAATTTTTCACAGTAATCTATAAGGAACATTGAACTGGATGGAGAGATGACTTAATGGCTAAAAGCATTTGCTGTTCTTTCAGAGAACCAGAGTTTGATTCTCAGCACCCACGTTGGGTGAACCAACTATAACTCTCTTCTGGTCTTGGTAACACACACTCACACATACACACCCGCACACATACACACACAAATTCACATAAATTAAAAGAAAAATTTTTGATGAAAAAAGAAATACTAACTTTTTACTGTCATTTTATAAATTTAGTAACTGAGACATTGAGCAGTAATTTCTGCCAAGGTCATATAATAAGTAAATGAGAGAAATAATTTTATGGAATTTAGCAAAAGTAAAAATTTAGATTTTTTCATTCATTAAATGAAGACATAGAATTTTCTCTGACCATATATAGTGTTTATATGCAGTCAAAGACTATTCACAGGTGTTATGTGTTAGGAAAAATCATATATTGTACCATTCAAAATTCTAATAAAAATAAAATAGAATATGCCTGTCAAATTTTAGAAAGAGAATTTTGTTAACTGTAAATAGATGATAGTGTTTGATATTTATTCATTCTAATATGGCCTCAATAAGTAACTTCAACTCATAAAATGTGTTTATGTGCCTGCTATTTCTAATCTGACTTACCTCCAAAAAAGCTTTCGGGCAGCAAACAAAAGTATATAAAAATTTCTAACATAAGAAGGATTTTCTTATTTTTTATTTTTAAAATAGACAATAGATCTAATTTCTAAATATATACAGACTATAGATAATTTCTAAATATCTAATTTTTATCTAATTTTTCTAATATCTAATTTATAAATATATACAGACTATTTCTAATCTGACTTACCTCCAAAAAAGCTTTCGGGCAGCAAACAAAAGTATATAAAAATTTCTAACATAAGAAGGATTTTCTTATTTTTTATTTTTAAAATAGACAATAGATCTAATTTCTAAATATATACAGACTGTGTAAAAGCCACTTGTTATTAGTTAAAAATATAATCCCACTTCTTATATCCTCCATCACCAGACCCATCTTAAAATACACATAAAACAAATCCAAGCAACAGGAAAAGTTCATATTGTCTCTTTTGAAAAATGAAAATTGCTCATTTTCAAACTGCTGTGGCATGGTTCAAGCTAATGATGTGCTAATGTGATGGTAAAGCAGTAACTCCTGCAGTTCCAACAGCCTCGTTGGGCAGCCAACATCACAATTGTGCTGCTAGCATGTTAGATTTTATTTGATTTCCATAAGTAAATGGAATCTGAGCCTCGTTGCATGTTAATCACTGTAGTTTAGTGAATCCCATATTTATTTTGGATAAGCACTGCATTCTCAAATAAAGAATTATATGAGGCGGGGGGAAAAGCAGACCAGAATTTGATAGAGACACTGGTGGGTTCCTATTTCTTTGGGCTCCCATAATGAATAGAGATTTTTAAGCCTACAGAAAATGAGAACAGATGTGGATAATGACACAATTTGTTATTTATGAATGCGGGTTTTCTCTGAAGATTTAGGAATTATCATGAAAACTATTCACTGATGTTCAAAAAAAATCAATACATATTAATATCAGAATGCAAATGTTTTTGCTATAATTTAAAATGTGAAGAATATTTACCCATTTAGGCCTTTGAACAGTCCAGGGTGCCCTGAATACTTATTAACTGTGTGTCACTGGATGATTCAGAGCACTTCTCTGAACTACTTAGAATCCTCAACAAAACAGTGAGAACACACTCAGTATAAAGCTGTGCCTTGTTTCACTGACTCCTGTAGCTTAGAGAAAGAGGACTAGGACTAGAGGCAGAGTCAGGAAGTCTGGGCCATACATGGGCCTTGCCTCTTAAAGGCCTTATGACTTCATGTAAATTGTTCAAATATGAGTCATATTTTCCAAATCTATAAAATGATGCCAAAGGCACCTCCCTCAAAGAGACTTTTAAAGGTAAAATAAGAGTAGAGCCTTGTATACATTATTTACAATTTTAAATCTGATGTCAAATTGAGGATCTTCCACAAAAATATTAATTAATAACGTTATTTAAAATGTTGATAACATTGTTTAATTTTAGAACTCTATTTCGACCAAGATGACTCTGATAACAGTTTCTCATGAAAATGAATGTTGTGGTGATTTGAATGAGAACTGTCCCTGCATAGGTTCATCTATGTGAACACTTTGACCCTCTTTGGTGGTACTGTCTGGGGAGGTCATAGACTCTTTAGGAGGTGGAGCCTGGCTGGAGGAAGTAGGTCACTGGGGATGGGCTTTGAGAGTTCATAGCCTCACCCTATTCGCAGTTTGCTCTCCCTGCTTCATGTTTGCCGTTGAAGACATGAGCTTGCTGTGTCTGCCTCCTGCCACCTTGCCTGCTGCTTGAGGAAGTGCCTCCCCACAATGATATCATTGTGGGGATATCATATATAGAATGATATCATTCTATCCCTCTAGAATGATAAGCCAAAATAAACTCTTCTCTATAAGTTGCCTTTGGTCATGGTGTTTTATCACAGAAAGAGAAAAGTAACCAATACATCTATCTAGACACATTTATATCTTTTCCTATGTTTTAAGTTACAATAGTACAGTTGTATAAGATATGACTGTACTATGCAGACCAGACAGCCCTTTCCTCTCCCTAACTGTGCATTATTACTAGATACCACATCTGTTCTATACACAGACCAAATTACCATTATGTTTGCTTATTTAGACAGATAACTCTCTCTTACAGTAATAAAATGAGTGAAAACTATTTTCATATTTAATTTTATTCTTTCTGTTTTCAGCATTCTTCACCTGTCTAGAGATCCAGGTTTCTCTATGCTGCCGTAACCTATCTGAAAGACTTCTGAGAACATTTTTTGTAATGCAATTATATGGAAATGGATTTTTGTTGTTGGTGGTGGTGGTTTTTTTTTTTCTTGGAGAAACTGTTACTTCTTCCTTAGTTTTTGAATGATAATTTCTGAGTAAACATGAATTCACATTGTCTTCTTCAGCATCTTAAAAATGTCATTCTGTTATCTTCTGACTTGTATAATCTCTCTCTCTCTGTTTTCGCTTTGCAAACATTCCTTTTTCGCTACACTCTTTTGGTTTCTAATGCCTGCTACATATTTGATAGACCATTTGATGTTGATCCATGGCTATTATATACTCTTTATTTTATTTTCCTTTACTCTTCCCTTCCATGTTAAATTCCAAGAACCTGCCATCCAGTTTACTTGTCTTTCTCTTGTCTATGTCCTGTTTACTGATAGACCTGTCAAGTCACTCATCTCCTGTCACTATGATTTTGACTTTTCTCATATGCTTTTATCTTTCTAGTGAAAGTCCTTCCTTTTTATTTTGCCCCAATTTCACCAGAATCTTTTACAAAGTAATCAGTAATTTTGAATTGCTCAGCAAGTATTTTGAACGTCCATCCAAATCTGAGTTCTGTATTGCTCTTTCTCTTGACTATGGATGGATTTTCTTGCTTTATTTTGTACCTTACACTTTTAAAAGTCGAGTTATTTATGTACAAGATAAAAGTAACTAAGGTAAATATTATTTATTCTCAAATGGTTAGCTCTCATCTTTTGCTTAGGATTTGGGGGAAGGGGAGAAGGGCATAGGGAACATCAGTGAGTCACTGCAGTCAGGAGTTGAGCTGGGTTTGGGTGTGTTGCGTTAATTGTCCTTGGAGCACCCACAGTTTCCAATTCCCTTAGTATATCCCTGGGGCTTTGAGTAGCATTTTCTTAATGACCCTCTTCCAAACTCAGCTTTCAGCTTCTTTGTGGTACTGTCTCAGTGAGGATCTTTCTCTTCATTATAATACTGTCAGGAAGATCTTTCTACAAGTTCTTCCACACCCGTCATGCTACAACGCTGTGTCTTGTCACTTGACACTAACCTGGTATATGAGTGACAAGTGGGAATATTCTCTTATTCAGATTTACCCTCTATTGCTAAAATTCCTTCTGGGAGGTGCAAGCAGCATCCAGTCACGCCTTCCTCTCTGGGTCCCTAATGACAAAGAGACAAATGGAGAAATAATTTCGCCAAACTACAGTTTGGGGAATGAGAGTTTATTTGGGCTTGCTTACAGAGCAAAGGGTAAGAGGCTAACTTACAGGAATGGGGGAGGGGCTCCCCTACTGACAGGGTTCAGCAAATTCTACATCCTATTAGGGACACTGGGACCTTCTAGCAGCTGCCCAAGATGGCAAAGGATGCTAGTCTTTCTCTGCTCATATTCTTGGTTCCCCCTCCCCCTCCCCCCATACAACTCAGGCCACTGTTTGACTGGGAGGGGTAGCTGACTCCCAACTCCTCCTTTCCTTGTGGGAGCTCAACAAGTTTATAGTCCTGGACAAGCAGGCTTGGGATGAATGCTTTGCCCACAGCTTTCCAGTCGAGCTTGCCAGGCAGAGAAGTCCTTGTAACACCGCCATCTTAGGGAGGTCCCATGTCTCGGGGTCTTTGAATAATATGGGTCTTTTCAGTTATTCTTCTCCCCCAGGAGACGCCCTAATGAGCTGAGTCAAACGTGAGATTCTTTTTTTCCCCCAGTGATGGAAAAATGTTTTTTTCTCTAGGACCCTCACCTGAAAACATAAGGCTTTTTCTCTTCTCCAGTGACAAAAGACCTATTATTTTCTAGAGATACATGGAAGAGAGGAATCCAAACCAAGCTTTGTGATCTTTGCTACAGCAATTCCTGCTTTTCCCCTCTAGCCTGAATCACTAAAAAAGTGGTTTCAGTGTGGTGTTGCCTTCACTCTCTTTCTCAAATGCACACAGTAGGGTCTATTAAGAAGAACATGTGCATCAACAAGCGTTCCCCTTGCACTTGCTGCTCCCACAAGCTCCACACACTCCAAAACCACTTTTGGCTTTCAAGAATTCAATTAGGTTTTCTTCTGAAATCTTCTTATTCATGTACATGACAGATGTCTTCCTCCCATCTCTGTCCCAGGTGAATACCCAGAAAAACCAGAACTAAGATAAAGCAGTGCACACCCCTGCATCTCCTTCTGCTTCTCCTTCTCTTTCTTTGTATTTTTGTCAATTTAGTTTTCCTGTATTGTTAGTCATTGGTGAGTTCAAAACTTTCTGATTTCAAAGATTGAGATTTTTATCTTTGATGGGGAAGAAACAAGAACCCAGCTTTCTTTACCCTAACTAGAAACAGGAAATGATTCTGATATCGCTAAATGTGCAGAAATATACTCAAGGAGAGAGAGAAAGAGAGAGAGAGAGAGAGAGAGAGAGAGAGAGAGAGAGAGAGAGATTGATTCTGCAGCCCAGGAAGTTTACCTCAAATTGATGATCTTCCTGCACCAACCCCCTAAGTTCTAAGATTACAGGTATGTGCCACAACACCTGACTTTTAATGTACAATAGAATTGTTTTTGCATCTGTCCATTTCTTTTTTTATGTGTACAAGTACATTGCTTGCATGCAGTGCCCATGGAGTTCAGAAAACAATGTCGGATCCCCTGGAGCCAGAGTTATGGATACTTGTTAGCTGCCACGTACATGCTGGAAACCAATCCCAGATCCTCTGCAAAAGCAGTCAATGGATGGTCTTAACCACTGAGTCATCACTCCAGTCCCTGACCATTTCTTATTTTGAAGGGCTTGACAGAGTTTGTAGTACCCATGTAACAGTTCATTTCTTATGTATACTTGCCTAGATTGAGGGATACGAGGCTGAAACTGTCTGTGCAGGTGTTGCTGGAGCCTGGGATTTAAAACAGTGGTGTATGTGGAATACATCTGCTCTCATCTAATGTCACCAGGTATTATGCCATTGGCTGGGACCATGCATGTAACAAAAGGTAGAGTAAAGCAATTTTTCTCTCCTTGGGGATTGGGACAGCATTCTTCTCCACCTTGCAGTTCTCCAGTGTCCTCTCTGGGACCCACACAGTGACACAGCACCCATTCTGTTCCTTTTCAGGTCTTCAGGTACAGCCAGAGAGTTGTATGACTGGCCTCCCTGGTTCTGATGTCTTCCTCCCTGTCCTGAGCAACCTCTAGCTTCCAGATGGTCTGGGCTCTATGGGACCTCCCCAGTCCTTTGGTCTAACGAGCCAACTCTTGTAACAAATCCTCTCTTTTACTCATTTGTTTCTATTGGTTGTTTTTCTCCTCACTGTGATAAAAACACCTGACAGAAACAACATTAAGGAAGAAGGGTTCCTTCTGGCTCCATGGACTCAGGGACTATCAGTCTACCACAGTAGGGAAGGCAGAGAAACAGGACTGCCTCTTCTTCATGGAGGCAGGAGTTTGAGATGACTGGCCACATGATGGCAGAAAACCAGGAAGCTAAGAGGATTGTGCAGGAACTGGAGGTGGGTTAAAACCCTCAAAGGTTGACCTCTAGTAGCCTATGTCCGGTAGCTGTGCCACATCTCTTCCACAAACTCTCCAAACAGCTGGGGACCAAGTGTTCAAATGCATGAGCTTATGAGGAACATACATATTCTAATCATAATATTATCTAAATTTTACATATATACTGTGTTTCTGTTTCTCTAGTGATCCCTGACAAATATAGTCCATAAAGTGAAACTAATTTATTGAAACCCTTTTTCTTCCCACAAAAAGTATATAATAGTCCAAACCCAGGTTAGGACGAGTAAAAATTGCCACAGTCAATTTTTATTAATATTTTTAATTGAATCATTGTGTGTTTCACACAGAACATCTCAATCAATCTTAATCTTCTTTGTATCCCTTTCACCACCCGCAGCATCCATCCACAGCCCCTCAACTGGAATCCATACACTTCTTCATCTGTGGTAAGTTCTGTCCACTGTGTGCAGGCTCATCCACCAAGGTCTAGTCAGCCTACCCAGAGTTCCTCGCTTTAGGAAGACTTATCTCACCCTCAGTAATCAGTTGCCAATATTTCTTAATCAAAGGTTCAAGTCTGCTACCCATTTAGCCAGTGCCATGCTGGATTTTTGACTGCTTGACTTTGCATGGATCTTGAGCATGCCGAAATCACTGCTGTACATTCATATGAGCAGGGTCCCAGGAGTTTGTAGGATTCTATTTCCACATGGTCACAGCCCTTGATTGCCTCCCAGAACTTGAAGGTAAGACTCTATTGCTGAAAACAGGACATACTCTGGAGACCAGATTTGGAGCAATGGAGTTGGAACTGACCTGGAAGCCACTTCCCCTGAAGGCTAGCTCTCACAGCTCTGGAGAGTACCATACAAGAAGCCAAGGGAGAGCATCAATCAATGGCCCAACACCAGCTTCACAACCCAGGAACCACATTGATGACTGCCACAGCATTCAACACTGGTGCAGTAGTAGCACTTTTGTCTTGGGGCCAATCAACAGCTACCTAAGTGGTCATAGAACCCACTCAATGGGAGGAAACTCATGTGTAGTACTATAATTATAGCCAAATACACATGGCTAAACAGGTCATAGATCTGAAAGAGATCCCCAGGACTGTCATATCCCTAATCTAAAGTCAATTTTGAGCTTCTAAATGGCCAATGAAAGTTGGAAGGAAGATTATGCTGCTTTCTGAAAAAAAAAATATGAAGCCCACTGCAGTCTCACAAGGTTCTCGGACAGCATCACTAGTTACATTTGTATATTATGCTGGTGCCATCGTGCCAAAGTTAGCAACACTCATTAAAATGTAGTACATATGACATGGTAAAATATACCATTTAATAAGCGCTTACTGAGAATTTATTTTATAAGGCTCTAGGTACAAAATGAAAGAGAAAACTAACAAGATTGTTCAGTGAGTAAGGTGTCTGCTACCGAGCCTGACAGCCTGAGTTGAGTTCCTGAGTTCTACAAGGTGGAAGGAGAAGACCAACCCCCACAAGTTACCTCTGACCTTCACACATGCACTGTGGCTCATGTTCACATACACAAGCACATACATACACAATAAATAAATAAATGTAATAAAAACTTCTTAATTAAAAGAAATCAATATGCATGTATTTCCTGCTCTTATAACTATGTAAAGAATACCAAAAGAAGGCAAATACATAGCCATAATTGATTTCAGGTTAGAACAAAATATGTACTAAATTATGTATTATGTACTAAATGTTGATTAAGTAAATTAAAAAATATTTTTTGAAACTGAAATAACTTATAGTCTGCAAGTTTTGCTCAAAACAACTTCTATGTGTTGAGTATAACAGCAAAATGAAATTATAGTTAGAACTTCATTTGCAATTGATATTTTATTCAGTTCATTTATTTCTAATAAATTTAACAATATTTAAAATCAGATTTAGGCTATGGATGCATAGCCAGTTTACACAATATTTTATTTGACAAAATAGCTCTTAAAGATATAAGGTATACAGAAACTTCTCAGTCCAAATTAGATATATACCTATGAACACTAGGAAAACCCCAGAGCCAAATCCTGGAGAAGAAATGGAGCAGCAAGATTTTCATTCCTTATGTGCAGACCAGCACCACCACGTCAAAGGACACTTAGGCAGGTCCTCACAATTCTCATTATGCTCTTACGTACTATTCGTATTTACCTAAAGGAGGGGAAATGTCACTGCGTCCACACACCAAACTATATATGGGAGAGCACAACTCTATTCATAATTTCTAAGACATAGAAATAATGAAGATGCCCTTTACTTGGAAAATAGACAAATGAGCCATGGAGTATCTAGATAATGAAGGAAATGAGCTACCAAGCTATGAAAACAGGAGAATCTCAAAGCGGTGCTACTACATTGAAGACTGTGAAATGCATACTGCTAAACGAAATAATCCCATTTGAAAAGATTGTACATGGCTTCATTTTAACTACATGGCATTCTGGAAAACAGAAAAACATCAGCGGTTTCCAAGAGCTACAGGGACGGGTGAGATAAAGAGGCAGAAGACAGAGGATTTTTAAGGCAGTAAACCTGTTCTGTGTTATATGGTAATGGCGAATGTATGTCATTACAGATTTGGCCAAATCCATTGATGCCACAACATCAAAACTGAAAATTATCAAATGTGTAGACTATCCCCTGAGGGGTACAGTGATGTATTCAATGTAATAGAAGACTGTAACTAATGTACCACCCGGTGGGGGCACTGCCGGCGGAAGTCGCTGTGAGAGTGGGGCGCTGCCGGCGGAAGTCGCTGTGAGAGTTGGGACAGGGGTGAATGAAGCTGTGCTTTCTGCTCCATTATTTTAAGAATTTGTTACTATTCTGAAATGAAAGTATGCATAAAGGACTGGGAATGAAAGAGATACTACATCTAGCATCAGTAATCTAAATGAACAGGACAGAAGAGATGGCTCATCAGGGAAAGGTGCTTGCCACCAAGCCTGACAATGAGTTCTATCAATGAAACCCTCATGGTGGAAGGAGAGAACCAACTCCTACAAACTTCCCTCTGACTCCACCCAGATGCCATGGTACAACCTCCTGCCGCACACAAAAAAAATGAGTAAATAAGTAAATAAATAACATTTAAATAGAAAGAATCTTAACAAATATTGGAACAAGCCCTTTGCCTTTCCACAATATGCAGTATGAAAAAAGAAAACACAATTGAGAAAACTGAATTAACTGAAGAAAATTTAACACCATACAGACAATAGTAGGTAAGCAGTAAACCAGTATGTCTTGACATCCAGAAAATAAGGCCAGAGAAACAGGGAAATTATAGCAAGTGTCAAGTTGCCAGTCAGACGTGTGAATCCCCAGTATTAGCTAACGAGATCAGTGTAGACGCAAGGAGAAAGCAGTCACAGTACAATGACGCGGAGAAAGTGACTCTTTAAGAAAATCTGTCTGGTGGCGTGTGAAAGACAGTGTTCATTCAAGTAAGAGAAACAGGAACATGGGAAAAAGCCTTTAGTGCCCAGGTCCCGAGTAAGGAGCTCAAACCTGAAGATGCAAACAGGGAAGATTGGGAGACGGTGTAGTCAGGAGTGTAGGATGGGGGAGCTGATTTAATCAGGGTGATGGGGGGAATCGAGAAATCAAACATGCAAGGCTTCGTGCTGGGCTAATAGTAGCACAATTTTCTCATTAGTGGATCCAATCCCAAGAGCTTTTTCTGCCCTGCTTTTAAACTTGCCCATGCTTGAATTACCATAGATGTTTGAAAAAGGTAAAAAAACAAAACATTTATCTTCAAAGTGTTTTTTTGAGATAAAGTATTTCTGAAATAAGAATGTGTTTGCCAGCCAAAACTCAATTTGTATTTAAACTGTGGTTTAAACACTATGTCCAAACATGACAGATGCTGGAATCAATTGGTTTGCAAGTCTTTTTTCCCCTTAGCTTCTTAATTTATCTTCCATAAAATATACTTACCAAATCCTTGCACTACATATAGACTTCTATAGTTAATTGAAAATAAAACTCTTAGCTTTCGAGAGAAAAAGAAATGTAATATGGATACAATTTTTAATGATTTAAAAACAGAACAGTATGGCAGGAAAAATACACACAAATTACACACATACACACATGTACCCACACATATGCACACATACAAACATATACATGTGTGTGTGTATACATTATAAAAATAGATTAAAAGGTGTTACCTTATAACAGAGAGACGTTGCACCTGCTAGATACCATAGGCAGACAAAGTAAAGATCCAATGTTAGGAAAGGACTCCCTCTTTTGAAATTCATGACCAAAGACCCCATAAATCCTCAAACAATATGGGCCAGTTCCCCTGCTCTTGGTTACCCACCAGAATGTCAGAGTAAGACCTTATTGCTGAAGACATGAAATATATGACCTGTGGAACAAATAAAGAGAAACCAAGCTGGTGCTTACTTCAGAGCCTCATCACTACTGGCTAGCTTTCATAGTGCGGGACGGTACTGTGATCACTGCTCGAGGTGAAAAGTAACCACCAGACTTACCCAGCTGTGAATTCTGTAAGCTGTATCAACTGGCCTGGCAAGATATGCCCCAGGTGCAATAATTGCACAAATATTATGAGAGTAATAAATCACTTTCCAATCAGATTTGAGGTTCATTTCATAGGATGGAGCCCATACCTGATATCAGGCCTAGAAACCCAGAAGTCACACAGGTCACTGGACATAGGGGAGAGCCTAATACTATTATTCTTCTAAATAAATACAGCATTAAACTGACTCCTAATGACTTATTGTTATACCCATAGATTAACGCATCTTTCAACTGTCACTAGAGAAGCTACCTTTTGCAGCAGATAATGATTAACACAGAAACATATAACTGGCCAATTTGTAGACAACATATGCCTCTTCCTGAATAGGATACCTATATCAAACTTTTGCCGACCCCCCAAGACTCAGGCATCAGGGGACAGAAAGATTATAAGGTGGTAGATGACCCCAAGGAAAAAGAGTTTTCCAGTTAGCTGGTCAGTTACTCTTAATGAACTCACAGCAATGGGGACAACAAGCACAAGTTCCAGAAAATCTCAAGTCAGACAAAATCTCAGCATAGACATGAGGAAGTGAATAAGAAACCCCAACCTTACCTGAGCAAGTATTGGCAACTGATGGCTGCTGGGAGGGGGAGACTCAGTCTCGATTAAGGGTGTAACTCTCGATAAACCGATACCAAAGGGCATTTCTGGACACAAATTTGACTCTACAGGTCTTTAAAAGATTGTTAATTTTATGTGTATGAGTGTATTACCTACATGTCTGTAAGTGCACCAATGTCATGCAATGACCGCGGAGGTCAGAGCAGGGTATGGGATCCCCTGGAACTGGACAGTGGTGAGCTGCCATTTGGGTAATGAGAATCAAACCCAGGTCCTCTGTAAAAGCAACCAGTGTTCCTAATCACTGAGCCATCTCTCCAGCCTCAAAATTGACTCTATAGGTCTTAATTATATATACATATATATATAAGTCAAGAGAGAGAATCTAAACACAATCAAAGCATATTATATGGAAATTGCAAAGTCAAGAGAGAGAATCTAAATACAATCAAAACATATTGTATGGAAATTGCAAATATTTAACAGAAATTATAACAAAAATTTTTTAATGCAACAACAGTCTATGGAAAATACACATACATTGCATGTATACACAGGGATACACATATTACACACACATAAATGCAAGTACACACACATATGCACACCACACTTGAAAACACATACACACTTACATGCATGACTATATACATACATGTATGCACATACATATACACATATAGATACATACAAAGCACACAGGCATGCACACAAAAGAAGCACACAGGTATATATATATGTGTGCACACATTGGTAAACAGATACACAAACATATTCACTCAAAAATGCATGCTACATACACATAAACAAACCATAAATATGCACATGTATATATGAATGCACACATACACACATGCACACAAATATTCCTACATACACACATGTGCATACACATATATGTACATGCATCCATACATTCACACACAGACACATCCATTCACAAACACATATGTCTACACATACATACATGTGCAATCCTCTATACATAGACATGCATAAATACAAATTAGACACACATATACACACACATACACAACATAATAATTTTTTCTCTTTTAACTCTCTACATTCCTTTGCTGACATTGTTATGTAAGGATTCAAGTAAACCCTTGAATTATTCCCGTCCAAGATCTTCTAGGACTTCTCTTTGCAGATCCTGTAAGTTGCAGAAGAAAGCTTGACATTTTGTAATAGCGTATTTCAGCTCAGTGATTTAAAATGTCCATTTGTTCACATCATTCCAAGATACTAGAGTCTTCCAAAAATAATATTTAAATGGAACATATCAGAAGTTGTTTCTGTATACTATCATGAGAAATATTTCCTGATTCTTTCTTTCATAGAGATGATGAAAGTAACAACAGCCTAGATTGAACAAATACAAAAGAAATTGAGAGAGAAACTCAGTCCAAAGGCTGCGTGGCCTCTCTGCTTATTTGCTCATCTATAAACTAGTGTTCATTCTGGAACCCAGATCTTAGGATTGTGAAGATGAAATGACACATGAAAATCCACAGCATGGTGGCCGGCGCATTGTGAATACCTGTTATCGTTAACCACTACACCATATCCCTCTCATTCATTACTAGCTGTTGTGTTCACTTTCTGACATAACTCCGTGTTTACTATGTTGAGTTCTTAATAATTTAATTGCAATTTAAGGTGTTTTATGTCTTAAAATGTTGTATGTTGGTTATACTTATTAAAAATTCATTTTGATTTTTTTTGGCCTCTCAATTTTTTAACATGAGACTTGTGTTTGAAGCAAGATTGCACTTGGCCCGCTCTATGGCCTTAAACACAATCCTCGTGCTCCAGCCTCCCAACTGCTGGGGTCTCAGCTACAGCCATTACGCCCGACTCTTTTTGTTTTGGATAGTGTTACTTCTTTTAGTCTTCTTGGTATTTATTATGACTTTGAAATATAGATAACCCTCTCTACAAATATATAGTTTCATATTTATTTGAGGCAGCCCCTATCTTTTCAATCAAAAGCTTACATATTGACTTTCTATCTAAATTATGTTTCTTAGTGCAGAGTCAAGGTAGTACACAAGTGACATTTGAAGACAATTATAGAGAGAAGGGGTGACATCAGCCCACAGAGAGCTTCAGATTATAGAAATAGTCAAGGGAAAAGAAGGCCAAAAGGCCGATTTGTAAATATTACATTTCTTACTATAGAACATTTCAAAATATTAATGGCCATAAAATGGTTATATAAAAGAAGGAATCTGAATTCTATCTATGATATGCCTCTGTTCTTTCTGTTCCAAGATATTTATAAGGCAAATGTGGAAGTGAGTACAAATGTGAAGGTCTGGGGACAAGAAGAGGCAATACAAATATGACCTTTCTACTCTCCAGCAAGTTTAGAAATAAATTACTTTATGTCCTTGATCTCATTAATAGTACAAAGAACTTCGTGGTGGTACAAAAGCTTGTGAAATCATGTGATCATATTTTATTTGCCATGTCTATGCCCTCTGCAAGCCATAAGATAACAAAAAAATGGACAGGGATGTGTTGGTGACTTTAGACATAGTACCAAGTATGTTGCTTAAAAGGTGCCAGGGAGTGTTGCCAAACAGAAGTTTAGTAGCTGAAAGAGTGGGTATAATATGTCCAGAGGCATACGACATGGCGCTCTGTCTCTGGGAACCTAACATTTGGCACAAGATAAAGTCTGCAGGAGTGTATTTGGCATTACTACATACTAGTTTCTGTATATTACATTATTCACTGCTTGCAAGGCAATTATTCCTGTATTTCGTGAAACTGCTATAGACTTTTTGGGATGAAGAAATTAGGGTTATAGAGCTTGTGTCTAGTCATTGTTTTCAAATGATGTGGCCAATATTCATCTGAATTCACACTCTTCTTCACAGTTGCCTCTCCTTGAGTGGAGCTCTTGGACGTATACAGCAGGTAGTTAAACTAAACATGTGTAGGCACAGGGCTAGAGAGATTACTAAGTAGGAAAGAACACTTGCTACAAAAGCATGGGAACCTGAATTCAGATTCTGGTACCCATATAAAAAGCCAAGTGGAGTTGGCCACACACCTGTAACCCCTGCACCTTGGGTGGCGGAAAAAGAAAGATCCCTGGGGCTGGCCAGCCACCAGACTCAGTTCGGAGAGAGACCCTGTCTCAAGGAAGGAAGGTAAAGAGTGTTAGGACAGAATACCCAATGTCCTCCTGTGGACTGTGCCTTTATGCACACAGGTATGCACATCCACAAACACACATGTATGTACACACCACAAGCACAGCCACATACACACATACAAACTACAAGAGTGCTTATGAATGCTCTAGAAGTAGTAAGAAAGAGATCTGTAGAAAAAGAAAAAACAGAACAGGCTCATCGAAGAGCTCTGATCTGGGTTAACTCCTCAAGACATAAAGAGTACAACAGAGGGCATGTCAAGAGAAGGAATTCCAGAACTCTCCATCAAGACCTTTTAAAGCCAATTAAGTTTTTAATAGTATTGGCTGATTAGCACCGTAAAGGTAGTGGAGATGAGAAATGGCTTATTCACAAGCCATATAGCACTGCACAGGCATAATGTTGGCGTGTGGCGAATGAAATTGATAGTCTTAACTTTTGCCTCTTAACACTATCCTGAAAAATAATTGAATGGGAAGTGTTCGGAATATTCACATGGTCCTTTCCTAATGATAACAGTCAACACTGAAGATTGTGTTGTACCTAATGATGACTCCTCAGAAAGGCTCAAGGAGCCAATGACACGCTCTGATCCCTGCAAGGAGATAACATGGTAATTTTACCACTCGATGAGAAATAGGATGCTAATTGTTCCGTGCAAAATTGACAGTGACCTCTATGATGCTTTCAAATGACTGGACTCTCCAGATTCAGATGAAAGGCAGGCAAGATAACTTATTCATTAGGCATTTCTTCTTTCAAACCAATGCTTGCTGGCCTTCTGCTGATTTGAGAAACCCCATTCTGACTGTTAATGAAAACTTAATGAAGCTGACATAAGTAAGATGATCTCAGGCAGCCTCACTCTCTAAATGACTCTTTCCGTTACTTCTGGAATGTTGCTGGGTCATTGAACACTGATATCATGCTGGGGTATGGAAGGAAAACTGGTCAACAACATTGAGAGGAAGTCTGTCCTGTCCTGAGTAAAGTCAGACAAATAGATCTTCAGTTAAGACTGAAGCAAAGGCTCTGGGGGATGCTGGGGGATGCGAGAGCAAGAGTCTGACTGTGGAGGAGCACAGGAGACTGGGAACTTTTACTTCCCTTATTGCTTCATTGTACAAAATATTTTATGTCTCGAAAGTGCTAGTTGCCACATAGTGATTAACTTTGTTTGTCAAAACCCATTAAAACTGCATGCTCGAGCATAATAAATATAAAAGTGGTATCCAAAAAAGGAGGACAGAGACCTTGTTGACGCTTTATCTTTCTCAAGTACAGAGTTAGGATTCAAAGATAGGTGTTAGGTGGTTAGCTAATTAGGTCAACTACCAAATAGCCACTATTTACTAAGCTGTACTTTGCCCTGCAATTGGTACAACACTGTTCCTTTGCTATTATTCTGAGAAGTAGCTAGGTGAAATAGCATAAGGTCAGTCTTGGCTCCACAGAAATGTGGCTTGGTGACAATTCTCAGTAAAGTAATTGTGGCTTTGGCCAGTTTATGAAACCTCTCTGAGCTACTTTTTACTCTCTCTTAATTGGGGATGATTCTGGCTAAAGCATTCGTATAATGTGATATTTTAAAAATGACCATTAGATGGTAGGTACTCAGTAAACCACACCATGGGTACTATTAATTTACCTGAAAGAACACGCCAGACATGGAGTTGTATCACAGATAAGGGCTGTCTTGCTAGGTTGAGGATAATGCCTTCAGACTCAATGGACTCATCTTTGTCACCGATATCACTCTGATGATGAATGTTGATTTTCAATTTGACAGGATCTAGAATCACCTAGGAGACAAATCTGTGGGGATACCCGTGAAGGAATTTCTAGATTGGGTTAATTTAGATATGAAGACCTACCCCAAATGTGGGTAACTCTACCCCATTTGATAGAGTTCCAGACTGCATAAGAAGGACGTATACTTGACATAAAAAGGAGATTCTAGATATGCAGAGAAATAGCTGGTGAGGAATGTTCCAGCTAAAGGAAGAGTTAAAGAAAAGGCTCTGATGCAAAGCCCACTAGCACATTCGGATCCATGAGACCTATGGAGCTATGTGCATTAATTTTGTTTTGTTTGTAATTTTAAAGACCTATTTTTATTTTCAGTTATGTGTATCTGTGGAGACATGCACAGGTGTCTCCAGAGTTCAGAGGCATCAGATTCCCCCTGGAGCCAGAGCTCCAGGAAGTTATGTTTCCTGATGTGAGTGCTGGGAACTTAAGTCATCTGCAAGAACGGTATGTACTCTTAACCACTGAACCATCTTTCCAGCCCTGTGTGCACTGTGTTTAAGATAGACAGCAGCACAATTATTTGTGTGGGATGTGATGATACCCACAAGTTACCAGCCATTCAGAATGTTGGACTCTGTCCCTCCCCTGTTTGTAGCTTGATTTTCTTTCTATCAAAACCCTACTGCAGTATCAGTAACTTGGGTAACGTGTGTGGGGCCAGGAAGTAGTTACCTACTTATGCATGCTTTGTAAATAGTAAACATTAATTAAAATTAAAATGCCAAATGTGCAGGTGCATACCTTTAGTCCCAGCAGAGGCAGGTAGATCTCTTAGTTTGAGGCTAGCCTGGTCTACATAGGGAGTTTCTGATCAGCCAGGGCTATGAAGTGAAAACACTGTCTCAAAAAACAAAACCAAAAATGTCAATATTTGTTCAAGATAAGTTTCCTATCTGCCTTTGAGATATATGACTTCACACATCCACTGTGATAAGGAGTAGAATTCTAAGGTGATGTTTTCTAGTAACCTGGGAAGTAATGTGTCCCGCTCTCATCAAGCCCTGAGAGAAGGGGGAAAACTGACCATGGGGATAGAGGACAGAGTGCTTATTCCTCCTTTTTCCTGTCTGAGTTTCTCTTGTGTCTTAAGAATGAAAAGCACAGGACCCAAAAGCACTGAAGGAATCTGTCCATTACCACAGGTATCAGCTATTGATCTAGGTCCAGAAAATGGAGTAGAGGGACTCTGGAGCACAGCATCATCACTGAGTGAGCTGAAGTTAGGCATCAAGACTAAGATTAGTCATGAGCACCCAGGTTGCTTTTGAGTGATGTTAAGCTTTAAGCACAGTCCTGATGGCAGTCAGTATCTTCTCTCACACTGGCCAGTCATCATCATACAAAGTGTAATCTCAAAAAGAGCCTCCTGAGAGCAAGGCCTGGAAAGCCTTCCTCATCTTCTGAAACCAGCACAGCCCATTTGCACACTGGAAGACTCCAGTCACATACTACAACATAGAAGGCAACCCCCACAAAGGGAGACAATCCCCTTCAAGCATGACTCCTGAGGACACTGTCAGTCATGGTTGGAAGTTCAGGCAAGGCTTTTAACTGAAAGAGCGCCTTCATACTTTAAAAAAAAACTCTCAAGAAAAAAATGCAGCACTGGTGATAGATATGGACAGAGTCAGGGTCCATCAGCAAACCTGTGAAGACTCGGATGGGCAGTCCCGTGAGCAATCTTACTTAGTTTTCAGGGGAAGAACATTTTGGTAAGGATCCTCTCAAAGGGCTGAGAAAGCACCTACTCCAACTTTATGGCTCTGTTCTTCCAGTAGCTTCTCAGAGTTCTCTCTCACATTCACTTTGAGAACTCTGCATCTGAGTTCTGGTCTCAGTAGTACAGTGAACACCAGCCGAATTAATAAACACTCTGAAGAAAAAAGAATTAAGAAAGAACTCAGTGAGGCTTCTGTAATTCTGTGGGAGGATCATTGAATATTGAGTCGACTCAGCCCACCAGCCTAGGCTAAACATTAAATTAACAGATTGTACTCTGTTTGGCTATTGCTGAACAACAGAAACACCAAGTTTAAATCTAAATTAATTTTAAAAAAACATAGAGATAGGGTATGACTTTGTTTGCTGAAGTTAGCAGGATGTCATCTATACCTGTCCCACATGCACCCCAGTCTATGGTGACCACATTATTCTCATAAGCAACGAGTAACAAAACATGCTGCTGAATCTACATCAACAGTGAGAAAGTTAATGAAACCCAAAACTGTAATGTTTGATGTAAGAGAAATACTGTAGCCTCTTATTGACAAGCAATTGTGTCCTCTCTACATGATTGTAAGAGCCAGAGGTGAAAGATAGCTACAAAGAAACAGTTTTCCAGACACCAAGGAAGTTACTGAGATGAACTCACAACAATGGTGACAGCATGCAGAAGATCCGTGCAAGCTGGAGTCACACAAAATCCCAGCGTAGAAGAAAGGAATAGTGAGAAGCCTCAACATTAGCTAAGGAGCTTGGGGCAATGGGTAACTGCTGGGAGAGGGAGAGTCGGTTTTCTTTCAGGGTTAACCAGGCTCCAGTGGATTGACATGCCTGAGGATATTTGGGAACACAAATTGACTTGGTAGGCCTTAAATATATGACAGAGTATATGAAACTTGGCTTGGGGGGGATTAAAAGGGGTGCATATAGAGGAAGGGGTTCAAATGTGATCAAAATATATTGTATAGAATTCACAAAAATTCAATTTAAAAAGCCTACGGAAAGTATAGAAATCCTTGGATTTGAAACTTTTGATTCAAAACTAGAAACAAATGTCCATAACAATACTGATGTACAGTAATAGATAGTATGCATGGATCCTTGTAAGTACTGCACTTATCACTTACTAAAACTAGTCCATATTTGTCAGTGCCTTATAGTTTTCAAGTGTTGCCAGAAATGTTCACTCATTTAATTCTCATAAAAGCCTTGAAAGGTAAATATCATTACTTGTTTATTACTGCAGGCATTTTCCAGATGAAACCAATATTTTGAGATGATGAATTATTTCCCCAGATTTCTGCAAGCGAGCACCATTAGCAGCACTGGCGTTTGCCAAATGCCTTTGATTTCAAAATCCTTTTCAATTTTCCCATTTTGTCTTTTGCAGGAAAAACTCCAAGCACAATTTGGCATAAATAAAACCAGTGAATGAAGACTCTCCCAAGAAGCAAGGCATACTTTAGGGCCATAAATGCTAAATGCAAGGAATAGACTTGCTTGGGGGAAATAAAGAGATGGAGATAGAGATAGATAGAGACAGAGAGAGATAGAGATAGAGATAGAGATAGATAGATGACAGACAAATAGATGATTGATAGATGATAGATTGATATAGATGATAGATAGATATAGATGATAGATGATAGATAATTGATAGGTGATAGAGAGACAAGTAGATAGATTAGATAGATAGATAGATAGATAGATAGATAGATAGATAGATAGATGATGGAAAAACCAACTCATTTAATCCTTTGTGCTGCTGCCTGCATCACTTCCTACATTTTTTGATCTGTTTTTTTTTTTTTAAATTTTAAAGCCTGTTGCCATTGCCAAAATCTACTCCATGGGAAGCCTTGATGTTAGAGAGTTTTTGCTAAAATCAGTTCTAATCATAGGTTTCTGGTCCAAGCAGCACATTTGAAGACTGGTTTGCCCAGGCAAAGAACACCACACAATCAGTGTTTTTTTATTATTATTATTATTATGTCTTTTTGAGACAGGGTTTCCCTGTAGTCCTAGCTGACCTGGAACTCACTATGCTGACCAGGCTGGCCTTGAACGCACAGAGATTCTCCTGACTCTGCCTCCCAAGTGCTGGGATTAAAGGTGTGCACACCACACCCAGCAAAATTTTATTACTTTGAAATATATCATTTTAGTATATCATATGCATAAAACATGATGTCAGTTTCCCACTGTTACCAATATGTCAAGCAGAAGAGAAGATTGCCATCTAGTACAGAGATGGCAGTCACAGACTACCCTGCTCAATTGGCAGATGCATCTAGAAAGCCATGTAGGAAAGCGTTCTAAGGCCAAGAACAAACCAAAGGCAAGGAATGATGAACTACATCTGTTGCAGCTTCCTCAGGAAGCAGTGGATCCTCCTTCCCAGTCTGAAGTTCTTACATCTTGCCAGACTAAGAAATAAAATATTAAAATGCCTTTCATTAAAAGTCAAATTCATAATTTACATGTCGGTCTATAAAGAGATTCCCATACTTATTTCTAACTCTGGACTTCTGGATAGGCTCCCGGGGATGGTTCTAATCAATGACATATTGGAAGGGTAATTTTGGAGCCTAAAACAGCCCTGCCTGGCATCTGACTGGGTGGATTGCACTGTTTCAGTATGCAGGCAGTGGCAGAGAGATGCTGAGAGGGAGGAAAAGGAAGGGGAAAGGCTAAACTCTGAGACTGATTGGAACACTTTTATGTATGCTAAGTACTGGCAACATGTCACATATCGTTGCCACATCAAAGTTCAACACATCAGGACAGACCAAGTGTTGAAAGTTGCCCTCCACTCCCAACTCCCCCTCTGACATGTGTCCCTGGACTCTCTTCCCAACTCACTTGTGGGCCTGTTTGAAGAGTAAAGGTTCAGCAAGACGTTCAGACACTAATATTGAAAGAAAAAGAAAACTGTTTAATAAATGAAAATTCCAAATAACTCTCTTTGATATTGTCCTCTTATGTTCATCCATTTTGGCTACATTTATATGTATATATATAGAGAGGCAGCATTTAGCTTCTTTATTGGTTTGGATATAGAATTGATTACTAGCTTGAGATATCATAACACCTAGAAGATAAACAATTTAAATTTTAAATAAATATGCACATCTTCCCTTTTCAATTACCGTGAAACTGCAAGGGCCTCTGTTTCCTCTTATTTATTATTCACCAATAAAAACTAAATTCTCTTTAGGAGTTGGTGGGAAATGGTGAAATTATTGGGCTGTCACTGACTTAAGTGTAGTTTCAGAACTCTGTTCTCTTTTGATCATTTTAGCTCTCAAGATCTTTGGTGCTACAGGCAATTATAGGAATATTCCACAAATGAAAACCATCATTTCTATTCATAAAGCTCCTGCAGGAAAAGAAAGCAGACTATGTCTCTCTGCTATAAATCAAGGATTGAAATAGATCTAACCAATGAAAATGCAAGCCACAGAAAACACAGTGGCAGGGGAAAGCGTGTATTTCTTGGCCAGAAAGGCACTGAGTCTTGAAATGCGTGGAGTGGAGAGGTAATCTCCCCAGTGCAGCCTCCTAAAATTGAACCCCAGGTCTGAAATGTCCTTCCTCATTCCCTAAGTCAGATGGGACTTTCTAGCTCTTGTTTGAGGTTCTCTGACTTGCTCTGCTCTTCATCATATGGTCATATTTAGAATACTAGAAACCCTGAATCTTACTGGGAAGACATAAACAAAACTAAGCCTTTCCTTCACAAAGAGATCTTTTTTGTGCTGTAGAAAATAATGTCATTTAGACAGTTGTCTGTCCATGTGTCCCTTCCTCAGAGCAGCCTTCAGTCACCATAAGATGATTACTCCGATTACTCCCTGACATTCTCCATCCTCTTCTGTATTATTTTTCTTCACTCTATTCATCATTTCCTGAAATTATGTGTAGATTCACAGACTTGCTTATAGTTAACTTCTTCCAATAGAATATAAACTCTACTTGGATTGAAATTATATCTGTTCTGTTCAGTGTTATACCCCAAGAACAGAGTGGTTCTTTCTATGTAGGAATCGTTTAATGAGTATTTGCTGGGTAGATGAATGAACAGGTACCTGAACTACAGTCAGTTTACAGAGACTGGCTAACACTTTGGTCTAAAATCAGATATTTAACTCATTTCCAAGAGGGGAAGTGACTTGCTTGAACTCAAGCAGCTAGCCAGGAGCAAAGCTAAGATTTGAAGCCAGGCCATTCAGAAAATATTTTGACTGTAACACTCTGCACAGGAATTTCTCTCAGTGAATGGACTGTTTGTGTCAGATGTGTAGTTTGATTAACTGTTGGACTAGAAGCTGAGCTCAGGACCTGGATATGACTTGACACCACAACTTCAAAGAAAGGGAAAAGGCCTAGAAAAAGCATCAACACAGATTGAATCTGGGTATTTGGGGGATTAACCCGGGATGGAGGAGATGAAATGGAGAGAGAACGGGAAAAGGGCCGGGGGCCTGGGGAGGTAGCTTAGTCTGGCTAGGTGTTGCTACACAAGAACAAGGGAATGAGGATGTCAGTTCAATCCCAGCACCCACGTATAAAGCACTATAGTAGCATATGCTTGCAATCCCAGTCTGGAGAGGCAGAATTACATGGCTTTCTCAGGCTCATGTCGAGCCTAGCTTAAGCAGTAAACCCCCAGGTTCCAGTGAGATTTCCTGTCTCAAAAAAATAAAAAACCCGAAGTGGACAACACCAAGGAGGATGGAGACCCTAGATTGAGCTCTGGCCTGCATCAACACATAAAAACACACGCAATTATGTGGCCGTGGCTGGCATGGGGGTGCTTAGATGTGCCGCAGCTTTTGTAGCAATCTGATATGCTTTTTGAGCTGAGCAGCGCCATCACCTACCCCAAAAGGCCACAGCAGTTGGAAGCCTGCTCCATAATAACCATGTGCTGCCAGAAGACAGTGGTTAAAAATGCAGACATGTCTGAACAGATGCAGCAGAGCCGAGGAGCTACTTAGGTGTTGGAGAGATAAGATACAGAAAAGGATACTACAGCCCATATCAAGAAGGAGTTTGACAAGTACAACCCCACCTGGCACTCACTGTGGGGTGGAAGTTCAGGAGTTCTGTGTCACATCAAAGCAAAACACCTCATCTACTTCTACCTGGGTCAAGTGGCCATTCTTCTGTCCAAATTCGGTTAAAAGCATGCACAGTGCCAAACACCCAGTAATCTATCCAAAAAAGGACTGCCACCTGAATTCCAAACACCAGAGTCTGAAACTTTCAGCCTTGCTAAGGCAATGCCTCGTTTAGAATCTTTATTTTGATTAGGGTTAGTGGATATAAAATAATTGATAAAACATCTTTTTAAAATGTGCAAATGTACCCTGCCCCAACATGAATATCCACACATGTTTGCACATACTAAGAAAGGAAGAAAGAGAGGAAGAGGAGAAAGGAAGGGGGAGAGAGGAAAGGAGAAAAGGAGGGAGAGGCAGAGGGAAGAAGGAAGGGAGGGAGAGAGGGAGAGCTGCAAATTCTAGACTAAGTTGTTGGGAGAAACGACTCCTTCTGAGTGTGCTGAGGGGAGAATCTATCTGATATCTTCTCTTCTGGGTTCTGATAGTTTTCTGGCAACTCCTGACATTCTTTGGTGTGCAGAATCATCACTCACCTCTGCTTTCTTCCTCACATGGTAATCTCTGGGTGTCTGTGACCAAATATCCACTTTGACTTAGAGCTACAATCATACTGGATTAAGTATGACTTCATTTTGAACTATTTACATAGGAAACAGCTAAAATGAGTTTACATTTCAAATGAGGTCACATTCTGGGGTACTAGAGGTTAGGATTCCATCGAATGAAATTTTTAAATACTTGTCTTAATTCTTCAAAAATTTCCTACAATGTATTCTGATCACACTCAGACTCTGTCATCCATCTCCACCCCCACCTCATTAGCCCCCTAACTTCATGTCCTATGTTATTATTTTTCTTTGTTTAAAGGCTTATTGAGTTTAATCTGGGTTCACCAATTGTCCTGGGGTGTAGGTCTGTCTCTTGGAGTCTGGTTAACCTACCGGCCATTGTACCAGCAAAGAAAACTGATTTTTCTTCTGCAAGCAGTTATAAATTGCCAATAGTTCCTCATCTAGGAACCTACCTCCCCCATCCATGTTGGGCTCTTGTCTGACTTTGGTCTGCATAAATCTTGTGAGTGTGTCACAAAATATGTGGGTTCATATGTGCAACTACTCTTTGGTTCCCAGACAACACAGTTTTCTTATATTCACCTTTCACCTCTGGCTCCTACAATCTTTTGTCCTCTTCTTCCACAATGACCCCACAGCCTTGGGAGGAAAGGCTATGTTGCAGGTGTCCCATTTAGAGCTAAGCACTCCATAGTCTCTTTTTCTCTGCATGTTGATCAGTTGTGGGTCTCTGTGTTAATCTCCATCTACAACGAGAAGCAGCTTCTGGGCTGGAGAGATGGTTCAGTGGCTAACTGTGTGGTGGTTTGAATAAGAATGTCCTCCACAAGCTCTAAGTATTTGGATATTTTGTCCTTGGGGGGGTGGCACTGGTTTGGGAGGTCTTAGAAGACCTGGCCATGCAGAAGGAAGCATGTCACTGGGGGAGGATTTAGAGAGTATTTACGCCTTGCCAGCTCTCCAGTCACTCTCTGCTCCCTGTGTCTGCTTGAAGATGTGAGTATAGATTCTGGTCCTACTCCAGCCACCTCTGTAGCCATGCCTTCCAACCATGATGGACTCTTGCCCCTTTGGAACCATAAGCTACATAAATTTCCTTTAATAAGTTCCCTTGGTCAGTGTTTCTGTCTGACATGAAGTCAAAGCTTCAAGTCTACATATGTGAGTCATAGAACAGATAAGGAGAAATCAAACTGGTACTGACCTCAAAGCTTCATGTCTTTTGACTAGCTTTTATAGTCCTAGAAGATGCTACACAGCACCAGAAAAGCAATTAATACAAAAGCCTGGGTGCTCTTGCAGAAGAGCCGGGTTCAAGTCCCAGCTCCTACATGGCATCTAACAACCATCCATAACTCTAGTTCAAAGGGATCTGTCACTCTCTTCTGACTTGTGCAGGTATTACATGACATGGATATCCTTATGTATATGCAGGCAATACACTCATACACAGAAAATAAAATCAATAAAATAAAATATTTTTTAAAAGAAGCAGCATCTCTGGAGAGAAGTACACTGATGTGTAACAGTAAGCCACTAGAAATCTGTTTAATACTATGTCTATTTAGTATACTAATAATAGAAGGTTCTCTCCTATAGCATGGGCCCTATCTAGTTACAGGTTCTTAGCCCTGATATCAGTGCCAGGGTTGGGTTCCATCTTGTGAAACAGGCCTTAAATCCAATCAGAAAGTTGTTGGTTACTTCCATATCATTCGTGGCATTATTGCACTAGTGGGCACATCCTTCCAGACAGATCACTATTGTAGCTTGCAGGGTTCACACTAACACTGAAGACCTTTTGAAAAAGTCATATGGAAACCTACTACTACAGAAGTTTCTTAAAATATATACAATATTATAAGAGTTTCAATGTAGTTATCCTATAACAGGAGTTCATTTGCCCTAGCAGATACCACAAGGTATCAAATTAAAAACACAGTGTCAGAAACGGACACCTTCTTTTAGATAGGTGGTCTCATAGATCATCAAACAATACTGGCTATTTTTATTGCTCTTAGTAACCTGTCAAAACTTGATAGTAAGACCCTATTGCTCAAGACACCACATATGTGAGTCACAGAACAAATAAGGAGAAATCAAGCTGGTACTGACCTCAAGCTGGTTCATGGCTACTGACTAACTTTCATAGTCCTAGAAGATGTTACACATGTATACAATTTAATCCATAACTAGTATGATTGGACTTTCTGTGGAAATTTGTGGAAGCATTGAGGTCTTCATCAGAACTTAGATGGAAACAGAGATCACTTTATCTATCATATGGTGTGGACAACAGGATTGTGCAAAGAAATTTTAGAGAGGTCTAGAACTACTGGGAGCTGAGAAACCAGAGGCAAGAGAGGTTAGAAATAATCCTATTCATATCTCAAGGGGTAGGAGACCCAAGTAACATGATGACAATGTCCAAAGATGTAAATCTGAGGTCTGACATCAATTTCTTCTCTAGTGTGACCTGAAGACCCTACAGAACTAGCTCCCTCCCTCCCATCCCTTCCTCTCCAAAAGGGAGCAGCCACTACTACTTCCCACATCCTTCCCACATCCTGCACAAAGAACTATGCTACTGAACACAGATTGCAATTTCTGCAAGAGAGTTCAGAGTACCTAGAGTATTTGTAACCAGATGCAATTTTGAAGGCTAGATATACACGACTTCTCATGATACATGACTTAAAGAAAGGCCATCAGTACTGAGAATATACTATAATATAGTTAAAAATTTCCTACTCAAGTGTCTTGAGATATAAGTCCAGTTCAATCACTTTGTAGTTTTATTACTTTGGGCAATACACTTCATCTTTCTGTGCCTCAGTTCCCACATCTATTAAATAGGATAATAATAGATAATGATAGGTCTCATCTTAATGGGGCCTTGTGAAAATTAAATGAGCTAAAATCAAGTAAAAAACTTAGAATGTTGACTTTCATGCATAAGTTCTCAATAAATAACGGTTATTACAATCACAGTAGCAACTTCTTTTCACACTATCAAAACAGGACGCCACTATAAAAAAAATAGTCAAATTAGCTATAGCACTAAAATTAAGTAGAGCAGAGGTAATGACCTGCTTATATGACTCATGCTGGAGTGAAACTCGATTCAGTGAGGGTCCAAGAAGTAGTCACCACATACTTATCTCATTGTATGTATTTCAGGTAGAAACTTCCCCCACCCAGTATCTATATCATCATCAGCTACATAATCATCAATAAAAATGTTTGGCTCAAGCCTCTAAATTATGTTTAGTTCACTAACATCATTAAATAGATAATAGGGTAGCTTAAGAAAATAAGTCTAGGCCAACTTGTAATTTCAGAATAGCCATCATCTTTTTCTCCTTTAAAAGATCTCTTGGAGGGGGTGGAGAGATGGCCCAGTGGTTAAAACCACAGACTGTTCTTACGGAGGACCTGGGTTTGATTCCTAGCATCCACATAATGGTTAACAATCATCTATAACTCCAGTTCCAGAGGATCCAACACCCTCTTCTGACCTCTGCAGGGACTGCATGACACAGGTGCACCTACCTACATGCAGGCAATATATTGATACACATAAAATAAAAATAATAAATAAATCAAAAGATCTCTTAGAGGTCTAAGGGGGCGGCTCAAAATATAGATCACTTGCTGTGCAAGCATGAAGACTGAGGTTTGAATCCCCAAAACCTACATAAAATCTGGATGGCCTTGGATGCTGGCCTGCAATTCCATTCTATGAGAGGCATAGACAGGGAATTCCTGTAGGATACCGGCTAGCTAGAAATGATGAGCTTCAAGTTCAGTGAGAGACCCTGCCTCAACATATATGTGAAGAAAGATTGAGGAAGACATCCAACATCAACCTGGGTACGCCACTTGCATGTGAGCACAGATCCTTATGCACCTGTATGTAAATGTACACCCATGCATGTGAACATGCATACACAGTAGCCTATCAAACAAATAACAAATGTATTGGAGGACTATAGCTGTACCTATGTTGGAACAGTGATTTCCTAGCAAACATAAAGTACTGATTTCAATCTCCAACATCAAATAAACTGGACATGGTGATGCATGCCTCTAATTCCATCACTCAGGAGATGGAAGCAAGTGGATCACTGTGAGACTGAGGCCAGTCTGATTTTATAGAGTAAACTCCAGGCCAGTTGTTAGGGCTACAGGAAAACCTTGTCTCAATAAACAAAGAAATAAAAAGAATTTAAAGTCATCCTCATCTACACAGCAAGTTGAAGGCCAGCCTGGGATACAGGAGACTCTATCTCAAAAATATTTCTTGGAATCAGTTGTGGTAACTGTTGCCTAAAATACTTGGGAGGTTGAGGCAGGATAATTGCAAATCTTGGACTACAAACAAAAAGCCTTGGAGAGATAAATAATGAAAGTTCATAAATAGCTGTTATGGAAAGGATTGAGATAAATGAACCACTGTGCACTGTGGCACTAGACAGATTGCTTTTATACTACATTATAAAAGGCAAAGATCAGATTCAATTGCTGAGTTGGGTTCTGTTTAAGAATACTCCAACATGATAGTCTCCTTCGAAGGATATTATCATTCAAGTGAAAAGGCAACCCATAGAAGGGGGAAAAAATCTTTTCCAACTATGCCTCTGACAGATGGTTAGCATGTAGAATATACAAAGAACTCAAAAAACTAAACAACAACAAAAAATCTAATTGAAAACTGGGACAAGGAACTAAACACACAGCTCTCAGAAAATGAAACACAAATGGCCAAGAAATACTTTTTAAATTTCATTGTCTTTAACTATGAGAGAAATGCAAATTAACATTACTTTGAGATTTCATCTTACCCCAGTCCGAATGGCTAAAAAACAAACAAACAAACCCAAACAATGAGAAATCCTGAGAAGGATGTAGGGAAAGCCAGCACTTATTAACTGGTGATGGGATTGGAAACTGATGCAGCCAGGGTGGAAACCAAGGTGGAGCTTCTTCAAAAAAGTAAAATAGATCTCCCACATGACCCAGCCAGAGCACTCTTGGGTATACTCCCGAAGGAATCTGTATCCTACTACAAAGATACCTGTTTATCCATGCTCAGTAATAGAAATAGAAAAAAAAAAAAACCTAGATGTCCATCAACTGAGTAGAAAATAAAACCATGGTACGTTTACACAATGAAATATTACCCAGAGGTTAAGAAAGAAGGAACTTATGAAACTCACAGGTAAATAGATGGAACTGGAAGCAATCATCTTAAGTAAGGTAGCCCAGGCCCACAAAGACAAACGTCTCATGTTCTCTTTCATGATGGATGCTAGCTTTCAATCTTTACATAGATTGGTGCATCTTTTAACTCTCATCAGAGAAGGTTCTTCTTGAAGCAGATGGCACAGAAACACCAGAATTGTCAAGTTTCGAATAATAAGAGATTAAGAAGCACTCAGGCCTAAATGGGACACCTTTAACACACCTTGTCCTCTTAAGGCTCAGGAATCATTGTGGAAGAGGGGGAGGAAAGACTGTAACAGCCAGAGGTGGAAGGTGAATACAAGGAAACTGTTGTTTGGCCACCACAGGGTAGTTGCATGTAAGAACTCCAGTGCTTGTGGCACTATGGACAAGACCTGTGCAACCCAAGCCAAACAGGAATCAAGCACGAATGGTAAGCAGGAAGCCCTCGAACTAGCTGAAGATCTATTGGTAATTGATAGTTGCTGGGCACGGGCAAGTCAATTTTCTTTACTGTTGTGTTGATTGGTAGTTAACCAGACTACAGGGAATGTACCCACATCCAGGAACACTTGGGAGACATGGTTCCAATGATTTGATAGACCTTTAGAAAACAATTTTTAAATTAGAGGATAGATAATAATAAGGGACATGAAGTCAAGGGATGGTGGCATGGAGAGGATTGAGGATGGAGTCTGAATGTGACCAAAATGCATTGTATGAGATTCTGAAATAAAACATTTTTAAAAGAATACTCTAACACGATAGTGCTCCTTCTTAGGACAATTCATTCAAAACCTCAGTTTTACAAATCCTCATATTTAAAGACTTGTGTATAAAATGAAAAAGCAAAATGCTTTTGGGGGAACCAATGGAGAAGCTGTGAGACAATATATTCAAAGTCAACCTGAAAACTGTGAAATGCAAATACAGTAGGCATTGTTACATTTATAAAGGGAATTAAGACTTCTCAAATACCAGATACTATTTCATAAAAAATAAAGCAAAATGGTCTGGTGGTAATGCATACCTTTAATCACCTCAGTATTCAGGAGCTTGAGGCAGGAGGATTACAAGCTAAAAGCCAACCTGAGTTACTCTGTGAGACAGTACTTAAAAATTAAAACATAAAAAATATAAATTGAGGAAAGTAATGCCAATGTTGGCATATCACATTATTTTATTGAAAATTTTTATATTTATCTGTTCCCTTCTCCATGAACCTTTGAAGGAAGGCAGTTTGTTACAGCTCTATTTGTTTTCTAGGAATAAGGCTAAAGATTGAGGTACACACAAAAATGTCAACACCAGAGTAGAACATCATTTTCTGGTTTCAGGTTGACCCCATCCTATATGTTTCTTTTAGGAAAGAATACACCATCTATTGGATAGGTCAGTTGTCAACTTGACACACCTGAATAGAGGGAATTTACTCTATTGGACTGACCTCTGGCCATGTCTGTGGGGCATTTTCTTGATTCTTAGGTGATGTGGGAAGGCCCATCCCATTGTGGGTGGTGTCATCCCTGAGCAGGTAGTCCTGTGTTGTATAATAAAGCAGGCTGAGAACAGGCCGGAGGAGCAGGCCAGTAAACAGCACTCTTCCATGGTCTGCAATTTGATTCCTGCCCTAAGCTCCTATCCTGTCTTCCCTCCATGATGAAATGTAAGCTGAAAGTTAAATAAACCCTTTCTTTCCCAAGTTGATTTTGGTCAGTGTTTTATCACAGCAAAAGAAAACTAACTAAGACAACTGTGCATAATATTTTGGTCTTTAAATGTAGAATTCTCTCCTTTCATTGAACACATCTTTCTGTTATTTCTAGTAAAATAAAAATAATATGTGCTAATTCCCTCCCTTACTTCAAAATTATGAAGGAGTAGAAAACCCTATAACATCTCGACACTATTTCACCTGCTGTCTTCTAGGTAGTGCCCAAACTGGAACCATTTAATCTTCAGGAGATTATCATACCTCTCAGTTATGCTGTAGAACAAAGCACCTCAATTCAAGTGACTTTGGAGAGCATTTTCTCTTGCAAGTCTATAGACTGGGAATTTAAGATGTCAGCTCACTGTGGACATCTGTGGTTAGTTGTACATTATGGGGACAGTTAAACATATGTTGGTCCAGCATGGCTTCATTTGGAACAATGTTCAGGCTTGTAATCCTTCATCCTAACAAAGGCTGTCCAGGCTTTCTCCTATGACAGTGGTGGGAGTTTGAAAACTTACACCTAAAATTTTGTTCCATTTGCTGTTCCAGATTCTATAGAAAGCTACGAAACCATCTTGGAGACGAAGACTGGACAATGAAACCCCACCTTTTTTTATGTTGGTTGAGATTGTATAGTTGTTGAGATTTTATATAACTAAGAGAGTGAATGGGGGTAGAGAGAAAGCTGGAAGACTGAGATAATCTTGGTCAGCATTAAACCATAGCCATTAACGTGTTACATCACAGACAAGGAAAGCCTAGCATACTAACACACACATTATGCACTGACATGGATTGGCTGTCATCTTGCAACATGCTAATCAAGAAAGTGGTTCTGTAATAAATTATAATAATTTACACATCTTCTATTCCCAGCACTTGAAATTGTATCACACAGATTGTAGATACTCTATAAAATAATTAGTAATGATAAAAGCAATGGCAGTGGGAAAATTGCTATACTAGAAATCAGAGAACCACTTGACGTGCAATTTAATTACCTCGAATTACATATACAGCTTCAGACGGTAGTGACTCAACCTCCCCAGGCTTGTGAGAGAGTTAGATTGGTTGTCTTCCAAGTTTTCTCTTTATTTTTGTTTAAATATTAAAACTTTGGAACTTTGGAAATAATATAGTTCCAATGCACTCATGATAAAGACAGTTAAGATTGAAGCTCACAAAAGCTTAAAATCAATGATGATTCCTATGAGGAAGTAGAACTTAGATCCAGCTTAGCTTTCCACTATGGGTTGTTCTAACATGTTGCCGCTCAGAGTAAGTACCATGGCCTGAGTCCACTGAACACTGGATAAGAATGCAAACCTTAGACTGTGTCCCAAGTCTACTGAGTCAGAGTCTGGGTTTTTCACATTTGTTTAAAAGTCAACAATCTAGGAACAGTAGAACACATGTGATTTGCAAGAAGGGAGAAGACTAGGGTTAAAGGTTTGGTGGTGGGGAGTGAGAAGGGCTAACAAAAACTATGCATCTATACAAAAGCGGAAAACTACTATTTTGTGAGCTAATTAACTTTAAAATATGATTTTTTTAAAAGTTTGAACTTAGGTACCCTGCATGAATGAATAATACTTTTCCCAGAAGACACAGGTTATTAAATAAAAAGCCCAGTGCCTAGTACAGGATTCGTGCCCTCTGTTTGGTCAGAAAAGCCTCAAAGGCCCTCAGAACATCACAGGCTATTGCCATAGCTCTTGGTTGTTCACCATAAACTAGATAGTAAGACCATATTGCTGTAAACACCACACACTTTGGTTGCAGCACATCAAGATGAAAAATCAAGTTGAAACTGAGCTAGAAGCTTCCTCCTTGGTGGATAGCTTTCATAGTGACAAAAGGTGCTTGATATGTAAGCTGCTAGAGGAGAACTGTCATCAGTGATGGTTACTCAGTTGTAGTCCTGCATCCTATCCTATCAACCTGCCAGACAAGATGTGCTCACTGGTACAATAGTGGCATAATGGTTATGGGAATAACCAATCGCTTTCTGCTTGGATTTGAGGTTTGTTCCAAAGGAGGAAATTCATACCTGATGATAAACCTAATCAAAAGCCCATGGTTGGGGAGGTCATAGTCCCTAGGGGTGAAACTATTACTTTTGTTTAGCTAAATGAACATGTTATCAAACTGTCTTCTAAATATTTATGATTATACTTATAGCTTAGTGCTGATCTTAACCTAGGCCCACGAAGCTTCCTTTTGCAGTGGTAGCAGTTAATACAGAGACTCATAGCTAATCAGGTTGATGAGAATAAGTTACTGTTGAGTGACTAGCCCTAAATGGGACATCTATATTAATATCCCCCTATCCCACAAAGCTCAGGGAGCATGAGAGTAGAGGAATGAAGAAATTAAGAGCTATAGGATGGGAAGAACTGCTGTGAAACTCTGTGTTCTGGACAAGAAAGGGCTATTGTCCTTCTGAAATCACAGCAGCTATAGTTATCTACACAACATCAGGCTAGTCAGCATGCCAAACATGGATGAGCTTAGGAGAGGGTGTACTGGTTAGTTGCTGTCAATGACACAAACTGGAAATGTCTGGAAAGAGGGAACCTCAACTAAGGAATTTTTTTCCCACCAGATTGTCTTGTGAGTATGTCTGTGGGGCATTTTCTTGATTGCCCATTGATGCAGGAGGGCCAGCCCACTATGGACAGTGCCATGCCTAGGCTGTATAAAGAAGGCAACTGAGCAGGCTGGAGAAGGCAAGCCAGTAAGCCACATTCCTCCATGGTTTCTGCTTCAGTTCCAGGATCCAGCCTTGCACTCCTGTCTTGGTTTTCCTTGAAAATGGACTATATTGCAAGCTGAAATAACCCTTTTCCCAAAATGGATTTAGTCACTGTTTTAACACAGCAACAGAAAGCTAACTAGAAAAGAAGGTCTTAAAAAGTTCCATCCTAGCTCAGGAGCTACTGACAGTTGAAGGCTGCTGGTCAAGGGAGAGTCATTTTTCTTCAAGGGTGTGGCCCCTGGTAAATCACTCATGCTTGGGTGGATGGCCTCATATCTAAGTGTATGTAGGAAGCACTAATTGAACTCAGTAGGATATAAAAAGTAAAAGAAGTCTTAAACATGGGAAGAGGATCTGTTGGTGGGAGGATGTGGGATGGGGGAGCTGTTGGGGTGAATGTGATCAAGATATATTGTACACAGGTATGAAAATATCAAAGAATAAATTTAAAACATTTTTTAAATTAAATAAATTGGCCACGGGAGAGGAGCTGGAAAGGACAGTGGCAGAAATCTCCCAGTTTTTTAAGACTGGCTTCTATTAAAGATGAGCAGCATATCCAGGCAGCCTGTGCTTTCACTACTGGAGGATTATGCCAAGGACTTGAATGGACAATGTCATGACTAAAGATTAGATGATCTCTGCTGACCTCTACTAACAGACTTTGTGTAAACAAAGTGCTGGACTTTACCTCAAAGCTGCACAAATTTATAATTTAGATATAGTTATAATAAACTAAGCATCTTCTATGAAAAGACAAATTAAGATGACTTATTTGAAAACAAAAATGAAAGGCTCACCATACAATTGCTTTCTCATTAGTTCCTTCCAAAGTATATTAAAGCTGAGATTGACATTTTTTCATAACGAAACCTCTCAGATATGCTAAGGAATGTTACCTCAATTAGTCAGATTATTTAGTGTCTTTATGTTTGTTTGAGACAGTGTCTCACTACATAGCTTAGCCTGGCCTGGAACTTGCAATCCTAGTGTTTTAGTCTTACAAGAGTGGTAGGATTGTAGGTGTGTACCACCTGTATATACATATGTATATATGTATAACCTGTAGGAAGTACAAAGAGAAAGGAAGACATTTTGAACTTCAGAGCTTTATTATCACAAGTCCACCCTTTTCCATGCCAGGTGAATGTTCTCTTCAAGTTCCATTAAGACAATATAAATCAGCACAGATTTTTCCAATTTAAAAAAATAAAACACTACAAAAAGTATTTTGCTTTAAGTTGTATGTGCATTGTATATATATCTCAAGTTCAGGTTAATGGCTTTGATTTGTGTTCTAAAGAAAAGAAAATGGGGACTGGAAAAACAGCTCAGTGGTTTAGAGCACTAGCTGGTCTTGCAGAAGACCTGGATTCAGTTCCCAGCACTCACATGGCAGCTAACAACCATCTGTAACTTCAGTTCCAGGGCATCCAATGCCCTCTTCTGACCTCTGTGGATATTGCACGACATTGGTGCCTCTACCTACATGCAGACATTACACTCATGCACATAAAGTAAAAATAATAAACAAAATATTTTAAGTGAAAAAGAAAGGCAAATAACACAAATTAATAATAACCATAGTTATTTCTCTAATGTTATTAAGACCAACATTAACGCTAAGTATCATTTTGTACTTTTCCCTTATGGTCTCTGTATTGTGCTAACAGGTCAATCCCTGTCTAAAATCACTGAGCTGCTGTTGAAAAATGAAACAGAAAAAAGCTTGATTTGGTATACCTATTTTTGTCGCATAAGAGCACACATGAAAACATGTAATACAGCTGAGAACATGTCAGGTTCATTGCTTTGTGTTACTATCAACAGACTTGCCCAGTGAACAATTATTATTTTATTCCTTTTGTTGATCCTTATGCCAACTAAATTACTAATTACTCATCATAAATTGTGATTAAAACTATCAGGTGATTTCTTAATTGAAAATTACAGTGTGAAATGTATCTATCCAAAGAGGTGACATTCTATAAATATTATTAAATAATTTAGCTGCAGCCTTTTAGGTTTAAATTATATGACAATTTAAATAATTTGACAGTACAAGTAAGGTATGTTTTCCAAGCAACATTAATAGTTTCTTAATTTGCAGGCTTTTTTTTCTTTTCTTCTTTGGTTGGTTTGTTTCTGTAGGTTTTCTTGTGCCTTCTTCCACTTCATAAATGTATTATTTAACAATTATACACTGCGAATGTTCTGAAGGCTGTCAATAATTTGAAAAATTGAAAATTTGAGATGGTATATTATTTGAAATAATTTGACACAAAAGATTTTTTATATTTACTTAGGGCTTTTTTTAACATCTGGAAGTTGACAGTTTTCTATCATAATTATAAACAAGATTATCCTGTTTTCAAACGTATTCTTGGGCACTATTATATACCTTTTGTGACCTGAAAATTTAAAGGTTAATCCCAACTGGCAAGTTTTAAAATATTCAAAGACAGAAATAACTACTTTTAATGTCAGCCTTTTAAATTTCATAAAGATGATGGTAAGAAATACATAGTGAATGTTATAAGCATCAATGAAACTTTGAATAAAAACTTTCCATAAAATGCAAATCACTTAATATCTAAATCCAGGTTAGGCACAGTATGTCAATGTTAATGTGGAATGCTTTGTGTTTTATGTTTGTGCTAAAATGTTCCAAATGTAATGTTTAATTTGTCCACATGTTTATACAAAGCTGATTCTAAGTCACTGAGCTTTGCACTGCTAAGCTTTGTCTGTGTGTTCTCATGCTTCTTCAAGGCAAATGAGAAATTTCTTGTATATTAAATATTTCCTTAAAATTCAAAGAACATTACATAAAGAATTTCTTAAAACATGGAGATATAGGCTTCCCACTAAATATAAAAGGGCTAAAAAACTAGAACACACTGAGCCAGTGTGATGGTACATACCTGCACACACACCTCACACATTAGAGAAGCTGTGACACTAGGATTGCAAGGTTCAGGCCACACTAAGCTACGCAGTGAGACTCTGTCTCAAACACACAAAGACACTAAATAATCTGAGTAGCTGTGGTACATTCTTTCAAATATCTTATCTTAATGCTGATACCCTGTTTTCTATCACTAATTCAATTAACAAATGCCTCTAGAGCGCACACAAACAGCCCGACGTTGCTGCCTTGGAATCACATGTCACAGGGAATCAAGGCCCCTTTGTCTCTCCACCACCCACCCCCTGCCCACCTTCCTTGCTCCTCTGTGCCCTCTCTTTGCCCTTTCCTTCTCAACCTACTTTCACTCCCTGTCATAATGATTCCATGTCTAAGATCTCATTTCTGTTGGTTTAAGAGCAAAGTATTTTATTCATTTGAAATTCCAATTACAGCACAATGATTTAAAATGTTGGGGGAAAGATTTGATTTGGCTCTCTTCCAAGTAGCTTACATTATACTATCGGCATGACCCTAAAACTGTGTAAAGACTAAAGGATTCAGAATACTTTGTGTGGAATTCTATGTGCACATAGCATAGTTTAACCATGTTTCATCTTTCACTCCTTCCTGATGCAATCTTTTCTTGAGGAAGATATAAGGTTGGAAAACTGAAATACTGAAATATTTTTCTAGAGCACCTATAATGAATCTATTCTCATTGAGGAGAAAGAAAACCTTCAATAACAGATAATTTCCTTCAAGAACTTAGTATGAGACAGAGACAGTGAAACACAGTCCGATAAATTAACTGTTTATGTGTGGTGCAGGCCGGAGTCTATACATTAAGTAACTGAATCACAAGTCATCATTATGGGATGTCACTCAGTCACACTAAGGCTTATGTGCCTGGTATCTTACGTTCCATTGTTTGAAAATATCACACTTCTCTTTTTCCGAAAATCTATGGGCTCATTTCACTTTTCTTCGCTTTTCTGTCTTCCCCTTGACTTCTCTCTTCAAAGATACTCCGTGATGATTCCACTTTTCAAGTCCAAGACTGCTTGAACTTCAGCTGAGTGTGAGGAAATTTCAATCTCCCACACAATAGCAGCTACATCCTCTTTTCTGCACTCCTCTTGTAGTGGAAGAGCCACTGCCCAGCAGGAACAATAGGAATCCTTTTCAGCTCTGAGAGACCGACTGAGGCTGAACAACATTGCAAAGAAACAATCCTTGACAATCCCATGGGTGACATTTCTTACTTCTTATCACCCATGCCGCAAACAGCCAGAACTTGAGAAGACACCCGCGAAGAAGATAATGCCTGCTATCAAGCTGTCTAGGTAGAAATAATAATCATCATCATCTATTTATGGGAAAGCAGCTGTTCCATTGTTTGGGATTTCATGAAATCCCACAGTCAGTTATTGCTTGTGCAATCCCCACACACACTTCCTCATGCCCATCCAATCACTCTATGCCTTCAGTGATGGGCATTTGGCTCATGATCTTTTCATACAATAGACAGAGCTGCATGTAATTATTCTTGGGTCATATGCAGTCCTAGGATGTATTTTAAATAAAAAAATAAGGAAGAGATATTTTGTAAATTCATGTGAAGGCAGTGAATACTTTGTAATTTGTATAAGAAAGTCCACTATTCCTCTTTAAACTACACACAAAACCCAGAAGTACTAGCGATACCAGTAATCATTCCAATCTGAGATTCTAAACCCCTAATGTCCAAGGTAGGTCTTAATTTCTCAAAATGAAATTCCAAAGAACTAAAGGTACGGTGGCTGTCTACAATCCAGGTCACACCCATTTGCACTGTTTTCATTTGTCTGGAACAGAACAGCCAGATCTTAGAAGCAGCCTGGCAGGAAGATTCATCTCCAGGCTACAAAAGAGTCCTCTGCACTGAGGATACTCTATTCACCAATGTCCTCAGAGTATTTGCTGCCTTGACGTGGGCTGGGCATGCTACTTTTCTTCATCTGGCCACCTAGACAGCCATACCCTGCAAGGTAGGACAAGCAAGGATGGGTTCTTTCCCTCCAGCCAGGGGACTTTTCACTTCCAGAGTGCAAATATTTTCATCTCTAAAGAGGTTAAGTCACAAGGACCTTATCATTTTAATGGGCAGAAAATGAGAGCTGCTTTTTTTATCTGCTGTGGCTTCATTAGAGAGTATCACTCTGTTAAGCTGAATTTGCTTCTCCCTGAGTTCCATTTTAGCAAAGCATGGCAATGGTCAAAGGGCATCAAAGAGAGGAAGTGAAAGCTAAGGTAAGCGGGGGCAACACAGACAGTAGCACACCTACTCCTCCGTTCTGTGACAGAATTACTCCATAAGCCAGAAATGCCTGTCTCTGAATGGTAACTCTAGGTCTTTTCCCACAGAAAGAACACACACCCAGGTGACGGATCTCTTCCCTTCTCTACTCTGTGGATGTTCCATGCCAAGGAGGCACGGGTCGGGCACTTCTTTCAGGCACACGCTCTCCCATCATCCATCCTATTTTTCATTCTGTGTAATAGGCCTTTCTCATCAACCAGAATGAGAATTTCAAACAAGGAGGTTGATGTTTTTCTACATTTTTATTCATTGTTAGGAAGGAAAGCTTGCAAAGTGAACAACAAAATATGTACCAGATACACTTGGTCATAAATCTTAACTCTGACATTGACAACCTATGTGCCTGTGAATGGGGGGGGGGGGGGGGCGGAGCTGAATTTCCTGGGCAAGTGTTCTTCCAACTAACCAAATCTCCAGCCCTGAGATTGAATTTACTTATATATAAAATGGGGCCATTTTATACAGTTTTTTTCTAAATATTAAGATACTTAAGATATGTGAAGGTAAAATATCCGGCATGAATGGTAAATATTATGATCATAATTAACTTGATATGTCCACGCACTGCACAGTAGCTTATCAATGACTATATTTTGAAGAATAAAGGGACAGAACAAATGAAATACATAGATTTACAGTATATATGCCATACTGTATAGACACACACTAGACCACGAACTTACACAGACCGTCATCCTCTTGTTGGGAACTGCGTTGTTCTTTACTTATTGAGAACCTAAATCTGTTGGCCAACAAAGGATGTGTGGGGACAGGAAGACACTAATCACAAGAGCTTTTATGGGTTCTTCCTTCCAGCAACCTTATTGTGAAGGGTGGCTCTAAGTATATGTAATATACTTAGTTTCCTTTGTGAGTGCAGAATTTGACTTCGTTTTGACATGAAGACAACACATGTAGAGGTGCTTCTCACCCAGGACCAGACGAGCAGGCAAAGGAAAGAGCAAGGAGATGGAGAGTCCCATCTGCTCACCAGCATCTTGTCTTCACAGCACCCAGGAAACAAGGTGATGGGGAGATGGTGCCTTTGATTTGCACTCCCTCCTCCCAGTACTTGTACAAATGAAAGTTCTCACCCTGTGAATAGCTGTAGAATTCTGGAAATATATAGATTCAGACTTGGGTACCAAAGGGGTTAATGTCTGGGCAGTCATCAGAGTCTGGCAGTGCCTACCCCACACATAATAGGCATTGTTGTTCTTGAGAGTTTGTCTGTTTTTTCTGGCAGGCTTGACTGGTTGGAACAGATTCTAAAACAGAAAAGGAAAAAGTATGCTTCTCTCTCTCTCTTTTTTTTAATGTGCACATACAAAACATGAGAATGGTCATTTCCAGTAAAGTTGGTGGAGATGACAGTTTATCAACTTAAAATATATTTGCCTCAAAAGGGAACTGATTTAATGTGTACATGAGACATCTGTATCATCGAACAGTGGCTGCCTTCTCTCAGATAGGAAGCAGCACATTACAACTGTATTAGCTGATAAGTGAGCTGTGGCTGGCTCACTCATCTGCATAGAAAATCCATTAGCATGACGTTATTAATGTGCTTGTTCATCAACCTTCCCAGGTCACCTGCAATCACAGGACATGTTTGTCATTCACACCTGATAGGCTTCCAGGTGTTTCCATCTATAGTCACATGAACTTACTAAGTTCCTGAGACAAGAAAATCCCATTACAAGACATTAGCTTCCATTCTGGTGGGAAGGCAGAGGTTTTTGTCTTGCTTTATATTTTTAAATCTATTGTGAAGCAATATTTTTACACAAACCCAAATCATGAATGCGGTCTTCAATGGTAGATTTTTACAGAAGTTTCTAGAAGTTTACTCTTAGCTTCAACACTTCCTTTGTCGCAGACCAGTAATAAGCAGCTAATAGAAACCTGGTCTATACAACATACTTCAATGAACTCTAAGCTTGGCTATAGTAGTAGACTAATAGTTTAGATGAAGGTTCATGAAATTATACTCTAAAGGGCCAGGGTAGACATGCAAGGCTTTGTTAGTCTCTCACAACTACTCAATCCTGAGCTGTGCGCAGTAAAACATTTTTATGCATATGAAAACATACCACAAGCTGAATTCAACCCACAGCTATAGTGTTCAAGCCTCTGGATGATCCTGCTGAGGATGGTTAATTATAATAACTAACACTGACTGACCAGCTACTCTGTGTCAGTCCTTTCTATTCTCCCACAGTATTCATAGATTAGAGGCCATCATTTAAATTTTAGAGATAACAGAAAATGTAATGTAAGAAAATTAATAATAACAAATAATAAATAAATAAATACTTTTTTAAAAATCATAGTCCTCAGACCTAGCTAAATTATCCCATAATGTATGTGTAGCATATATATGAACATATACATATATTATATCAAGCATGCAAGGCATGCATTCTACCTGCTAAACCATCTTCCCAGCCCTTCCTGCCTTATTTTACCAGTCATTTCCCCCTGGCTTTATAGGAAAGGTTATTGAAGGAGAACTAGTTCACATATTCATGCTGCCAGGCCCTGAGCTTAGAGGAGGATTTCCACAGGGAGTAAAACAAAGACAAGCTCGCTCTCATGGCCAGTGAGTATGGCCATAGGCATCAGAATAATTTTAAAAACACTAAACATCTTATAAGGTAATCAGCATAACAGAGAAGAGGCAGGTGCTACAGCCCGCGGAGAGATGGGAGCATAGTCCATATTCACGAGGCGGGTTGCTATTGAAAATAGCGGAGCGATTTTCTCTATCTATAGTAGCGACTGCGACGCAACCTACCTGAACATCCAGCCTTGGTTTTTGGTTCACTTGTCACCACAGGGAGCATGTCATCCATGAGAGGAAACACAGGATGCTTTGTATCCAGTGTGCTATTTAAGTGCATAGAGAGAAGTATTATTCTTTCAAACTCATGTTTGCCCTGCCCTTCCCCTTGCTTGAGTGATGATATCTAGGGTCTCGCAGCTGGAACAATGCAAGGGTGGGAGAGGAGAGAGGAAGGAAGCCGAGGGTTGCCATTCACACGAAGTCTGTTTTAACAGGAATGTAGCCGCATCTCCACCCTCCTGAGTCCAAGGCGGCCTGTTGAAGGAACCCGGAAGAGCAGGGCTCCCAGACACTGCATTCTCCACTGAGCTTGGAGTCTGCTTTCCTCAAAGAGTAACGACATGTTATTATAGATTTGAATTTTAATCAGAGTCAACAAGGGAGAAAAGTATTTTTCTCCAAATGTGCAGTATTGCTAGACTTTTTTAAAACTGCCATCCACAGAAAGGCTAAGTACTGTTTTACATACAAAACTGCCATTCTTCATTGGTGTGTCAGGAACAATAGGATGAAATGAAGCATTACCACACAGATTTCTTGTGAACGTTCATTACTTCTGAGGTTTTTTTTTTTTTTTTTTTTTTTAACAAACTAAGAAAAACACCTTTAAGCTCAGGGAAAGGATTACAGGATTTCTGTTCATGCTTTATGAAAGCAGACATAACTGAAATCTATTTCTCAGTAACAGTAGTATTAATTTAAGCAATCTCAACCAATTCCTTAAAAGCTTAGCCTTAGCCTTAGGAATACCAATGGCAACAATTCTGCCTGAACCAAAATGGGGTTCAAAGTCAAAGTCTGCTTGCTTGGAAAAGAGGTAGCAAGTAATTCCCATCTCCGCCTCCACTAGCCTTGATAACAGTTGTCTTGGCTGCACTATGTTAGTAGCTACGCTAGTCCAGGTTTCTGTTCAGTGCTTTTACAGAATGGTGCTTGAGCGAAACTTCGCCATACTGGAGAAATGTTATTCTCATTTAACAGACGGGAAGAACAATCAGAGAAGTGAAATGATTTACTCAGGACCATAAAATAAATAAGGCTGGATTCAAATCCAAGGTGTGAGTTCTAGGCTCTATCTCCCTGGCTCTTTCTGCAGGCCTCTTTCCCCTGCATTCTCCTCAAAGAGTAATAATTCTTTTCAAGAAAATGATTGCTTATCCAGGCTTGGTGCCTAACGCCTTCAATCCTAGCAAAGGGATCTCTATGAGTTCAAGGTCAGTCTGGTCTACATAGCAAGTTCCTGGCCAGCTGGGGCTACAGGGAGACCCTTCTCAAAAAGATATATATATATGTGTGTGTGTGTGTGTGTGTGTGTGTGTCTGTGTGCGTGTGTGTGTGTGTGTGTGATTGCTATATATATTTACTACACCTAGCTGATTCACTAATCACCTTATTCTACAAATCACAGAATAAAGTCCTCTGGGATTTCTGAGGACAGGGTGGGTCCTATGAGTATGTACTAATTTTCTTGAATAAATCAAGCTGGAGTTCACCTAAAATCTATTAGTCAGATAGTAAATAGGAATGAGACCCCATCTTCAGTCTACTTCCTGCCTAACCCTATGAGAATTCTCTGAAGGATATGAAAAAAAAATCAAAATGACAATGTCAAAGCCAACCGTTGGTAGAATCTAGAAGACTGAGGATGAGAATTCACCCGACCTCCCTCCCTCAGCTCTGACTTAGATATTCCTTTGGGAAAATAGGCCCAAACCTGATAGTATCCATGTTTGAGGAAAGCACCTTTCCCCCAAACTTGATGTTTTCATGTATTTGTATGCTTAAATATGTATTTATTATAAATAATCTTATTATTAAGTATCCAGAGTAATAAGATAACTTTACCAGATGGAGGGACAATTTACTCAAGTAAAAGATTTGTCACATTAAAATACAGATCTACCTTGAGCACTTCCCTTCCTGTGGCTGCTGTCACTCTTGACCCTGTATTTCATCTGTTCTATTGATTTGCTTTGAGTAAAGTTTCCCTGCTATTCAAAATAATAATAACAATAACAATAATAATAATAATAAAGTGTAAATCTATGTTGTATTTCCTTACTCTGTAAGGTACATGAAACTGCTTGATGACACTTTCTCTCTCACCCAGAGGAGACAGGCAGACTAGAAAACCAAGTAGACCATAGCAAAGAAGAAAGAGAGCATGTACATTGGAGATGGTCAGAGCACTCTAAAAATTCTGATCAGGCCTTCTCAAGGTCTCTGTCCCAAAATGTCTGAAATGGAGCTCCATCTCTATAAGTTAAATGTGCTCATTTTAAAAGTGATATGCATCATGCATAAGAAGGTCTTCTCAGGTACTAAGTTTAAACATGGCTCATGGAAAGAACATATCTGTGGATGTCCTTGTGTTCATCAGAAGCACTTGGAGAAGTTTTTAACCTGAGTGATTTGGGCATCACCACTGGAAACTTTCATTCGGTGTCTGGGGGAGATTCCGGGCGTCTGAATTTCAGTGAGTCCTCCTGAAATCCCACCCACACCACACACATACTTGTAAATACAAGACTCTGGAACACACCCAACTCTGAAAACCTCTGGACTAGTCAATGGAAAATAGCTTCTTCCAGTTGAGGAAAATGAGGAAAATACTTCCCAGTACAACTCAGAGGCCAAGGGCTCCCTCTTGACCTTTTCAGGATGCTAACTAAGGGGCTCATTCAGCCTAATGAAAACACACTGGGGGCTACAGATCTTTACTGTATCTGGTTTATAAAGTACATTTGCTGTGAAGTCAAGAGAGCCACTGGAATGCATCCCCTGAGAACATCTTTAGTCCTACTCTTACACTACCTTTCCCAACATCCTCCACATTTCCACAACTGAAGTTCCTGACAGAATTTCAAAGATCAAGAGATGCTTCTTTTCAAAAGAAGAGGAAAAACATTATCCTTTTAAGATAACCTGTTTAATATACTCAGATGTAGCTTATTAGCCCACTTTTCTGTTGTTGTAACAAAACACTCAGTGCTGGGAACTTTATCAAAAGAAGAGGTCCACGAGTTTAAAGTTTGGGAATCTGAAAGTCCAAGATAAACTGGCCCCATCTGTTCAGCCTCTAGTAAGGGTGTTCTGACACATGACATCACAGTGGCAGAGAATGTGTAGAAGAGATAATATGGAAAACACAAGAAGCCAGATGGGCCCAGAGGCCGGCTGGCTTATTTTATAACAGGAACTGAATATCAGTCTGTAAAATCAGCATTAATCCCTTCCAAGGGCAATATCCTCTCAGACCTAATGAACCTATTGGGTCACAGCTCTTTACGAGTCCTCTACCTCAGTACTGCCACATTGGGAACAAGCCTCCAGTACACGGCCCTTTGAGAGGGCCAAGCTTGAACCATATCAAACCATAACATGCAATACCTTAGCTGACTCGGGTTGCTGCCACTGGAAAATGCCAGCGGCCAAGCAGCTTAAATAGCAGGTATTCACACTCACAGTGTTCGAAACCAGACAATCCTCTATAAAGCTGCTGGTCAATTCAGTTCCTCGATGAGAGATCTCCTCCTGGCTTGCAGATAACTTTCTTTTCACTGTGCCTGAGACAGAGAGGAGAGAGAAATGGGCAGAAAGAGAGAGAGAGAGAGAGAGAGAAACAGGGGGATTTACCCTCTAGTACCACCTACGCCTAATTAATTCCAAATGCCTCACTTCCAAATATCATCATATTGGGGGTTAGGACTTCAAAATACAGGTGGAGAGAGAAAAACATGAATATTCACTTTGTAACACACAATTCTTGGCAGAAGAGGCCATGAACATGGCCTACACAGCAGTGTGGGGTGGTGTTGCCCTCAGATGGATCACTAGACGTAAGAATGCCATCTCAAAGAGAAGAAGAGTCAGTCTAACTTCTATTTTAAAAAGACAGCTAATGACATTCTTCTACTCTATCAATAATCTAGAAATTGCAGGAACAAAAATGAAAAGTGAAACTCAAGAATCTAGCATGAAATATATTGTTTACTTGTTAGTGATACCAACTGTTCAAAATGAAGCAGGAAGCAGAGATTGAAGGCATCCATCCACCTCTTAATTCCAGAATTCTATCCGTGAATTATCCATTTACTTCATAGAACTCTCTTTTGGAAGCTATGAAGTCTTTCTTATTTCTTTTCTTTCTCTCAATTGTTGAATATGGTTTCTGATTTATAAAAGTGCTATATAAGCTAGTAAGCTTGAAAGACATTTCTATTAGACATGCCAAGGATTGTAAAGTTTCCTTTTCCTCTCTCCCTTCCTTTAGTTAATACTTTGAAAGGCTGGTGAACTAGTGTGTGCTCTATCGTTTTTTATTATCTGCTTGCTCCCCTCCAGCAATCACTGGGAAGATTTTAAGCAGACGGGTTATCAGGTCTGTACTCCTGGAAATAAGGAGTTTCCAGAATGAATAGCAGTTACATTCTAATTATATTAATTCAGACTGCAATTTCATTGAAATATAAAGGACCTGATGTCGGGGTAGTGTGGACAATGGAGGCTGAACGTGTCAAATACATGACAAATTCCTCGCACAGAGTGCCAGATGTATTGTTGCCCAGTATTCTTTTCTGAGAGCAAATTCAGTGAGCACTATCAGTGTCAACTCTGGAGTAAGGAATCGGTTCATTTGTTATCTTTCCAAGTTGCAGGTACATCTGCCAGAAGAGTCTGCCAACAGATGAATTGGTAATTAAAATCATTTCCGTGGTTAGAGGGAGTGATTCAGAAATGGTTCCTCTTTTATTTCTTCCTTTCTCCGGCTAGAAGAAAGAACACTTCATTGAATTTTGATGAGGCTTTGCCATGGACAGCACCAGAAACGCGAGGTTCACTGGTGTACCTTCAAACACCTTCACTGGGGACAGTCATTTAAACTTTTCTTACAGAGTTTTAAAGCTCTGTTCTTTGCTTACACTGTAACCTCCTTTGTTTCATAAAGAATCTTTGCAGCAAAACCTAAAAGAGGTCAAATGTGACTAACCACGTCACTCAGCACACTAGGTAGAATGCACATCACCCCCTGCCAGTCACTGTGCTAGATAAATAATAAATCATGATGATGACCAGCTTGTCCTGGGTTTCTGCAACTTCAAACAATCAAAAGGTAATGAGCAGAGAATGTGTCTCCTTCTAGAAGTATCCCTGACAATAAATGAAAAAGAAATCATTTGTGGGTATGTGTCAATCTGCTCTGTCAGAACCCACAGAATGTATACCTCCAAAAGTGAGGCTCATGAAAAGATAAGACTTTGGATGGCAATTGTGTACCAATAGAGGGTCATCAGTGTGGTGAATAACTGTGCTGTGTGGGGAAGGATGCCACTAACGAGGGAAGACACGATGGGGATGGGATAAATGAGAAACACAGGTACTTGTCAAGTTTACTATGAACCTAAAACTGGCCTAAAAAACAGTATGTTTTTAAAAAGTATAAAATTGGAATATCACCATTTCACAATAACTTAGGAATAAATGAATCTAGGAAAAATTCTTAATATTTGGATCCATTACACACACACACACACACACGCACACGCACGCACACACACACGCGCGCACGCGCATACAAGTGCACAAACATGCTCGTAAGTGTACTTGTGCTCCTACTTATGGAAATGCTTCTACTTTACATATCAGCCCTTAATATTGCCAAAAATCAGGGAATCAGAATCTAGTAAAAGTGCCAGCTCTGACTGAATTTTCAGAAAGTACAAAGAACAAGATGATTTCTAATACTTCTTCAGGGAATTATTGTTTTCTTCTTTAAAATCCAGATTATTAGCAATGTTCAGAGAAAACAGTCTCATTTCTTCAACCCAAAATTCCAAGAAAACATCCACAATGAGGAGGAAATACGCAAATCAGAGGAAGACCTAGGCACATCAAGTGATCAACTGCAGTGTGGGTCTCAATTTAGCTATTTTAAAAAATAGACTGTAACGTAAGTGGGGATACCGGGAAATTGGCAGCCTAGTTCTTGATAGGAGGAATTATTGGTGTTAAGTTTTGTGTTTGATAAAGATATTGTGCTTACTTTATTTTAAAGGATCATCTCATAGAGAGACATATTAAAGATACACTGATGAAATTAAATGATACCCGGGTTTGCTTCAAAGCTATGGGGAGGAGAAGATGTCAATGAACAAGACTGGCCCTGAATGAGGAGATAAGTTAGGGGGCTAGCTCCCCAACTGTTCCTTTCTTCTTGTATCCATTCAAAATGTATGATAATGAAAGCTTATATAGCAGCCATTTACTAAACCCAAGCCTCAGTTTGCCCCATTTGTAAAACAGAAACAGCAATATGTATAGTAGAGATGTTTTCTTTTCTGGACTTTTGTTCTGTTTTTTGATATTTGTATTGATTCTTTGAGAATTTTATGCACTGTATTTTGATCATATCCAGACTCCCTCCCCCATTTAGGCCCCCATCCCATTACTCCCTGCCCAAATCCACTATTATTTCTTGTTTTTACAGCCTATCAGGTCTAATTTGTGTTCCCCAAATGCTCTTAGGTGTGGATCCATCATTTTAAATCTGGTCAACCTACCCAGCATCTCAGTCTTAAAGAAAACCCACTCCTCCTCTCCTATCAACTATCAATTGCCAACAGATCCTCAGCTATGGTCGGGGCTTCTGGTCCACTTCCCCACTCCATACTGGATTTTGTCTGACTTAGGCTTGTAAATAGAGTCTTTAAATCACTCTGCACAAAGTACATATTAAATGTATTTTAGGGGCCACTTTGATCTACTTGACACTGAGCTGCCTGGTCTGGATATAGTGGTGTCTCTGTACGTCCCTTGGTGTCCTGCAGGACTGGGACATGGGACAAAGACAGCCTGTGTCTTCAGACACTACTAACATACTGGTTAGACAGATTTTCTTTTCATTATGATATTGTATCCTGTTACTATTTCTAGATTTGCTGACCCCAGAACACACATGTGGGCACATTGGTTTTGTTAAATATTTATTCAATTCTAGGCAACTCCAGGTGCAGGGGGGAAAAGTGTAAACATACCTATCTCTCAGAGCCATTGACTCTGACTACACCCTCACTTTTAAACACAGTTTTCTTTTATGAAATATAAAACTATCGAATTATCTTCAATCCAAATAATTCTAAGCCCACCCACCAATTTCACCAACTTTCCCGGCCCCATTTTCTCTCATTTTTTTTTCCTTTGTGTCTCTGCTCTACTTCACAAACCCCTGTTCAATTTTAAAGGGAAAAAAAAAAAAACGTTTTAAGCAAAGCACTAGCTGAGAAGATTAAATTGCACAGAGGCCCTGTCTACTCTCAGGATGGTAAGATCTGGCCCAGTAGGAACTGTTCTGTTTGGCTTTTCAATGACTGGGCTTATGTGGCATTCTGGGTCCTGCTGCAGACGCCAGTTAATAGAGAACTATATCTGGACCTTTGCCAACTCCTGCCTGCATGTCAATTCATCTCATTTCTAATAAAGCCAATTCTTATTTTTCTAACTTTCTTCCAATTCTCAAATGTAGCTCCAAAGCAAACAGAAAGTAATTAAAATGTCAACACTTCCCTGAGAAAGAACATAAACTCTCTTTGGATTTTCTTCCCACTAGAAATGTTGATTTTCTCCACAGCTCCCAGTCCCGTGCATGAAAACCAGCAGTTACCCAGAGCAGAGCTGGCCCATCAGGAGATACCCATAAATCCCCTGGCCTTTATGTTGTTTGCATTTCTTGCTCTCCCTTACCATTTTCCAAATGGACAGATTCCATAAATGAAGTACTTAAACCTGTCTCTTATAATGGACTGATATTGACTCCATTATAATATGTCCAGATTTTATGCAATATGAAATAAGCTCCAACAGTAATAAGCTATTTGATCTAATGCAAAAAAAATGTAATGTGGAAGCTAACAGCTTATTATTCAGTGCAGTGCGATAAATTAACCGAGCACCATTTTGCATAATGAGAGACTGATTATTCCTCTTGCTTCATTTGGACTGTTTGGATGGATTATGACTCTCTTCAGAGTTAATCGGGTTTACGTGAAACAATTTTTTTAATGTTTTACATTTAAAAAATGGAATAAAAGAGAGAAAGCACATGCTATTGTTTTGCAATTTGTGTTGGAAGACTAGGTAAGACAAGTCTTCAGAAAGAAGGAAAAATTGTGATCATTGGCCAGGAATTGTTGAACTAAGGAGAGGCAAATGTTCCTGTCCCCTCGGCACCTTGACTACTTTCTTCCCATCAATTTTCAGCATCTCCTAGACTTAATTTGGCAAAGTACTGCTTTCCTTAGGATCCCAGAGAGACCAGTTCCAGTCTCCAGTTCAAGTCCTTAGAATATTTTTTAACTTGTGTAGATGACCTGCCTTCTTGTACATAAATGCTACATACATAGCTGCCTCGCTGCTCTCTTGTCTAGAGACTAGTGACTAGAAAGGTGTGTGTATGGCTTTGATATGGCTGCAAGTTCTCTTTCAATATTTTTGAAATATGGCTGATTGAATCCCACAGAGGTAGAATGTGCAAGTACCAGCAGTAAGCTGTATTTTAACAAACTCTCAATTCTTTCCTTTCAGTATCTTCTTTATCTCAGAATCACCATTTTCATACTCAATTGGCTCTACCTGAGATCATTTCAGATGACCAGCACCATTGACCATTATGTGCTGGGGGCCTTTCATCAAGGCTCTCCAAGATGCATCAAAATGCAGCCCGACAACCATGATGGGCTCAAATCAATTACAATTGACACTGAGGATTGAGAAAGAATCAAGTACTTCTGTAGTCTTTACATCTTCCCTATAAGATAGGTACCAGCATTCCAGTTTTGGAAGTGGGAAATGGCAACATTATACTTTATAACATATAAACATATAATAGCAGACATTAAATATCTTGCTAAATTTGCATATGAAAAGGGCTGAACCTAAGTAACTATCAAATCCTATGCAACATGTTACATTATTTGCTGGGGAAAAGGGGTGTCAATAAAAATAAAGTCTCCTGATTTCTGCATTATTGTCAAGAGAAAAATCAATTCAGAATGGTGTTCTCCCATCGGTGAAGATGCATGCTCCTGATGATGTGAATGGGGTTATTTTCACAGTATTGAAGGTATAAATACTTGGTACTAACCCTGCCTTTTATAGAGACTTTTGCACTTTGTGAATTATAGATTGTGCTGGATAGCTTCAGTTGTCAGCTATGCATACCTGGGTAGAGGGAACATGAATTGAGGAATTTCCTCCACTGAATTGGCTTGTGGCTCTGTCTTTGGAGCATTTTCTTAATTGTTGAGTGCTATAGGTGGGCCCAGCCCTTTGTGGGCACTGCAGACTGTCACTTCTGGGCAGGTAATCCTGTGCTGTGCTGTATAAGAAAGCAGGCAGAGCACAAGTTAGGGGAGCAAGCCAGTAAGCAGCATTCCTCTACGGTCTGTACTTTGGTTAGTGCCCTGAGTTCCTGCCCTGGCTTCCCTCCATGATGATATATAAGTTGAAGGTGAAATAAACCCTTTCCTGCCCAAGTTGGTTTGGGTCAGTGTTTTAGCGTGGCAATAGAAAACTAAGACAAGTTACTTGAGGCCAGGACACTTATTTTCTCTTAGCAGACTAGTAGTATGATATGGCATTGGAGCAAGAAAACCCTAGGTTTCCATTTTTAACTCTCTTTCACTAACTATAGTGAAAATGCTAGCCTGTTTAGCACAAATATACTTCATAGAGCTATTGGGGGATTAGATGGTCAATTCTGTAGATATATAGGTAATGCAACTGATAGATTAATATTCTCTCCTCCTCCTCTTCTACTTCTTATTATTCTTCTTATTTTTCTTCTTCTCCTCTCCCTTCCTCCTCATTCTAACACGGTAAATAACCTGCTTTTCCTGTGTGAAGCTACTACATGAACAAACACAGACAAACTGTTGTGGATGAAAGAACCTTGATTGAAATTCTTCTCCCAGCATTGTCCCTTACAATTATTCATTACCATTCATTGGCCCGTTTCGCCAAAATGTACCTGTAAAAGATGATTTGGGTTCTAAAAACTCTAACAACAAAGTGACTGCACGTGACGCATTCGTCTCTCTTTCGCTGCAGTTCCTTCGTTACAGCCTCACCAGTTTCCTTCAGGTGGTGACAGTAAGTGGTGCTGATAATCTAAGAAAGATTTGAACCAAGGTCAAGGGGATTCATTTCGCTCTTTTTCTCCTGACTCTTCTTACACACAATTTTCACTTGGGGGGGACAAATGCAAAAGGCAAGTATTAAGATTTTTTTAATTTAAGGAGAAATTAGACAAAAAGATACATTTTAAGATAAAGCCATGTTATCACCTAAGTGGCTTCAGATTTTTTAATATGTAAAGGCTAACGTTTTCTTTTAGAGAGAGCTATATTTGGAGGTGTCAAAATAAAAATGTCATATGTATTCATTAACAGTAACAGTTTACTTCATTTTTGGTTTTTGATATCTTCACACAGGACTTGAAAGATGTTTTTTTGAGTTAGAATAAGAAAGCATAAAGCGGCAGCTCAGATAGATTATGTAAAATAATACAGTCATATGGCAAATTAGTATCAGACAGATGAAGATTTGGAGCTGAGATGGTGGGGAAACAGCAGAATGAGAAAACAGTAGAAACTGCATCCCACCTGGAAACCTTCTTGAGGACAGAAACTTTCTACTTGACTGTCCTTCTCCATGTCCAAAAGAAATGCACAGCCTAACTGGATATGGGAGGAAGTTTGGTATCTATGAGATAGAACTTTTTCCAGAAATCTGGGAAGAAAAATGACACTGAAATAAATGTTTGATACTACACAAGACATATGTCTTGAAACTTCATTTTGTATCCCATAATCATTATATCAAGTAAAGTAAAGCAAGACAAAAAGCAAGAAAAAAAAGCAATATGGAAGGAAAGCCCCAAAGCCAGCTCCATAGAGCAATAGTGAGAAGGGACTGTTAGTCCAGGTAAACGGGCACATAGAGGTGTGCTGCGTGGTGAAAGGTGATGACGTTAGAAGCTGGACTCTGATCAGGCTCCCATTTTGGAAAGACGACTGGGACAGGAGTAAAGTGGGGAGGACAGACCAGCTAGGGAACTCTAATCATCACCAATGAGGGTTAGCTACAGTGCTCACCTGTCTGAGTTGAGCAACATGGATTCTGAGTGACTAGCCAGGTTCCTGTTTACAAAGGGAGGAAAGAGAAGAGCAATCCGTGGAGGGTGTCTGGAGGAAAGCAAAGAGAAGAAGGAAATCCAGTGCTAAAAGATGGAATAGAGAGAGAAGAAGCCTGGGGTGGGATCAGGCACGGGACACCAGTGCTGCCCAGGAGCCCGTTACCAAAAGAGGATCACAGAGCAGAGCCTGCACATGGTGGGCATGTGGACAGATTTTATATGGAGTAAGAGTGCACAGAATTACAGATGAGGATTGGAGAGATGGCTCAGCAACTAAGAGCACTGTCTACTCTTCCAAAGGACCCGGGTTTGAGTCCCAGCACTCATATCGTGGTTAACAACCATCTGTAACTCCAGCTCCAGTGAATCCGACACCCTCTTCTGGCTTCTTCAGCCTTTGCACAACATGGATGCACTTACATACCTGCAGGCAAAGCATTCATACACATAAAACAAAAATATAAATCCAATAAATAATAAATACTCAAACAAATAAATGAACAAACAAATAAATCAGAATTACAAATAAAATAGAAGCCAGTCACTATAGTATATACCTGTAGTCTCAGCACTGAGAAGGTTGAGGCAGAAGGATCCTAGACTGGAGTATACTATATGCTGTGGAGCAAGACCTGAGAGAGAGAAATAGAGAACAATGCAAACAAAAGTAAATTGGAGAATGTGAAGGATATGTATACATATATGTGTGTGTATGTATGTATATATATATATACATATATATATATATATATATATATATATATATAACATGGCAGTTAACAACCATATGTAACTACAGTTCCATGAGATCCAATGCCCTCTTCTGACCTCCACATGCATTTCATGACATTAGTGTATTTACACACTTATAGGCAATACACTAATACATATAAAATAAAAAATAATAAGTAAAATATTTTTAAAATTTGTCTGTGAAACAAAGGATCAAAGTGGTATGGAGAATCAAGGTTGGTTTAGTGTTTTTATTTGTTTGTATTACTTTCAGCTTTTATTTTTTTCATTTGATTTTCTTGACTTGGTTTTATTTATTCATTTTGTGGACCTAGAGATCAAACCCAGGGTCTTTCATACTCTAAGCAAGCACACTATCACTAACCTACCTCTCCAGTCCAGCCTTTTTTTTTTTTTTTAACCAGCAAAGACCTTTGAGTGAGCTTAATGATGGTAATGAGCCTCAGAGAGGGTGTTGCCTGGGAGGGTTCTGACCACAGAAGCTGTGCTGCTTAAGATGAGAGCTCTGGGTGTGGCTGAAGACGGTTACTTGTTGAGATGGAGAATTGCGTTAAATAGAAGCAAGGACAAGCCTGACTTCTCATGATGATATAGAAACAGCACAGTAGAAATAACACCTAAGAACCATCCCAGCTTCATCACTTAGCACCTACCAGTGTCTTTGCATGAGTACTTCACTTCTATATGATGCAATGATTAACAAGAAATATACCCACTTTTATAAATGATATTGCACTTTTATTTTCATTATCATTACTAACAGACTCTCTCTCCTTCTCAGCTTTATTTTATTCCCCCACATTTATGACCTTCTACAATGGGCAGCATCTTAGTTCTTTAATGTCTGTTATTCCTACATAGAATGAAAAGCATAGAAGAGTCAGAATTTTTAATCTGGTTTTATTCGGTGCCATATCTATACCATTACAATGCCCAGATACATAGTAGGTTCTCAACTAATAACTGTTGAATTCATTCATTAATTCATGGTTAATATGCTACAGAATATACACATTACTATTATTGTATAATTATGCAATTTTAACGTTTTTAACTGACATCTGAATCCAGATAATGCATGAATTTGTTTAGAGAGCTATTCCACACCTTGTAAGATGCTTTATGAAACTGTCTTTAAGGCCCCTGCTCCAGCTGTGACAAGCAAAATGGTGTCTACACATTACCACATGTCCAGCGAGAGGCAAAAATCATCCTGAATTAAGAACTTTTCCCACAAAGCAAGTGCTAAAAGTGGTTCATTTAAGTCAAGTAACATGGTTCATGCCTATTATCCCAACTCTAGAGGGCAGAAGGATTGCTATAAGTTCCAGGTTAACCTGGGCTACAGTGTGATACACTGTCTCAGAGCAAAAAGTAGCTTCTAATGTTATAAAGATAAAGAAATTAAAACCGGAAGCAGCAACTGCTTCATCCGCTCCCACAACCTGCTAGACGTGCAGCAGAGAAAAATATTGTCTGTGAGGCAGTGCTGGCTTCTCAGCAAACTGACACTTTCTTTCCGCTTCACCAAAAACCCTGCTTAGAAGGAAATGATTTGTAAATCAGGCAAATCCCTGTTTTGCTTCTTGTCTGGTGGGTGAATGTGAAGCACGCTGTCTTCCTTGACACCTCTGGACAAACAGAAATAGAAAGTTCAATGACCTCTCTCCGTGGTGTCCTGCGTCATCAAAGCTAACAATGTGTGCTCCATCACCCACAGCTGGGTGCGCTGGGGACATTCTAATTAGTAATAGTGGCACGGAGCTGAGGGCACGGCTGCCAGTCTCCTCTCCAGGCTCAGACCAACACTGACTTCTTAGTCACATGATGACTGCATAAAATGAAGAATGTTCCCAAAATTACCTTGGTGAACATGAAAGAAAAACAAACCATAGAAAGTTCCAGAAATAATTGTGAATAATTAATTCCCTCCTAAGCACAACCACTACTGACTAGGGAATGAATTTCTGACCAACAAAAACTCCTGGTTAGGGCAGCAGTATGTCCTGTTTGTCTAAAATAGTCCCAGTTTAAGCGTGATGTCCCAGAATGCCATTTAATGGCAATCGCTTTCCCTCTTAAAATGCCTAGATGTGGGTGGACACACGGTCCCACGCAACAGCAAACAAGCAAGCACAGGTTTGTGGCAAACCATCTCTTTTGCTTCAACATCTCTGAGCCATGCGCACAGCTCAGATTTTTCTCAGGCCACTAAGGCAGGGGATGCTGCAAGGATGTTCCTTGCTGCAGCACTAATGTGAAGATAAACTCTCTCTGAGTCAATAAATGAATCAGCCTTCTACCTAGCTTATTGATCACTATGTCATTTCTCTCCAGGCTCCCAAGAAAAGTGAAATGGTAATTAGGTTGTTATGTCTCAGTGTCTGGCTTGCTCAGGTTTCCCAAGGCATTGAGATTCCTAGCAGCCAAGTGATATCGGAGTTGACTCTCAATAGGCGGCCCTCTGATTCTAGGATAGGCAGAAAAGACTTTCCAGACTGCAACATACTGGCCAGAAGAAACTCTGATAAAATTCTTTTTGCTCCACTGCCCAACACCCCTCAGATTAGCCTAGGGATGACAGAGACAGACAGCCAACCAAGAATGGCCTGCCCTACTGTTACTGAGATAAGCCTTTCTTTTTTAGAACCAAAAATACAGCCCAGGAGATTGCACAAGGATCAGGGGTTAGCCACCTAACCATCTGCCCACTCCTATCAAGAGCCTGGAGGGTCTGCAAAACAGCACGGCTCTTGTCCCCAAATCAGGAGACAGGGATTTCACTGATCCCTAAAGTGGAGTCTGAGATTAGGCAGCCTGTTAGACACCCTACCCCGAACCCAAGCTCCCCCGATCCCCACCCCATCCCTGCGCCAGTCCTGCATAGTACCAGCCCAAATGTTCACAGTTCACCTCTTCACATTCCGGAACGAATCATTCTCCCTCTGTGTCATAACAGCCCCTCATTTTAGCATCTTTGCACATTTTACTTCCAAAGCTCCAGTCTAATTCCCTGTCACTTGTCCCTTAGGTCACAGCCTAAAAATGAAGTAGTCTCCAGAAACCCTCCCAGAACTCACCAAATTAGTTAGAATCCCTTCCTGAAAACACTCTGTCTGCTGCCTAAGGACTCACCACACCCTGTGGCGATGGTATTTATTTACTATAAGCCCTACTAGATAACAAACCCTTCAAACTCTGTGATGTGACTGTATCCTATCTTTTGCTCTTCATTTCTTCCTAAGTGCCATACACAATACCTGGTACAATCCAGGTACTTAGGAAGTATATAAAGTGAACTCATGAGTGAGTGACCCATTTCACCACGGCAGCAGTGGAGGTCAGTACCATGAATAATGGCACCTCACCCATTGTGTGTGTCGCCTGTTTGTCTTAGATAACACAGAGATTTGGTGTTAAATAGTATTGGCTATTACAGTATTAATTAACTTTCACTACAACTAGGAGATGTAAACATTTTTATCTGCCTCAACAGTAAAAGATGAAGGGGGCTGAAGAGATGGCTCAGTGGTTAAGAGCACTGGCTATTCTTGCAGAGGATCGAAGATCGATTCCCAGCACCCACATAGCAGCTTACAACTATCTGTAACTCCAGTTCCAGGAGATCTAATATCCTCTTCTGACCTCCACAGGTATTGCATGACATGGGTGCACTGGACACACAAGTAGACAATGCACTCATACATATAAAATAAAAAAATAATAAATAAAATATTTTTTTAAAAAAATAAGAAATGGAGCCTCAGAGATGTTAGAATACTTAGGAAAAAAATGTTAAAGTCAAAATTCTAGATAATAACTGTCTGGCTCTAAAACTCAATGAACTCTTTCAAGATAACACTTTGACTCCATGTAAGAACTGAAGAAAAGAATGAAGGGAGGAAGGAAAGACAGAGGGAAGAAATTCAAAGAGAAGTTGTTGAGAGTATTGTTTTCTATTCTATCTCATTTTGAACCTTGAAAATTCTTTAAGCCAGTACCATATTGCTCTCCTACAGCATCCAAATTTTAACCTGGTTTTTAAGCTTTAAATTTTTTAGTTTTAAAAAAATGTGTATGTCTGTATGAGTATTTTGTCTGCATGCATGAAGGTAATGCCCTCAGAGTCAAGAAGAGGGCATCAGATCCCCTGAAACTGAAATTAAAGATGGTTTACAGCCACCGTGTGGGTGCTGGGAACTGAAAGCAGGTCCTCTGCAACAGCAGCCAGTGCTCTTAACTGCTGAGCCATCTCTTCAGTCCCCAAACTTTAACTCTTACCAAATATGATTTTTCGAGGTAAAATCAAGTTCTCAGATATATTGAAGCTGCTACTTCTCTTGAACATGATATCACAGCATAGAGAGACTGAAGCTCTGTCCACATTGTCCCTTTTTGCACAATAGTTTTGGTAGCAATTCTACCATCCACTGGTCTTTCTCTGCATTCTGGGCATCCTTGATTCCAGCCTGATTCTGTCTTCCTGGAGTAAATCAGTCCTGTCCTTGTGGCCTGCAATGAGTCAGAATGCCTGGAAATACTCTACCAAATTGATGCTAAAGATGAATCTAGAGGCACAAAAGTTTGAATGAAAGTAGCAGAAGAAGACACCAAAACATTCTCCTACCTAGTGGCCCTGGAAAGTTTATCATATCAAGTCAATGCTGTCTCCATTCTCCTCTCAAAGGAGAAAGCCAACATCTAAAACTAGGCTTCTCCCTCACGAACACAGGCCAGAGAGCTTGGCAAGACTCCACGTGAGCCACAGATTTTATTCATGGAAATTACTTGGATGATCCTGAGATGACATCTGGCCTGTGCTGCAGAAGCACCCTAGTCAACTAGACTGCCTCCTTCCTGAACACATGGTCAATGTGAAACCACATGCTAAATTCCAGGGCTCAGCTTTGAGCAAACAGAAATGATCCCTGTCTCCTGAAACTAGTAGTTAATTCCAGAAATTTATAGATAAGTAGAAACAGTAACATTCCTCCTGCAATCTTTTTTACACCTACACTGATTTCGCTAAAGAAATATGACTTAAATTTTGACTATAGTGACCAAAGAGTTGCCAATGATTCCAAAAATGAAAATAGAACTTGTTAAGTTAATGAAGAGAAAAAACTTCCTCAATATTTGACTAGTAAGATGGGCTATATTCACATGCATTAATTTCAGAGAAGAAAATCATGAAGCAGCCTGTTCTGATGGTTATGGCTACTAATCATTGGTTATTTTGTGAGAATCAATGAAATAAAGACGCTGAGTTTACTTGAGAGAACTGTGAAACTTTAGAATTGGGGAGGAGCTTTGTAACAGAATCCTGTTCTCTCAATTTTACAAGAGGGAGCCCAGGTCCCAGAGAAGGCAAATGGCTTGCTCAATATCATTCTAGTGTGACAGAAAAGCTGGAAGTAGAACTCAAGTCTCCTTAACACAATGTGTTTTTCTCCATGGTAAGCTGCAAGAACCACTGGCCGCTCTTTTTCTTTTAATAATGCAAAAATCATCAGAATTGGTAAAGTTTTTGTTTCAGTGGGAATTGTGTCCAGCCCTCAGGTTCACCGGGAAAACATACTAACCTTGTGTTATATCCCCAGCCTCTTGTGTGTCTGTGTGAATGTTTAGGTGTATGTGTATATATGTGTATGTGTGTGTCTGTGTAAGTGTGTGTATGTATGTGTGTATGTATATGCACATGCGTACCTTATGTGCATGTTTGTGTGTATATGTGTATTATGTATGTGTATGTATGTATGTGGCTGTGCATGTATGTATGTGTATATATGTGATTCCATATATTCATACACATAAAAATAATATCTTTAATATAAATGTATCAATTGTAGTAATACATTACTAAATGACAGGGACACATTTTGAAAAATGTGTTGTTAAGAAATTTTGTCACATGAACATCGTGGTGTACATAAACTAAGATGGTTATAACCTCACTAAGCAGTACAACACCAAATGAGCTCACCATCACAAATGAAGCCCGTGTTCAGCATTGCATCATAACGAGGCCCCACACTATATTCAACAATCTAACTTCCACTCCTGTGTTGTATGGCAAAGGGGTCCGAGGGGAACACCTGTTCTTTATTAATTCAGGTCTGACAAAAGACTTTTAGACAAAGCAGGGTAGATTACTCAGGACACTTACCTTGTACTCAATGGAATTGTTTGATTTTATACAGAAAATAGTCTAGTGTTTAAACAAAAAGTTCAAGTTGAATAGTCCAGAACTCTTTCAAGGACTCAGAAGTAAATATTAGGTTATTATACTTAGTCTTTGGCAAGGCCCATTTCTTCCACGGTGCCATTCATGCACGTTCTATCCTGCAGTCTCTTGAGACTTACCTCAAAAGCTGAATTTACTTCAGATTCTCAAATAGCACATGATCAGCTACAGTCAATGGAGAAAAATAAACAACTAAAAAAATAAAATTTACATATAAATTCCTTTGAAAGTAAGGCAGAAATATGATATATACTTTTTGCCTTCTGGAACCAAGAGCATGTTTACATCTCTGAGATTTGGCCTCATCTCAGCCTGAATCATCTGACTGGAAGCAGAGACGGGAGAGATCTGTAAGACCTTCTCCACCCACCCATGATGCACACCCTTTACACTGCCACAGACCGCGGCGAATCGGCTGTGAAATGTAATCACACCTTGCCTTCTCTGTACCTAGTTTTCTCTTGTAAACCATGAAAAGACTGAAATGCATCTACCAGTCCATTTCTAGTAGTTGCAAAATACCCGAGGGCATTTTATTGTTCAGTTTGTAGTCGCCCCCAAATCTAAACAAGAGTCAGCACATGTGCCTAAGGCAGGGAGATCTGGCATGATAATAACATACATAGCAAAGGGAGTTCCAAGTAAAATATAAAGATGTGCATGAGTCACATGTGTGTGTATGGGAGTCAGTGTACAAAGCAAGAGGAAAACAATCTCACTGGCAGCACAGAAATCAGATTTTGAGAGGCTGGAATAAACATTCTCTCAATACACAGGCTTCAAGTTGTCAAAAGTATTAACATGCAAAAGTCTTGTCATTTAGCAAAATACTGTTTACATGCTGCCCACTTTTTCTGAATCAACATAAGCAATGAAATTGGAACTGGGAATAGATTTCCTCGGAGATGAGTTTCAAGGAGAATCAAAATTTCTTCAATCTAAGAACATCACAAAACTCAGGTAAACCACACCTCATGATATATGTTTACGTCATACGATGCAATGACACTAACTCTAACCCTAACCCTAATGCAAAAAAAATGTTTTATCAGTCAAATTACATTCTCAGATTTTACATTATAATTTCAAAGGTAGAAATGCATGATAAAAACAACAATTGGCACCAAGAGATGAAAACTATTTACCTTAAACAGAGCACATAGATAGCCAGGAGAGACAGCACATACTTACAATCAAGAGCTTGAGAGCAACATGGGCAACATATCAAAAAGACCCTGCCGTGTAACACTAAATAGAACATCATTCTATAAAAAAGATAATTTGGGGTCAGGTATACAGATACATACCTGCAATCCTAACACTTGGGAAGCCAAAGGAGGAAGATGAGACTGAAGCCAACTGAGGGTACGTGACAAGACCCTGTCAAAGAACTTTCTAATAAAATATTGATTATTCTCTGTAATGATTAAAATATCAAGAGATTTAGTAATGCTAATCCATAAAATGGAATGGTTGTAAAACTGTAGGAAGAGAAAATACCCACTTCTTTCAGGGAGTTTACAGAACCCTTTTGCGGTAAATACATTTAAGGAAACTTGTTTTAGACAAAGCTACTTCCATTGTAGGGTGTGGCTTTCCTTTATACCCCTGTGTCTTTTCAGATGCCTCTGGTACCAGTGGAGTCTGTCCTGGTGCTGAATTCTTTGCCACTTAGCAGAGTATACACACAAAGTGAACATCAGAATTAATTGATGTTTTTAAAATCTGAGGCTACCTAGAAAGGACTTCAGGTTGGATTATACTGAGCAAAGAGGGACAAATAGATTTTTTAAGACTAGCTGGGTGGGGTAGTACACAGTGCACATCTATAATGCCAGCAAAGCAAGATCCTGTCTCAAAAGGAAAGAGAGGGAGGACAGAAGGGTGCGGCAAGACTGAAGGAAATTCAAATAATATATTTTACAGCAGAAAACAATAGTAAGCAAATTAGTGAACAAGGATATTATGATAGTGTGTGTGTGTGTGTGTGTGTGTGCCCAGAAATAGGAGCAAAATACAGATTCTCTCCTAATCCAATGACTCTGATTGATCAAATAAAAACAAGTTCTTAACAGCTCTGGAAAAATAAGAAGGAATGGTGTCAACAATAAAGATGTTGAAAAAGTCATAAAAATACAGAGCAAACAGGATTGACCTGTCGGTGGGGCAGTGAGCCAGGAGCAGAAAGTACACAGCAAATCGTGTAGAATTAACTGTGGGAACTTCAGACAGAAAGGGGTCAAAGACAAACTTTCTGGGATTAACTGGCACAGAGCATTTAGTGAGTGACTGATGAGCCAATCTATTAACCCCTGCACTACACTGAAAGCCAAAATAGCCTCTCCTGACAGGCAGAAACAGGTAGGCATAGTGCAGAACAAAGATGATCTGTTCCATGTACCCACTGGTACCTTGAGACCGCCTAGCAGCACAAACCGCCCTCTAGCAGGCCCTCTGTCCTGTCCCAACAACCACTGCAGAGGGCTCTAATAATCTGAAATGAGTGTAAGCACTCAAATACATATTTCAACAAAACTCAAAGTCAAGGTAAGGCAAGAGTTGGTAAACGGAAAAGCCACAATTAGAATGCCCTGCTTAGTCTAAATCATCAATGCATAATATAAAAAGTGATTATTTTATTATAATTTTGAATTAAAGATGCAAAGGATTCCAAATTCGGAGGTGGTGAAGCATAAGAGAATGAAAGTGCATTATCACACTTCACATTGTTTTCTGGGAACTTATAAATGCTGATGAACTCTGTAGCTAAAACTAATTATGTTTGAAAGGCTTAAGAAGTTAAAAGTAAAACTTCTAGTTCAACAGAATAATTGTTTGCTATTTATTTTATTTCCTTTCAAAACACTATTAAAAAACTTTAAAAGATGTACACTTTTAACCCCATCACTAGGGAGGCAGAAGCAGACAGATCTCTAGGAGATGGAGGTCAACCTGGTCTACATGCAAGTTCCAAGTCAGCTGAGGCTATGAGGAGAACATGTCTCAAAAAAGATGGAAAAACAGAAACAAAAGTTACAAAGAAATTAAGCATCCGTATAGGCAGAAAGAGAGGGGGGAGCTATTAAATCAGTAACAGCAACAAGGGAGGGGAGAAGAGGACAGTAGATGAAGTTTGTGACATAAAAAGGAAGAGAACACAAAGCCAGTGGAGAGGTGGCAACTGATTTAACAGATCAGAAAATGCTCAACCTTATCTGAAGACAGTAATGTCAACAGGAAGATACTTCATACAGCAAAAATCCAAGCCAATCAGACTCAGTAGAACAAGTTAGAACAAGATGACTTCAGACTCTGAAGGTGCTCCCTATTCTGAGAACTGAGTAATTGTGTCTGGTCTACCTGAAGAAGCAGAGGTTCTACAAAATGGAGTCTGAAAAGTTCTGCACGCCAGAGACAAGAAGCACAGTTGACAGATCAACTTAAAGTCTGCATTAAAAGGTTTTAGAGCCTCTCCAGGCTTGACAGCAGGATTCTTGCTTTGTTTCATTCAAGACAAGAGGCTGGAGAAGTCTTGTCTGAGCCAGCAATCTTATCCAAGAAACACCGATGAGGCTGAGTCCAGTCTGTAAGTACTCTTAAATGAGTGATTTAGAGTCAGTGTGCTCTGATAATGTGAATACCTGCTCTTATTAAATTATACCTGCACCATGTCGATGGGTATGTTTTTAATATCACCCTTGAAGCCCTTCAGGAAATAAGTGCACAAGAAATCTAGTCATCAATAAGACCCCACCTCATATTCAGGAGGCTGAGGTAAGAGGATTACAGCAAATGTGAGGCTAGACTGAACTACAGAGTGAGACCCTGCTTCAACCACAACAACAACAACAAAAACCAGTCTCAGGCACACAACATGTGTCAGCTAATAAGAATACCCCAGGAGTCACCAGATCTTTTGAGAAAGCTTCCAACATGGAAATCAAAGACAAAAATCAATACACAAAACAAAACATGGATGAAACAGATAATTTAGCAGAAGGAAAACTATTCTGTATAGTTGGTTGTAGAGCAAGGCCTACTACGCAGACAGCACCAGGCTTCATCTTTAGCACTCTGAAAAATATGGTGAAACAGAGTAAGATGATGAAACTACTGGAAATGAAAGAATTATTTTTATGTGGAAAACTGTTTTAAATAAATATAACCATGAGATTGTAGACACTGCACAAGAATTAGATGAAGGGCTGGAGAGATGGCTCAGTCAGTAAGAGTGCTTGCTCCACAAGCACAGGAACTTCAATTTTGATCCCAACACCCACATTAAAAAACAGGGATCTGGAACCGCAGCTTTGGGAGGTGGAGACATAAGGATCCCTGGGGCTGCTGGCTAGGTTCTCTTACAGAACTGATGAGGTCCAGATTCAGTGAGAGAACTTGTCTCAAAAATAATGTGGGGACTGATAGAGGAAGACACCTGATATCAATCTCTGGAATCTACACATGTATGACCATACACACACACACACACACACACACACACACACACACATGCACACACATTAGATGATGATAATAAAGTAACAGAAAAAGATATCAGAAGAAAGAAAAGACCAAACTCAGGAGGCTAGAGATATGAATTGTTGTTTCATAAACATAAACTGAGGAGAGAAAATATCAAATAATTCATATAAAATGTATCATAAATGAAAGCTTGTGCAGAGTAAAACTTTGAGTGACAGCAAATATCCTCAGAGTGACTTTGTACAATGCTTTGAACCTGAATTTTGTTTTACATAAAAGGATATAAATCCTTGGTGAACAAAGTTAGTCAGGAGCCCAACTGTTTTATGATAAAATAATTGGCAGCCAGTCTTCCTGCAGCTGGGGATTTAATCAGTCACAAGACTACACCACTCCATTGGTGAGCAGCTGATTGAGAGACGTTGTTTTCTGGTGTTAAGTCTTTCTGCTAGACAGGGAGACCAGCAGAATCAAGGTTCTTCTAGAACTCCAGGCATCAGATGTCTGAAAGCTCCTGACTGTCAAAATGAGCTGCCCAGTAAGTGGCTTGAACACTGCACAATTCATTTCTCCCTTTTCACTTTCATGAAGGATGAAAATCTTGAATAATGTTAGAGAGACACTGTCCACCCACCACAACAGGCTTGTCTCCAAACATTTTCTGTTTCCCATATGAGTGTGGAAATGCAGTGGAAATCAAGGTTGCCCGATTACAGAGCACAGAAAGAACAAAATATTGACTGATTTAAAACACTTTAAATGGAAATTTTCAAAACTACATGAAAGAAAAACAATAACAAAAAATATAAACTCATATATAAGCTTGAGAAATTATAAATCCCAGATCAATTCTCTTTTATTTTTACCCCTGTTCATTTCCTCTCCCTTCCATGTCACTAAATTATTTCAAAGTAAAACAAAGGCGTTGCATCATCATACAGGTACACAAACAGATGTACATACATGCACACACTTACAAATACATATAAAGGGGAAGAGCTTTTCCTTAAATATAACCATAATCATTCTCATAACTAAAGATAATTAACATTAAGTATAAAATATTGACAATCAAATTAGTCTATGTTCACATTTCTCTAATTGTCTGATAACTTCACTTTAATTTTGAGGCAAAGATTATTTGCCATCTGGTAAGCTTGTAAAGAAGTACCTAGAAAGAGAAAAATTGTTTGATCTTTTTCCATTTACTGGATTTCAAATTCGTGAGCTGTCTGAAAGATGACCAACAGTCTAGGGGTTTTGAGTGGTTTCACTGGCGGTGTGCACACATGTGTGCTTTAGGATCTTTACCAATTTAAACATATTTGACATGTTTCAATTCTTTGCAGTTGCTATTTCACTGAGGATCAAATGTCCAATCTTTGCCTAAAGACAGACTTTCCTAGTTGGCTGCAAAGTGTTTTAGATGTAACCATATGTCATTCATCACCTCGTTGCCCCTTGGAATGATGAATTATTCCACATTCCTGTTACATAATGCCTGCCTCAGATCTGTGAGTAATCCCTTCCCAAGCAACCCTGGTTTCTTCGAGTAGGCCTTTCTACGGAGAGACCCCGTCTGTGTGTTGGGATCTGAACCTTGTAAATGAGCGTTAGGAGCTCTTGTTTCACATGCCTGATTTTATTTGTAATTCTCCTCTGTGGGGAGAGCTAGGCAGTCTATTTTTCTAAATTAAAATAGAATGCAACTATACTTCATAATTATTAATACACCATAAATCCAAAAGTGCAGAATTTTACACAGGCTCTTAAATATGAATTATCTTTATTTCCTGCCAAAAAGTGTAGTTCATTTGCTTGATCCCCATACACAGCACAGAAGAGAGAGAGAGAGAGAGAGAGAGAGAGAGAGAGAGAGAGAGAGAGAAGGTGGCCAAAATAGTAACTTTATAACATTATCACCAGCAATGAGATTAGAAAGATCAGTTTATTTAATTAGTACAGATAACTACATATATTTATGGTGTGCAGTGATCAAATCAGAATAAGTAGCCTATCCATCACCCCAAACGTTTGCATTTCCTTGTGGTGAGCACATTCAAAACTCATTTCTGAAAGGGAGCCAGCTGGAGGGGGGAGGGGAATGCTGAGAGCAAAGTATGATGATACATATAAATGAGGGTGCCTGGTTGGAACCCAGCCTTAAAAAGTAATGAAAAATAAAACAAATGTTCTCTTCAAGCTATTTTGAAATATACAGTAATTGTTGTGACCTACTGCAACCCTACTGGGCTGCACAGCACTAGATGTTATTCCTCCTATATAACTGTCATTTTATACCATTAACCAATCTTTCACGTCACTCTTCCCAGCTTCTGGTAACCACAGTTCTACTCTTTATTTCTGTAAATCGATTTATTGAGTTTCCCAATAAACACAAGGTATTTATCTTTCTGTGCCCAGCTCATTTTGCTTAACATACTGTCCTCCAAGCTCATTCACACGGCCATAAATGAATGGAAATATTCTGTTCTTTCTAAAGCTGAGAATATACCACTGTGCATATATATCCAGTGATGGGCATTTGGGTAAATTCTAAATCTTGATATTGTGAAGGTACAGGAATAAGCATGAGACAACAGTATCATTTGAAACCCTGACTTCTTTCTTTGGGATATAATCTAGTCATGAGATCACGGAATCAAATGTGATTTCTACCTCTAGTTTTTTTGAGGCTCCCCGACACCGTTTTCCACACAAGTTATATTAACACATACTCACTGACAGGGAATAATATTTTTTGTTTTCCCTGGGGTATATCTATAGTCTGAGTCACTTGCAATGATTTGTCTCTGATTGTGACACTAATATAAGATTCAGTTCCATTTCTGTCATTTAACTTTCAGTCTTTAAAGATGGCTTTGTTTTATAGGTAATTTTTATAATCACGTTAAACATTTATATGATTCTTGAATTCAAAATGAAAACAAAATATAGTCAGACATATCTCGCTTCTAATCCTGTCTCTTCCACTCCATCTCCTCATTCTCGCATAAACAAACTTTTCATGCAATTATTTTATTTTAAAAAATTTATATTCAGATTACTTTTTTGTAGATGCATACTGCTATACTAGATATATATATATATATAATTTCCCACTATAATTTTTTTGCTTAACAATAAGCCATAAACAACATTGCATAAACCTACTGATTTTTTTTTTTTTTTAATGTGTTGTTTCCTAGCTCTGGTGAGAAATTTTGGCTATAAAACGGGACCATTAGCAGGCAGCTGCTGGATAAAAATGAGAGATTTAATCAAAATGTATTTTTTTAAATGTCGATTGGGATTTTGTAGTAAACCTTCTTAAAATGACTCACCAAGTTCACAGCCTTGCAGCATCGTGCTGGGAAAAATTAGAGTAGGTGGCTTTGCTTCTGAGAGGCATACACAGTGTACAATTTTACCGTGTGAAATGCTTTTTCTACTACAATTTTCCCTTGCTTTGCCAGTTTCAAAAGTAATGTTCCTTCCTATTTTAGAGACACCATTTGCATTGCTATTATTCACACTGAACTGTGATTTCCATTTTTATCTTCCCTTTGTTTCTTGCATTCCTTCCAGCATCTCTCTTCCAGCTCTTTGCCTTTCCTTTATCTTGCCCTTCAATGGGGGGCCTCGTGCTGTGGGAACAGTGCCCTGGAGTTTCTAGCCATCGTGCCAGGCCTTGTCCCAAATTTAACGATATAAGTTCCCTTGAACCATGGCCAACAAAGCTAGGACATCCCACACACATTTGCTATGGAAACACCTTCGTGACTAACGGGCTCTCGAATTAAGGCATTTTAAAATTGAAGCTAGAAATGGTTTTCTCTTAATATATTCCACAGTGAACGAAAAGACAGAGCAATTCCCTCAAAATTGTAAGATGCCATATTATTCTAGAAAGCTTATTTGAGAAGCAGATTCCTACAGCTCCAGTCCCAACATACATGCTTTGTGAGAGCCGAGGTTTGCGCGCGCTCACCTGGCTCTTTACCTCAGCAGCCTAGGTTGTCTGCTGCTGTGTGTTTATGGGTTTGGGGATTCCAGCTGTGTCAAGTTCTTTTGCTCAGAACAAAAGCAAAAATACTTTCTTTTCTTCTCTTTTCTTTTCTAAGACAGTCTCATTTAGCTCAGGGTAGTCTCTAAATTCACTATGTAGCTGAGGTTGACCTTGAATTACTGATCCTCTTGCCTCTACCTCCCAACTGCTAGGATGTTAGAGCTACCCAGGCCCCAGTTATGTAGTGCTGGGGATCAAAACCAGGATGCATGAAAACCCAGAGCACATGCTAACCAAGCACTCTACCAACTGACCTGCAACTCTGACCACAAAAGCAGAGATATTTAAGACCTTGCATGACTTAGATGCTGTCCAGTCACAAGCCCATACTGTGCTAGCAAATCACAGACTTGTCCAGACCCCACATGCCTGGCTGTACTTTGGTTCATGCTGTTGTCTTAGTCAAAGAAGACTGCAGAATTTCCCTCTAAACCTCCTAAACCTTTTTTCTTTCATAAACACTGCACAGGAGCCACCATCTCCAGGAAGATTTCCTGGCATATCTTCCACCCAGAGAGCTGGTCATTCTCTCCCTTATGATTTTTAGGTGCTGTGAAACTAGGACCATCTTCAGGACAAACAAATCTATTTATTTGCTCCCGCCATCTGGCCCCATGCCTGACAAGCACTGGATTCACTGCACACATGACTACTACTCAAATGACTGAATGAATAAAATCAGTGTGTGATGTGTCTCTCAGGTACATGGGGTGTTTCAAGTACCTGAATTTACCTTTCCTCTTTCTCATGACTAAAGGAAACTAGGCTTTTAAAGAACTCTAATTCCTTCTTGTTAATTTGTTATTGAATTTTTGTGTATTTCATACAGAACATCTTAATTAACTTTATACCTCCTTCCCCCTGGTACCCGCCCATAGCCTCACCCCCATTGAATTTCATATGTTATGTCATTTGTGGTAAGGCCTATCATATCAAATTAGTGTCCCCAGATGTTCCTCAGTGCAAGTTCATCCACTGAGGTTTAGTTAGCCTATTTAGAGTCCCTCCCTTTAAGAAGATCAGTAATTCCTCACCCAGCAGTGATCAGCTGCCAATAATTCTTTGGCTAAGATTGAGGCCTACTGTCCATTTCCACAGTTCTGTGCTCACTTTTTGTCTGCTTGAGTTTACATGGGTCTTGTGTATGTTGACCTCATTCTGTAGGCTCATATGAACAGAGCCTCAGGAGCCTGTAAGACTCTATTTCCATTTGGTCATACACCTCTTCCCTGGCTCATACAATCTTCCCCCCCCCCTTCTACAATGGTCTCTGAGCCCTGGGTGGGTGAAGTTTAATATAGGGTCCTGTCGAAGGACCCATAGTCTGCAGACTCTTACTCTCTATGCTTTGTCCATCTGTGTCCTTTGTGTTTATGGACCTCTATTGCATGAAGGAACCTCATCGATGAGAATTGAGAGATGGATTACTATTCTCTCTACCCCTTGTTCCACTGTGTTCTGTGAGTCTTAGGTGTGGAGGGGCCATTGTAGATGTGTCACATATGATTGGGCATTTCACAGACAACCAGTTGTGGAACTCTGTAATAATCTCTGTCTGCTGCAAGAGAAGCTTCTTTAATGAGAGTGGCTGGAATACTTGTCTATAAATTTAAGGATCTATATTTTGCACATAGTAAAAATCTACATTTGTCTAGGAATGTGACAGCTTCAGGATTCCTCTAAGATCAATGAACTCTCCAACTATGTGTATTTGGCTAGGTTTACAGTACCAAAAATGAATTTCCTCCAATTGAGTGGGTTTTACGTCCAATTAGATAGTTGTTGATTACCAAGGTAAAAGTGCCACTACTGCAACAATGTTGTTTGCTGTGCCATGTGGTTGTTGGGCCTTGAAGCTGGGGTTGAACCATCACAGGTCAGTTCCAGCTTCATTGCACCAAATCCTATATCCAAAGTGTATCCTGCCTTCAGCAATAGGTTCTTACCCTCAGGTTCTGGGAGGCAATCAAGGGCTATGGCAATAGCCTGTGTAATTTTGAGAGTTTTTTTACTACCCTTGACAACAACTCAAAGGAAAATTTCTGTCTGGCACTGTTTCTTGTGCTCTTTCTCCAATTGCAATTGCTTAGTATATAGAAAGGCTACAGATTTTTATAGATTAATTTTGTAGTCTGACTCTTTACTGAAAGTGTTAATCATTTCTAGGTTTTTCTGGTAGAATTTTTGGCATCTCTTAGGTACAATATCATGCCCTCTGCAAAAATGAATAATTTGACCTCTTCTTTTCCAATGAATACTACTTTAACTTCCTTCTCTTGTTTATTGCTCTAGCAAGAGATTCAACCACTATATTAGAAAGAAGTAGAGACAGGCCTTGTCTGGTTCCTGATTTTAATGAGAATGCCTCCAGTTGTTCTCCATTTAGAATGATGTTGGACTTGTTCTATATAGCTTTAATTATATTGAAGTGTGTTCCCTCCAGTCCAATTCCCTCTAGGACTTTTAATATAGATGCATGTTGAATTTTGACAAAGGCCTTTTCTGCACCTATTGAAATGACCAAGTGATTTTTGTCTTTAAGTCTATTTATATGCTTTAGGACATTTATTGACTTATATATACTGAAGTATCCCTGCATCTCTGGAATAAAATCAACTTGATGATGATGGATGATTTTTGATGCATGTTTGTGTGCAGTTTGCAAGTATTTTGCTGAGAATTTTTGTATCTATGTTTATTATGGATATGGGTCTATAGTTTTCTTTTTTGGTTGTATCTCTACCTGGTTTTTGGTATTGGAATGATTCTGGCTGCATAAAAGGAATTTGGGGATTTTCCTTCTTTTTCTGTCTTTTCAAACAATTTAAAGAGCATTGGATATAGTTCTTTGAATGTCTGGTTGAATTCTGCTGTGAATACATTTGAGTCTGGGCATTTTTAACTAGGAGGTTTTGTATTACTCTTTCAATTTCCTTATATGTTATGGGTCTGTTTAAGCTGTGGATCTATTCTTGTTTTAGTTTTTGTGACTCCCATGATTTTAGATATATATCCATTTCTTTAAGGTTTTCAAATTTAATAGCATATAGGTTTTTAAAGTATTCCCTTATAATGTTCTGGATCTTTTTGTTGTCTGTTGTAATATTTTCCCTTTTGTCTCCGATTTTGTTGATTTGGGGTTGTTCTTTATTTTGGTTAATTGGGCCAAGACTTTGTCTATCCTGTTTATCTTTTCAAAGAACCAGCTCTTGGATTCATTGATTCTTTGTAGTGTTTTTCTCTGTTTGTACTGCATTAATTTCTGCTCTGAGTTTTGTTATATTTTCTTGTGTGTGGTGTTTTGGTTTCATTTGCTGCTGCCTTTCAAAATTCTTGAGTTGCAATGTTAAATCATTTATTTTGTACTTTTTGTACTTTTTCTGATTTTTTGATGTAGGCACTTAGAGCTATAAACTTCCCACTTAGGACTGCTTTTAAAGTGTCCCAGAGGTTTTGTTGTGTTGTATTGTCCTTTTTGTTCATTTCCAGGAATACTTTTATTTCTTTCTTAATACCTCCTTTGACCCATTCATCATTCAGGAGTGTGTTGTTTAATCTCCATGAGTTCATGAAGTTTCTAGGACTTCTTCCAGGGTTGATTTTAAGCTTTATTGCATTGTGGTCTGATAGAATACATGGAATTATTTCAATTTTTGTATTTGTTGTGGCTTATTTTGTGACTCAGTATGTGGTTGAGAAGTTCCATGGGGTGCTGAATAGAATGTGTATTCTTTGTTGCTTTTGATAGAATATTTGATAGATGTATTTAGGTCCATTTGATGTATTGTCTAATTCAGACATCTCTCTGTTTAATTCTGTCTCCAGATGATCTGTTTAATAGAGATAGTGGGGTATTTAAGTGTCCTACTATTAGTGAGTTGGGATTAATCTGCCTTAAGACCTGTCGTATTATTTTTATGTAGTTGGGTTGCGCCAGGGTTTGGTGCATAAACATTCATGATTGTTATATTGTTCCTTTGATCAGAATGAAGTGACCCTAATTATCTCTTCTAATTAGTTTTAGTTTGAAGTGTATTTTGTCAGATATTAGAATGACAACTCCCACTTATTTCTTAGTGCCATTTGCTTGGATTTTTTTTTTCCATCCTTTCACCTTAAGATAGTGCCTGTCCTTGAAGGTGAAATGGGTGTCTTACAAACAAAAAAGATAGATTTTGTTTCTTGATCCATTAAACTAGCCTTTGTCTTTTGACTGGGAAGTTCAGTCCATTGATAGTTATTATTGAAAGATTTATATTGGTTCCTGTTATTTTAATTTCTGTTTGCACTCTTGATCAAACTTTGTGGTTCCCCAGTTATACCTTCATTTAGTTTCTTTCTGTTGCCCCTTGGGTATAGTCTTGTCTTTCTTCAGCTCTTTGCATTGCTTCGCATATTCTCTGAAGGGCTGGTTTTGTGGACATGAATTCTTCCAACCTATTCATGTCATGTAATATTTTTCTTTCCCCTTCAACTGTAATAGACATTTTTCTGGGTAAAATATTCTGGATTAGCATCTATGGTAATATAGAACTGGGAATACTTTGATACAGGCTCTTCTGGTTTTCATAGTTTGCATCGAAAAGTCAGCTGTGATTCTGATGACTTTTCTTTCATATGTGACTTGTTTTTCTTTTGCAGCTTTCAGAATTCTCTCTTTCTTATGTATGCCCAGGGTTTTTAACTATGATATGCCATGGGGAGTTTCTTTTCTAGTCCTGTCTATTTGATGTTCTATATGCTTCTTGTATTTGTGTGGGCATGTCTTTCCTTAATTTTGGCAAATTTTCTTCTACAATCTGGTTGAGTCATTATCTTGAGATTCTTCTCCTTCCTCTATGCTTAAGATGAGTAAATTTGGTCTTTTTCTGGTGTACCACATTTCTTCGGTATTCCATTCCTGTAGAATTTTTTTTTTAATTTTTCATAGTCCTTGCTTGAGTGCTCCAATTTTCAACTTTATCACAGTCTTCATATTTTGCTTTCCATTTCATTCATTCCTTTGGTTGGGCTTTCTCCTGTCATTTCAATTTGACTTATTGAGTTTTTTACTTCCTTCTTCATTTCATCCTGAATTTTCTTTAATATTTCTATCTCTTTTGCGAATTCACTGAGACGTTTATCCCTATCTTCTTTTAGATCTTTGATTTGATTGTATGTTCTTTGAATTCATTGCATTCTTTGATTATGTTTATGATAATTCTTTTAAACTCTGCTTCCTGGGTTATCTCTATGGGGTTTTCATTATAGAACTCTTCTGTAAGGCTGGTGATGCTTGGTGGGGACATATTATTTGGGTTTTTCATAGTATTGTTTTTTCATGGTGATCCTGGCATATGAATTTTTTTGCTATTTGTGATTCTGATGTGAGACTCAAACCTTCCTTTGTTGAGTTGAAGTCTGATTCTATTTGTATACTTGATGTGACTTGGTTGTTTTCTTATTGGGTATGAAAAGCTGTTTGTTCAAGACTTCAGGTTCTCTCTTTTGATTTTATATTGGAAGAACCAGATGGCTCTATTCTGGTTGCTCAGTAATTCCCTTGGAGCCACAGATCAAGGGAGAACAGGTGCTCTCAGGCTCTTTCTTAAGGTCTGGACCCCTATATTCAGCAGGCACAGCACAGTTTGGGAAGATTTCAAGGCAGAGGCTGAATTCGGGTTTTCTCAGGCAGTCTGCAAAAATCTGGGCCCCTACCAAAGGCCAAAGAAGCCTAGCCTTGCAGCAGTGGGAGGGGCCACAGATGGTAGCAATGTAAAGGGAAGGGGGCACAGTGTGATTTGGAGAGCTCACTGTCAGGCAGAAGTAAGAGGATAGTCCAGAGATCTGGAGAGCTAAGAGTAAAATTGTGCCTGCGTCCGGGCCTAGAAGGAGAATAGGACATGGGGTGAGGGAGTGTGGAGTTGTTGTAGTGGTCGGGAAGTGGAGATGCAGTATGCTTGATCAGATTTAACAGGGAAGAAGGCTGGTCTCTGGAATCCAGGCAGGTTGGGGATGGTGACTTCTATCAGATTTATCAGTAGAAGGCTGGGCTCAGGAATCCAAAGGCAAGTTGGGGAAGTAAAGTGGACTTTGCCACTTCTCTTCTTTTAGCAACTCAGTCTTTAAAACTGGATGACTTTCCCCAGGATCCTCTCAACATATGCTAGACTTCACTGTAAGATGCCCTAATGTTGCTCACATCCACTCAGCCTTGTTCCAGCTATTGGCCTCTGTAAGTAAAATTCCTCCTGGAAGGGGCTAAGTTTAGTCCCTTCCTTCTCAGGTCCTACAACAAATGAGACACCAATCCCCCAGTTCACAGTTAGGCAAATTCTAGCTAATGTACTTGGGCTTACTGACAGAGCAGTAGGTAAGGGGTTACTTACAAAACACGGGCGCCCTCCCTCTCCTCTCCAAGTTACACCAATAAAGCCACAACCAGGCTTGGATGTTGCAACTTCCTGGCAGTCCAACCCAAAATAGCAAGGAGGGGAAGGAAAAAAAAGGGCCAACCTTATAGCACCCTCAGCTTAAATGCCTTTAACTCCTGCCCATCTTGCATCCAGGGCATAGAACTCTTCCAGTTCCTTGTTTTTCCTGCACAAGGTAGTCCTGCGTAAATATCATCTGGCCTGAGAGGGAGGTATTTGTCCACAGTTCATCCAGCTTGCCCTTCAGAGAATTAATTGACTCTACAGCTTCTAACCTTCACCTTTCAGGCCATACTCCTGTTCTGGGTTGAAGACTGACCTGTCCTGGATTCATGTCTACAGATCCTAGTTGGGTCAATTGCAAAATTACTCATCTGATTGACTTATCTATTGACCAGTGAGGGAAGATCAGAGCAGTGGCTCCCTGATTGGTTTTAAGATTCACAGACATAAAGTTGTACGTGGCCAAACTTTGATCTTAGGTATTCTTATTCAGGAAGCCTGAGTTTGACAAATAAGCTCTCACTTCTGCTTAAAGCATTTTCTGAAACTTTTTTTTTAAAGCATCTTATTCACTTTCTTACAGGATAAAGCAAGCTTTTAAACTAGATGAGAAGCATAATCACAAGACACACATTATGCTAAAAGAAGACTTTAAAAACATGCTACACTTGTAGTGCTGAACTCCTGGATGCCAAAACAGTGATTTTTCAGCTTGGTGGAGAAAACAGAACAGAATCAGCTTCCCTTCTGTGGAATCCACAGAAGTCATTCCTTTTTTACACATGCTTTCAGGATCTCCAAACGCAATGAACTGATATCGGACCAGCTCGCTGAGCACAGGAGCAAGATTCCACTCCTTATTAAATCTATATCTTTGAAGGTGATGTAATATTTATAGACACAAGTCCATTGAAAAGCTAATAAATGTGTTGTCTGAAAGCCATTTCCCAGCCCCTCCCTTCTTCCCCCTGCTGAAGGGAAAGATCTAACGTCAGAAATGTCAGTGTCCTGAAAGGTGGGTGGCTTCACTTACACTTACATTCTTCCTTCAACTACAGATTATCTCACATCTGGTCACAACAAAAGCCACTGTATCATTCCTAACTCTGTACATACACAAAGCAACTTCTGCCTACGCTGAGCAAATGACTTTTTTCTTGGTTTGCTCTTGAAGACTTCTTTCCTATTCTCTAGACTTCTAGTAAAATCCTTAACTGCCTGAATATCCCCAAGGACTGAAAGACCCTTGTGTCTTAAGGGACCTTTAAGAATAACAAAGAAGGAGGGACCCGCGGTTCATTTCCTGGATCTCTTGAAGCAGCACCTTCATAAAAGCGGAGTTTGGCTGTGGCAGGCAGTGGGGGGGGGGGTGTTATCTACCACATCACAGGCTGCTGAAGAGAACAGGATGTTATGGGTGTGCTGCAGACCTCCCAGAGAGAGTCAGAACCATATTTCCCAGGCTCAAGTTTGCCTCATTTTTTTTTTTATTGTTGTTGTTCCATTTTCAAGACAGAACTCTTGTACTCTATAAAATGTAAACAAACCCTACCTGAGGGAGGGAGGAAAGGGCACAGAGGTGATAAAACTCCTTGTTTTTGTTTTATTAATGAAAACAAAGTTCACTATGGATTGATTGGGCCCATGTGTTATCCCCAAGTCTGCTATTCTGTGACAGAGGCAAGTCCCCAGAACAATGATTGCCTAGACATCTACATATATGATAAGAAATTTCCTCCAGAATCTTCAGCTGTCACATAAAGGTGCAGAAGTTGGTGGGAGTCCTTCTGTTTAACAGAGTCTGCTACTCAAAGCAAATCAGCATAATGACAGGGGCACTGTAAGAGAGGATAAAGGAGAATCATACTTAGCCCCTAGTACTGACGATGCTTAGTAAGTACTCCTTTAGGATCCTTGGAACATCTGTCAATTGTAGCTTCAAAAATGAATGTTCAAGTTGTACAGATCACCAGCTGCTGGAGCAACCCTGTTTAGCTGACGTCATGCCCATAGTTTTTGAATCCAATATCTTTTAGGTTTGAGTCTGGATCTGTGGTATTCATAGAGGGACCTTATACAGGTGACTTAGAAGTTCTGAGTCTGTTCCCTTTCTTAAAAAGAATTTTTGAGAAAATTAAATGAGAAGGCACTATATCATTATATTAATCAAGACACAGCGGTTGTAAATTAAACAGACCCAATTCCAACTGTATGAAACAAGACAATGACTGTCACACACACAGCTAAAGAACTCAGAGGCATGTTTGATTTAGTCACATATGAATCTGGAACTTTAAATGAAGTCCAGGTGTTGATGCTCATCACACCTCCTGGTCCCCACTTTCTTTCATCTTGTGGCTCTGTTTTGTTTTGTTCTTCAGCAGGTTCCAGAACACTTCCAGGATTATATTCTCCCAACTGATAAACTGCCCAAAACTCCCTTTGGATATGATGTATCTCTCTCTGAATCTATCACTACAGAAGAAAAATAGATAGAGAGAAAAAGGAGGGGGAGAGGAAGAGAGACAGAAAACAAAGGGACATCCTGGGCTGGACCATGCCAACCCCACTAAAGCCACAGAAAGTAGGAGAAAAGAACTTCCCACAGGAAGATGATGATGCTCAGTAATTTGAGACAGTGAGCGTGTATGCCGAGCAGATATTCCTGCAATCAAAATATTAAACTGTCTTTTCTTAAAGACACTTGCTAGGAAATAGAGGGTATGTAAACTTCACCTTTAAACTGAGAGAACAGGGTCTGCAAAGATGAACACAAAAATTTGTCCTAATCCCCTACAAAAACAAAAGAAATAGGAATGTCCAAACCATGACCATGAGGACACTGAGGTGCAATAAATATCTTCTCAGAAGACTTTCCAGGCATGCAGATGCTGTTCTTCGTCTCGTCACTCTAAAGACGGTCTGAGCACTGGTTTTTCTCCATTGCCACATGCAATTTTGACACATATGATTTTGTTCTGATTCGTTTGAATTCTTTAAATATTCTTTTTCTATATTACATGCCAAAAAAAAAGTTCATCAAGCTATTTCATGTTGTAGGCTTCAGAAATATTATCCTTTCATTCTATGATTCCTTCGTCCTAGGGCTTCATCCTTCAGTGATGAAAGAAGAATGCCAAAAATGTCCCCATGTGTTCTAGAAAACTAGCCCAAATCATCAAAGCTTTTGATAAAACAAAGTAGAATGAACTTAAATGACATGTTTCTTCTTATAAATGCCATTGTAGGAAGATCAAAATACATAAATAAATGTGGTGGTATATACTTGTAATCTCAGCACCGGAGAGATGCAGGCAGAAGGACTATGGTTTGAGGCCAATCTGGGGCTACAGGTTGAGACTTTGAGTCAATTAAAAGGGACTGGCTGTGCTGGATAGCTTTAGTTGTCAACGTGACACACCTGGGTTAAAGGAACCTCAGTCATGGAATTGCCTCCGTTGGCCTGGCTTATGGCCATGCCTGTGGGTTATTTTCTTGAATATTAAGATATATGGAAGGGCCCAACCCACTATGGGCAGTGCAACCCCTGGGCAGGTTGCTCTGTATTGTGTAAGAAAGCAGGCTGAGCCTGGGTCAGAGGACCAGGCCAGTAAGCAGTGTTCCTCCACCGCCTCTGCTCCAGCTCCTGCCTCCAGGTTCCCGCCCTGAGTTCCTATCATGGGCTCCCTGATGAACTTTGGGACCCAGGAGATGTAAGTCGAGCAGACTCTTTCCTTCCCAAGTTGGTATTGGTCAGAGTGTTTTGTCATAGCGATTGAAAGCAAACTAGAACACTGGTGAGACTCAAAGGGTAAAGGCTGAACAACCTGAGTTCCATCCCGGGAACCTGTGCAAAGGTGGAAGAAGGTGACTCAATAAAGCCGTCCTCTGACCTCTACACATGTGCCATGGCATGCAGGCCCACACATCCCATGCACTCACACAGACACAATAATAATGATAATATTGGAAAATCTCATAATGTTAAAAAGAGGAGAAAAGAAGAAAGGACCCAGGAGAAGGAGGAGAAAAGGGAGTCATAAGTAGGCAAAAAAGTGAAGGAAGGAAGAAAGGAGGTGGTTAGGGACAAAAACCCGGGAGGGAAGAAGGACGGAAGGGAGGGAGTCAGAAGGCGAGGGGCTAACTCAAACCATAACATCGCCCCCGAAGAGTTACCGTTAGCTGCTTCATATTCAGCTGTCCAAAGCCTTTCCCTACATATATAATGGGATGTGGTGCATTTTTTAATGGAATTGTACTTTTATAATCTGTTCATTCCACTACTCCATACATCCAAATTGTGAAATATTATTTCTACTAAATTTTTCATGTGAAGTGTTCTTAATCTTTGAGTGCTGGACAAGTATGTGCTAAAATCTACTGTGCTAAGACATGTTGCACATTGGCATGTTTCTAGAGGAATGAGAGCTGTACAGAGCTCTCCAAGAATGTCTTCAATCTGAAATCTAAAAAGCTGCTATGTGCATCTTCCTTGTCAATGACAGAAACAGAAACATCTGGAAGAGAGAGACAGATAGGCATCATGGTTTATCTGCTGAAATTCTTGAGCATTCAGGTCCATCGAAAGTTGAGCTAGTATCAACAATTTGCCAGGGAATTGCCATTTAAAACTTTAACTACACATCTATTTCTTTATGATGCTGACAGAAATGACATTGCAGGCAATTTTCAAAGGTGGAATAACACAGACTTACAAATTGTCACAGCTTAGAACTTTGGGGGGACTTTTATCCCCCAAAGACCCTCCAGTTCAGACTCCCCAAGTTAGGGCTTTCTCTCAGGCAGAGAGCTCATTCTCTTCAACCACAGAAGCCCTGGACCCAGCATTATTTCTGCCCTGCACTGAGATTTTGTATTGACTGGAAGTCCCACCCTCCATTCTGGGCCAGAGTCATAACACTTCTGTTTACATTTGGGAAAAGCCACACAGGCAAGCCCAGGCATAGCAGAGGAACACACTGCGCATCCATCACAGGCTGAGCAGAGGATGAGTCTCTTTGGGAAACACTCATTCTGAGAGCTGGAGAATTGCCACTGGGAAATTCACGTAGATGAGGGAACCAGTCTGTGCTGGTAGATTCAAAGAAGTAAAGGAAGGAGAGGAAGACGAAGACGAGGAAGACGATGGAAGGCAATGACAGGAAAAGCCAGGCTCTGCCAAGCTTCTCTCAAATGAAAAGGTTGAACCAGGGTTTGAAAATACAAGAACTGGAAGTTGAGGAAGCATCATCTCTGCCTTGGATATTTTTGCCTCAGAGATCTCATTAAGGAGCTCAGCAGAACAGGTTTAGTCACTCCCTAGAAGCAAATCTTGTCTGGGCGATCTGAGGCAGTCTGGATCATGATTGAAGGGCAAAGTCAGAGTGAGCTGATCTCCGCATCTACAAGGGCTAGCCATGTGTCTATCCGTATTTATTTGCCCAAGTGTGGACAGCAGCTTGGAGGTTGGCATCTGGCATAAACTGAAAGCTACCAAGAGGGGTCAGCCATCTATACATTGAAGTAGAGCACTGAGAACTTGTTCTTTTTATTGTTGTTGTTGTTGTGTGTTTCACACATGGTGTTCTCACTTCAGATTTTTTAAAATATTTTATTGATTATTTCTATTTTATGTGTATGAATGTATTACCTGCATGTATGTAAGGACACCCATGTCATACAATGCCCACAAAGGTCAGAAGAGTGTTTGATCCCCTGGAACAGCAGTCAAAGATGGTTATTAGCCACCATGTGGTGCTGGGAACTGGACCCAGGCCTTCTGCAAGAGTGCTCTTAACCATTGAGTCATCTTTCCAGACCCCAGATTTTTTTTTTCCCTTTGAGAAAAAGTCTCAAGTAGTCCAGGCTGGCCTTAAACTTCTAATCCTCCTACTTCACCTCCTGAGTGCTAAGGTTACATATGTGTACCGCCATCATGTCCAGTTTTCTGCAGGGATGGGGATCAAACCTAGGGTTTCATGCATGCTTCACAAGCACTCTCCCAACTGAGCTGTAGCCCCAGCTCACAAGTGAATGCTTTTGCATCAGAGAAACTCCATGCTCAGAAGTCCCTGTTGACGACACCTCCAAATTCATGAAATATCGGGGACGTCCAATGTTTATTTCAAGGACCCTTCCTCAGAATATCTTGTCATCCACCTAAAGATACTCTAGTAAACTTTATGCAGAGTTCTTTAAAAGGGTCCCTCAGGTTACACCCCTTCTAAATCCTTCCTGATAGCACCTCCTTAGAAGCGTCATAGGTTTAATCATGCTTTCTCAGATGGAAAAGCTAAAACACAAAAGTATCACACAGCTCTTCCCAGATGACCTAGTAAACTCTCCACTGAACACATGAACTCCTTCTACTTAGGACACTCGAGTGCTTGAGATGACAACTATACCCCATGCATACTCCAGACCGAAGAGGAAGGGATTATTCGCTGGCCTCGAAGACCCAGTGAACATGATAAATTCAGTCAGATCCTCATTAAGGAGATCCAAATCGTGACTGACACAGTCTCCATTAGATCTCAGAATCCTGCTGCTTGCGGCTCTGAGTCTCCTAATTGCTCACATCTCCATACATTGGTTATTTTCGGAGTCAGAAAAGGCTGTCAGCAACATGCGAACAGATGACCATCACCCCGGGTGAGACACAGGCACAAGGTCAGGAAGACAGAACAAAACCACTCAGTATCCTACGGGCTTGTCCTGTCTACAGAAGCGAGCTTTCTCATGGGCTGGAGGTAGAGAAAAGAAAACCAAGTAGTCTAAACCACCTGAGGAAAAAAACAAGAATGACAGAGACATTGTGGCCATTTCATCTTGGAAACCAGTGGAAATTTTTCTTTTGAAATTGGATTCCAGGGCAGTTAAATTCTATTTCATAAATTTTATTTTTCTAGTCAGGAAAAAAGGAAAAAAAAAGTCATTCTCTAAATCTGAAAAAGAAAATGCATCTTACAACCACAGACAAGCTATTTTCTTTCTTTCTTTCTTCCTTTTTCCTTCACAATGGAATCAAATTCTGTCACTTTTTTCAAAGGTGGTGCCAGCAAGACCAGCCGTTCAGATAAGCAGTCAATGACCATTGAACTAATGAGAGCTGAGAAGGGCCAAAAAGCCTGCTTGCCAAGGTGCAAGGTCTTGGCCATTAAACTCGCTTGGATGAATGGGGCATTGCATTTCCAAAGTACTCCAATCACAAATACTAATGCAAACCCAGCCCAGGGCCCAGGCGATCATAGCCACTCAATGTTTATGGGACAAATGAAAGAGTGAGTGTTGCCTCGGAGGATAATAAGCTGTGATTATATTGGTGAGAACCGATGCCAAACGTCCATGAGATCTGGACTGCATTAACTCATTTGCTCCCACTACACACAGTCCTGAAGTAACTTCACAGATTGGACATCTGCCAATGAGCCGCGGCCAGCCCTTAAAGACACGAAATGTGGGAAACAGTATAGGACAGAGGCAATGGGATATGAGAACGGGGGTCTGGAAAGATCCTGAGGTTTGGCTGGAGGCAAAAGAAACCCAATAGGCTCACTCTGTCCTTGGCAGCCAGCACAGGATGGGGCCCATACCTTTCTCCCAGAGGCCTAGAGGAAGAGTCTCCCATCTGCAGGCTCTGCTGACTAGTTGATTCATCAGCCAAGTTCAGGAGTTCAAATCCCTGCTCTTCTACTTTCTAGATGTATGACTCACTGCACAGTGTTTTATTAATATTCCCTTCTGCCCTGGATACTGTCACCCTGAAATGAACATAATAATGTCTCCTTTGGGTCTTTTGTGGTGATTAAATAAGATAATGCCAAAGCCCTTTGACTTACATTGGGCTTACCCCCAGTTTTAAAAAATTAGAAATACTATGCATCAGAATACTTCCAATAAATAGCTAACTGAACTTCATAATTCAGTCTCACCTACCTGAAACACACCAGGAAAACTTATAGTAACCAAGAGCTGGGCACAATCATTTAAAATAAAGCCTATTTGATACCAAAGTGTGCATATCTCATGCAATTTATTGAATATCCATATCTAACAAACCTTGGCAACTCGGTACACTATACATTATTGACTACTCCACCCTTGTAATCATGTGACTGACTGGGCACTATACCTCATCAACACTCACCAGCATCACCAGAGAATATTGGACCCTGTGGCTAACCTAGGCAAAGATTAAAAATCTGAAGTATGAGACTAAGGATAGAGCTCAGTTGATAGGATGCTTGCCCCCGGTTCAGTCCCCAATACTTTACAAAACCAGGCAAGGCATGATGGGACAAACATCACTCAAGAGGGTAGAGAGTTAAGGTTATCTTAAAGGCTACATAGTAAGTTCAAGGTCAGCCTCAGCTACATGATACCTTGCCTTAAAAAATAATTAAAGTGTGACTTCTGCTGAATATGTATCACTTTCATACTACTGTAAAGTTTAAAAAATATGTCATTAAGTGGATCCATTGCAAGCTGGGAGTTGTCTATACACATAAAACCCATTAAAATCCAAGTGCCCTGGCCAAGGAAGCAATTAAAACTAGTTACTTTTATCAATATCTTTACTATTTACTATCTATACAGTAAGTATACATGCCCTAAACAGCTGGAGTCAGTGGTTAGCATCCTGTGTCTCTAAGGGAGAGACAGACCCAACCTTATGCGGTTATGCTCCCCATCACTGCACCTCTCTCTGCCTTGGTGGCTCAGTGGAAAAGCTGGACAATCGTAGTAATACACCTCGGGCTGGAGATGGAAGTGGGTAGAGTGCATGTATGAAGCCCTGGGTTCAATACCCAGCACCGCATAAACCAGACGTGAAGGCCTGTGCCTGTAACCCAGCACTCAGGAGGTAGAAGCAAGAGGTTCAGAAATTCAAGGTCATACAAGACTTCATAGAGAACCAATGGCCAGTTTTGAACTAAAACGTAGTCTAAAAAAGAAAAGAAAACAAAAAAATGCTTGCTGTCATTTTCTATTCTGTGTGTTCCTAGCTTCTAAAGATGAATATGAAGTCAGTAATCAATTTCAATTTAACAAAAACCCAAATCTGGAAGGTATGGGTTTTGACTGGAATGGCTTCTTCCACAGCACACAGTTCAGATGGTGTGTCTGGTGAGGTTGTTTCACATTTGGTAAGTGTTGCAGCCAAGGTTAAAGTCACTTGAAATGAAGAACTGCGAGAAAGCGAGAAAGGTGATCCCTGAATCAGCCAGCTTCACTTTCTATGGAACTCGGGTGTCAGCCTAGAATCACAAAACTGTAATCATTGCCTACTAGCCCAGTGGAGCCTTCAAGAGAGACCAACCTGCCATTCATTTCCATGACAATGAGACAGGCTGTTTCCAAAGTTAGGAAAAGTATTTCTCAGCAGTATTGAGGCGATGAGCAAAAACAGAAAGTTGGGAATTGCTTTCTTCTGAATTTGAAGTCTAAATTTCCCAGGTGGACAATGTTAAGGTTTTTAAGCCTACCTCCAGTAATGTATCCAGCTCTGGAAACTCAAGATTGATTGCATATAGGCAATTTCTACAAAAGAGAGCTAAGTAGATGCTTCAGTACCTGAGCTCAGATCCCTAATACCATGTGAAAGTCAGACACACGTCTGTAACCCCAGCACTGGAACATAGCAACAAGTGTATCCCCAAGCTTGATGGCCAGCCAGTGTAGCCAAGACAACAAGCTTCAGGCTCAGTGAAAGAATTTGTCTCTAAAAGATAAGATGGAGAACAATAGAGGAAGAGGTCAACATTGGTCTCTGCCTCCCACATATGTTCACACATATACACCAGAGAGAGAGAGAGAGAGAGAGAGAGAGAGAGAGAGAGAGAATATACAAGTATATCCATAACACAGAGGGAATTAGCCATTTATTTCTGACCATACAACCTGTATAAATACAGATTTGATAAATAGTGCAACTGCCAGAGATACCTGTGCCTGTGACATGCATGTGTGTGAACACTTGAGATATACAATTCCTGCTTAAACACTGCACAGTCCCCCAAGTTGAGAAGAGACGAGGCAGCCTGGGTGCTATTACTGAGTGTCTGTCCATTGACACACAAACAACAATAGAAGCATTCTGCTGTATTTAAGGAATCCCATGACTGGTCTGACCACAAGCAGGTTATTAAAGTGAAACAAGGCTATGTTGTCCGTCATGGAAAGCACTGGCCTTGCCCAGTGAGTGGCACATTCAGAGCTATTGACATTCTAACAGACAACCAACAATAAATAAATACTCCTTCAAATTCATTTTCATCTTTGAAGAATAATAGCTGTTTACAATCACAGGATTACACAAGCATCTGAAGCAAGCAGAAATAGTAATAGAAACACAGCATTTAACCAATTCTATATAAGTTGTTAATCATGAGGAAGCCCTAGAGTCAAGTTAACAGTCTACAATCCCAGAAACAGATATCCAGTTGTGCTACTAGCTGAATGTGGCATCATCATGGAATTTGTTTATTATTAACTGTGTGACAGAAATAAACATGACTGAGGTAGGCACATTCATACAGTATATCACTTAACAGCTACATGAAGTATTATCGTGTAATATATTTATTTCCTATGTGATAAAAATAATATTATCGACATAGACATATTGCTTTCAGCACACCATTTAATAACTACATGCAGTATTATCACGTACTATGTTTACTGAATGACAGAAAATGTACTGCTGAGGGCTGGCAAAATGACTCAGGTAAAGGCTCTTGCTACCAAGTCTGATGACCTGAGTTCAATCACCAGGACTGCTGTAAACTGTCCCCTGACCTCCATAAGTGTACTGTGGCACACTCACACTGTGATACATATGCCCACGCACATACCCAAAAGCAAATAAAATGTTAAAAAGTGAAAATCTATTACTGAGATAGGCATCTAGCCTAGCACATTTCATCCTTACATTGGCCCCCTGAAGAACAGTCTATCATAACCCTCACTTCAAAGATAATGGAATTGTAGATGAAGCTCAGTAACTTGCCCCAAGCCAGAAACCCAGTACTCCAGTGGTCTCCTACTTCTCCAGAGTCTGGATGTGCACTGGGATGACACTCTTAACCAGCACACACAAATCCTGTCCACAGAGACTCAATGGCAGAAATTGAATATCTACATCCTGAGGACTTGGGATATTTTGCACAAATGAGATCAAAGAGAGAATACTATAGTTTAGTCCCTGAGAGCTATTACCTCTCATCTAAAAATCACTATGAAAGATCAAGTTATCAATTGGACATGGTAGCACATACCTGTCATCCACACTTGGAGGGCGGGGAAGGCAAGAGTTTGAAAAGTTCAAAATCATCCTTGGCTACATAGAGAGCTTGAGATTGGCCTGAGTATATGAGATCTTGTCTCAAGAAGAAGAGGAGAAAGAAGAGGAAAAAGAGGAGAAGGATGAGGAGAAGGAAGAGGAGAGAAATAAAGAAAAAAGATGTTATCTACAATAAATTCTACCATTCACCTCTGCTTACAACCAGTATTTTTTGAACAGTTACCCTATGAGGTGCCAGGCAGAACCCGGGTCTAAAGTAGCAAATGAGACAAGTGCAGTCCCACCTTCACTTCATGCTCTCCCATTAAGAGACAGGTATTAAAAACAGTCATTCACTATGATTGTGATGCGTATTCAGAATAAAAGCATTTCCATGCAAGAAAACCAGATGAAGGGGGTCCGTCCTCATCTGGGAAAGTCATTTACAAACCTCTCTGAGGAAGCTACATTTAGAAGGATTAGACTGAGCAAAAGTTAACCAGAAATAATAAGGCTTGTGAGAGGAAGGAGAGGTATATAGGATGCCTTAAATTCTCTTCAAGTCTTAGAAAAACCAAGACATTTTTGCTAAAGCACTTAAAGGTATTTATTGCTCACTGAGCTCTAACACCTTCATGTACAGTTTAAGGCTCCTGCTTTGTTTCCCGGAGACTCTAGCTGCCTTTCCAAATTATATGTTGGCTTCTGTCTTTGAGTTTCTATAATAATAATACCTATTAACAAACAGGGTTTACTAATTCATGCTTAGAAGGAGAAAGAGAGGTCCATTTTTATGTCTATTGTCACCTGAGTCACTCTTCATCCCCATTAGATATCTGAACTAACCACTGTGGTTAAAAGGGTGGATCTGTCTCCCTTTGGTTGTAGGATGAATTCTTTCCATCAGGCTGCAATGCATGGGTGTAGTGTGTTTACAGAAAGCAGCTGCCCGACACTCTATGACAGAGAGAAAGCTGAATAATGAGAAAAACATGCCAAAACCTTTACAAAGTAACATTAGATGTTTGGGGATATAACACAAATCCAGGAAAATAGAAAATAAAACAGAAAATAAAGAGACATGGCATGACAGAGGTCACACACGCAGAAGAAAGGTGGACAAGTCATGCTGGAGTTGGAAGACCTTGCAAATGTGGAGTATTGCTGTTTTACCAGGACCCCCAACAAGACCCATACTCACACTAAAGCCATGAAGAAAAGCAGCCTGGTCATCATTGAGAAGTACTGTAAGCTCCTGGGCAGTGACTTCCACAGCAGCAAGCATGTGTGCAAGGACATCACTATCACCTTGGCAAGAAGTCCTGCAGCAAGCAGGCCATGACACAGCATTGCTGAAGCCAGTTCAGAAAGCCCCGTGAAAGGTGTCTCTGAGCTGAAGGAGGGGGACAGAAAGGAGAAACCATTATTTCTTGGGGTCTCAGCCTTGGACGAGGACAGGAGACCATTGAGAAAGATGCTAACGCTGGGACAATGAAGAACCTCTTGGACTTTGACAGTCTCTCTGACCTAAAGTTCACTCAGTCTACAGCTGGAATGAGTTTTAAAATGCTCTGTAAAACTGCTTGAATCTTTGTTTCAGTTCTGTAAGAAAATTTCAGTGAACCCCTGGATAACAGAAACAAAAAAATGTGGGAAATTGGGGCATTATCCTAGGGTAATGGAGAACTTCTGTCTTATATAATATATGTGTGTATGTATATATACATATATATCATAGCTATGTATAGAAGACAAAAGGGATTAAAAATATATGTGCCTACATAGATTGCTTCTGAAAACTATCCAATCAAACTAGGTACGGTTGCTTCTAGGAAGAGAACCTTAGGAACTAGCAGATGAATGTAAAAGAGTTACTTTCATTACATGCAGTCTTGATTTGTCTTTATAAGAATACCAACCATGCATTTTTCATTTCAAAAACAACAGTAAATCTATTTAATGATTATTCTTATTCACTAATAGGAAGAAAGATGGCGGTAGGAAGAGGGCTGAAGGACTAGTTGGGAGGCTCCTGCAGCGGGCAAGGGGGAGATGGCAGAGGGCAGGCTGGGGATCAAACAGAAATAGGCTCTGAGCCTATACCTGAGACCCAGCTCCTCCCCTTCACCTCTGTGTCTGTCAGCTGAGCTCTGGCTTCTAGGGAGGCTCTAGAGGTGCGGCCGCGGGCTACCACAGAGCTTGATTTTTCTTTTAATTAGTATGCAAAAATGCATGTATTTGTCGCATACAACGCAATGTTTTGAAGCACATGCATGGTGCAGGATTAATGTAGCTATTGCATTGGCATTTTGTGTTGAGAACACAACGTCCACCTTGCATCTTTCAAGAACACAATGGACCATTGCTATCTACAATTGCTGCGCTGTACACTAGATCTCTTTAACTTAGTTTCTGCTATCTAATTGCAATTATATATCTTTCCACCAACGCTTCCTCACTCTTTGTTTTGTCCTAAAGCTCTACAATCTTTAATACTTATCATTCTGTCCTCTTCTTCCAGAAGATCATCTTATTTAGATTCCATATATGTGCAAGTTCATTTTGGTATTTATTTTCCTGTACCTGGCTTATTTTGCTTAATATAATGTCCCCCCTTGTTTACCTATGCTGACAAGAAAACCCACCAGAATTATCTTCTTTGTAATGGTTGAATAATACTCCATTGTATACGAAATATATCATATTTATCCATTCCTCTGTTGACGGACACTTAGACTGATTCCATTCTTGGCTATTGTGACTCCTGCTGCAATACCCACAGTACTGGCGACATTTGGCATACTGATTTCATCTCCTTTGGATAGGCAACCACATAGTAGTAGTTCTGGGTCCCTAAGTTATTTTAAACACAACATGCACAGTGGTAAGGAGTTCTGAGAAAGAGCCAGAAGGATAATGGGGCCCCATTTGATGATAGCGCAAGTCATTTGTGCAGTGGTACAAGTATATTTGATTTATCTGTGCTGCTTACATTCCCAGTTATACAATTATGCACAGGCAACACCTCTGCAAATGAGACTCTGCCTCGCAGTCGAACACGTGAGACCCAGGAGCACTGAGTGGTGCGAGCCTTGGAACCCACATCCAGCAGGAAGGTGAGACGTTGTAGCAGGCTTGTCTGCAGGGGGCTTCATGAGTTTGGTTTCTGCTAGGTAAAGGTACAACTGGCTGGTAAATAAAGAAATTATTCAAAGAATGAATGGTGATCTGTGGCAATTTCGATGATAACATGTGGTTATAATTAGCAAGATATAAAATTGCTTCCAACTTCACCAGTTGATGCATGACGGTATGGAGCTGATAAACCAGATATACTCTGTATGTTTGTGTGGTATGTGTGTGTGTGTGTGTGTGTGTGTGTGTGTGTGTGTGTGTACCAGATATACTCTATACAATCAATGAGTGACCACCTGAGAATTCAATTGGGAACCAGAGGGTACAGATATCATATTTCAATATTGTATTTTAGATTCGGAACATTTTTTTCTGTTTTATTTCATGCTATTAACGGCTGTAAGAACAGAACATTGGATGATAAGATGGCCTTCCCCTTAAAGACCTTAAATGTAAAAGACAGAATTAGAAGGCATAGAACATAAGCAGGTGGTGGCACACACCTTTAAACCTAGCACTTGGGAGGCAGTGGTAGGCAAATCTCTGAAAGTTCAAGGCCAGCCTGGTCTACAAGGTGAGTTCCAGTCCAGATAGAACTACATAGTGAAAGATCCTGTCTCAAAAAAATAACAATCTAAAAGAAGGTAGGTGTTGTGATTGAAACGTGAGCTATCCCACATAGATTTGGGTGTTGGAACACTTGATCTTCAGTTGGTTTAGCTGGTTTGGGGAAGTTGTGGAATCTTTCAAAGGATGAGCCTCACTGGAGGAAGTGGATCACTGGGGGTTAAATAGCCCAGCTCTACCTCCTGTCTGCTCTCAGCTTCCTAACCTTAGGTACAACATGACCAACTGCCACTGACTTCTGCCACCATACCTCTTCCACCATGATAGACTGTATCCTGTCAAGCTGTAAAACAAAATAAACTCCTCCTCCATTAAATTTCTTCTTGTCAGTTATTTGACCACAGCAGTGAGAAAAGCTATACAATGGGAAATCAAGACGAGAAGAATGAGAAGTCGGCCAGGATGAGCCTGATGAAACTCCACCTAAGTATTGTTCTCCCAATAACCCAATGCTCCAGGAAATAAAGCCACTCCTCCCGAGTTTTGCTGCTAATGGTATTATGATGGACAGACTACACTAACAGTCATTTCAACCTCTTGCTTGTCTTTCCAACCTCTGCACTCCTGTTCCTCAACAGGAAGACAGAGGGAATATCATGTTCTCATTCCACTAAGCTTAATCCTCCCCACATACCATTCACCTCCTCCACAAAATCCTATTCTTAGGTCACAACCCAGATATACTCACTTTATGGTGTTGTGACCATTCCCCTTTCCCGTGTGAGTGCAGTAAAGCTTCTAGTAACAATCCATCTGAAAATCAAATTTAAAGACTGTTCTATCATTCCCATCTTTATCTCTGTATAAACTGGAATGATTTACCCACACTTTCTGTGATTATTTCTTCACCTATAAAATAAAATAAGAAGGTCATGTAAATGGTGGTACCACGCCACATTACAGCAATGCTTGAATAAAGACAGCCTGATTCTTCACATCCATTTCAACCAAGAGTAGGACCCAAACTGTTCAGAGATTTCTCCTTCAGATTTCTCCTAGAACTATGTTCCCAAACAAAGGCCTTGCTCACTCTTTATTGAAACCCAGCACATAATTGGGAAGGAAAAGGGGAGCTGTCTTTTCATAAAATTGTGTCCCCTGTGGTTCCTATTAACCTAGAACAGCACACAGAACCACAGACAGACTTTATCAATTTAATCCCACCATCTGTTTGCAACATAAATGGAATAATCTGTTGCTTCCAACATATATACATTATTCTGCATCAAGAGCAAGAAAGGGTCATGAGGGATTAAAGTTACATGTCTAAGTTACAAGAAGAGCCCAAGACCTAGTATGCTTGTTTATAATATAACACACTGTGATAGTGTCCCAGATCTCATTCCCACACATGTAATTCTGAGTGTTGATTCCAAGCATAGTTTGGGTCATATTATAAATTCTCTGTAGTAATTGCTCATTTTACAATCACTGTGGTGTGGTGTGGTTTTTAGTATATTTGTTGTACTGTTTATTTAGACTATATGCACTTTATCTAGCTCAGGGCCAGCAAGATGGCTCCATGGTTCTATACAGTCAAGTCTTATGACTTGAGATCTACCCCAGACACTCACATGATTGAAGGAAAGAATTAACTCCTACAAGTTGTCCTCTAACCTTCCCACATGCATCATGGTAAACACACACCCACACAATTCTATACACATATACCAAGGATCAGGAACCATTGCAGAAAAGGAGGCAGGAAGATTATAGGAGCCAGATGTTGGGAAGGACTGGATAGAAACAGTATCTTCTGGACGGGACAGGACTGCTGTACTAATGAACTCACAGCAGCTCTGGTTGCCTGCACAAAACATGTACAAGGTTAAGCCAGGCAATATTCTAACATGGAGGCCGGGAGGTTCTGTGTCCCCTATCAATAGCTGAAGTCCTATTGATAGTTGATAGCTTCTGGAGGAGGGATAGTCAGGTTTTTCTTAGGAGTGTGGCCCCTGGTAGATTGACCATGCTCCATGAAAATATGGGCTGCACACATTGAACTTGGACGATTATTTTTTAAAAAGAGGAAACATAGTTGGGAGACAGTCGGGATGGATCTTGAAGGAGTTAGAGAGAGGAGTGGAGGAGAATATGATCAAATACATTGTATGCATCTATGAAATTCTCGAAGAATAAAACTATTAGGTGCCTATTATCTCACAGTTTACATGGGTGGAGAATCTGAGCATGGCCACTGTCTCTCACAAGGCTGCAGCTAAAATGTGGCAGTCATCTCAGGGTTCACTGGGGAAGGACCCATTTCTAGGCTCACTTATAGGAGCACGGACAGGTCTCAGGTCCTCAGAGGATTCTGCTTTTAGTCATCAGTTGTCTATCAGAGCAGTGACAGCACTGCAGTGGCTTCCCCTTGGAGCAAAGGTTGAGGAAGAGAAAGGACAGAAGTCACAGTCTTCCTGTAACGTAGCCTCAGAAGGGACAGCACTCACTTCCACTCTATCAGTCAGAGGTAAGTGAGTATATCCAGCTAACACCCAAGAGAAACAGCAGTTGCAGGAGCATGAACATCAAGAGGTGTGGTCATCGGAGCATCTCAGAGGCCACCTTCCACCCAAAGAAAGAGATCAGTAAATGCACATTTATTATGACACCATTGCCAACCAATTTACAATTCTAAAAGATCGTCTGTGTAAGGGACTGCATGTGAGACCTCACAGAAAAACAATATCTAAAAGAAGCATTCATTTACTTAATTCACTTAGTAAGCACGAGTTGACCCCATTTATATACCCAATTCTATAGAGATAGATTCTAAGATTTAAAAATTAAATATAGGGGCTACATAGGATCTAGCCCAATTTTCCCACTTAACAAATAAAGATGCAGAGTCCCACTGCAGACGATGGAGTTCTTTCAAATCATATGTCAGTATAGTTGATCTCAACACCGGTGTCCTTATCTGAGTTTCCTTCCTTCCCAGCTTGAAATGTAGGTTCTCCATTTCTCTGTTCCCTGCCACCATCCCTCACATCTATTTCTATGAATTAAACCACAGAGCAAAGCTGAAGCACTGGGACATTCAGTCTCTCTAGGTGCTTGCAGCTTTACTAAATCCAGTCCTTTCTGTTAGAACACCTTTAAGGGAAGACAAATTACAATCCCTGAAGTTCCTAGACTCCTGAAATAGATTTTGTTCACTGCCTCTGTTTTTCCCATCTCCCCTGTTGCTGCTTGCACTAGTATTTCATCTAAGTTTTAACATGCCACCTGAAAGATATAAACCATTAGACACCTCTTGAGCTAAACAGCTTCGGAGAGAACAGATGCCTTCCTGCAGGAAACCCAAACACACCCTCCCAACAAACCATTCAAGCTACGGTTGTTTTTGCTTCCCTGTGGAGGGCGATTTTTTGGTTGTTGTTCTTTGTGTAGCTTCCAGTTAAATTGTGTATAAGCGAAGTGTGCATGTATCAAAGGCAACGATGTCATTTTCCCCTTCTGGAAATAGTAAAATAATCATTGCCTTATTCCTGCCTAGGAGAGGCAAATACAAGAATTTCGTGTGATGTAAATAGACTCCATCCATTCAAGGAGTGGGTGTGGAAACTGAAATCTTGACAGGTAATTATCGAAAGCACCTTAGAAAGGCAAGTTTCTGTGGACAATAGCCTCAATTTATTATTATTATTGTTGCTAACCTCCCTGATGGTCTCCATTTATGATTCCAGTAATCTTGTCTCTTTTGATGAATCTGCCCTTTGTTTTTCATTAAGGTATCAATGTATTAGACAAAGGGCCTGCTGAATACAACAGAATCCAGAGTCGCCTAACAGAAGGAAAGAAGAATTTTGCACTTGTAAGCCAAAACACAGTTGTCCTTGATGGATGAAATATAGTAAGTGCCCAAACCTGTATACCTGTACAAGCATATCCCCCCTTCTCTGTCCCTCTCTCAATCTTTCTCACTCCCTCCCTCACTTCCTTCCTCTCTCTACCTTTTCCTCTCTCTTTTCCCTATTCTCTCTTTTACAACCCCTCCCCAGCACAATTGTTTTTGACAATCCCGTAGACTTTGTTAAGATTATGTCAGCCAGGTTGAAGTGGAATATGTCAGGGTTGACAGCTCTAGACCACACCTAATGGAAACCAGAAACCCCCTGCTACTATTGGCACTTGTGTTTGTTTCATGATGGTCCTGATGAATCCCTAAACAGATGTGAACAGAGTAAGAATATCTTCCAAATGCATTCAAACCCTTTCCCAACTAAAGATTCTAAATGGATGGACATGGTGTTCCTCAAAGCATCATTTATCCCTGGTCTGTCTGTTCCAAGGCTGAGCAGTTACCTTTAAATCCTTCCATGCCCCTCTGGGGTGAGGAGGGAGCTGGGAGACACTGATTAGTCAGAATCAATGGGAACATGAAACTGACCATAGATCCAGTGTCAGTAAGCATCTCTAATCGGAGATTCTAAGGATCAACCTACTCCTGAGATGTGTGGGCTCTTGTCTGCTTACCATACTTGGGCCAATGACACAATCGTGGAGAGTTTTCAAGACTAATAACTTGTCACTACAATACCCTCAATGAGGAAAGAGGAATGGAATTTCCCCAGTGCTGAAGGTTGAACGCCTGAAAAAAATTAAAAAGCAATCCACAGAACACTTTAACTTAGAAAAAAAGATCAATGTAAATTAAACTCCTCCCATTCTCAACATAGGGGGAAATGTTAACCCTGTGCATGCCCCAGAAAGGAAAGAAACTTTTAGAAGGAATTTAAGGAATTTAAAATTCAAATTTAAAAAAAAGAACATAAATGTTCAGATAATTAGAAAAAGCATTTTCTACTTGTCAGATATCCAAAGCGTACATATTCTGAATGAAGATTTTGCCACCTAACCATAAAAAGCCACGGCCTGAAGCTGGGTGTGGTGGCACACACTTTAATCCTAGCACTTGGGGAGTCAGAGGCAGGAGGATCTCTGTGAGTTCAAGGCCAGTCTGGTCTACACAGTGAATTTCAGGCCATCTGGGGCTATGTCTCAAAAAGACACACACACACAAAATCCATGGCATATGAAATCCATTGTCTGTATTATAGAGCCCTTTAAAACCTAGCAGGTCCCAAGAGAAAACAAGGAAGTAGAAAATACATTTTAAGAGAGAAACTATTGGGACTGGAGAGATGGCTCAGCAGGAGAGCTCTTGCAGAGGACCTGGATTCAATTCCCAGGATCCACATGGAGGATAACAACCATCTGTAACTCCAGTTCCAGGGGATTTGATGCCTTCTTTGGACCTCCTTAGGTTCTGCACCACACAGGTGCATTTACATACTTCTAGGCAATACACTCATACATATAAAAATTAAATATTTAGAAAAGAAAGAAACTATTTTCTATTTTCTTTGTTCCAAATCCAACTGTCACTCAGGACAAGAAAATATTCAAGAAATTAGAAACAAGGGGCAAAACCGGGAAATGGCACCCTGTGTGATTCCACAGCTTGCTTTCTGCAGCCACCATTCATTCACTCGTTTGATCAGCTAACATTCACACAGCTTCCTTGTCTTTGGGCTAATCATTGTAATAGGAAGAAAGTAAGAGTAAGCTACTCACAGGCCCTGCCAAGAGGAGATGACTGCTCAGTGAGAGTGGCACACATGGGAAGAAACCATTCTACTCCAAGGGCCACATAACACAGACTACAGGCACAGTGTCATGCTGCGATGCTAAGAGACTAACACTGGAGAACTTGAACGGTCTGCAGAAGAGGCATCATTGAAACAAAACTTCAGTGTCAGGTGGACAGGGTGGGAGTATCGCATACATTTGAGAAAGGAAGGTATATTTGGTTGGAATAGAGAATGCCTGGGAATGGATGATGTCGTAACACAGAGGCCAGCTTTTAACTGACTTAGACTTCCATGCTAAGACATTTGAACTTTATCCCACAAGCTTTAGAAAGCCATTGGAGAGACTTAAGGAAGAAAGATTTTATTTCATTCAATAATTTAGGTGATATCCCCAAAAAATAGATGAGAAGACCCATTAACCACCAATATTTTTCATCTAGGATGCCTTCAATGGGGCCATCCACACTCGCTATACAAGCTGGTACCTACACTTTACTACCTCTCCCTGTTTTTTGTAATTTCCATCCCATTTGCTTTTATTCATTTAATCTCCTGCTAACCATGCATTCAGTCAATCCATCATTCTGTCACTGAGCAAATATTTATTGAGATCTTGTTAAACATCAGCATTCTAATAGGTACTGGAGATCCAGTGATACACAAGGAAGATAGTGTAAGGACCCTGACAAAGCTGATAGTCTAAATACAACAAAATGAAGTACAGTAAGCAAGACGAGCAGAAGCGACAGGAGAGAGTAGTGACAGAGCGTTCCCCCACAAAGTGACAGTTAGGTTGTGATGTAAATGGATATCATTTAGCCACCGTGCATATGATGCAAGTAGGAAGAAAAAGACATAGACAGTGCCCAGCAAGTGGGAAATAACCAGAAGCAGGAGATGGCCCAGCAACCTGAAAGAAGTGGAAATACCTCTTCAGCATGGCTGCAGAGTGAGCAGGCTAGAGACAGGCTGGGCAGAGCCCATAGGACCATGACAGCCACGTGCATAGAGGAGGTGGGCCAAACGGTGCTATAGAAATGAAACTCTAAAGCAGCAAAGATTTATTTCTCTGTCTAACAAACTCTAATCCATGTTACAAGGAATCACATTCATGGGTTTCTCTGTGGAGTACTTAAAACATACAGAATCTTTCTATCGTTTGATGAAGCATCTTAATATGTGGTTTGGGGCTGACCAAAAGAAGTGAAGACAGAATAAGGAGGTAGCACCTACCTCTTACATGCTTTAGCTACAAAGTGGTACACTTCACCTTCTGCCATTCCATCTAACCACAAAGACCTAGGCTACTGCAGAACAGGCTAAAAACAGTATGCAGAATGCATACAGACCGTTTGGAGATCACCAGTATCTCTTTCAAGGCATGCAAGGCTTAGGAGGCTTTAATCCTAAAAGTAGTTATTATAGTTAATCTCAATTGTCAACTTGATAGGATTAAGGAATTCTTCAGAGATTAGTGAAACATACCTCTGAGTATATCTTTGAAGATGCCTCCAGATGCCATTAAATTATGAGGACTTAACAGAATGAATGGATTAATTTCCTGATGGATTTGAATGTGATGACATCACCGGGTGGTGGGGCCTCACTGGAGGAAATAGGTCACTGGGAGCATGTGCCTGAGAGCTCCATTGTACCCTAGCCTCTTCGTAAAGGCAACTGCTCCCTGCTACCTGTCTGGCCAGGGTCTAAGCTGCACTTATATGTCTTTCCTGCCGTGATGGACTGAGCCCTCTGAGACTGTGAGTCTAAATAAATATTTCTTCCTCTAAGTTGGTTCTTTGGGGCATTTGGTCATACCTAGGGAAACATGACTAATACAGGAATGGAGAACCACAAGCACAGGACCAGCCAGGAGCAAGTTTATGTTGTTTTTTTACAACCTATTTTGGCTTGCTCAAAATGTGACTCAGTAATAGAGAACTACACTGTGAGAATTTCATTGACTGGACAAAGGGAAATCAATGCAGAGTTTTTGCAAAGGTTCAAATGGAAAGCTGGGTAAAAAGACAAGTGATTTTTCCAGAACCAGAAATATGGGACAGGGCCAGAACAGGGGAACAGAATAATTGGCAAAAGAGCTCAAAAAACAGTGGGCAAGACCAGGAACGGGATCTTAGAGGCTTTCTGTAACCCCGAGACACAGGTTCAGATGTGCCTACAGAGCTGGGGATAACATGAAATGAACACACTCCTCTCACATCTCTCTACTAGTTATCTGCTGACCACCAACCAGCAAGACAGAACTCTTGATTTACACATATCACTGCTCTTCTCTATTTCAATAAAGCAACCTGCCATTCTCTCCAGTCCTCCAGCAATGAGCCCTGTTCGTTCCTTTTTACCTACAAGCCCAATCCATCACGCCCCTTTACTGTACTCTGAAATACAGCCTGGTTTCCTCTACTTGTATCACCTCTTAACTGACCCGCACTTTCTGCCCCTGCCTCCTACCAGCATGAACCTTTTGAAACATGAATATAACCACATTACTCCCGAACTTACAATAAAACCTTGATCAATAAAACCCTTCAGGATGTGACCTCTGCCTTCCTTCATGACCACACTTCTCTTCGCCTCACCTACTACCCTAGCCTTCTTTTTGCTGCCCAGATGTGTCAAGTCCACTTTGGAGCTATTGCACTTCTCACTCTGCTTGGAATTCCTTCTTACTCCTCTTCATGTGACTGGCTCCCTCTTGTCATGTGGTCCTCAACTTACATATTAATTCCTCAGACAGGCCAGTTCTGAATATCCAATCTAAAGGAGTCACTTATTCCAAAACAGTGAATATATGTAAATAAAATGTTCAGTATATACATGTCACTGAGTACTGTTTTCTTCCTAGGTTTGTTTCATAGTGTCATGCTTGTATCATTGTTTATTGTCTATTTCTAACTAGAATATATCCTCTCATATTACAGGCTAAGCTGCCCAGATCATGCTACATCCAGTGTGTTGACTAGCTCTGAGTGCACAGTAGGCACTTTATTTATAGTGTGTTAAATAAATAAACGAGGAAATGGACAAATGAGGGAACTGTCCCTTCTTTCAGACATTTATAACCTCTCTTCCTCATTGTCTCCTTGTCCAAATCTCTGGCATCATTTAACAAGCAACATTCTGGGGCTGGAAAGGTGGCTCAGCAGCTGTTCTTGCAAAGGACCTAAATTCAATCAGCTCAAAAACTGTGACTCCAGCTCCAGGGGATCCAATGCCCCCTTTCTGACCTTCACAGGCACCTGCACACACATGTTCACATGCACTCTCATAGACATATAGACACACAGAGAGACACATAAATAGTAAATGAATAAAAATCAACATCCTCCCTTGGTCCCTTCTAGCTTCTTTCTAAGCTTTCTCCTTCCTTGTTTCACTCTGCTATGTTCCTGTATGACTCCTAGCCCTCTTCTCCCATGACAGCTGTTGAAGTTGAAGAAATGAAAGACCCCCTAACTTGTGGCCATTGCCCAGCCCTAGCTTTACCCTACCTCACTGCTAGATGGAGCTGTTCCTAGTTCCGTCTCTCTTGCTCTTCTCTTAACCTATTTTTTAATATGTTTTATTCATTTTTTGTTATTTTATGTGTATAAGTGTATTGCCTGTGTGTATGTAAGTGCACTCATGTGGTGCAATGCCCACAGAAGTCAGAAGAGGGAGTCAGATTCCCCTGGAACTGGAGTTAATTACAAATGGTTGTTAGCTGCCATGTGGGTTCTGGGACTCGAACCCAGGGCCTCTATAAGAGCAGCCAGTGCTCTTAACTGCTGAGCCATCTCTCTAGCCCCTTAATCTGTTCTTTTAAAATGGTTTCCCTGGCTTCACCCATACTGTCTTCATTCTCTTCGTCTCAACTATTTGTTCTTACTCTTTTTGTGTTTGTTTTTGCTTTTGCCTTTGAGGCAAGATCTCGCTGTGAAGGCCAAGCTGACTTCAAACTCACTTAGTCCAGGCTGGTCTCAGACTCAACAGTCCTCCTGTGTCTACTCCCTATGCACAGAGATTATGGTATGTGCCACCACACCTGGTTTCATTTGTTCTTTACCCTGCAGCATTTGAACTTCCTCTCCCTGACCTGCTGTACCACTCTGGGTCCCTGTCTCTGTCCTGCTCCTCCTGCTTTCTCCCCTCTTAATTCATCTCCCCCTTAAGGCTTCAAACATCCTCTAAGACTAGATTTTTTTTAAAGCTCCATCCCAAGCCTAGAACCTCTTGTACTAGTCTGTGTAGACATAGACATTCCACAGTCATCCCAAACTCAGCGTGTCTCTCTGGAACATCACGGTTCCAAATATAACTAGCCTCAACATGGCAAAAGAGTGACCCTAAAGAGACTGACCAGGAAATGGAGATACATAACTGTACTAAGGATATCATATTGAAGTATGATCCTAGGAAGCAAGGCCCAGTGGATCCCTGCAATTTGGGGCATATAAGACTAGTTAGGAGAAAAGTAGCTTTATCCTAACCATAAAGGACCTAGTTTATTTTAAGCTAATATCAGAGCATCAAGCACTTTCCTAGAGCTATGGTCTGGTTGCAAAGCTCCACAATACTCTAGTGTTTTTTTGTATTTATAGATTTATGAAAATCTGTGCAAGGGAAGCCATCTGGGGTTACTCTGAGTCATCATGGTAGTTATGATTCAAGATGGCTGCAGTCATGTCAAGTTGAACCCATACAATGTCCATATTTGTAAGGCAGAGATTAGCCCTATTTTACAATGAGGGCAGTTAGACATTTTCCTTGGGAACACTTGGCTAAACGGGTAGTAGAACTGAGCTTTAAATAGAATCATTATAGACACTAAATCCCATCTTGTTACACCATGCCCCCTAACCCTTGTGCTCTAATAGTAGCATTCTTAAAATAGCCAAAATGTCTTTCTATAGATTAATTCCATATAATTACAGAATGACCAAAAGATAAAATTTTATGCTCTTATTAGGATTTCTTTGAAGTATGTTTAATGGAGAAATGCTCAGGACATATGTTAACTTTTTAAATGAGACAAAAAGCTATATACAGAAAGATCCTAATCCACTTTTTGCAGTGACGATCTGAATATGGTCTGGAAAGAAAATTAAAAACACCAAATGTTATCATTGTGCAGTGACATGATTATAGCTTAAATAACTGCCTTTATTTTCCTGTTCCAGCATCCAGGCCTGGTCTCCACTTAGACCCCCAATTTCCTTTTGGACAGACCCCTTTCCTATTTCAATGAGATAATAATTGAAGTCCTTTGTCCTCCATTGGGGAAGCTGGAGAAGACCATAAAGCTTCCTTAGCCAGGATCTTTTGTTCAGAATGAGCTGAGGAATTTGTTGCACCTGAAGAGGAACTATGAGTCTTTGGCAGAGCTGTGGTGAGCTGTGAGAACGCTAGCTCTCAGTCCTCGATAGCACCGCACTGTGCAATCAACTTCCTCCCACAGTCTCTCTACAGATGCTCTTCCTTCTATCCTATTGTTTAAATTGGTTCTCTGTCTTCTTGTGCATTCTAGAAGCATCCTTCTATCCTTCTAATAAGTTTTCTTTTTGACTTAGTAGTTTCTTATAACTTATAACCAAGGAATTCCAATTAGTACAGATCTGTATTTTTTACTTTTCTACATTCAATAGTGGAGAAATGAAAATTAAAGATCTAGTCCCAAAACAGTATACAAAGTAGTATTTCTGAAGCACACTGACTCTAAGGAGCCAGAGTTTAAATGAGTGACTTGAGCTTTCCTAATCCCTGCATGGTACCAGTATGCTGCCCAGATTCATGCCATCATGTTATCCTGACAGAATATCAACAGTGTTACCTTCACATTATGCTAAGGAGAACCTACAAAAGCAAGAGTTGGCTTATGTGGAAGAGAGAACACATTTATTTATTCACTTAATGTATTTGCTAAATGTTTTTCCTTTTGATAGGTAGATAGATGATAGATAGATAGATAGATAGATAGATAGATGATAGATAGATTATATATACATATATGTATATATATATATAGAGAGAGAGAATAATATTGTATGGAGGGTCATACCCATAATGCAAGACTCAAGAGGCTCATATTCAGTAAATGGAATGAAGCACAGCCAGTGCTATTACAGAGCTATGAGCACAGTACCAGGGAAGCTAGAGATGGAAAGAGACAACCGGTCTATTTCCAGTTTCTACAGGCCAAACTGGGCTACAGAATGAGGCCATGTCTAAGAGAGAGAGAGAGAGAGAGAGAGAGAGAGAGAGAGAGAGAGAGAGAGAGAGAGATTCTAAATGCTGGGAAGAAAAATCAAAGACCTAGCACTCACAACATTAGCTTAAAAGCCAAATGTGAAGAGATCGTGATTGGCAAAGAGACCCAGTGAGAAAGCACACAAATCATGGTATGATTGTCTTTTAGTGGCAAACCATAGTAAGGGCCCTAATTCCCATTTCTTTTAAAGATCTCTGGTAAAGTACAGATAAAATCATTTAAAGGCAATTCTTATAAAACATACTGTAGTTTATTTACTATAAATCTATTTCAGTAAGATAAAAGAAATTCAGTCTGGCATGATGGTGCACATCCATTATCCCAGCACTCAGAAGGCTGAGCGGAAATGGATTTCTGTGAGTTCAAGGCCAACCTTGGCTACCAAGTAAATTCCAGACCAGGCTGGGTACAAGACCTCTTTAAAGATATAATAATAATAATAATAATAATAATGTAATGGGGATGGGAGAAAGCGAGGAACAGAGGGAGGGAGGGAAAGAAAAGGGGAAGTTGAAGAAGAAACAATTCACCCTCAGCTCTTCTGATCAGCCTTTTTCCTATTTCAACTTTTCTAAAATGCGATTCCATACTGTCAGTACCCTAGAATATTTCCTGGAATTTTCCACTGAAGGATCTACCCAGACTCTGTGTTTTGAATGCACCTTGGGTAAGACGAACAGATTTCACCCCCAAGTATCTTCACATCATTTCCAACCTGCCCCAGGTTTCCTTCTCATAAGACAAAATCTGCCAGGTACCCAGACCAGTGTGTTGACAGAGGTAGTGACTCACCGCATGGCTGTGATAACAGGCTTCCACTGAAGCTGACGCGCTCTGGAGAAAATAGCCCAACCTCCCACAAAAGAATAATGACCTTATTGTTGGAAATGTTGGAGAATGAAACAACAAATAAACAGACAAAAGCCCCTATACTTTATATTCACCTGTTCTAATTCGGTAGCTCTGCTGTGAAACCTTGGGAAAATAAATTTATCTATATAAAACTTGTTTCATTCCTCTATTTTTAGAAGCTACTAACAAGGAGGGAGAAGTGTGGACACTTCAGGAATGGTGAAATAAATAGAGCATCTTACCTCCAATATATGCAAATAAACTCCTAGCAAAACTAAGCCTAGTTGCATATATACAAAGATATTTGGGGACAGAATATGTGTGTGGTTATTTGAGTTTGATGCCCTTTGTTTTCCTAGACTCAGTTCTTCCAGGGTCATTGTTAACCCTCACAGGAGCAATCAAGTAATAAAAGTGAATGAAATTTGGATTCATTCTGGTTGAAAAGGGTTCACCAGTAGACTTTGTCCCTAACAAACATGGTGCTTGGAGAAGTTACTAAATGTCTGCAAACATCAGTCTCCTCATGTATAAAGTAACTTCTTTGAGGGGCTTTTTAAGTTACAAGTGATGTCATGTAAGCATCCCTCGGACTCAGAAGACATTCAGTGATTAAGAAAAACGAATACGCTCAGAGTCATGCTTCTGCCGACATAGCAACATGCCCAGCCTGCCCTTCTCCCAAAATAACACATGATTCAAAAGGAGCCCTTCTTCTCCCTTCCAAACTAAGCAAACAAACCAATATGCCTACACCCTCATTGACAGAACTCTGTATACTAGTTCATGCTGATGAAGGCTATGTGCCAGAAGGTGCCTCTGAGAAGCTGCTTGGAGAATAGGCACTTGAATTTGCAGGAGAGCCCATTGTACCCTGGTGTTCTGTTACAACGGGTAATCTTAAATAACTAGAACCGCCATCTGTCTACACTATTATCCACACTAAGTATCTAAGCTTTGAAGAAAGGGCAAATACAGCTAGACCTCATGCCTTAGTTACTTTACTTATTGTGACAAAACACCTGACCAAAGAGACTTAAGGAAGAAAGAGTTTATTTGGGCTCACAGAACCAGGGGAAACAGTCCATCACAGTGAGGAAAACATAGCAACAGACAGGGACAGTCTGGTGGCAAGGTGGAAAGCAGGAAGAGAACAGGAAGTAGGGTGGACTAGAGAACCCCTAGGCCCGCCCCCCAATGACATTCTTCCTCTAGTAAGGCACCATACCTTTCCCAAACTGCACCACCAGCTGGGGAATGAATATTCAAGCACAAGAGCCTGTGGGGACCTAAGGGAGGCATTTCACATCCAAATCACAATGCCACATATACATACCACCACTCTAGGAACCACATGTATATACATCTGTGTGTGTGTCAGGCACTCCTCTGTGTGTGTGTGTGTATGTGTGTGTGTGTGTGTTGGGTTCTCAGAGGGATTATTTCCTGTTTATATAGTCATCAGTGTTCAGGCAGGAATTCAGTGTACATTTTTTCGTACACCAGCATGGAGAACAGTAGAGCAAAGGAGGATGTTAAATCATGCAAAGCTGCGTTACTTAAGGTATGGAGTCTGTGTGCTTACTGAAGAATCCCGAAAGTTGAGGCCAGAAATCTGTACTTTAAACAAGTGTGTCAGGGAATTCTGAAGACCTGGAGCATATGGCACAGCAGAAGCAATGAGAAAGGCCCTGCCTCAACAAGGAGGAGAACATACTCCTGAGAGATGACCCCTGACCTCTCTCAACACACATACTCCCACACATACATACATCACATACCCACATACATCATACATACATAAACACACATGAAATAATAATACAGGTTTTTTAACTCTAAAAGAAATCAAAGTAGTATGAAGACCAGAAACAATGTGAATGATTTGTAAAACAATATCAAAGGAGTGTCTTAACTAGACATTGGGGCTGAGTAATCTTTTGGTAGGGACAGGGACTGGCCTATATAAACCAGGATGTAATTGACACCATCCCTTGTGACAATATAAAGCATCTCCAGACATGGTCAAATATACCCTGGGGAGCAAAGCCACCCTTGATTGAGAAGCATTAACTAAAGTCATAGAGACAGAAGCAGAATTAGGCCAATATACAAGGGTCGTGCTCCTCAGCACTCGCCCTTCCACCCCCTGACTTCTGGCTCCTCCTTTCCTGTTGTGAGTAGCACAGCACCGGAAGGGAGAGATCAGGGCCACAGAGTAAGAAGGTGGAAGCTGGCTCAGGTTACAGCACTGCTTCAGCCCAGGGACCTGGAACATTATTCCTGGCTTTTTCCACAATGTTCTGTGCAGTTAGTCACCCTGACTTCTATTCCTCCGCCTGTTTAAACCCTGATCTCACAGGAGAACTGGCAGGATTCAGATCAACAACACCTTGGAAACCAACATGAAAAGGTGCTATGCAACCAATGCTTTTTAAACTGAGATTGAGTTCAAGGCGGCCTGAGTAAAACCTCCAGGGTCATGATCTAAATTTAGTGTGGTGCCAGGAAGAGAAGGGAGGCGAGGAGCAGAACAAAGGGAGGCAGGAAATACAGTTTTTGGTCGCAGCTCTTTTCAAACCACCTATGTGGTCATTAGCAAATTACTTCAGCACTCTGATCTGGGAGTGATTTCCCATGCAATGTGGAGAATAAAATCAGTCCCTGTAGCTAGCCGTGAGTCTTTTACCAAAGAGGCACTTTTTCTGGTCATCAAAAATCCAAACCCCTCCTCTCCTCCAAAATCCAACCCATTTTATAATTTCCATTTCTCAAAATGATAATGAGGCTGCAGTTGTGCAAGACAGAGTCCTTGTCCAAACAAAATACACCCAAAATATGATATGCTTATTATAGATGAACATATATGCACACAAGAGAGAGAGAACAAATATGTCACGAGATTGCTGTATGTTATATCTCTGAAGGCAAGTTGGGCACGCATTTTGTGATTCCTTCCATTTTTCTTTTTGTTTTAAATCTTTAGCTGGAGAAAAAAAGACAAACAGCTTGAGTCCCATCTCCTCCACAAAACCTTTCCTGAATTCACTGGGTAGCTCCTGTGAATCCTCCCAGCACTTACATATGCTCTGTTTATCCTCTTCCACCTTGTGCTGTAGATATTTAAGTATTGGCATAGAGAGATCATAAAATCACTAAAGTGGTACTCAGCTGTGCAGAGAACATTAGTTCTAAAGATGCCCTTCATTGGTCTACAACTTACCCACTTCTCCTTAAATGACCTGCTGGAGGCAGGAAGGAAAAGGAGGAATTTCAGTTCAATGTCATAATCTCAGATTGATCATACAGACAGTTGTGTTAGTAAACAAATGTTAGTCACATTTGGATAACAGCCAGGACCTAGCTATCCCCTTTTCATCTGCCTTTTAATCCCCAGGATGGCATCTGGGTTTAGAGGCATTGTGAGGAGGCCTCATGATCTACTTACAAATCTCTTTCTTAATGTTATGCTTGTTTTATAGACCATAACCTCTTCACTTGCCAACAAGGTCCCCAAGTTAGGTTTCAGTGTTACAAGAAGCAGTTGGAAGACACTAGAACACTGTGTTTTGATATCCTTGGGACAGCCTGAGCAATGCTTTCTACCCACAGCTTCATGACAAACGTGGGCAACTGTCATCTCCCTGTCTGTTGCCAGTATCTTCACACACAGTGGCTTCTGCTGTCATCACTCATCAAAATGTCACAAAGTGACAAATAATAATTTGGTATTGGAAATGACTAATGTCTGAAGTGCCTACTCTGTGCCAGACAGAGGAGGCATTCTGTCAAGCTCTTGACACAGAGTAGTTCATTTAATCCTCACAGCAACCAGACAAGTTACTACTATAATAATTTTATATTAAGGACCGGACTCTTCAAGACTGATTATCAATGTAGCTTTTTTGTGAACTCTCTGCAGTGCTAGAGAACACTAATTTTTGAATTATTTTGGGTTCCCATTTTCTCTGAGACTCAATTTATTTATTCAAACACATCTTTTTCCAAGCCATGCCATTTCACCTCCTGTCCCTTGTAAATGTTTTCTAACTACCCCATTTTTAAATTTGCTATTTGAATGCCTTTATCTCGTCTATGCTTCTTTAAAACCCATCCCAGAAGGACCAACTATTGCACAGTTAATCAATACACTTTCATTGAGTACCTGCTTTGTGTCACCTATGGTTTTAGGGTCACTGCTAAGGAAAAAAAAAAGCTGATCTAATTTCTATCATGGTGGACATCCCAATGTAGTAACTACATAAGTTATCTCAGTAATTCTAGCAAGAAACCACCCCCTTTGCACTTCCTTTCAAACTTGTATATCTGTAGCACCTACTTGACATGTTTCAAGTACCGCTCTGAAAAATTCTTCTTCTTATTCAAGGATTCATTGATTGGGATAACAATGATAACAATGTCAGTTCACTTAGCTCATTGATGGAGTCCCCTATGCCAGGCACTCTATATACCTTGTTTCTTGTTATCACAATGACATTGCTCAAAAGAGCAGATTTTCTTTCTTGTGAAACCCCAGGGCCTCAGAGATGATGAGTAACCTTCCCAAGGCCACATAATTAGTAAATGACTATCCGTATGAGATCCCAGATCCCCCTGCCTTGAAGGCCATCATCAGAGCACAACACACTGTCAGACTTCTTTGCTGTATCCTATATCGAGCTCATAAACAGTCAGGGAACAGTGAGGTAGGATAATGTGAAGAAAGAAACACAGTTTTGAAATGAAGCAGACCTGCATTCATTTCTCAGCGATGCCACTTGGCTCGTGTGACCTTGGGCAAACTTCTAAACTGGCACTAAAATCAGCACTGCAAAATTAAACATGAAGCCACTTATCTCAGAGGTTGTTGTGAGGAATCAGTGAAATGATAAACACCAAGAAAGGTGCCGGGTATACAGCAGACATTCAGCCAAGCACAGCTGTGTCTCCTTTTGTTGATCCAGATCACGATCAAGTTTGCCATCCACCCTTCTTGTTGAACATATAAATTTCTAAGTCAAAGGCTGAGACACACCTGCAGAAGGATTTTCAAGGTGCAAGCATATTTAACAAGGCAAGTTCAGGCACTGCCAGAGAGATAAAGGTGGTGCCTTTAAGAAAAGATGGAAAAACAACCTGGAAACCAGGCAATGCGAGGTAGTGTGGCTTCTTTTGTTAGAAAATTTTTTCCAAGGCACGGGTCTTGAAGGTTTTGTGTATCAGAAAGCATTTAAAATGTTTTCCTCAATGCACTCATATGGAATTGCTTTCCTGGCAAAGAACTGTGGGCTTATCAAAATGCTATTGATTTTTCTCAGAAGGAATCTACAGATCTCATTAACAAACCCTTCAAACTATCCTAAAGCCCACTTTCTTTTCTTCCTTATGTATGCTGACTACCTACCTCAGCACATATGATGTAGTCAATAAACTAAGGAATCATATTTATTTAATCTTTACTAAACACCCTAAACAATATCATATGCTTACATTTCATTAATGCTTCACTTCGAGTCTTTTGAGGGCTAGAGATGAAACCCAGTGGCAGAGCCCTTCCTTCCCAAGAACACACAAGGTCTTGGGTTCAATCCCCAATACCAAAAAAAAAATAGAAAAGTCCTTATGGTAAGCATTATTGTTTGCTTGGTTACAGGAGAAGAACCTGAAGCCAGAGAGGTTAAGTGTTTATATAACAAAGCTATGGATATTGGTGAAATTTCAGCTGATTTTTTTTTCATTCATTGAAAAAGAATATTTACTGAATGACTGCTATATGCTGAGGTGGTCTGAATCTGAGACTAAATGCTCTTTCTAATACTTAATTCTTCCTAGTAAAATAAATAATTGTGTTTTCTAATAATCATAATGTTCTTAGAATATTATATCTTAGAATATAAAAGCCATTGGCTAAAACAAAAGATGCCCAAGACTCAAGAAAGATAATCAGGCTGACAGGCATGGCCAGGTAGGTGTCCACATGCCTCAGCCATGTGTGCCCATCTCAAAGCTGATGCTTGTAAAGGGTGGTACTCCACAATTAGAAGTACCTTTCTCAAGCACTAACTGTGCTTGACTGCTTATATAATCTATAACGGTAATACACCCTGGAACATTTATTAGGATGTTGAAAAGAAGCTAAGTTCACTACAAGAAACTCATAAAAGAGAAACCCTCAACTTTAATAGACCTTGTCTTTAGACAGGGTATGGTATTTTCCAGTGTTGTCACTTAAATTATACCACCTTAATCTGGGAGATCCAGAAGGAGATGGCTAGTATGTTACTTAGTTTTCTTATTGTTGAAAGCAAATACCTGACAAGAGGCAACCTAAGAGAAGAAGAGTTTAGTTTACTTACCTTCTAGTCTAAAAAAAGGATACAGTCCATCATGGCAGAAAAGTCATGGCAGCAGGAGTATGAGGTGGCATTTGCAATCGGGAAGTGGAACCTAGGTTTTAAACCTCAAGGCCTGGCCCCAGTGATTCACTTCCTCTAGCAAGGCTTATCTCCTAAGGTTTCTATATTCTTCCAAAGCAGAGCCACCAGCTAGGAACCAACTGTTGAAACATATGAGCTTGTGGGGAACACTTTAAATTTAAACCACAACTGATACCATATTAGATTCATTTAGCATATGAGGAAACATGTTCACATTGTAAAGTTCATGAGAACTTAGGAAATGCCAAAGCTAGGTATGGTAGTAGATTCTTAAAATGGCAGTACTCGGTAGGATTGTCACAAAGGGGAGTCAGTGGAGGTACGTGGTGAGTACCAAGGGAGCAGTCAACAAAAAAATAATAAAAGATTTGAAAAAGAACAGAAAGATCTAAGTGAAAATTGTGACTCTGATATTTAATAGTGATCTTGGACATTTCTTTCCTTCTTTCCAATTTCTTTTATTTCATTTTTTTGTTTCCTTTCTTTTTAAAATTTCTTTTATCTATTATTTCATTTATTGTGTCTGAGTGTATTGCCTTGCCATGTGTAAGGGTACCAGTTCCTCTGGAACTGGAGTTATAGACAGTTGTCAGCCTCCTTGTGGGTGCTGGGACTCAAACCCAGGTCCTGTGCAAGAGCAGCCAATGCTCTTAACTGCTGAGCCAACTCTCCAAACCCCATGTAACTGCTTGCTCTTTACAGTGCATAATCTGCATTAGATTAGTCAATTATAATTGTTCCTGCATTAACAAACTGTTTCCTGATCTCAGGGGCTCATAATAATGAAACTTGAATTCTGACAGTGAGAGAGAACTGTTGAAAACAACATATGACAGATGTGTGAAAATGTCATAATGAAACCCATTTCTTGCTATCCTAAAAAGTTAATCATTGAAAAAAAAAGATAAGGTACCATATCAGGCGTGGTTGTGCCCTACTACTTCATCAGGTTTGCTCCAAAGTCCCCCAGCTGACTGCAGACTGTATCTGGAGCATGGGCAGTCATGTGGCAGAGTGAAAGTCGCCAGTGACTGCTACCCCACCTCCCATCTCCTACAGCTTCCAGTGGAAAGTGGCTTTCGCTAGCAGCCCATCAGCTAAATCCAGCCCCAGGACTTTGTCCCCCTTTACTATGGCAGGGTGAATTCTTCTTCCACAGGGAGGGACCCCAAAGAAGAACCCAGAGCTTTCAGTTACATCCCTGTTTCAATGTATAAATGGTTGAGAATTGTCCTTCCTTCTGCCTTGTGGCTGTTCGCTAGAAATGTGGTACTGATTAAGGAATATTTCACATATGATTGGCCAAGTGGTCATCTTAACTAATGTAAACATTAAATAATTAAATAAACTCGCTCTTCACAAAGAAACAATTCTAAATGACGCCTGATGAACAGTGAGCAAGCCTTCTGCGCTTGCAAAGAAAGCAACTTTCATTCTGAGAATAAACTTTCCATTTCTGGCAGGAGAATCGGATAAAAACACCACAGTTCTCAGCAAATGGGTGTCAGGGTGTCATATTTGAATGTGTAATGAGTAAACATTGGCAGAAAACCCCCCTTGGTCACGTGACTTCAAAATAAACACCAGTCAGCAGGGAACTACCAGCTGTGTTCATGTAGGGGAAAAAAAAAAAATCCCTGGCTGGAATCACCTCCTGCCTCAAAAAATGCTGGGCACAAAGGCTTTCTCAGAAGGGCTCAAGTGCGCAGCCCCACCCCTGGAAAGTCTGCCTGGCAAGGCCGTTTAAACAAAGTTCAGAGGAACACATAAGTAAAACATGAGATCGAGTTCAGGCATTCACAGAATCCACCTTCCCTTACATCAAGTGATAGTTTAGGGGATTGAGGGCATTTACCAAGGCATTTAGAGAAGTAGATTTCTAATGTAGGCTACTTTATAATGCTCCATGTAATTCTAAGATGCTGTGATCGTAGATCCAGTGTGGTGAGAAGCAACCCATATTCTTAAGCACAGGGAAAAAAAGGTATTATACCATAAATACACAGCAAAGAGCCTCTCCCACTCCTTTCCTTCACCCCCCTCCCTCCCCAGAGAGCAGGAACATCCTGGGAACTAGACAGTTCTGCTAGGAAATCTGCATATGGAATTCGATTCCTTAAATGTTTCTGGCACAGAATCAGGTCTTGATTTGTAGAAATGACACTTTCCCAATGCTGCTTTTAGAGCAGTGAGTGGGAGGTAGGTCACTCTGTGAAGGTCACCAAAGGGAAAACCCATAAAGAAGCAATGCCCTTTAGTCGTGAACAAGTATGAGACATGTTGTCCCAGGATGAGGAAGTAGCATAACCAAACAGCTCATTTCACATTAAATGGTTGAGTCCTGCTTTCTACACATACCCCCTCACCCCATGACTGTAAATAGCATTCAAGTGAAATAAGCCAGGCTGAACAGGAGATAACCTTGAATAAGTCACTTCTGTTCTATGGTAAGCATGGATGTAACTGTATGATCTCTACAGTTGATATCACATTTTAATGTTGATATATGTAAAAATGGGTCTGTATTACCAAGATACTACACAGATTTTCCAAGCCAAAGGAATTAAGTGGATAAAAGATGAATGTATTAGCTCTTTCTTATCTTCTCTGATAACCAGAGTGGCTCACTTCTGCCTTCTCTAGCTGCTTATTACAGAAAGAGTACATGGTCAAGGGACGTGCAGAGACTGTAGGAATCTTTAGAATGTAACTCAACAGAACCAAGTTAACCTATAGGTTATTAGAGACGAGTAGTACAGGACACTACCATTGCAAAAGACTATGATTCACCTTGAGAAAAGTGTTTCAAATGGGCACAGAATCAAAATGCTTGAAAGGGTGCTTGAAATCTATACTTGCTCATAGCTTTCTTCCCATCCACAATCAACCCAAATCTCCCTTTGAGTGCCGAGTCCAATGGCTAAGGTCTAGGGATAGAAGTCAGTGGAGTTACATAGAAAAGAGTAACATAATTGAATCCAGGTAGCTAAACATATCTAGGCTAACATGGATATCTATACATATACACCCTATGAATAAACAGACATATGGAAAGATATGTGAAAGAGTCAAAATTAACCACAAATTCCAAGCACTTTCTAGCCTGTCCTGTGTACGATCATGTACAAATGGGGAAATGAATGGCCATCTATAACTAAGAAAAAATTAACTACCAAGCTGTTTTGGAACACCATTTAGAAGCATACATAAAAAATTAGAGGTTGTGTTTGCAGTTCCACCCTGCAATTTCTCCCAATGGCGTCTCTCACAAATCAACAGTACATAAGACATGTACAAAAGGACACTAATGTGAGACTCTCATTCAGTGACAAGAAAGGGAGAGGGATGAGATGAGAGCGAATGCCAATCAATGGCGGATGCGTGAGCAGGTTAACAGCCTACCCTCCCCATGGAGAAAGAGCTACTTGCTCCTGAGGGCTCTCTATTAAGTTCCCTTTTGAGTGCAAAGAAAAAGAGACACACAGGAAATGTACTTTGCTAAATGCTCATAAAGTAAACAGTAACAACCTCTGCCCAATACTTGTGCACCTGTGGTTATATAGGCAAAGGGAAAAGTGCAGAAGTACATCTGAGGTCACCAGCAGGACTTACATGCCTGGGAGGGAGCAGACCGACCATAAAAGTGGAAAGTGGAAGCTAAGAAAGGATTTGGCAAGAAACCTCTCAGATAACCAAAATACAAAAACATGGTTGCGGGTTCACATATATAATTTATGCAGAATTATATATGTGCTCTGTGGATGAACAATTACAAAAGGATTAGAAAACTACTGGAGAAGCCAGATAAAACTCTGACAACATCAACATTAATAAAACTGTAAAACAGTCAGTGATTCCTTACCATTGGCAGGGACTCTTCCAGACATGTACCACCAACTCACTAAACTCAAATCAGCCCTGCAAAGCAAGTAGTGTCCTTATTCTCAAAGGAGATTATTTCTTCTCCATAACTTTAGAGCACAGAGTTTGAAATATTAAAATTAAAATCAATGACTTTATTTGCTTCTTGGGTGATTGCAGCTTGTTTTCTGTAGTGTCTGTATCTGGAAGATAATTTTCTAATATTATTTCTTATTCTTGTTTTATGTGTATGAGTGTATTGCCTGTACATGTGTCAGTGCACCCGTGTCATGCAATGCCCTCAGAAGTCAGAAGGTATAGGGACAGTTGTTAGCCGCCATGTACGTTCTGGATTTGAACCTGGAGTCCTCTGCAAGAGCAGCCAGTGCCCTTAACCACTGAGTTATCTCTCCAGCCCCTGGAAGACAAATTTAAAGAAGATACTATGATGGTTACTCTTTCTGTCTCTCACTCATTCTGGTTTTTTCATAAATAGAATATATTTTGACCATATCCACCTCCATTGCCCTTCCTTACCCAGTCACTCCTGCTGATCCCTTTTCTCTTCCCAACTAGTCGCCCTGTACTTTCAGATCTGTTTTTTGTTTTGTTTTGATGACACAGTAGGTTTCCCTGGGACTGCTATCAAACATGAGAGCCTTACCAGTGGTTTCCACAGAAGAAAATGTTTCTCCCTCCATTGCAATGGTTATTCTTAATTATCCACTGCTTAGATGGATAAACACCTAAGAGATGAATAAAGCACAGCTGTGGGATGTCAGTGCCACGATTTTTGGTGGCAATTCAACCCTGAGAGCTGTGAGAGCTCTAAGCTAATGAATGGATGAGTCCCTCGATGAATTCATAGTAGGATAGCACTACTGGGAAATGGTGCCTAGCTGGAAACAGAAAGTCACTTGGGCCAGTCCTTGGGGTATCTTGTCCCAAATCCATCTTGTCATCTCTCTTTCTATCTTTTTCTGTCTCTCTGTCTCTATTTCCCATTCCATTTTCTATCTGTCAAGAAGTGAGGAACAGTTTCCACCACATTCTTCTACCACATTCTGCCCAAGCTCATGAAGCCAAGCACTGAACCCTCTGAAGCCGTGAGTGAAAATAAACCCTCTGCTTTAATTGATTTATGTCAGGGATTTCTATCACAGTGATGCAGGAGAGATGCCATACACAAACATCTCTGTGCAACTGGCCGGTGATACATGTCATCTAAGCCAAGAGCAACTGTCTTCAAAGTAGCCATGCTGCCATTCATTTGAAAGCACTGACTGTCTCGTGTTCTTTGTGAGGCCTTGGGATATGTAGGGGGCCATGGCAGTCTCCGAATATTTGATAGACTGGAATGGACTGACCATTCACGTTACATTACTGCATTTACTACATATTCATGAACCCTCCTCAGAAAAGAGGAGTTTCTAGGGCCACAACAGTCCTACCTGACTCTGATGGACTATGAATGAAGAAGCCCCCAAACAGCCTTCCCTTATCAGCTGATGATCAACATAAAATGAAACACATGCTGCTTTGGTAGTGTTTGAGATAGGAGTTATGGGCTACTTTGTTCCTCTTCTGTCTTCGCAGCTAACTGAAGCATTCTCTAATCACCAACATTTACAAAGAGATGCCACACATAGAGCATCAACAACCAAGTGCTTTCCCCTCCAGCTCCATGACTCCCTGATCATTCTCTTCCAAAATCGACTGTGTGCATCTTCCTGAGAAGAGCAAGATGGTTGGAGTAGAGGTGGTGATTCATGTGAGGCTGTAGTAAGTCACTAATGGGTTTATTAAATAAACACCACCGAGAAAACCCAGAGCATTGCCCACTGCTCTGAATTTTTAACTGCATTACATCCCGAAGCCATAAATACACAGCTGAAGGGAGAGCTTGGGTGTCTCATGGCTCTGTCTGTCTAGGAGCCAAGACGTTCAACTGCACATATGTGTTTTTGCAGGCTCCTGGCTTTCCCATCTCTTCCTTATTCTGGCTGCCTCCTGCACCACGCTTGGCAAGCTTCTCTCTGGAGAGGCCTGGAAAAGTTTCCATCCAGTCAATCCCTTTGGTTAATCATTAGCAGCTCTGGTAAAAGTTGATGTTGAGAAACTTTTCAGTTGGAAAAAAACTAACTGAAAAAAAAAATCTTCTAAAAGTTCATTTGTTGGGAGGGTTTCAGGATTGTTGTCTTAGGTACACTGAGATAACTGTGGGCAGAGGTGAGACACAAAACAAAAAAATGACATGTAATCCCTCCTCTGTGACTAATTGGCTGAGTGAACTGGGTCAAAGGAGGGAAGGCCACTCATAAAAAAACAAGTTAGGAACTCTGTGCCCTCTCATTTCATGTTAAGAACACAGAACCTAGGTGTTTTCATTTCCCATTTTACAAAGTTAGATTGGAAACCCAAAGCCTCTCAACTTTGCATTAAACCATACATCAACTTAATATGCCCAGATATTTAAGCATCTTTGCCTAAGTAAACACAAAGAAGATGAAACTTGTTACTCTCGGAAAAGTTTTTCTAATTCTGTTAGCCCGTGAATCATTTGACCCAGTAAAATCAAACAATTCCTCTGTTGCCATTTCCACATAGCTTTTCTCTTCTTGGCTTGTATTTGACAGTAAACTTTGGGGACATATAAACAAAATTGTATTCTGCACATAAAGATGACAGAACGGTTGCTCACTCATTAGTTATCAGTGTAGCATGGCTCCTATTCCCCAGCGGCCCTTGCCTCATCCTTGTTTATACTGCTGTTTAATCAGTTTAGAAGACATTAAAAAGCAGAACTGGATTGGCCGTTTCACATTGGTGGGGAACTTTGTGCCTCAGTTGTGTTGCAACTCCCAAGTTTACTCAATTCCACCTGGCAGTTCAGCTCTTTGAGATAAAGGAGGTTTTCTCTAGGGTAAACCAGTGACAGTTTATCTTCTTGCTTTGTTGCTGGCATCCAGTTAGTAAGGCATTTAAGACAGAGCTATCTGGCTGGGAGGTAAGGTTTTAAAAATAAAAATAGCTAGTTAAACACAAAAGAAGCTATTGCTACACAAGAAGAAGAAAAGCCAACAGCAGGGAGTCTGCTTTAGGACAGATGCAAGCACTACTTTTGAGAAATCACTTGTGTGTGTGTGTGTGTGTGTGTGTGTGTGTGTGTGTGTACACATGAGCTTTAAAACTGTATAAATAACCAACAAAGACTGCTCCTCTTTTAACACTCATAAGCACGGTGAGCTGTGAATCAATTTCTTATGACTGAAATGGAATGTTTCCTTTTCTTAATCTTTTGAAAGTCCCATATGTACTCCGTCATTCACTTTTAGAAAAATTACACTGAAAATATCTAAATAATAGTAGTAGCAATCATACAAGGAAGCAGTGAGATGCAAGACATGTGGAAAAGAACAGGAAATGAGTAGTCCATCACTAAGCAACAAACAACTTTACATTGTCACCTCTACACCTACCCAACCTGAAACTTCACTCAAGCCTGAGTAAAAATAAAAAAACAATGGCCTTTTTCTAGCTCCAGCAATGCTACTGTTATTTCTGTCTAAAATATGTTGATGGCCTTAACCTTAGTACTTGTGAAGTTAGTTTCATTTCAATTTACAGCCTGTGCAAGTGATTAGATTAGGATGGAGGTCATGATCCAATACAGCCATTCCTTATAAATGGGGGAAATTTGGACAAAAGGAAAACACACACACACACACATACATGCACACATGCACGCACACACACAGAAAAAGAATGTCATGGGATTATGAAGGCAGAAATTGAGATTATGAATCTGAGAGTGAAAGAAAGTCAGTAATTTGGAGCTGGAGAGATGATGGCTCAGTGGTTCAGAGTGTGTAGTGCTGCTCTGGGGGACCTAGGTTCAATTCCCAGCATCCATGTCAGGTAGCACTCAGTACACCTCTGGGTGCCTGCATTCGCATGCACATATCCAGATACTTTCATATAACTATTTTTTTTAATTAAAAAAATAAAAAGATAAAGGAAAGAATATCAAAGATTGACAGCAAATAACTGGCAGTCAGTATAGAATTCTGGGACAGATTCTCCTTCATAGGCTTCAGGATGAAACACCCTGTCAATAACTTGACCTTGGATTGTTTGTTTCCAAACCACGGCAAGCTGTCTCAGCTGACCAATTTGTGACACTTTGTTACAGGAACCCTAGGAGACTAACACACTTCAGTTTCCTCGAGGTTAGCTCCTGGATACATACATCCTTCCTCATGCCTCTGTATCTGCACGTCTCTAAAGCCAAGAGGAGAAATAGTCAAGGAGGACTAAGATTTCTCTCTGCTGTCTTCTCCTTCATCTCCAACTTTTCTACAGAAATGTTCATAAGAAGCTTTCAATGTTTAAGAAAAAAAGTGGCTAATTCTACCTGCGGGCCAGAGAGAAAGTGAAAGAGTGGTGACTGAAATGATGTAGGAACTTTTTTAATCAAAGGGGTTTTGTAGGATAATTCAGGCCAAGCCAGGCAGGCTCGCGGCCTCCTGGCCCAAAACAGCTAGAACCGGCAGTGAGCATGCATGAGCAGTGAACACTTCCTGGGACCTAACTTGGGGCAGCTGTCGGGCCCTAACAGCGATCCAGGACCAATGGGAGTGAAGTGTGTCAGATCGTCAGAAGCAGTCAGGACCTACCAGAATGAAGCACGTCAGATGACCAGAAAAAGACCTCCCCTAAGCCTGGCAAAAGTATAAAGCCTGTTCCCTTCTAAAATTAAACGAGATTGTGGTTCCACTTTCTCCGGGGGTCTGTGTCGATGATTCCGTGCCTCCTTGACCCTACCCCAGGGACCCGCCAGTGCCCGCCAACATCTGGCGCCCATGGCCCCCAACATCTAGCGACAGTGGCTGCCTACAGGCTTGAGTGGAAGATTCCGCCTAGACACTATACAGTAGTTGAAGAAGATAGCAGAAAATCCTCTAAAAGATAACTTCCATTCAAATCTGGCATCAACTCTTCTAATTGCATCCAAAGGCTCTTCTGGCAGTGCATGCTTTCAGAATGCAGAAGTTTCTGTGTTTGTTTCGTTTTTATTGTTCTATGTTCTTTATTCCTGATCATTGCAAGCATGTATAGGATGTAATTTGGACAGTTTCACCTCCTGTTATTCTCTCATCCTTCAATTCCCACTAAGCCCCTTTCTTCATCCCAACAAATCTTCCTCCCGCTTTTATATCTTTTGTTTTGTTTTGGTTGGATTTCCTCTGTGTGTGTGTGTGTGTGTGTGTGTGTGTGTGTGTGTGTGTGTCTGTGTGTGTGTGTGTGTGTGTGTGTCCGTGACTCACTGAATCTAATTAAGATTGCTTACATGAGTACAGATAGGAGGCCATTTACTGGAGTTTTGGCAACTTATGAATGGCTACACCACCCAAGAAAATGACTCCCCTTCCCTCAGCAACAAATAACTGCCAATAGTTCCTCAAGGAGGGATGGGACCTCATGAGTTCCTCCTTGGTTCATGATGGAATGTTCACAAGCCCAGTCTTGTGCAGGTGTTGTGCAGGTCACTCCAGTGCTGCAGTTTATAAACAGTTGCTTTAGACCATCTAGACAGATCTGATGGCCTCGTTTCGTTATGGTGTTTCCCGTTAGAGAAGAGCTGATGGTTTAGGTACTTGAAAGTATCTGAAATTAGGTTGGAGTTAGCAATTTCCTAAAGGACCAGCTAAGGAGACAAACAGAAGACCTGTATTTTGTGGTTTTACCTGAGACTACATGAACAAATGTCTATCCAGCGCAGATAGGGCACCAGCTGCAAACCAGGAAAGCTACTGCACCAAGTCCAGCTTGGTGAACTGGTGAGTTGATGAGGGTTACGTACAGGAACATGGGTCAGTCTCAGGCAGCTGCATTACTGTAAAGCCCACCCCAACATGGATGATAATTCACAAAAGCTACAGCTCTGGAGAGTCCTGCCCAACCTTCCGGCAGCTCCACTGAAAAGTTTCCTCTTCCTCAGCCACTCGACTCTTCACATAAACTTGGGGAAGGACCTCATGAATCTTGAAACTTTTCTAAGTCTTGAAATCTTAATGAACTTCTTGAGCCTTGTAAGTTTCTTTGTCTTTCTAAGCCTCCTTCTTCCAGAAGGGACTGTTTCAATTCTAAGAAAACAACTACACAACAATGTATTTTATCATTAATTTAGGAAGAAGGATGGGGTCAAGAACCTGAGGTGAACAGATGGCAATGCATGCTGGGAGTTGCTGCCAAGGACTCCTGTCGCTGTAAATTGGAGATGAATGGAATTTTTTGGTGTCCAGGTCACAGGAAGAACAGGAAGTTGAGTCTATGTTTGGCAGCTTTCAATATAAGATGCATTAAAGAAGAATTAATTTAATTATAAACAAATGATTATTTTTTCCTATCTCTACTCAGTTTCCTTGGAGACTTTTCCTACATCATGACTCTTGGCAAGTAAGAAGTTCAAATATGTTCATGGGACTGTAGTGGATGACCATATCAATAAGCTCTGAAAACATGGCAGGAATTTAAGACACAGAAATCCAAACACAGAGATTTCTTTCTCTAGCTATGAAAAAAAATCACATTGAAACTGTTATACTGGCAGAGTGTCAATAAAACTTAGGACCTTGCTTTGTCAATAAGAGAACTAAAGGCACTTCACAGTTCCAGGAAGAGCCCCTGGAAGTGGTCACCCTTTATAAGGAAGGATTCCTGTGTCATGTTATATATGCTATTGGAGGGAAGTACTTGCACGTAGCTCATTGCTCTAAGCAGACTCTGACAAGGACACTTCAGTGATAGCCTCTGCTTATGAATGAAGCCAGTTTCGAATAACCTTTCCAATCCAGTCCTTACTCCTTTATGGGCTTGTCTTTAAGCTGCCTAATAGGCCTTCTAGAAGATACCAAAGATGATTCAACAATGCCTCAGGAAGCCACTGCAACAGATAAGCACAATGTGCATCTCAGAGCATCAAGATGTTTTGAGGCTTTAAAGCCTGATCCTTAAATCCAAGTTCTGTTTTCAATGCAAAGACAAATGTGCCTATTGCTTTGCTCTGAGGTTATCAGGTTTCTCTTCCAAAGGAGCAAATCCCCACAGTACCTATCCACTCCTATCTTCGTCCCCATATCCCATGGAACATCTAATCAATACAGGGAATTCATGGGTCAAGGGATACTAAGTCAGGTGATCTCTCCCAACTTATCTGATATTTGGCAATTACAGTCCCATAAAACAAACCACTGTAGAAGAAAAAAATATTAACTACTTATTGATTGATCATTATATGCCAGACACTGTTAACAGTCAAATGTATCACTTTACAGTCTCCTAAAAACAATGTCATGATGTTATGTGTACTATTGCTTCCATTACAAAGAAGAAAATGCAGACGCAGAATGATCAATAGCTTACCCAAGGTCTCCCACACACATCTACCACTCATCTAGAAGTTGGAGAGAAGAGAAGGGATTTGAACTCCAATAATTGATCCAAAAGATTACTGATCTCCAGAAGTTTCAAGCCGACTATGTGCTAACGTTGAAGGCTATGAAAATTAAGTTCGTGATGTGGGTGAAGTTCCTGAGGTTCGATTCACCCTTTAGTGCTAAGCCATGTTGTCCTTTGTTTAGAAGGCTGTTCTGTATATTGTCCTCTGCTCTGTGGCATCTCTGACATCTATTCACCCCAATTGGTGACTCTCAAACTTGTCTCTAGGTAATGCCAAGCTCTCTCTGTGGTGGAACAGAAAAGGAACAAAATCACCCTCATAAAGATTCACTGACTCTGTACTCAGAGTCATTGTTGCATAGAGTAGCATTTTTTCCTAAGCTTACTGTAATCATTCACAGAAATTTCTCAAATGCTTTTGTTTAGCATTTCCATGGAGACTGAACACAACTGCTCTTTAAGATAAAATTATTCTATCAGTGCATAGAGACTGAAAGGAGAGCTAAAATAAAATAAAAGTAAACAAAAGGTGAGCTGTCCTTCCAATGCTTTCCCCTTGTTCTTAGTCCATGGCATCCTGAGGACTTTATATTTCCTAAATGTGAAACACCAGCTTGCTAGGGGACTCTGGCCTTCTGGTGAGGTCTGAATCCTGCCCCAGTTCCTAGAGCTTTTGAGGATGAAGAACAGATAAAAGCCTCCCTTGCCCGTTGTTTCTTTTGAACATTCTGTTCCCTGTGTGGAATGCTCCACCTTCACCTTCCCTTTATCTCTTTCAGCTACAACCCCCTAATTTGACTTCCTTGGTCATACGTCCAGAAGTCATCATGTTTGCTCATTGGCTTGTCTGATGAGTGTCTTCACCACTAGGAAGTATACTTTATGGAACAGTGACTCAAAACTCTAACCCAAATTCCTAGAAAAAAGTAAATGATACACAATCAACATTCAAGAAATGTATTGAATTAATTCACAAACCCTGGAAGCTACCAGATTCCAAACTTTCCATATCTTCCTTGAACCACAGACAACTCTTATTCATGAGTCAAAGGGAAGAATCTCAGTATTTAAATTGGCAGATGTCACATTATTGCTTGTCTAGATAGAGTGGTTTAGAAATCTCAGTAACTCCAGGAAGAGCTTTTACACAGACTCTTTCATCTCTGCCAGGAGGGTCCTGTGTAGGAGCCCCAGGCTCCATATGATTCAGCAATTTCTTGTTCCTACTGTGTACTCCACCCTTGTTATTCATTCCTGTGAGGAGTCTTGGCACTTGGTCCAGCTGGCTTTCTTGAATACTTCATTGCTTTGTCCTCCTTTCTTTCTTATTCTTAATCTCTCCTGGGGTAGAAAAGATATTATGAAGTATAAGAAGAACCACAAATGTCATAAAAAAATTGTGAAAAGAAAAATTGTCTTCAGTGAAACTATGTTATGACCATAGGTTGAGTCATCAGTGGAAACATACTGAAACAATCATACCAAAGCTCAACAACTATGAAACCTCAAATCCTCTTCAATATTTTATTCAGAATATCATATATGGTATTCAGGAATTATGTGTCATCTATTCAAATATCAAGGAGATATCTAGCTCATCAAAAGAGTCATACCTCATTGCTTCTTCTTCGGAATTGATATTGGTCAAACAAACCTAAGCCACTTTTTTTTTTGTTTTGTTTTTCTGTTTTAAAACCTTGATTTTGGGTATGTGGAAGCACTTTTAGGAACTTAACATCCATGAGTCTGAGACAGGAACATTGAAGTACAAAACCAGCCTGAGTTACATTGTAAGCCCCCACCTAGAAACAAGAAAAAAAGAAGGAAGGAAGGAAAGAAGGAAGGAAGGAAGGAAGGGAGGGAGGGAGGGAGGGAGGGAGGGAGGGAGGGAGGGAGGGAGGAAGGGAGGAAGGAAGCCTTGAGTTGATATCTTCTCTAGGAAATTTCAAATAAAGCTTGGTTTTTGTCTAAGAGTTTAAGTTAGCAAAGAAGCAACGTCAAGGAACAAGTCATTCTGATTTCATCTTCTTGGTCTATTTTAAGTTTGCCCATTACCTTACACATGGGCCAATCATACGACACATGCAAAAGCTGTGCACTAATTGGAAGTGTTCTTTACAGCTTTGATTTCTAACACAGTCTTCCTCTCAGGCATAATGGTTAAAACAACACCTAAATGGACTTTACCTGATAGATTTCAGATGTAAAATGTCTTCCAATGCCTGCATATTGAAGGTTTATCACCAATTCATGGTGCTATTGAAAGGTGACTATCAGTAAATTAACCCAGTGATAAGTTCCTTGCTGGATGTGCTAACAGGAAATAGGGGCTGTTAAGGGGAAATTAGTTATTGAGGGTTTGTTTTGCATGGTATATCGTGTCCCTTTCTGCTTCCCAGAAGCCATAATGTAAGCAGCTTTGCTCTGCTGTGTGCATCCCATCATGATGTTCTAGCCAGCCTCAGGTCTACAGGGATGAGTACAATCCAAAATAAATCCTTTCTTTCCTCTTGAGTATTTTTGTCATGGGGATGAAAAATAATCAATACACCTGTTTAACCAATGATGGGAACATCTCAAGAAGCCACACAATAACTGTATTCATTACTTTTATCATTGTTGTGATGACAAGAAGCCACTTAAGCATCGAAGGGTTTGCTATGATTTGAGGGTTCAGTCCCTCACAACTAGGAGGGCAGCAGCACTTTGCAGCTGTGGCAGCAGGAACAGGAGACTGCTTGTTCAATCTAGGTGAATCAGGAAGCAGAAAGGAGAATTCTGGTACTCAACTTCTTCCTTTTTAATTCAGCCTGAGACTCTAGCTCGTGGGATGGAACCAGCCATATTCACTGTGACTCTTCCCTCCTCGGTTGGAAACCCCTTCCAAGGTGATTCTCAATCTAATTAAATTGACAATGAAGATAACCATGTGACTATAACCAAGCTCCTTTCATTACCCAGACAATAAAACTTCAAACCTCTGATGCCTCCAGAGAGGAGCATATATGAATAGTTAGTTGAATTTCTCCTGATTCCAACTAATACAAGTTGGAACAGTTTTGCAGTTATGAGCTCAGAGATCTTCTGGGTTCTAGTGCTTTCTGCTCCAATACTTACACTTTAAATATAAAAAGAGGGGCAAAGCACCAGTTATCAACCTGTATTTGCAAAGTAGAGTATCTAAGAAAGCAATACAAGTTTATAGACTAAGACAAGCCAGAAGGCAGCTCCATTATATTAAACATTTTTGATCCTATACCCTTTGACTGAATCATATTTAGGCAACCAAACACCAAGTCTTACTAATTAAGCAAAGATTTAAAACTATGTTATGGATTTTGGGTATAACAAATGCCACAGTACAGGAATGCACCATAGAAATGAACTCAAAACCTGACTAAGAAAATCAGTGAAGAAATAATTTGTTCAAACAAATTGAAAGTAGGGGATGTAGCTCAGTAGAGTATGCATAAAGCTCCAGGTTTGATTTCTAGGATGCCATAAACCAGATATGGTGGTATGCACCTGTAATCCCAACTCTGGGGAAGTGGAGACAGGTGGATCAGGAGTTCAAGATCATCCTCAACTACCTAATAGTCTAAGGCCAAACTGGGATATATGAGACCTGTCTCAAAAAAAAAAAAAAGAAAGAAAAGAAAAAGAAGTGAAAGAAGGAAGATGGACGCAAGGAAAGAAAGAAAGAAGGAAGGAGAGGAAAAATAGATTATAAAATATTCAGAAGAATTTGCATAGGACACTTATCTAAAAACAGCAAGGAAAATTATTTTCCAAAACTATTGCAACAAGGGAGAGAAAATTCAGCTTTGAATACAAGTTAATCTGACAAGATTATTTGCAGGAACTGGCTTCATAGGCTAAGACTAAGTCCTAGTTAAGATGAGGATCAACAGAGCCTAGCTAAAATTTGGTCAGGGGGTGTCCTTGTCAATGCATAGATGCTACTTAGAAGTTAAATGTAAGATTCTCAAACTCATGCATTGTTGGAGAAAATTCTGTGTGGTTCATAGGTTAATGAAGAGTATCTGAGCATAGGGCTCAGGAGTTCCCAGAGCATCTAAAGCAAAGCATGCCACTAGAAGGGCTCCAGAACATTCTAGGAGAGCTTGGAGGGAAAGCATCTCTGACTCACATTGACACAGGAGTCATAAATTCAGGAACTGTCAGGGACCTTCCTTGTTCCACTCAACATTCACCCAGTAGGCATTTATTTTATAATTATCTAAGTGAAGATAAAAAGATCCCTTTCAAAAGTTCATTGAGAATTTTAAAATATAATACAAACAAGGGGCCTAACGTACAGAAAGTATTTGGCAACTGCCTCTTCTCTATCAATGTTGCTCACAATTATGTATTATTATCCTTTATTAGCCTTTCATTACATGGTACCTTGTAAACACTTCTTGAGTAGTCATTTAACCAACCTTAGGTTCATACCAGGGCTTCTCTGAAGATCATTATTTCTTAGGGATAGGACTGTGCATTTTATTTCTCTGAGATTCTCATAATATCTTGCATAGGACAATTCCCTGAGTAGACACTCAATATGAATTGAATGAATAATATATAAGAGAAAGAGAAAGAGAGGGAAAGAGGTTTGGTTAAGTCAAGAGTTGTAAGAAGACCTAGGAATGGTTTGTGGAAATCAATGTAAATGACTCATGCAAATGGCCTGACTGAAATATATTTAAGGCTCCCTTAGGAGGGAAAAGTTCTATTTCCATCCTTAACATATATAGTTATCTGTTCAAAATGCCTTCTTGAGGAAAGAGGTGAGCTCTCAAGATCCTTTTGTGATCTATTTTCTATCAGATAATTAGATGATAGATAGATGGATGATAGATAGATAGATAGGTAGATGATAGATAGATAGATAGATGAATACATATACAAATTTATAATCAAATCAGCAATAAATTTAGATGGAGAACAGATAGTAGCAATGCCTGAATGAGAGGAATATTTTCCCCTGTGGTTCAAATGGAATATTCCAGGAGATAACATAGTCACAATTCAAAATATTACTAAAGAAAAAATAACAACTGCATTTTTATAACTTTCTATTTTAATCTTAAACAAGAAGACCCTAAATTGCACAAGAAATGTCTTCTGGTGGTTACAGAAAGCATTACTGAATAAAATCGTGTCATATATCCAACTACTGAGAATTGCAGAAGATGAGTTTAGACAATGTAAGGGGAAGTGGCAAATGGGGAAAGACAGCTGTTTCACAAAATGAGCCTGCTGATCTGGAAGCAATAAATTTAAAATTTTATAAACTCACCTATAAAAGCACAGATAAAGAATCCATGAACCCACCTATCTCTGTCTTTTAAAACATTTAAATATAGCAAAATTTCTTACTCCAAGATTCAAAGATCATTAGAGAACCCACTAGCATCTTCCTTTTTATTTATTAATTTTTAGTCAGTGGAAAATAATGAATCTCTTACGACATTTTTGTATTCGGATGACACTATATCTTCTTTCCTTGTCTCAGCTTCCTAACCTGTTGCTACTATAAATACTTTGACAAAAGCAACTTATGTGGCTGACAATTCCAGGTTACAGTTCATCACTGTGGGGGAAGTCAAGGCAGCAGGAATTTAAAACAGCTAATCACAATACATGCAGAGGTCAATGAGTTAAGGTATGCATGCCTAATGTTGTCTCCATTCTTAAAGAGTTCAGGTCCTCTGCTTGGTCAATGATGCCACCCACAGTAGATGGGTCTTCCCATCTCAATTAATGTAATCAAGATAATCCCCTATAGATGCATGCCCAGGCCAACCTGATCTAGACAATCCTTGATTGAGACTTTCTTCCTAGGTCATTCTAGATTATGTCAAGTTGACAAAACTAGCCATTACAACCTCCCAAACAGCCTTCCCCATCTCTCCTCTACCAGCACCATCTGAAAAAACAAGAATTATTTTCAAATTTTGCCTATTAATGGTAATGATATATTTATTTTATCATTTGATATTTTTAACAACAGAAATGTATTCATATTCTATTGCTACTGCAACAAATCCATACATTTTGGGCTATCATCTTACCGTGTTGTCAGTGTAAACGTTTCGATCTTATAGGTTTTAAAGTTAAAGATAGACAGAGGTCTCACTAGGTTAAAAATCAAATCAAGGTGTTAGTGTGGTGATCTGAATGAGAAGTGTATCCTACAAGCCCATGTGTTTGAATATTTGGCCCCTAGTTGATGGCGCTGTTTGCAGATGTTTGGGGGGTTGGCATTGCTGGAGAATGCACATCACCCCGGCCGCTTCAGGAGTGGCCTAGCCCCACTTCCAGTTGTTCTCTCTCTACTTCTAGTGCTTGAAGATGTGAGCTCTTAGCTTCCTGCTCCAGCCACCTCTCGCCATCCTTCCCCAACCATTATGGAGGAACCGTAAACACAAATGAATGTTTTTTTCTCTAAGTTGCCTTGGTCATGGTGTTTCACAACAGCAATAGAAAAGTAACTGACACAGTCAGGCTTGCCTCTTTCTGGATGACCTTCTTGAAATTTTATTTTTCTCTTTCTTCTCTCTTTCTTTCCTTTCTTTTTTCCTTTCTTTCTTCTGTTTTTTCTTGTTTGCTTGCTTGCCTTTCAGTTTCTGGAAGCTACAAACTTTCCCTGGTTTGTGGTCTCTTTCTCTCTTCAAAGTGGTGTAGCATCCCTGGCTCTGCATTTGTCTTCACATCTCTGTCTCTGCAGTGGCCTATAAATGTTTTATGAGTATAAGGATTCAGATTGTTAGGTTGAGCTCACCTGAAATCAGGGTGAATTGTACTGCCACCCTGTTTCAAGGTCCTGAAATTTAATCTCATCTTCTTCAAAGTCTCTTTTACCATGTAAGGTTAAACAATCTCACATTTGCATGTTATAGTGATGAAGATGTGAAGGGGTTAGTATTCTGACATAAAAATTATTTGCATGTATAATAAACAATTAATTATAATTTATAAGTATATGGAATAAGATTTTTAACTGTATTAAACAGCATTTTTTTTTCAAATTGGAGTGGAATATCTACAGTGTTTTTCAATCTCAGCAGTCAGGCAGAGGCAGGCAGATCTCTGTGAGTTCAAGACCAGCCTGGTCTACACAGCCAGTCCTAGATCAGCAAGGATAACATAACATACTGAGATCCTGTCTCAAAAAGAAAACACAAATCAAAACAAAACAATAAAACAAGAAACATGAGAATTTATGTGTGTGTGTGTATGTGTGTGGTAAATATGTGTGCCTACATGTGTCCACATGCATGTCAAAGTCAGAGTTCAATATTGCATGTCTTCCTCTATTACTTTTTACCTTACTTTTTGAGGCAGGGTCTCTGGAACTCACCAATTTACTTGACAGGTTGGCCAGAGAGTTCTAGGGTTCCTTCTGTCTCTCTCCCACAGCACTAGCATTATAGGCACATGCCCCTGCACCTGCCTTTTATGTGAGTGCTAAGAATCAAATTCTTCTTCTCATGCATGCACAACTACTTTACCACCTAAGTCATCTCTCCAGACCCTTACATTTTGAGGGTTTTATTTTCTTTAAGTTGAAGACCTCTGGACTACCAGTCAACTATGCCACCAAAGATCCCATCCATTGGCAAGGTCATCTTGCAAATATGCACTTTGATTTCAAGAAGGTTCATGTCAAGGAGTCAAGATAGGATTATACAAAACATGTTCACTTGCTGTAACCTAGTTTATTGATCATGCTCTGTTCCAGCACCACCACTATCTGACAGAAAGAAAAGTCTAATGGACACTTGGTCACAGAATCCCGTGGGAACACTCTAAGCTCATACTGCCTGCTTTTTTCCCTCCACTTTATTAGACAGATACACAGAGCATCTTCTATGGTTTAAATGTGTCCTGTCACATTTTATGTGCTGAAACTGGAATCCCAAATTAATAATACTAGGAAGTAGGTCCTTTTGGAAGCAATTAGTGTTGGAAGATACCTTAAGAGTAAGGCTCAGATAATGGCATTAGTGACTTTAGAAGAATCTGATATTTTGGTTTTGATTTTAATTGTCTCTCAAAGCCCCTGTTGTAAGGCTTTGTTGCCCAGCTGATATCATTATTGAGATATGTGGAACTTTGAGAAGTGCATCCCAGTTTAAGGAATTACCACAGTAGAGGTATGCTCTTGAAGATCCTTTCTCTTCTTTTGTTTTCTGGCTGCTCTAAAGTGAGCAACTTTGTTCTTCCTTGCTATATACTCAAAGTCAATTGACCATTAACTGAAATCTCTGAAATTGTGAGCCCAAATAAATGATTCCTCTTTGTAAGTTTATCATCCCAAGTATTTGTCACAGTAACAGAAAGCTGATCAACACACTTGAGATAGTATGTTCCTCTGCTTTATCATGTTAAGATTAAGCCAGAGAACCTTACTAGTTTTGGCACCTGCTTTTGTTCATATGCAGTGGTACAATGTCACATTAAAAAGGTGCCTGAATAAAGACAACCCACTGTCAGCATCCATTAAAACCAAGAGTTGGACCCAAACTGTTCTGAGACCTTATTTCTTCAGATCTCTCTCAGAACTATGCCCTTGAACAAAGGCCTTGCTCTCTTTCTATTGAAACTATACATCCATCATGAAATGGGGAAGGAAAAGAGGACCTTATCTTATCCCAGGGTTTCCCCTTTCTGAACCCTACACATCCCCCCTGAACTTACACAGCACACACAACCACAAATAGATGTTGTCAATTTTTATCCCACCTGCTGTTTGCCACATGAATGGGATAATTCTCTTTACAGTGCTTACTATTTTCACCACACATACACACACATATAAAGTTGCTCACTTTAGAGCAGCCAGAAAGCAAAAGAAGAGAGGGGATCTTCAAGAGCATACCTCTAATGTAGTAATTCCTTAAACTGGGATGCACTTCTCAAAGTTCCACATATCTCAATAATGATATCAGCTGGGCAACAAAGCCTTACAACAGGGGGTTTGAGAGACAGTTAAATAGTGTTAAATGATTTCAAAACTTAAGATTAACTTTTTACAAGGTTAGGTAAAAGTGATTTGTTCAGAACTCTTTCCCATAATTAAAGCCATCCGAACTACCCAGTAAATAAATTTGTACACTTTAGAAGTTTATATGTTCAGATTATATGTTACTGCAACATAAAATGAACTAAGACAACATCTATGATATCAATATTAGAAAGAGAAGCCATAAGACATATTTTCAGTAGAGAGTGTCATAAAACAAAACGCAGTAGACTATTGTTAGAGATAAGCAGGAAACATCATCAAAAATGTTTTCTTACCAGGGGTCCACTGATGAACTCCTGGGGACCCTAGAAGACTTAATCTTCTGAGTACTTATGAATTTCTATTAAGAGACAAAGCCTGAAACTCATAAGATTCTCAAGAGTATGCGATTCCAGATAGAAAATTACTATTCCTGAATGAATGAGTAAAATGGAAAATTTAAATGAACAGTTAGGAAGAAGTCAGAGGGTGTTCATTATGAATGAATATGAGAAGACAGCTCAGAGAACTTTTTAAATCGTGAGCATCCTTTTATCTTCCTCCTACCACACTGCACACAGCCTGGCCTTGCCCACCTCGTCTGTACAGCAACATGGGATGTGATCTTTGCTTTCAATGGCTTCAAATGTATAGTTACTGCGTGTATAAAGCACTAGCTCAGATGTTCAAATCACATATGCACACTCCATGCAGACAAATACGTATGGACACATTGTCTTTTTTGAAGGTGGTTGTTGCTGCACATGTGCAAGTATGTACACACACACACACACACACACACACACACACAAACTCAATGTGAGTCTCAGCTCCTCAAATCGCTTTTTCCTGTAAAACTAATTGAAAATAAAAGGACAAAAGACAATAACGCTCTGAAATATACTGTTTACAACAATTTTTAAACAAATGTTTTTCCAATAAACATTAAACTCTTCTTTTGTTTGTGCAGTTCTGGAGATGGAAACCGGGACCTCGAGCTTGCTAGTCAGTACTTTACCACAGAGCTTCCATCCTGTCCCCGTATAGCATATTTTTAATGATGCCCTCACAAGCACACTTCCCAACAAGAAGAAAGTGCATTCCCAGCAAAATTCATTGGGGATTTACTCCAGAAATAGACAGAGTCTGGGTCCACACTTTGGAAAATATTTACACTTGCACCTGTGTTTAAAGGTGCTGAATGCCAGCTTTTATAACTGAGTTGACGTACTCTGATCTCTCAATTGTGTCTTTTTTTAACATCACTTTTACTCATATAAAAGTTTTGGGCTTCCAAATTGCTGATATTCCATTCTAAATACAGCTCATTCACATTTTGTTAAAACACCCCATGTTATTTCTGGGATTCCAAATGCCCAACAGAAGGGGTATTGAGTTTGCCTGGGAAGCAGGAACAATGTCTGATTGTAAAAATTGATGGCATTCTCCACCCCTCCACCACCCCACCTTAGAGTGTTTTAGACATCTAAGGAAGTTAAACCCCCAGGGAAAATATAAACAAGCGGCTTGAAATACACTCACAATTACATATCTTATTTGTAAAAAATACAACCACCATCTTGCCAGGCAATGCAGAAAACAAACATTTATCCCGTGTAACTCACACAAACATTCTTTCTTTTTTTCCCACCATGCTTAAATGGCTTGGTAAATTCAGTGTTTGGCTGAACATGCCAAGATTCCATGTGAAAAATGATGCGAGTGTAACCTGTGTTTATCAGTAAGTGGGGTAGTAAAGATTAGCTGAATTAATAAGCAGAAGTGTCACAGAAAATGGCAGCAGTAAACACTAAGAACAGCTTAGCAAAAGCAATGCACTTAATTTTTTTCTCCATGATGGTTGGAAACCATATCTGATGGATTCCCTAGACAGCAAGGGAATCACATACACGAAGGCATGCACATACATATGCACACACATACCTACATGCATGCACACAGACATAAACATACATACGTACACACAGACATAAACATACATACGTACACACATTAACATTCACAGCTGCACACACATACACATAGAACACTGATAGACTTTTTTCTTGTCACTATTCCCTAAACAATACATTATAACAACTACTTACGTGGAGCTTACATTATATTAAGTATTGTAAGTAAATCTAAGTGTGACTTAATTCAAGCAGACGGTGTGCCTGGCTTGTATGTAAATATTATGCCATTTTAAAAGTTTGACTTATTTTTATTTTATTTTATGAGTGTTTTGCCTGCATGTGTATAAGTGAACCAGTGCATGTAATGCTCACAGAGATCAGGAGACAGTGTTGGACCACCCGGTACTGGAATTATAGACAGTTGTTAGCCAAAATGTGGATGATGGGAACCAAACTCAGGTTTTTCACAAGAACAATCAGTGCTCTTAACCACTGAGTCATCTCTCCAGCCCCAATTATGTCATTTTATGTAAGACACTTGAGTACCTTCCAATTTTGTATCATTGGGAAATCCTGGAAATAGAGTTTTATTTGTGTGTGTGTGTGTGTGTGTGTATGTGTGTGTGTGTACCTTAATGTGTTTGCACAAGTCCATAAACATACACAAACACCTCATATTGGGTCTCACACCTTAAGAGCCTAATAACTGAAACAAAACTGATGCATAGGATGGGTCAGAGGGAAGCACTGATTTAAGATCAAACAGATCTGTAACTTGCATTTGAATTTTGTATTTGTAACTTATCAGTTCTTGGATTTGAGACAAAAGATGTTACCTCCATGAGCCTCTGTTCCTTCCCTAAGGAATAATGGGAGAAACAATGTCCCCTTCTAAGGAAATGGAGAAGACTGGCTTGTACTGGGCACATGGCAAGCACTGAATAAATGAGAGTTGTTAGCATTAATAACGTAATTGACTAATTGGCTCATCATACAGTGAGATGCTCTCTGTTCTCTGCACTATGATACCATGGGACACTGGACATGCTCTTACATACTTACATACTGCCATAGATGTAAATTTCAACTTACATTTTCTTCTATTACTTAATTTACATTCTGAATCCTATTGTATATAGGTAACTACCAAAATTCAGGCTAATCATGATCTTGTCTCTGTCTTTTTTTGCTGGGTTTGTCATGATTTAGAGTGTTAATAAAAGAAAAGTATAAGATCACAGGCTGCTTGAAGGAGAAAAATCCATGATATGCTATAAGCACTATTGCAGTGGGATGAGTCTTCAGAAGGCAAGGATCATTTCTTATTTAAAGTTCCTTTTTGCTCCATTTCAGAATTGTGAGGGTCTTTGCGAGAGGATGTTGTAGCAAAATACACAGCAAAAGTTTCTGAGTTTCAAAAGTCATGCTCTAAGGGAACTCAGAGACAAGAGCATGGGGTTAATGAACAGTTCCCATAAACACCCTCCCACTGTCCCTCATCTCACAGTCCACTAAATATCATTTCCTCAGAGTGTGAGGAGCATGAAGAGTCACATCAGATAAGAATTTAGGAATAGCACTTCTTTAAGGTTTTGTGTGCAAGGAGGGAGTAGGAGAAATGTCAAGATCCTGATGAAACGAAGGGCTCTAGAGACAGAGGACCCTCAGCCTTCACGGAGTCCTGGAGGGAAGGAGATGTCAGCATGCTCTATCATAGGGACTGGGCTTCAGGAAGCATTCCCAACTTAACAGAATGGTCTCACGCCCCTAAGGGTAGGCTAGAAAGAGATGATGCTCAGAATCTTGAGCTTCTCCATCTCCCAAACTGTCTGGGAGTATGAAGTGCTATGCCATCAAGAAGAGCACAATGCTGGGTGTTTGACTGAATCTGAGACCTTCAAAGATGCTAGTGAAAGTGAAGACCCCCATCTGGACCAATAACCAAAGAAACAGAGACGGCAGTGAGAGTCAAGTGGAAGCCATGGGGAACAGATGATGATCAAGACCTTACTCCCTCTTCTGCGTGCTTCAGCTTGGCATAAGACATAAAAAGCTCCTGGGTTGAGATGCAACCCTAGAGAAAAGACAAGTGTCCTGATTTGCCTGAGCTTAGGTAAAAAGACAAGGAATGGGGGTTAAACGATGTATATTAAAGTAGGCAAGAAAAAATTATGAAGCATTTGAGATGCTGAGGCAGAAGAATTTCCGTAAGTTTAAGGGCCATCCTGGGTTACAAAATGAACATTTGGCCAGCCTGGAGCCGTCTGTAAGAACCTATCTCAAAAAATAAAAATAAAAAGGGAAAGGAAGGGAGGGAGGGAGGAAGGGAGGGAGGGAAAGTACTGTTCCACTACTGTGCCCCCATTACATTAAGGTCAAGGTAGGTCCAGAATTTCACGACCTCAGAGGAAGAGGGAAAATGACCTTGAGACTGAAAATGAAAGGCCTTAGTTCTGTGTGGCACCAGCAGTCTCTGGACACATGGGCTACAGCACAAGGTGAGAGTAGTGACCTGTGGGAGTGAGTGACTTCATGTGGCCGGTCTTAGGGACAGAGTGGACAGTGACAGGGAGAGCAGCTGAAAAGGAACTCTGCATCAGACCGTTAGAAACAGTAGCACAGAAGGCTCTGGTGCTCAGAAGAGGGGCATTTGGCAAATTACTCATGCAGGGATTTAGGATGGAGGGATAAGAGGCTTATACTAAAATTAGAGGCCACACAGGTCCAATCTAGTTCAGAGAGAAAATGAAAACCGAGCTGATTGAAGGAGAAAGCAAATAAAAACAAAATTAAGGAAGGCGCTAAATACATCTCAGAGACAAATATGAAAAAATAAGCAGAAATAGATGTAAATGGCGCTTATTCCACTTATAGGAATCCTGGTTGTATCTAAATTTGATTTTGTTTTTCAGAGAAGACTAAAATCCCAAGATCAGAAATCTTATTAGAAATTTGTTTCAGGATACCAAATTCTAAGACAAGAAAACATTCAGCATGGTGTTTCTAGTTAGATATTTAGATGTCCCTGTTTCTGTATATTTTTAGACGTGAATGTGCTTAGCTTTGAAATGCTGCTTATTTTCTCCACCAAAGGCAGATTTCAATGAGCCCTAACTCAAGAGTAGCTTTCTCTTGGGCAATAGGTAGAAAGTTTCTGAGGATTTCCTTTTCTATTGCCAGACATAGTCCTATTTAGGTTTTCCTCCTTCTTGTTTAAAGCTCTTGTAATTTGCTTTTCTTATTGCATTGCAGCAAGCTGAAAGCATGCAAGCAATAAGGGAAGTTTCATGTTTCCAAAACAGACAGTGAAACACACAAAAAAAATGGATCAAAGAAAATCACCTTGCTTGCAAATATTAATTCTTCTCCAGTCCCTCAGGTACACATTGCAGGTTAAGTACTTTTAAGTTTCCTGCTGTGCTACAGAGTGAAATTGCTGGACTATAAAAAGCTTTCATCTGGGCAGAGATACTTAAAAGTAGAGTTGAGTTCTTCCATACCAAGAAAAAAAAAGCTTGAGAGTGAGAAGATGGCTCAGCAGCCAAGGTGCTTGCACAGGGCAAGCATGAAGTTCTGGCTTTGATCCCTAGCACCCATGGAAAAAGATGGGTATGGCAGCATACACTTGTAATCTCAGCTCTGAGGGTTGGAGACAAGAGGATTTCCAGAGCTTGCTGGACAGCTAGTCTCACTGAATCAATGCGCTCCAGGTTTAATGAGAGATGCTAGCTCAAAACATATAATGGAGAGTGACTGAGGAAGATACCAGATTCTGGCCTCTGGCCTCTATGTGCACACAGACATACATACATACACACACACACACACACACACACACACACACACACACACACACATGCACATACACAAAAAGCAAAAAACAAAGTTTAATCCGTTTTTTGTGCACTGCTAAAGTGGCTAAATACACAATCAGTCACACAGTTCTCCCTTGAATAAATGTTAGAATAAGGCATTCAGTTTATCTTAAGCATTATGTCAATACTAAGTGAAGGTAGAGAAAAGCGATGAAAAGGCCTGACCATCCCGCCTCTAAGACATACAATCACAAATACTATTTTCTTCAATGTTCTTCTAATATTTTCATTTTCTAGTATAAGGTAGTATACTCACAAAATAAAAAGGAAAGGGGGTGGAGGAAAAATGGAACTTGAAGGAATGGAATAGAAAGAATGTGTCCAGGCCAGCAAGGCAGAGAAGTGAGTAATCAGAAGTGTTACAGTACACAGGAAAGAATGTGATGCTCAGAAGGAAGATGGAACACAATGGATACATATGAACAAAATGTAGAGATCAAAATAAGCCAGATGTCATGATGTATGTCTTTAATTCCAGCACTTGAGAGAGGCAGAAGCAAGCAGATCTCCCAGGAGGTTGAGACCAATTTATATAGCAACCTATATAGCAGGCTAGGCAGAGTGACATAGTGAGCGTAGTGAGGCCCTGTGTCCAAAAAGGGAGACAAGGTGAAAATAACCCTGTACTATGTGTGAGGCATCTGGTGAACTGCAGATCAGCACAGATGGGGACTAAGTTCGTGTACAAAAATGCTGGAGCATCACCAGCATGCGGAGCAATGCAGGGCACAGCAGCAAGAGAAGGTTGTGAGAAAGTCTCTCATCTTATTATGGCACACAGCAAACTGGAATAACTAGGTAAGACCCTCAAGGACAGATGTCTTGGATCTCAGACAAGAGGCTTCAAAGCTGCATGATTAGTATTGTGTTTCTTTTTACTAGGTCAGGGACTGGGAAAATACTAGTGTGGACTCCAGAACTGTCCTCTGAGCTAACCTTCAGTTGCTTGGGACATAAGTCACAGGTGATCAGAAGCTAAAGCCCAAGCCTTACAGTTGATCTGCATGATGTAACAAGGTACCAGCAGGATGGGCGGGGCCTCGCCACTCCTCCTTGGTTTCGGCACTGCTAGGGTCTGAGCCTTGGCAGATGAGTCTTGGATAATGAAACTCTAACTCTCCCTACAATAACTGCTCTCTGCTTTGTCTATGCTGATGCAGATCCAGATTTCTGACAGAGTATTTGGCTGTGTACCATGGAGACTTCATCTGCCAGACATTGCAGGGAGTCTTCGGATTGCGTTCTGCAGTATGAGACATAAGCAAACACATTATGTGGCAGCTTCCAGGATGCTTACTTAAATGAAATATGTGTGTTTAAAATTTTAATTTTTTTTTTGTTTGGGATATGTACACACCCACCCATACACAGAAACACACACACACACACACACACACACACACACACGGAGATCAAAGAACAACCTCTGATATTTCCCATGAACCATTCATCTTGTCTGTTGAGACAGGCACTTTTCAGTGGCCTGGAGCTTCCTGAGTAGGCTAGGCTGGCTAGTGAGCCCTAGGGATGTGTCTGTCTCCATCTATCAACTGTGAGCCACCACACAGAGCATTTTTATGTTTTGTTTTGTTTTGGTTTTTTTTTTTTTTGGTAGGTTCTAGGGATTGAAGCCAGGTCTTCATGCTTGTAAGGAAAGCACTTTGCTCACAGAACCATCTCTCCAGCCCCTGGGTATACTTTTTGTTTTCATTCTCCAGCCTCTTTCTAATACCACTATAAAGCCGAGGCTATATACTGAGCAAAGAAACAAAGAATGAAGGAAACACGGGCCTTACACAAAGGAGTATGGTGCCTCCTTTGGACTCAGCCACCAGCCCAGGCTTTCACTCAGATCAACAATGACCATCTGGGCCAGAAAGATAATTCTGCACTTAAGAGCACTGGATGCTCTTGCAGAAGACCTGGGGTCCATTCCTAGCATCTACATGGTGACTAACAACCACTCTTAACTCCACTTCCATGTGATCCGATGTCTCTGTGGACATTTCACACACTGTTACACTTCCATACATATAGGAAAGAGAGAGAGAGAGGAGAAAGAAAGAAAGAAAGAAAGAAAGAAAGAGAGAGAGAGAGAGAGAGAGAGAGAGAGGAAGGAAGGAAGGAAGGAAGGAAGGAAGGAAGGAAGGAAGGAAGGAAGGAAGGAAGGAAGGAAGGAAGGAAGGAAGAAAATAGCATCTATCTTGGTTTGGATTTTTTGGCCACTCACATCTGAATAAGTCATAGGGACAAGTTCTACACAGGGCAGAGTGTACATTGGCCAATTTGTGACTTAAGCCCAAAGATTCATCTTAGCTGCTCTTGCTCAGACACTACCTTTTCCAGTGAAATGAAATGCCTCTGACTATCTGACCTTTAAGAATTTGCATGACAGAATAAGAAAACCCTTGGTCTGATTCCCACACTGGCTCAGAAACTTCACTATAATTGTAATTTGACTTTTTGCAAAACAGGAAGAGCATACTCTGACTTAAAGATAAAAGGGCTTGGTTCCCCTGACAGAATTCTCACTGTGTACTGAGAATCAATGTTCTTCTCTTGAAAGTGGTTTCTTGTAGTCCATCCCAGAGAAGCTGAATTTCCTAAGGACTGACCGAGGAAGGGTCTATACCCTGGTGAGTGGGGTATGGAGGCGTGCAAACTCCCCAATTACAGACAGTCACTCCAACTCTCTTGTTACCTGGCCATCTGTTTCTCTAAGCTTTGACAGTCATAATCATGATTTGCATGCGGTCACCAGAATTAAGACTGTATGGTACAATTGATTGCACGAGTTCCCATTAGCCAGGAGCACAGGACGCACTAAGGACATAAGGGACACACACTTGAAGTGGCCTCTTATAGATTTCTACATACATTGTTTTTAAAAATAATTGTTCTAGAGATAACTGCAAGTATAACAAATAATTCTGCACAACAATTAAAGGATTATTCCAGAGTCAAGTGAATTGTGAATTCAATGACTGGCTATACGATTTAGCAGCTGTGTTACACTGAGTAAGTTTCCCAGTTTCTCTAAGGCTCAGTCTCTTCAGCTGCAATACAGGAAAAATAATGGTAGCACATCAGTAGGTTCTCAACCTGATTAAAGTACCATAGCATGTCGAAGTCTCTGAGAACAATGCCTGTCATACAGTAAGTGCTAGTTGAAGTTATTCTGTTGAGGTTTGAGACAATCCATGTAAAACACACAGGGTTCTGCCTAGAACAACACTTACAGTCATTATATGTTGGCCATTACCATAATTATTAGCCAAAGTCACTCAGTATAACCTCCCCTTGTTCAGCCAGCAAGGAGTAAAGGATGGTCACAGCAGGGGCCTGGATTCTTGCTGCTAAGGCATCTGTACTGGTAAATAGAGCTTCAGCTGTTTTTGAGTGCCCTCCCCAATAAGGCCAGCCTGCTTTGAAAGGGAGGGATGCTATCTCAAAGGCAAGACCTTTGAGAAACTCAAATGAGATGCAACTTCTCTAATTTCCTCCTCCAGTCTTCAAGAAACAGACAGAAGCAGGGCAGGGAAAAGTATTCACTGAATTCAGGAAAACTGGCTCGCTGGTTGAATGACTTTATCAGGCTGACACTGCAAAAGCATCTAGTGGCCCCTGAAGTTATCATGGCATGTTTCCATGGTTTCTTTCCACTCTACCACAGAACTGTGTGTTGCTCCGCCCCCGACTGTGGCAATAACTCCATTCATAATATAAAGGACTTCTATATACCAAAAATAAGGAGGGGACTAGAAAGACAACTCAGCGGTTACAGTACTGGCTGCTCTTGCAGAGGACCTGGGTTCAGTTACCAGCACACACATGGCAGATAACCATCATCAGTAACTAGAGTTCCAGGGCTTCTGACACCCTCTTTTGGGCTCTGTAGGCATTGTATGACAAGGGTGCACTTACACACAGGCAAAACACTCATATAGATGATAGATAGATAGATAGATAGATAGATAGATAGATAGATGGATAGATGAAAGAGAAAGAAAAGAAAAGAAAAATAGAAACTTCCATATGGGGGTACCTCAAAAACATTGATAAATAAAACTTTCATCTTAAAGTTAGGTTTGGGTGCATACATGTATGCACCACACACATATAGACAACACACACACAAACACACACACACACACACACACACACACAACTAACTAGGTTTTATTTTAGTTTTAGGATCACAGTAAGACCAAATAGGAAGTACAGGCTCACCCCTCCACTCGCTGCTGCACACGGCCTTCCCCACTGTTCCACAACAGCATTAAGACATCTGTTATAACTGATGGACCTACTTTGACAAATCATTACTATCCAATAGCCACAGTTTTCACTAGGGCTCTCTGTTAGGACTGGCCTTTCTGTAGGTTTTGGCAGTTGTATGACTATGTGTGTTTCCCTTTCTGTACCTCACAGAATAGAAAAACAGTACTCTGTCTGCTCATTCCTTCTCACCAGTGAGTGGCAAACACCGAGTTTTCACTGTCTCCAGACTCCTATTTCTTCCAGGTGTCACACAGTTGGGATCCTATATCACAGAACATATACAGCAGGCTTCTTTCACTTAATAATATGCACCGGAGTATCCTCGGTGCATGTTGATGGCTCAGCAGCTCTTTTGTTTGCAGCACCAAGTTACATTCCACTCTCAAGTTATACAGTTTACTTATCTACTCCCCACTGAAGAACAACTTGATTGCCCCTAAATTTTGACAATTAGGAATAAGCTACTATGAATATTTGCATATTGGTATTATGCAGAAATAATTTTTCAATGTTACTCTATAGATATCAAAATGAACACAATGCGTTTAGTTTTATAAGAACTGCAAAACTCTTTCTTGTTAGTTGCACCACTTTGTATTCCTACTAGTAATGAATGAGAGTTTCTGCTGCTCTTCATCTTCATGGATATTTGATTCTATCAGTGGTTGGGAATTATCCAGGAAACTAGGTGAGTACCAGTATTCCACTGTTATTTTAATTTGTAATTCCTTCCTGGTATGATTTTGAGTGTGATTAGTTGGTTGGTTGATTGATTACTTTATAAGTTAGTTGGTTGGCTTTTTTGTCAGTCGTGAAAAAACATATGTAAATTGCAGAGAGAACACAGGTGGATTAAAAAAAAACAGCACACACTGCAGATATACTCAACTCAAAGTACAGAAGAATTTTCATGGGATGCAAATGTAGTTTGCTGGGCTGGTTCTCTATTGTTTTCAAAATATGCTGACACTTAAAAGTGTCAATTTATGACCACCATGTACTACAATAAGTTAAACTGAATACAGTTTATTTTAGGACAATATTTTAGAGACAACTATCACTCAATGAGATAGTCTTGTGAAATCCATGATAGAGAGAATGCTTGGGTTTGGTAGGGGAAGGAATTCCCAGGAACCCCAGTCCCTCCTGAAGGTCGGTACTACTGCCTCAAGCCAAAGCAAAAGCCATGTAGTCTTTATGAGACTATGAAGACCTCGAGAAACTGGATGTTTTTAAAAACTATTTTAATTTAGTGATGATGAGCAACAGTGAATAAATCTTAGAGTCTGTCATAGAGGAAGGATGGTGTAAGTCAATGTAGTCTTTGTGTTCTGTGCTAAAGTGCATGGGAATTTCCACGTGATTATTCAGACAGACAAGTCTTGGGTTATTCAGAGGAAGGTCTTGAGTTACCTCAGTGCACTGCAGCTGATACATGAAGATATTCTAGCTGTTAAAATAATGCGGGAAGCTTGAGGAGATACTTTTCTCCTTCTTCAATGCCAATTGTCAGATGCACACATGTAGAATTTAACATAGTATTTAGTATAAGATGTTGAACTCTGACTTCACACATAGAAAACATCTTTATAAAGATCACTTCTTATTGGCAGTGTTGGCCATCAGGGGTCTAAAGCTTCTGCCATGCTCTGACCAACTCACCACCAAGAAAAAGCCATGCAGTGCTGAAAGTCCAAGAAGTGAATTCTAAGAACCTTCTAACTCCATCAGCCTTATACTGATGCTATCCTAGTATACAGAGACCAATACAAAGGGGGTGCAGACTGCCCCCCAACCTCTCAGTTTCCAATGGAGGTAGCACATGAGGGTGTGAGTTCAAATCCCCAGCACTCACATTTTTAAAAAGCCAGGCATGACTGCTGCCTGTACCTGGAACTCTAGTGTTGGGAGTTGGAGACAGGTGGGTCCTGAGACGGTTAGCTCCTGGAGCTGCTCTTATAACTAACTGAGTTTCCCAGCCATTCACCCACCAGAGCTCCTGACACACACCCTTCCTCTGTTTCTCAGTGGCCTATTAAGTAGAGGAAATAGTTAATGAGAGTGTGGCAGGTCTGAGCTGGATTACACTATCCTTCTGTAAGACCTGTGTCTGATAACTCATGCTGTTCCCCTCTGCCAAATACCACCAACGATTAAGAGGGCCAATTATTCCATTTTTTAACTTTCCTTCAGTTGAATGTATTTGTAATTTTCATCTTAAAAAAATAAGTTAAAACTTAAAAAAAACCTGAATAATATAATATAAATTAGGATATAACCTTAAATGTCAAGAATTCAACGACTTCATTTTGACAAAAAGGAAACTGAATTCAATAGAGATAAGGAGTTTTCCAGCACTACCAAGAATCTCATTTTTTAAGATTCATTTTTGTTATTCTTAATTATGTGCATGTCCGGGGTGAGGGGTATGTGCATGTGAGTGATGGTGCCCTTGGAAGTTGGAGGAGTAGGAACTCCCTGACACCAGAGTAACAGGTGGTTGTGAACAGCCCAAGTGAGTGCTGGGAACCGAACTCAGGTCCTCTGGAGTCCATGCTCTTAACTGCTGAACCATTTCTCTAGCCTCCCCCTGCTAATAACATGGTATGATGGGTTCGTGCTGCCCAGAATCCGTTTGTCCTTCTCTTGGTACCCCAGTATTCCTTGGAAGAACTTCTTCTCTCCTTTCCTTTACTGCTCCAACCCCTGTCAGAAGGATTCCATGTTCTTCTTGGTCTATGTCATGTTGCTTGAGTATGTAACACAAACATGAAACAGCAATTGTAGCATTTGCTGTGACAACAGTGATAGATTCTGAAAGGGGTAATGACCCAAGCAGAGAAAGGGAGGAACAGGAGGAGGAACAGGAGGAGAAGGAGGAGAAAACAAAACAAAACAAGATTCTTTTTCCTGATAATGGTAAAACAAAGACCTTCACTGTACCCAGAGGGTTCTAGAACAAAGACATAAGAACAAGGATGTTAGTCAATCTTTTAGCCACAAAAGGCAAACCTAGGTAAGAAAAACCAACATACAGAGGAAAGCAGAAAAGAGAATGTTTTCTTTTTAAAAATATACTTTTTATTTATTCCTGAATGATTTCTGTATGTATCTTACATGTATCCTACATGTATACATGCATTTTTAACATATCTCCCCACCCCACATACACACAAGAAGAATGTCTTCTTTCTTTCTTTCTTTCTTTCTCTTTCTTTCTTTTTCTTTCTTTCTGAGACAGAGTCTCCTTGTAACCTCAGTTGGCCTAGAACTCTGTGTAAACCAGGCTGCCCTTGAACTCACAGAGATCTGCCTGCCTCTGCCTCTGCCTCTTCAGTGCTGGGGTGAAAGGCATATACCACCACTCCCAGATAAGAATGTTTTCTTAATCCTATTATCAAGCCATCCCAGCAACCAGCCATGAGCCTTTGCGTTTTCATGAACCTTTGAAGTTGGCGTTCTATGGTCCAGAACACACTCTCCCTAGGTAACCAACCTCTCTAACTATATTCCTTCCTTAAGGACTTACTTAAATGTCTCTCTGTGTCAGATGTGCTCCAGAGGCTTGTGTGTTTGAATACTTGCTCTCTAAATGTTGACACTACTTGGGAGGCCAGGAAGCCTTTAGGAAATTGGGGCTAACCGGGAGATGTAGGGCAGGGCCATCTGACTTGGGGAGGTTTTGGTATTTTTGTTCTATATTTTTTTAAAGCATATTTCCTGCATGTATATATCTTAATGATTCCTTTATGATTATTTCCTTCATTTCTTGGATATAATTATTTGCTTGGATTTATTAGCAAGATTATCAAATTAAGTGTGCAAAAGGAAACCAAATAAGAGTATACAAAGATTACATTATTAACTCACCAGCACTAGCCCATGGATCTCTACTGGTGCTTGTGAATTCCCACTGAACTCATCAAACATTGCATTCCAATTTTCTTAATCAACACCCTCTCGTATTGTGAACTGAGTAGCTAGGATTGTGGCATAATCAAAAAACACAATTTTTGATAAGCTTCTGGTCTAGCCTCTAGTATCATTAGGGACATGATATAATACTGTAAGCACTTGAAATTTAACCAAGATTTTATCTTTTACAGGTCCTTATTAGTCACTCTATCAAGCCTGTCTTAATCATCATCCTAACCATAGCCCCAACCATTTTCCTGATATAATTGCCATCTATTAGGGAATCAGTGCATGTGACCAGATTGGAGGAAAGAAAGGATGAGACTTAGGCAAACTTCTGAGAGTAAACGGTGTTAGGAACTTGTATAGACATAGATACATTCATTCACTAAGTATTCAGTGTGTATCCTTGGTGGGATGCAGGAGATACAATAGGAAGGAATAATGTTCTCTCTGTTCACAGAGCAGAAAAGACAGTCTTGAATCATATGATCTCAAAACTGCATGTGCAATGATAAAGGATGCACTATTTGGTACTGTGGTGGATTGAATGAGAATGCCCCCATAAGCTCTAAGCATTTGAATATTTTGTCCCCAGTTTGTAACACTATTTGGGGAGATCTTAGAAGGTGTGGCCATGCTGGAGGAAGCACATCACGGGGGGCGGGCTTAGAGAGTGTTTAAGCCTTGCTGGATCTCCAGTCACTCTCTGCTTCCTGTGCCTGCTTGAAGATGGGAGTGCTTAGTTTCTTCTCCTACTCCAGCCACCTCTGCCACCGTGCCTCCCCACCATGGTGGACTCTTGCCCCTTTGGAACCATAAGCTAAATAAACTCTTCCTTTTCTAAGTTCCCTTGTTCAGTGTTTCTATCACAGCAACAGAAAGATAACTAATACAGGTACCAAAGCTAGTACTTGAAAGAATATTAAAAGAAGAGACGAGAAGGAAGAATAAAGGAAGAACTTCATCAAGAAGTGACTGGCAGGAGATCCCAGAGAATGGGTAACATTCTTGCACATGAGCAACAAATTAGGGGAACAGTGCTGGCAAAGACTGTCCAGGAGAGGTCCTGGAGGACAAGTTAGCCCCAGAAGGCCCATGCAGCTAAAGCACAGAGAAGCTGCTAAGACTTTTTGGAGCATGTCCAGGAATGACTGTATTTGCCCCAGTTCCACAACATGTGTGCATGTGTGGGAGGATATAGATAACCCCAGAGATAAAGCCCAGGACACCGCAGCCTCTGGTAACTAGGCAAAGCAACTTGGAGGGTTTGAAATGAGTTGAAGTTGCAGTGGGCAAACAGCAACAGGATCAAACTTGTATCTGTTTTAGACATGCTGTAATAGTTTTGGGTCAGAACAATCACTCATTATGATCATCTAACAATCATCAAAATTTGTGTTTGAAAACAAAGATACTGAGAGTAATCCAAAGTATTCACTGGGTGTTTTATTATATGCTAGGCGTATTTTGCACACTGAGGATAGAATAGAAACTTGACCAAATTTCAGCCTTTGTAGACTGTGACTTATATATCAAAGATAGTTTGCAAGGAGGCTGGAGGGATGACTCAGTGGTTAACAGCACTGGCTCCTCACGCAGAAGACCTGGGTTTGGTTCCCAGCACTCACATGGTGCCTAACAACCATCCGTAACTCCAGTTCCAGGGAATCTGATGTCCTCTTCTGGCCTGCACAGGAATTACATGACACAGGCATACTTACATACATGCAGGCAAAACACATAAAACAAAAATAAATAAATTTAAAACACATTTTAAAAATATATTTCACAAATGATACCAAACAGAAATGAAAGGTCATGTTGTTAATATGAAAAATCAACCATAAACAAGTGATATATAACACAAGATCATAGTTCAAAGAATTGGGCACCCAATCTTTTATTAAATTCTCTCAGTAAAGCATAGTGAAGGTTAAGGCTGTCCTCATAAGAGCCACATTAGAATGCAAATTCAAATCACCCACTATCATCAAAGGGGGAAATGGGCTTTAAAAACACCTTGTGAATTTCATCCAAGAATTTAGAGGACATACCAAAGGACAGGATAAATAATAGATTCTTATTCTTTGAAAAAGAGAAGAAGACGCAGAGAAATCGCACTAGCAAGGCCACTTAAACATCTGGGCGCTTCACCCGCATTTAGAATTTATTGAATTTCAAAAAAAAAGAAAGAAAAATTGAAATCCTCTTTGCCATTTTTACTTCCACATAGGTGCAAAAATTACATTATATTGGAGCAGAAGGCATGCTGAGACTCATCAGACTAATCGCTTTTTGAAATTTACAGACAATGGACATAACAAAATATGCTAACAGAAGTTATCTTCAAGAGGGATGCATAACAAATGATTATAAGGGACTCAAAAGCACAAGATATGAAATTCCCCAAAATTAACTACTTTAAAAGCTAAACATGAGGGATACATGTCCATATAAAAATATCTACACATAAAATCAGACCAAGATATTAAAAAAACTTGAGGTAGATGATTAGAATTAAAATATTTTATTTTGTACAACTTTTCAAAACATTTATTAAAATTTGGTTTACGGGCTGGCAAGATAGCTCAAGTGGGTAAAAGCTTTTGCGACCAAGCCTGAGAATCTAAGCTACAACCCCAAGACGTACATGGTGGAAAGAGAGAACCTACTCCCACAAGTTGTCCTCTGACCTCCACACATATGCTGCGGCATGCACACTCAAACACCTACACAAAGCACATGCACATGCCTAGTAAATACACATGATAAAAAACTGAAAAATTAGAAGCCTGGTTTATCATAATTGGTCAAAATGCTACGAATACATGACTGTCAAATAAGCATCCCTAAATGGAAATTAATCTCACCCCACTCCAAGGCTCAGAGAACAACTTAGAAAAATAATCAGAAAGAATATAAGAGCCAAAGGATGGGGTAAAATGTTGTACCGTGTCTTCCAGGCATGACATAGCCTTTGTTCTCATAATTCTCAAAAGCTGTGACTATCTGCACAATAGGCCTGTCCACATTCTGCCATGGAGGAGGGGACTCACAAGGCCCCAACCCTATAGGCTGTATCTCCCCAAGGCTATATCTATAGGTAGTCAATGGTTGCTGAAGGAGGGATAGATATTTTCTCCAATGGTATGGGCACAAGTGACTTGCTCATATAAATAATCCCTCACCCATGCTCCCATAATGGGGGTAAATATGACAAAAATACACTATATATGTATAAAAATGTCATAATAAAATCCATTATTATGTAAAATCAACATATGTTAATAAAAAAAATCTAGAAAAGACAATTTAGTCTAGTCAACAGGTATGGTGGTAGAGTGGGCATACTGGGGTACAACGTCACACAACTTAATAGCATATAGGAGCAGGAAGATCAAGAGTTTGGGTAAGCCATTGCTCAGATAAATAATAAATAAGTAACTACTTATAACTTGCTAATGTTGAAGTTCTGTGAAAGAGTAAGTGTGGCTGATATAGAGCACTATCCTCTGGGGCAGACAGCCTCCATCTTCATGAAATCAGCTGAGCCTACTACGGAGACTGTCAGAAACTGGCCTGCAGACTGTCGATATTCTGTGGGAAGAGGAGAATATTCTCAAACCAGAACAGGTACGGGGGAACTGTTGGGGAGAGTCACTAGACCCTCATCTGATATTCCAGTCTCTCCTCCCAGACATTTTTATGCAATTTTGTCCTAATGGCATCTGGTGCCTGGGATCTAGGGGAGACTCAAGTATAGGGGTGAGGAATAGGAAGACTAGAAGGGAACTCCATCTACTCCACCTTAGGAAAGGCATTGACCTTGGTTGGTGTGGACTTTCCAGTGTGGCTGCTTTAGGGTCACACATACTCCTGCCAACACCCATTCACCCAAGCCCTTTAAGAAAACCCAATAAACACATTGGTTCCCAGGGTGAACTTTAGTGGAATGGAACTTTGTTTGGGGGACCTTTAGTGTGGGGTGTAGACATTGTTACCCTCTTCCCAGAGAAGGGATTCACATACCAACGAGAGAACAGCGAATAATATTGGAAAATAATTCTAAGAGGAAGGAGAAGTGGGGCTTAAACCTAACTACTTATCACTCCTATCTAGATTAAGCTAAATTTGACCTGAGGCAGCCTCCATAACAAGCTAACTTAGTAATTCACTTAAGTCACAATCAGGAGTATGTTTTTGTAACAAGTAGCTGAGTCTCAGCCAATCACAAGCTGCCTATTGAACAGCTCATGTTTGAATAAAGAAAATGGGTATCTGCAACTAACAGCCGTGCCTGTTCCTCACTTCCGGTTTTGTGTTGTAAATGCTGCCTGCTCCAATAAGTTCCCCGGTACCTGTTCTGGTTTGAGGACTGTTTGACTTCCTAGACATTCTCTGCTCAGTTCGACTCTTTAATCTGTCTCAGGATTTTGTTTTGTTTTGTTTTTCCACCCTTCTTTAGAACCACAGTGACTAACAGTGTGCCCAATGATTAGGCAAGCTTATCATTGGAAAGAAGCCCAGCCTTGACACAGACTCAGAAAGAAGGTTCATCTGAAAAGAGATGAGGAAGAATTGATTGATGCCTGGGGAATGGTCTAGAAAATTAGCAGCTCCTTCAGGGAAAAAATGAGGTCCACAGACAGAGGTCTGTTGATTTGGCCCAAGATCTTTTCTTTTGGGTTTTGGTTTTATCCACACAATTTTTGAAAATCTTATCAGCATGGGTGAATTGCCCTTGAAAAATGATCTGGGATTAGATCAATTTTAATTCTTTGAGCAAGTTGCAAATAGTGTTATTTAAATGTTCTTAGTTAACAACATCTCTGCTTTTATCTTGTTGAAATTATTTTTCACTAAGAATTTTTTTTATGTAAGGCTCTCACTAGGTTTCCCTGGCCAGCCTTGAGCTCACTGTTACCCAGACAGACCTTAGATTTGTGATCCTTTTGGCTCAGTCATCTCTAAGGAGAAATGATTTCAGCACAACACTACCAGGCCCGTGCCTTACAAAAGGTTGACTCACCCTTCTCTTGGTGGTTAAAGCTTCTACCACTTTTTATTTTCTTCTATAATCACTATTTTACCAAATCAAAATTTACCCAAGTCAAATATTGCAGATAAAAATTTTCAAGACTGTATCCTTCTGGGAGCAAATAATCAATAATTTATTTATCATGTACACATAATTTTTAGTATTAATTTCAGTTGATTACAAAATAGTGTGGTCAGCTCTTTGTAGCACATGAGGCCCTGAGATCACTCTTCAGTACTTAAAATACGGCGTGATCAAAACATGCTTCATCAGATTGTTACTTCACAATTTATGCACAAATAAATTCCATATGGATTGGAATTGTACACCAAGGAGGAGAAGGGAGGGAGACAAGGCCATGGGGAGGAATAAAAACAAAGTTATGAAAATGTCGCAATAAACCCTTTCTTTGTATACTAATCAAAGCACCAATTTTTTAAAGGTATTAAAAGAAGAAATTGTATAATATGCTAATACTAAGTATTAGAAATAATACTGCTCTCTTTTTTTATAATGTAAGTGCAAAATGACTTTCTATGCAATAACACAAAATTCTGAAGCCATAAGGAAAGTTTAACTGCCTTGCCATCCCCAATGAGCTGTAACACTAGCCTGTTTCAAATGTTCCCAGTGGGGGATACAGAGGCTAAGAGTCAAGGTTTCTTTCTGTGCAATAGGGTAGGCATAAGGAGCTGATTAATAACAGATGTAGGTGGGACTGGTGGATATTCAAAGATCTGTGGAAATATATATGAGATTATAGTTTTTAAATTATTTTTACTATTATAAACATAATACATAATCATCATTAAAATTCTAAAACAAAGTTTAATATAAAGAAAAAATGTCCGTTATCCCCATATTTCACAGATATAACTGTTATTGACAATTTTAGTATCACTGCAGAGTGTATGCTTGTTTGTTTTGGAAGGGTTTGGCTTGTGGATTTTCTTTTTCAATTTGCTCACTTTTATCTATGAATAATGTGTAATGTGGGTGTATACGATGTGCAAGGATCGAACTCATCTGAAGGGCTTGGATAGCAGTTACTTTTACCTGCTGAGCCAGCTCACTGGCCCTTTCTAGCTTTTTTATTTCTTGTCAGTACATAATGAACAAAAGCTAGAAATCTGGGTTCCTTTTACTGCAGATACAACACACACTTCCTCACACACAATTTTTAATGGTGACATAAAACATTAAAACATTAAACAGAGTCTACCTAGTTCCATCAGTTTTAAAACTGTCTGCACATACTTGAGTACTCTTCAGTAAGAGACAAAGAGGAACAAGGATTGTTGACACTCATCAACATTAAAGATTACTGCCATACTGATACTTCTGGAACTTTCTTTAACCTCTTTTTCTCTTACTATACCAGGAATGCATGTTCAAGCAATAGGAAGAAAACAATCACAGATAATCACTTTACAGAGACAACCACTGTTAATGATGAGGAAAATTCCATATTTAATAAATGAGGAGCAACTGTGGCCAACTATCAACAGGCAGCCTGATGCCCTAAGATAGCAGGTTCTAGATCTCACAACAAGTAGCCCTGACAAACAAGATGAAGAGGAAGCTGAAGGTGGTCAGTGCCTGATTTTGAAAAACATGCTGTTGGCTGGCTATCATGGCCCACTCCTGTAACTTGAGAAGTTGAGGCTGGAGGACTATGAGTTCAAGCCTACCCTGGTCTACTTAGGAAGCCCCTGTCTCAAAAACACCAAACCAAACAAAAAGGAGTTCAAAACGCTGCTGAAATTGACAAAAGCAGCAGATTCAGAGGCTGAAACTCAGGCTCTGGGATGGGCAGCTTCATTTCTGTACATTGAGATAACTTTGTAGCATAGGACTACCCGACTAGTCCTGTGGATTGTAAGAAGGGGGCTGGAAAGTAGAAATGTCAGAAGTCTGGCCATCAGAGCCCCACTATTCCACTTGAATTCCCACTCAGGCATAAGTAATGCCTTCAGCCTTGTCACGCGCCAAGTATTTGTTTAAAGGCCAGTATAGGGGTTGACTGTAGAAAGAAATCTTTAGAAAGAATTTCAAAAACTGGTTCTGTTTTCACCTATGTAAAAAGGAAAGAGGCTTAGCTAGCAGCACGAACAGCTCTTCAGATAAAGCTGATGAAAACACTGGGCTTGTGGAAAGTGTCTGGCCCAGCCAAGCTTATCTTTATATTTCAGAAATAGTCCAGAGGGATGCATTAAGTCCTACAAGAAGTTTCAAGGGGAGCATCATTTTTCTGAAAGGCGACACAAGGTGGTAAAGATTTTAGGTCCTACACCATGGAGCTCTGAAGCCCCTGCCCAGGGCTGCCTGCTGTGGAGGTGCCAGTGTGCCCTGGGCCGTCCATACACTGATGGCTGTTACTCTTCCTACTTAAGGACACTATGCTTTGAAAATTTCAGACAATTATCATGTGTACATACATGCATGTGTGTGTACATGTATGTGTGTGTGCATGTGTGGAAGCTAATAGGTAGACGATCCTACTTGTTTTTATTCATTTATGTGCAGATGAGTATACTTCCTGCGTATATGTACTTGTACCCAGGTCGTGCAATGCCCACGGAGATCAGAAGAGGACGCCGAATCTCCTGAAACTGGAGTCACGGACAGTTGTTAACCACCATGTGGGTGCTGGGAACTGAACCAGGGTCCTCTGCAGGAGCTGCCCCTGCCCTTAATTGCTGAGCCATCTCTCTGATCCCTTATTTTTTGAGGTAAGGTCTTTCTCACTTGAATCTGGGGCTTCTTTATTAGACTAGGCTAAGTTGGTCAGAGAGCCCTACTGATCAGCCTGTCTCCAATCTCTGCATCAAGACTACTAACACTAATCATCACACACAGCGTTTTACAAGGGTGCTAGGAATTGAACTCAGGTCCCTCTGCATTCATGACAAATACTTTAATAACTAAGATATCTCCACAGCCCCCACAAAGTACTTTTAAAAACTATTTTCTATTATGCAAATTAAAATTAAAGTTTCTTAGCTTGTCTCCTGGCTTTCAGTCCACAGGGCTGGTCTGTAGTTTTCTGACCCCAGAATTTGGGTTTACATTCATGCCCGGGGTATGGCAGTGCTCGCCTTTAATCCCAGCCCTCTGGAGGCAGGGGCAGGTAGATCTCTGTGAGAGAGAAACCATCCTGGTCTACATAGTGAGTTCCAGCTGGGGATGAAGGAAGACCCTGTCTCAAACCCTCTCCCAAAATATTATCATCATCATCTTTATATATATATATATATATATATATATATAATTATTATTATTATTATTATTATTATTATTATTCAAGCGTGCTTACATTCTAGGAACATAGACAAGAACAAACTGGAGCTGGGCATGGTGGTTCATGCCTGTAATCCCAGCACTCTGGAGGCTAAGGAAGAAGGAAAGTTCCAGGTCAGCCAGAACTGCATAACTGTTTTTGTCCATAACTGACAAGGAAGAATTTTAAGCAGAAAGGAATTTTTGGCTTATGCTAGGGAAAAGGGAGGCCCAGGATGGATCACTTTCAGGACCCAGCAATTCAGCTGTGACAGGTACTGAGTTGTAGTGGTCAAAGTGTTCAGGATCACTGAATACCCCAAGGTGTATCTCCATGGAGTTGGCCCAAAGAGGCAGTCGATGGGAATGAGAAGAGGCCTGCTCTCCAAATTATCCATGCTCTGCTTGCCCAGTGAGTCAGGCCCCTGAAAGGATCAGCGGCCACTGAGTCAAAGTCAGACACTCCCCAACCCCCATTTTATGCATAAAGATGAGGTTCTACTTCCGTACACACAGGAAAAGCAGCAGTTCTCAGATCACCTTCACACCAGCAGTCTGAGGATATCTTTGTTTACTTGTAAGCACAGGCTCTTATGCAAATTCCAGCAGCCAGCTCAAAATAAGCCAGAGCACTTGACTCTGATGGATTTATTTCTCATTTGCTGCAGGCACAGACCACTTCTATTGAAGAGAGAGGAAAAAAAAAAAAAAAAAAAAAAAAAAAAAAAAAAAAATATATATATATATATATATATATATCAATCAGCCCTCCGCAGTGCCTTGCCCAGGACTGCGGGCCTGTCTGCCAAGGAATCTCTTTGCCCTTCTGCAGCTTGGGCTTGACACTACCTAGCCATTGAATGGTCTGATGGGAAGGGTTCAACGCAGGGTTTGCACTTTCCCAGCCATTAGCCAGCTGCCAATGCATTTCATTATCTTAGGAGTGTTTTGTACATCAAAGAGAGGCCCAAACAGTGTGACCAAGTGGAAGTAACAGTGCCTGGTCAACATTAGAACTTGCACCATTTTTTTTTTCAGGGATATAATGCCATCTGGCACCCAGGAACAGCAAAGGCCGTGATGGAAAAATCCACCCCCGGTTTTGCGTATTGGTATAACAGTTAATCCTGAAAAAGGACAAGGCCAGAGAGCAATTATCTTGTATATCTATTGTCTAACACTTCCCAAGCTCCCCAGCCACCAAATGCAAAGGTTGCTCTAGGGATTGTCAAGGGGGTGAGAGGGGAGGGACATCGAGGGGAGCTAGGGAAAAGACCTCTTGTTTGTCTTCTTGCCTATTGGATTGTTCAGAGAGAGAGAGAAAGACAAAGATTCAGAGGTTTATTTCCAAACAATGAGATTTTCTGAGGAACTCTCAAGTAGTCGACTTTGAAATTATTCCCTAGCTAGACTCTCTGGTTATCACATAACCTCTTATCTTCTGTGCAAACTTTGTTTTTGAGTATTTTGATATTTCCTTTCCTTGGCCTCCTCAGATTTTAGATTATAAGCCATCAACCTCCCACCACCCACCCACATAAACTTCTAAAATGTCTGAGCCCCTCCCTATTCTGTGACAGTTAAGGAGAGGAAACAAATTATAAAATGATGGCTGATAGATTGTGCAAATTCACGTGCACTGTGCATCACACTTAGCAGCATGCTTGCTGGGTGGTTTAATTCTCAACTGGGAAATTAGGAAACAAAGCACTGTGAGTGTCTTGTTTTTATTTTGACATTCATCTTAAAAACAGCGGAAGCAATATCCAAATGGACAATTGCCTGCTTCGCTGAAATGAGGATGAATGATCAGGTTTATGTTCTCTCTCCCTGTGGCTGCCCAGTCACCGCAACTGTTTACAAATCTTCAATGAGGTTTTTTTTATTCCTACCCAATAATATAGCAGCTCCCTACTTCTCCTGATCTTCCTGACAGCTTCTACCCTTACCACCCCCCCGCATCTATGCTGGAGGAAAAGCCTGAAATTTTGAGTAAGATACTTTCTTCTCTGGGGTAGTCACATCAAGGCATGATTTCGGGATTGCTACATAAGCAATTACATAAGCTATCAGAGCATGGAAAATTTCTGGGGCGATTGCCCTCTATACACAGTTGAAACAATCTAGATGATTTCAAAAAATAAATCAACATCACCCAATAGCTAACCTGTGATTTGAAATTTTCTCAGAAAATTGTCTGCTACTGTTTCTCTCTTTACTGGCATAAATTTCAGAATTATAACCCTAGTAAGTAAAGGGACTCACCTGCTATTTCAGGATGGCCTGGAAATGAAGCCCTCTGCAGCAGCTAACAGCTGCATTCTCTGAACACCCTCAATACATGGCCACTCCACTCTTTTCACTCTGTGTCAGGAGAAGAGAGATCAAGTTGAGATCCTTGACCAAGCGAAAAAAACGAGTAGATGACACTCAGGTTTCCAATACAAGGTGGTCAGATGAGAAGACCTGCATTGTCCCTTCGGAACACAGGCTTTACATTTCTTAAAATAAATGCGGTGAATCTCTCGCACAGAAATAGTTGAAAGATGACAATTTATCCTGAAGATGAAGAAACATTGTTTTAGCCTCCACATTCACACTCACGCAGATGCACATATATGTGCACATTACAGATATGTACACACATGCAGCATGCACACACACACTAAAAAAACAACAGTTAAAAAAGGGGCTGAGAAAAACCAGTGACTAGCTAAATCCAGAGGTGCTAGGAGAGAACACAGTAATATTCTGCTAAATAATAAACCGTCCCCTAAGTACTTATCTTTATATCCATAATTACTGCATCTCTCAGTCTTCATCAGAGAAGCTTCTTTTCGTAATAGATGGCGATTACTACAGAGATGCACAACTGGTCAACATTCAGAGAATAAGAGACTGTGGAATGTTCAGCCTTCAATGGGACACTTATATCACACCCCCTCCTCCCAAGGCACAAGGATCATTAGGAAGAAGAGCAGAAAGATGATAAGAGCCAGAAGTAGTGGAGATCTTCAGTGAAACATTATTTGCTGAACATGACAGAGTCCTTGCACACATGAACTCACAGCAGCTGTGACAGCATACACAAGACCTACACAAGATCAAGGTCACCAAAAATCCCGGCATGGGTTGGGTTAGAGCTCATGAAGTCCCACCCCAGCTGAGAAGCTTCTGGTAGTTGATGATTGCTGGAGGAGGGAAGATAAGTTTGCTTCAGGGATGCAGACCTTGAAAGGCCACCAGTGGTCAGGTAGATTGCCCTGCACCAATGCACATACAAGCATCATTAAGTAGACTCTGTGGGCTTAAAACAAGAAGAGAAAGCACATAAAGTTGGGATAGAAAAGGTGGAGATAAAGGAAGGGTTGGAGGGTAGAGAACATGGGCATTTGATTGAAATGCATTATGTGTTCATATTAAATTCTTAATTTAAAAAAATGGGGCCTGGGAGGATGGCTCTGTCACACAATTATGAGAGCCTGAGTTTGGATCCCCAGCACCCACATAAAAAGCCAGATTAGGAAAGGCACCTGATGGCTACCTCTGGTCTATGCATGAACAAATGCACACACCTATAAGAACATGTACATCCACTATACACACACACACACAATTAAAAACAAATGTTCCAGTAACTTATCTAATGAGCTTGAATTGGATCCAGTACTTCTGACTCATACAATGTCCTGCCGTGGCATAGCTCCCACCCTGGGCATTAACTAGCCTCCTGCCCTATGCTATGCTGTGGCAATAGGACCTCTTATATCTGTAAATAAGAATAGATTTCTAAGGCCAGTCATGGTGGCACATGCCTTTAATTCAGCACTTGGGAGGCAGAGGCAGGCAGACCTTTGTGAGATCGGGACCAGTCTGGTCTACATATGGAGTTCCAGGTCAGCTGTGGCTCCAGGGAGACCCTGTCTCAAAAAGACCGTAAAAAAAAAATAAGTAAATAAATAAATAAACTAAGAGAATTTGTGCTCTCAAGAAACGCACTCTTGAATATTGGAAACTATCATTTCAAATATGAATTGTGAGACAGGCATGTGTTCTGTTTATGACATGATACCACCCAGGGTGGGGGAACTTCACTACAATCTGCAGCATGGTGTTTGAACTCCCAGGATCAGGAGCCAAAAGAGACCTCTTGAAATAAGAAATGAATAATATTGCAACAGAGACTGGGAGGTACTAAAATAGAGGAAGTAGAATTGTGAGGATGAAAATTTTAAAAAAATACACGGGTAATATCCAAACAGGTCTTTGCTGTGCCTGCTTTCTTGTTAAAGTAGTGAGCAACCTGCTATTGTGTTTAAGTCAAACAAGCTTTTGTCCTCAAATCATCCTGGAAAGAAAATCAATTACTTGTGGCATGTCTTAAATTCCACTTTTCATATAATTTAATCATCAAGTGCTTCCTCTGATTATTCTGGATTTGTTGGCGCATAATTTTAAAGATGTGGGGCTCTGTGTTCTCCGAAGTCTGATTGTTGAAAAGTGATGTTCACTGTAGGATCTGGCTGACATGCTAAGTAGCCAGTATTTGCAAAGCTGTAGACAAAAGACTAGTTTGGGTAAGAAAATTATACAGACTTCCTTTCTTCTCATTCTGCATATGTCAGAGTTGGTAGGCATTATATAGAACTTTAAGCAAACCCCTGCTTATAAAGGTTTCTGGATTATTTTGATTTGTACTTTTATATACACGCACATGCACACACACACACACACGCACACACACAATTTATTCTACTTTCCCACAGCCAGGTAAGTGTTCCTAGGAACTACTTTGAAATGACACCCAGTTCTGTGCAAATGGGATAAGTGAGGATGGGAAAGATCAACAAATATTAATAGGAAGATACAGAAGACAAAAATCCTACCCTACCTGAAGCTCAATATATCTTCCAGAATCTTTAATCCTATACTGGTTCCAATATGAGCATACTCAAAAAGACAGACTAATATTCTCATGTGACAGAATTGCATTAATGTTTTCTTTCTGAGTTTTAAAAAGAAAAGCAAAACTCAAGCTGTCATTGGTTAGGAATATTGCTTTCCTAAAATCGTTGTCTTCTCTGTGTCTCTGTCTCTCTCTATCTCTCTGTCCTTCTTCCTCTTCTTCCTCTTTCTTTTCCTCTTCATCTTCCTCCACCTTGTCTTCCCTCTGTCACTTTCTGTCTCTCCAGTCTATACATAAAACTAAAGAAAAGATGGGTATGGAAGGAAAATAAGAGGCAAATAAGGCCTGTGTGGTACATAGAAAAAAAATATCGCACAAGCTCCCATTATCAGTGGTATGATCTTTCTACTAGTTTACAGAAAAAAAATTTCTGATAAATGTAACAGTATTTGAGATCGCATTTAGTGGGTCATAATGCAGTCTAAGAAAGAATTACTCTGTTTCTAAACCCTAACTTCGTAACAGTGTTCATTTTGATCGTTCAGGGAACATTCTACTGGGTTTCCTCCATAATCCAAAAGGACAATGCAGATCTCAAGTATGACTTTACTTAAGGTTTACTGTAAAAGAGTTGCCACGGGTGAGATGATAAACATGCTTTCGACCAAGCCTCACAACCTGAGTTCAAGCCTGGAAACCCACAAGGCAGGAGAGAATCAACTACTGGAAGTTGTCCTCTGACCTCCGCACATGTACACACACACACACACACAAAAAAAACACACCACAAGTTAATAAATAAAATAAATATTTTTCAAAGATTTGCCACTAAAATAATTTTGAAAATTTCCAAATTCTTTAGAAAACCAATCTCCACTCAACTCTTCTCTGACCTTCCCAATCACCACTTCTTTCTCCAGTCACAGGGGACAGTCTGCCATTGCCAGCTGTGCCTTATCCATCTGCGTCCTTCTGCCTCTGGACTCTGCTGCTTTGTCCCTGGAAGAGCATCTCCCGCTTCCCCTTCCGAGGCCACCCGGGCTCCTGTCCTCTGTGAAATAGCCCTCCTCCTCTTGTCTGCTTCCAAAGTGCTACACGGGGTGCAGGGATGGCAGTGGGGGTGGTGGGGATGCATGAATCTTCCACTCTGTCCAATGCACGAAGAGGAATCCCTTTCTTCACAACTCCCTGAGTTCCTTACAGGCACAGCGTGACCATAGTGATTTGTTTTGGGTTTTGCTTGTTTTTTTGTGTGTGTGTTTTTGTGTTTTCTTGTGTTTTGTTTTGTTTGAATCTGAAACCTTGCTCTTTTATTTTTTTAATTTATGGTTTTTAGAATTTCATGCATGAGTACTGTATTTACATAATTTCTACTCCTCCTTCTCCCTGCTCTAACTTCTCACATGTTCCCCTCAACTAGCCCCCCCAATATCCTGGCCTCTTCTTTAAATTATTATTGTTGCACACACACACACACACATAAACAACTACTATGAGTTCATGTATAGTATGTACACATGTGTTCAGGGCTGACCCCTGGGTATTGGATAACCTAACAGGAAGCTCATGCCTGGCAAAAAAACTGATTCTTCCCCTTTCAGAATCCTCTTCTAGAGGTGTGACTTTATGACATTTGCCCCCATCCACACAGGCATGTCAGCTGGTGTTGTCATTATGCTGGTCTTCTTCAGGTAACCATATTTTTGAGATTTCATGGTGCAGCTTCCCAGTCAAGTCTAAAAGACGCTAACTACCAACAGGCATCCTGGTCCTCTGGCTCTTACATTCTTTCTGCCCCCTCTTCTGGAATGCTCCCTGAGTCTTAGGTGTAGGGGTTGTATTGTAGAAGTATCAACAGGGGTTGGACATTCCACAGTCACTCACACTCTGCATTTTGACCAATCCTGATTCTCTGTAACTATCTCCTTGTGGGGCCTAGACCTATTTCATAAAGGCAGTGAACCAGCAGCATGACCCCAGAGACCCTAAAGGTCCAGCAGGTGTCCAGGCCTGCTCTGCCTTGAGGCTATGATCCAGGCCTCATAGCCTCAACCAAAGCTAGGTCTTAGGTTTCATTTTCTCATTCCTTAAGCCTTGCTTAACTCCCTTTCCCCACCCTGTAAGCCACATCAGCCATAGAACCTTCCCGCCTTTACCTAAAGACCCTAAAGAACCTAAAGACCCCACCTTTAACTTTCCCACCTTCAGTAATGGCCAGACAGGCCTCTCTATATAAATCCCTGTCTTGGTTTCAATAAACGAACTATCCACTGACAGTCTCCTGGGAGTTCTTTCCCATTGCACTTTGGGTCACGTGAGGACCTGTTCATCCCATCCACTGATGGCTGGTACACAACAGCTGCCCACAGAGACAGAGACCCACATTTCCTTACGTTGCAAAATGAAGTTACTTTGATGAGAGGTGAGAGTTACATTTATCTGTGGATTTAAAGATATATTTGTAAAAGATAGTTAGAAATTGTATTGGTTTAGGGAAATGGCAGTAGTAGGTTCACCTCTAGAAAGGGTCAATGACCTTTCTAGCCATGGATATTTGGCTAGGTTTACAATATACCAGGCATGAATCCCCTCCTATTGAGCAAGCTTAAGTCAATTAGATAGTTGTTGTCTGTTTTCTGTTGTGTTTTGTTTTGTCTTTGTTTTTGAGACACTATCTCACTCCAAACTAGCTTAGAAGTCACTGTATAGTCCAGACTGGCCATGGCCAAATTCATGGCAATCCTCCTGCTTCAGCCTTTCAAGTGTTAGAATTACAGGTATGAGGCACTGTTCCTGGCCTAAAACATTTGTAATTTATAATTTAGACAAGGAAGGTGAAGCAGTGGGGCTGGGGTCAGGGTAGAGAGAGGCTGTTTTAAACTATTTGTGTTGTATTCTTAGACTTATCAAATAAGCATTTAATGCAGATACCAAAACAACACCCAGGATATTCTGGTTAGTTTTAGTCAACTTGAGACAAACTAGAGGCACGTGGAAAGAGGGAGCCTCAACTAAGTAATTCCCTCCATCAGTCTGGCCTTGTCAGATCTGTGACGCAATTTCTTAATTGCTAATTGATATAGAAGGGTCCAGTAGCCTGCAGGCAGCGCCATCTCTGAGCAAGTGGGTTTGGGCCGTATAAGAAAGATAACTGAGCTGGTGTGATGGCTCCATGCATTTAATCCCAGCACTCAGGAAGCAGAAGCAGGCAGATCTTTGTGAGTTCCAGGCCAGCCTGGTCTGCATAGTGAGTTTCAGGCTAGCTGGGGCAACAGGGAGACCCTGTCTCAAAAAGATGAAAGAAAGAAAAGAAGAAAGAAAGAAAGAAAGAAAGAAAGAAAGAAAGAAAGAAAGAAAGAAAGAAAGAAAGAGAGGGGAGGGGAGGGAGGGAGGAAGGGAGAGAGAGGGAGGGAGAGAGGGAGAGAGAGGAGAGAGAGAGGGAGGGAGGGAGGGAGAGAGAGGAGAGAGAGAGAAAGGAAGAAAGGAAGAAAGGAAGAAAGGAAGGAAGGAAGGAAGGAAGGAAGGAAGGAAGGAAGGAAGGAAGGAAGGAAGGAAGAAAGAAAGAAAGAAAGAAAGAAAGAAAGAAAGAAAGAAAGAAAGAAAGAAAGAAAAATATAATGGAGTAAGCCCAGGGAAGCAGGCCAGTTATCAGCATTCTTCTCTGGTCTCTGCTTCAGTTCCTGCTTCCAGGTTCCTGCTTTGAACTCCCATTCTGGCTTCCCTCAGTGATGGATTGTACTGTAAACTGAAATAAATCCTTTTCTCCCCAAGTTGCTTTTGGTCAATATTTATCACAGCAGTAAAGAAATCAAACTAGAACACCTAGTAATAGTCATAATTCTAGTAACATAGAAATGATGGCCTTTCTTTTTCATTTAGTGGGAACCAGCTTATTACTTAAATATTGACTCATGTAATCCCCAAGACATGTCCATTGGTTGTGATGGTCTGCTGTTCTCATTTTATATGTAAAGAAGGAATGGCAGAGATCAGTTGAGAATCTCTTCCCGTGATCACACACCAAAGAAGCCCCCGATACAGAATATCAGGACAGAATAAGTAACTGCAAACTGTGTGGTGCTGTTCCATTAGGTGAATTTGATTAGGAAGAGTTCCTAATCAAATCGGATTCAAATTCTGCCCTTGCTAGTAGGTTAATGCCATTATCACAACAGAATGGACTCTTTATAAAAAGATAATTTTGGATCATTTATGTCTTTCTGTGTGTCCTGCTCTTTTGCCATGAGATGACATAATAAGAAGGTCCTTGATGGGGCCTGGAAAGATGGCTCTGCGGTTTGAGCACTGGCTGCTCTAGCAGAGGACCAGGGTTCAATTCCCAACATCCACATGGTGGCTGAAACAGCGGTAACTCTAGTTCCAGGGGATCCAACATTATGACGCCCTCTTCTGACCTCATGGGCATTGAATGATAACAATGTACTTACATACTTGCAGGCAATGCACTCATACACATAAAAATAAAAGCACATAAATCAAATTTTAAAAAATTAAAGAAGGCCCTTGAGAAAGGTCTTCCCAGCATCCAAAACTGTGAGGCAATACATGTCTGTCCATTATAAGTCATCCAGCCTCAGATATCCTATTATAGCACCATAAAACAGACTAATTTATTGAATTCTAAGATAAATAAGTATATTTACCTCTTTTCATACAATACAATAATCTCAGGAGTCCTTCATTAGTATGCTGTTAAGTTCAGATTACCTTAGCATCTTTCTGGGTTTTCTCTTCTGTTTACCTGTTTATTATTGTTTACAAGTACCCCACTGTTTTTAATTGTTGCCACTTTACATTGCATTATGTTTCTGTATGTGTTGAGAAAGGCTTCCTTCTTCTACACATGCTAGTGGACTCTCTTTTAGAAATTTCCTTGCTAGAGTGTTTAATTTCATCATACGGGCATTAAAGTCTTTTTTCTTGACTGTCAGACTTTCTTCCCCAAAGAAAGTTTTTATATAGTTTAAAAAGGAAAATCAGAGCTGGAAATATAGCTCAGTGGTTAAGAACACGTGCTGCTTTTTCAAAAGGTCATAGCTTGGTTCCCAGCACATACATGACAGGTCATAGCCATCTGGGACTCCAGCTCCAGGGGATCTGATACCTTCTTCTGGCTTTTGCAGGTACCATATACATGAACTAGACTGGTGTACACGGCAGTGAACAACAGCAACAGCAACACATACATGAGGCTGTCTTCTGATCTCCAGAGTGTTCATGCACATACAAACATGCAAGCAAAATTCTCATACACAGAAAATTAAAATTTTAAAAATCTTTTTTTTAAAAGAAAATTACTGTGATTTTGATTGGAGTGATTTCAGGAAACAAGAAGAGCCGGAATCTTCACAAACGTCTAACATTTTAGATTTCTTTTTTTTTTCTTTTCTTTGCAGTGTTAGGGATGGCACCGGGATCTTGCACATGCTAGGCAGATGTAGTACAACTGAACTATACTATATCTGACATCGTAGATTTATTTATTGATTTCCTTGGGTCTTGCTGTGTAGTCTCGGGTCTCAAACTTTTACCAACTGTCCTGGCTCAGGTTCCAAAATTCATAAATCTTTTAAACTTCGTTTTCATTAAAATAATGCATGTTTGTTAATATATTTATTCCCACATACTTCAAACTTTTAAGTAAATGGAATGTTTTCTTCAATTACAGCAACAATTTATTTCTGATTATTTCTGGCATGTTTTATTTGTTGATGCATTTGGTGCTTTGTCTTTTTCTGATTTTTGAAACAGAGTTTCTCTATAGCCTCGGCTGACTTGAACTTGTACTTTTCCCACCTCTGCCTCTCAAATGCTATGGGCTACCACCCCAGGATGCCTTTGGCTTTTGATCTTGTAGTAAGAATTGCACTAAATCCTATACAATAACCATTCTTCTTATTCTTTTCTGGAATAATGGTGCATTAGTTTGAGTGGGATGTGAATATCAGACTCAGTTATAAGCTTGAGGCTGAGTTCAGTAAGATTATCCATTAGTTATCATATTAATTCCATCAGCAGAGTAATGGGCCCAGGGTTAACATAACAAGCATAGACCCACTGTGGCATGGAACCCCACCAGTCATAGTGATTTTGGAAGGTTCAAGACAGCTTTCAAAGTTTTCACATTATGGTCCAGTCTCTTCCTTTGTGGTATAAATTCATAGGGAGCCTAGAACTAAATATCTCTGGCCATTTTGTTTCCATAAGAGAAGCAGTGCAACATACAAAGGGAGAAAAGGACTGGAGGGAAATCAAGCCCTGGAACAAACCAGGCCTGAACCAGACCCGTGCTGGAACTCGAGAAGAGCCAATAGAACCCCACTTCATTTTTTGAAATTTTTCTTTATTTTATGTCTACATGTGTGTCCATATTTGTGTATGTGCACCACAGGTATGAAGTGCCACAGAAACCAGAATAGGGCATTGGATCCCCCGGAACTGGAATTACAGATGGATGTGAGTTGTCATGTGGGTTCTGAAAATGAACTTGGGTCCTCTACTGAGTCCCCCCCCCTCTCTCTGTTTCTCTCTCTCTGTACATGTTTGGAAGTGTGTGTGAGTGTGTGTGCATGAACACCTTGGAGGTCAGAGGACAATCTCAGGTATGGGTCCTTACCTTCCTTCTACCTTGTTGAAAATAGAGTTGGTCTTTGTTGTTACTGTCACTGTTGTTCACTGCTGTGTACACCAGGCTAGCTCACCAGCAAACCTCTAAGGATACTCACACTCACACACTTCTGACTTGCCAGGGAAGATGGGACCACTGGAGGAATAATGGCATGACTATTGTAGGAGTAACTAACCACTCTCTGTTTGGATGTGAGGCCCACTCCACAGAAGAGAATTAATGTCTGGTACTGCAGACATTACTTAAAAGCCCGTAACTGGGGGATTACAGGCCTCAGTAGGGAAGTTGCTACCATCATTTCGCTAAGCGGACATGATGTGCCTCTCAAACTGTCTTCTAAATGTTTATAGTCATAGATTAGTGCTATTGCCAGCTTTGGTTAGAGAAACCTCTTTTACCAGTGGATGGTGGCTGCTGAAGAGACACATGACTGTCAAAGTGCTGAGAAAAAATGGCCAGCCACTCCATGACTCAGGGAACATCACTGAAGAGGAAACAGAACAGAAAGAGCAGGGGGAAGAGGTGAAGTGCAGTGCAATGCTGCCTTATAAGCATGGCATGGCTGTCACTCTTGAGCTCTCAGCAGCTGTGACTGCCTGCACAAGACTTGCACAAGACTGGGCCATTAACATTCTGTAACGGAAAGGAAAGGGGATCGTGAGGCCCTGTCCCTCCTTGAGGATCTATAGGCTTACAGGGAGCTAATGGTTGCTGAGGAAGGAGAGACATTTCTTCAGTGGAGTTGTCACTAGTAAGTTGTCTGTGCTTCTGTAAATTACCTCCTTCTGTGTTCCCTTCACACACAGAGAGACAGAGACAGAGAACATTAAAATAGAACTAATTGGGAAGAGGATAAAGAGTGAACATGACTCAGTTAGTAGAATGCTTGCTTAACTTGCACAAAACCCTGGGTTTGATCTTCAGTACTGCATAAACCAAACCAGGTGCGGTGGGCATACTGCCAGTCCCAGCACTTAAGAAATGGAAGCAGGGGACTGGAAAGATAGCTCAGTGGTTAAGAACACTGGTTGCTCTTGTAGAGGAGCCAGGTTCAGTTCCTAGAGCTCACATGACAGGTCACAACCATCTGTAAAACAGCTCCAGAAGGCTCTGACATTTTCCTGTGCCTCCAAGGACACTGCACACAAGGGTACACACACAAGATGTATGTCTATGTGTGGGTATGTGTGAGTGCACGTGCCCCTAGAGGCCAGAGGTACTTGAATCCTCTGAATCTGGAGTTACAGGTGGTTGTGAGCCTCCAAATATGTTTACCAGGAACTAAATTCTGTCCTCTGCAAGAGCAATACTTACTCTTAACTGATCCAGCTTTCCAGCCCCTACCATAACAATTAATTCCATTGAGAGAAGAAACAGAAATTTTTCCTGCTTTGATTTACCTTTTATTAGACACAGTTTCCTGATACTGGCCCAATACTGATGGTGTATTATCATCACATCTATACAATGTTTGCCTCATTCTGTGAAATTGTTGCTTTCAATTCAAGCTGTAAAGTAATAGAGACACTGAGATATGTGCTATGCTTTCAATTGTGAAGTTTCCAATTATTTATATTCATATTCATCCAAGAACCTGCTTGGCCTGGTACCACGTCTTTAATCCAAACTATTTGGGAGGCTGAGGCAGGAGAATTAAAAGCTTAAGGCAAGGGGCTGGAGAGATAGCTCCGTCATTAAGAGAATAGGCCACTCTTCCAGAGGACCTACGTTTGGTTCCAAACCCATGTTTGATGGCTCGCAGTGTACTAATAACTTTAGCTCTAGGGAATTTACACCCTCTTCTGGCCTCCAAAGGCACCTGCACACACATGGCATACATACACACATACCCATAAATAAAAATAAATCTTTTTTTTTAAGGTCAAGGCTAGACTGAGCATGAAAAGATGGAGGTTTCAAGACTTTTTTGAGGCCCATCAAAGGAAAGCTACTTCCTCTTGGTCAAAAGAATGGAATCTGAATTCTACTTCTGACCCTGAGTGGATATAAAATTCTCATCTGTCCCCAGAGATTAGAACATTATGTACTGCTGTCCTTTCCCTTAGGAGTTAATCAAGTTACACCTGCCATCGCCTGACTAGGACACCACCCTATAAGAAAGTTGACTTGCCTGAAGACATGCTGAAGAAATGGAAAGAATAATTATCCCTGTAAAAAGACAATGGATCATTTTTATTTTATCCATATGAATGTACTGCCTGCAAGTATGTAAGTGAACCCATTCTGTAAATGCCCGAGGATGTCAGAAGAGGGTGTTTGATTCCCTTGGAACTGGAGCTAAAACGGTTGTTAGCCATCATGTGGGTGCTTGGAATCAAAACCAGGTCCTCTGCAAGAGCAACAGTACTCTTAACTGCTGAGCCATCTCTTTAACCACATGACACCAACTTTTGGTAAAAAAAAAAAAGTTTCTTTATCCTTGCCCCAGCCAATCACAGGTAGAAAAATACCTTTTAAACTCTGGTCATTCTCCTCTCCCTCAAAAATGAAAAGTTAACTCTGCAGAAAGTCAGGCCAGAGTGAAACTAGCCCCTCCACTCCCCACCTCCCCTCCACCCCAGTCCTTTTGAGTGAGGATCTATCTTCCTGTATCCCCAGGTGGCCTGGAACTTACTAGGTAGACCAGGCTGGCCTTGAACTCACAGAGATCCACCTGCCTCTGCCTCACAAATGCTGGGGTTAAAGGAGTGTATCACCACACCCAGCTTCAAAAGCATTTTTATTAGTTAGTTCTGACTTATTTTTCTTTAGCCAACTTTTCTCAATGTTTGACCCCAGAGTTCTCCTAGATTGTTCCCTTCATAGATGCAAGGTAAAAATATATCCTTAGGCAATGGTGATTTTGTTACAGTAACAGTAAAGGCTCATTAAGGGAAAATCGTTTCCTTCAGATTCAGAGAATGGAATCTCTGGCCTGGGTGGAAACCTAACATCCAAGTTGTTCTGGTCAATCACTTGGCTAAGGGACCACCCTTCAAAGGCAGAATCACCCTTCAGAAATATTCCAGGCTATAAAGTTTCCTCCTCTTCTCCAGGTCCCCTACTTCTCTGCAGTGAGGAATTATGCTCAGAGTGGGGAGCTAGCCTTCCAGTTCTCACCTGAGTTGTTAACTAGGCCTTAGAAATGTTTCTCAACAATCTCACCATGGGACCAAATTAATGTGAACTCTGTCTCTGCTAAAATTGTTACTGGAAATTCTGGGTATTTCCACAAGAATACCTTACTGGAAAAACTGGGATCTCTTCTTTGAGTTTTTAGTCTTGTTAAGAATGGACTCAGAAGAAAACTCAAAGACAATTTTATTAGAGCTCAAATGAAAAATCTCCAAAGCGGGCAAGCTGTTAAGTCTCTACAGCTACACCGAGGATTGGACATAGGGAAGAGGAAGGGAGCAAGCCGTGCTCTTTGAGTTAAGCCAGACAGAGGTCAGCCACAAGAATACACATGTTGAGGACAGGAGCTTTGGAGAAAGTGAAGCCCAAAGTGTTAAGGAAAGCATCCTTAGAAAAAACAGAAAAAGGAATGCTTTTCTGAGTAATATACTAAAGCAGACAGACTTAAGACGGCGCATGGTTTCCCTCTGAGAAGGAAAAGTACCTTATCTTATTAAAGGGATAGCTATTCCTCCTATTTCTTTAGTAAGGCTTCAAGAGGATCCACCTTCCTGAGGGGTGGTCCCTAAGCCAGACAACTGACAACTTGAAGAACAACTTGAGTATTAGGTCTCTAGTCAGACACACAGAAAACAGTTTTCCCTTTGTGGGTGTTTACTGCGACTGAAATAAAATTGCCCTTACTTAACTAGCAGATATTCTTTCTTAAGCTTGTGATATGAGACTGGCTTTTCCAGTTGATGAGTTGTGTGGGAGAAGGCTCAGTGGCTGTGTGTGTATTCCTCCTCCAGAGGACCCAGGTTAGATTCCCAGCAGCCATATCAGATGGTTCACAATTGCCTGTAACTCCAGCTCCAGGGAATCTGAAGTCTCTGCCTTCAACCGGCACTTGCACTCATCTGTACATACCCACACACAGACACAGACACATGACTAAAAAGAATGAATCATTTTTTTAAAAAAGGAAAAAGAAGAGTTATGTCCATGCCCCTGCTTTTTTCTTCTTATACCTTTTTTTCTTCCATTCAGACACCCTGCTCATGGGATGGTCCACTGCATTGAGGGTGGTTCTTCTCCGCTGGATTTGCTGACCCACATGCCAATCATCTCTGGACATATCCTCCCAGACTCACCCACAGTGTGTTTTTCTAGGTATCACTCAACCCATTCAACTGGAAAATAAAGGTATCATATGTATATAGTCAATGCTTATATGTAGTCTGTGTATATGTGTATTACTTGTATTTCTAAGGGGAACCTGGACTGATTATGTGGTTTGAAGCCTATAGCACAATTTATTAAGAATTTATTAGAAATGCATTCTCAGGTCCTGTCAGATAGTTCTAACAAGATAATTGAAGTAGCCAGGCATGATCCCAATCCTTGGAAGGCAGAGGCAGGCAGATCAACGGGCACATTTTTTGCTTCTGCCATTATCCACAGACTTCAGATTCAATCCTTTAGCCTTTGAACACAGACTTACATCAGTGACTCTCCATGGGGTTTCCAGGCCCTCAGCCTTGACCTGGGCTGCATCAATGATCCCTCTTGGTCTGCATCTTCTAGTTTTATAGGACAATTAGCTGCTGCTATCTCCAACTTACATCCTGCTGATTATGGTTTCTAATTGCGTAAGCCAGTTTAATGACTCTCCCTTTATTACAGATACATTTTAATAGTTCAGCTCCTCTGGAGAACCTTGACTAACACTAATGTATAATATACATATTCATACTAATATATATTTCATATGACTAATACATATGCATGCATAAATAAATCTCATTTCTGGCAACTTAGATGTCTCATGATTTGTTGGCAACAAACTAGAGATCCTTGATAGCCAGTGATGTGGTTCAAAGCTTTGAGAGCTGGAAAGCTGATAGATTCCAATACAAGTCTAAAGACCCCAGAACCAGCAAAATCAAGGGCAGGAGATTTGTGTTCCAGCTCAAGCAGCCAGTGAGATCAAGCATTCAGCCTGCCTCTCCCTTTAGTTTCATTCGTGTCCTGATGGATCAATTTAATGGACTGATATCTGTGAGGGAAGGAGGTTATCTTTCTTCAGTCCATCAACTCAAATGCACCTCTCTATGAAAACATCACAGACACATCCAAAGATGTTTAACCAGATACCTGAGCATCCTGAGGTGTCAGTCACATGCATTTAATAATGAAGCGTGGAAGGACTAACTGATTGGCAAAATTGGAAATATTTCTGGGCATGGTGGCTCATGACTTTAGTTCCAGCACTTGGGAGACAGAGGCAGCTAGACCTCTGTGACATGGAGTCCAGTCTGATCTACACACTACATTTCAGCCATGGCACTAAGTGCTCTCTGTGGATTATCAGTTAATTCTCACAATGACCCTGCAAGGTGGTTACATGTTATTTCCATTTTATAGAGAAGGAAATTAGGATGTAGAGGGACTGGGCAGCTTGCTGGTGATTAAGCCTTTAACAAATGGTAAAATCATATAATCAAACTAGACAGTGTTAAGTGGAAACCTCATCTCCTGCTCCCGCTTCCAAGCTGCAGACATGTGAGTCTGTCATGCTACCTTTAAAGCAGCTTCTGCCCTACCTTCTACCACGGGAAGGATGTTGGAAAAATAGCCTGGAAGTTTGTCTGACAATAGCATGAGCACTTTCAAGGATCAGGTTGGGAGAGAAAGAAAGAGCTTTACCAATAAGACGGAAGTGCTCAATGCCACTGGGAACAAGTGAGAAAAACACTAAAATTGTTGAGCAAAAAAAGAAAAAGCAGAAGTTGACACTCTTTACATGTCAGTTTAATGGAGGAAGAAATACTGCTTAGAGCTATTTTGAAATTTTCTTTGGAAAGCTTAGCAAGTTTGCACAAAGAATAAGAAGATCATGTATACTTATATTTGAATATCCATTCTTCCTCTGTGTGTGTGTGTGTGTGTGTGCGCGCACACACACGCGAACCCAGTGTTTTGCACATGTTCACTGCCGAGTGACAACCCATCTTATTTCTATTATGCAAACGATTACTCATTCAATATACAGACCCCCCAGAAGGTTTTCAGCTAACAACAAACACTCCCACAGTTGCAGCTGCAGCTTCTCCCTCTAGTGTAGAGTGCCTTCTGCTTCACTCCCAGTGCCAAGTGGACTCTGTCGTGTATCTGCATTTCTCCTTCCATCCATTGCACTTTTTAAACTTTTTCTATTTTGAACCAAGTCTAGTTTATTCTCATATCTTATGTTCTGGGTAAACTGGACTGCTCTTCACTGTCTGCAGCCTTTCTTCAATTTATGGCCTTGATGTTCTTTCCTTTTCCCTGCCGGCCCCCCTCAACCCATCACAGGTTGTCCTAAATGTTTACCTTATAAGGGGCACTTGCTTTCCTCCCTAGTAAGCTCAGTTATATCTCTGTACTTTTAAATAATTTGTTTATTTTTATTTTATGTGTATGAATGTTTCGCCTTCATACATGTAAGTGCACCCATGTGTGCAATGCCCGTGTAGGCCAGAAGAGGGTGTTGGATCCCCTGGAACTGGAATTAAGGATGCTTGTTAACTATCATTTGGATGCTAGGAACCTAACTCAGGTCTTCTGGAGGAAGTTAGTCTCTTAACCACTGCAGCATCTCTCCAGCCCCTATTTCTCTGTAATTTTATTTCGATACAATATACATAGCTCATGAAGCTCCTTCCTGCATTAGATCACAAACTCCTGAAAGTCATATACTTTGCGTATTTAAAAGAAAAGGGCCAGGTAGTTTCCAGCACTTGGGAGGAGGCTAAGGCACGATGTTTGTGAATTTGAGGCCAGCCTGGACTACACAGTGAGACCTTGTATAGAAGAGAAAGGGAGGTGGGTTTATAGATTTCCCAGATCTTTTCATATGGAATCACAGCTGATCTGAATTTCTTCTTTACCTAACACATTAATGGTGAGGAGCTGTTTACTTCTTGATCGTTAGAAAAATCATTGTGCCTATGTTTTTTGTACAGAAAAAAGACATCAGGTACTATATTTATTTTTGAACTCAAATAAACATAAAATAATTTTTAAAAGCAATAAACATATGAAAAAAAGAAATAGAGATTTTATGTGTATGAATGTTTTGCCTTCATATATGTAAGTGCATATTGAAATCAGGAAAGTAATATAAGAAACAGAAGTGGACTCTGTTAGAAGAGGAGACAAGACTTTGCTGGACAGGTACCACACCTAGAAACTAAAGGATTGCAGAGTCAAGTAGAGGGGTCCACCACTCTATTCTCAAGGGGTATTCTTCAGGTGGCAAGCTTCCTGGAGACAGAGCCAAGAGGAATGGAGTTACTCGCATTCTTCCATCACAGAATAAGGAGTGAGCTTTTGCAATTTCCTTTTTTTCCCTTGACACAAAACTTAAATGCTTGACTTTATTCAAATTTTCTATTTATTTATTTACTTTTTTTTTTGATGGGGTCTCTCTGTAGTGCCAGCTCCCCTGGAATTCACTGTGTAGACCAGGCTAGCTACCTGCTACTGCCTCCAAGTATTGGGATTAAAGGGTGTACCACAACACCCAATAAATTCTCTATTTCTACCTTGAGGCCATGTTATTGGGAAAGGAGTGGGAGGAGAGTGCCATGCAGAACCTGTAAAGCCATTAAAGGTGAAAAGTATGGATTTTATTTAAGATTCATTGCAATTGTGTGCAAATTTATCTATTTGTTTTATTTATTTATTTATCTTTTACTTGAGACAGGATCTTACTATGTCGCTTCCCAAACTCACAATCCTCCTGCCTCAGTCTCCAGGGTACTGAGATTACAGAAGTGTACCACCATGCCTGGCAAAGAGAAATTTATTTTCTTAGCCTGTAAAATAACTGTCAGCAAGAAATGACATATGGCTGAATACAAGTAAACATAAGATGTCATTATACAACTTTAGAGTTTTTAGAAGATTACATTTCATTTATTATTGTGCGTACGTGTGTGAGAGTGAGGGTACACATGCCACAGCACATGTGTGGAGGTCAGAAGTCAGCTTTGGAGAGTCAGTCCTCGTGTTCTACCTTTACATGGGTCCCAGAGATCACACTCTAGTCCTGAGGCCTGCATCATAGGGTGGCAAGCACCTTTAGCTGCTGAGTCGTCTCGCTGGCCCCCACTTTAGGTTCTTAGTGCGTCTGCATCTCCTTTCACTTACAGGGCTTTATTCCACTCACTGTTATGTAGTTGTGTTGATGACATCAACAACAGAATTCAAATCTTAGACTAGGAACTAAGAAGTCACCTTCACAGTAAAACAACACAACAAAAAACAAAAAACTCCAAGCATTGAATGGACTCAATGACGCCTCCCCTCTGCTGAGTTCAGGAAATTGGCACAAACAGACCAAATGAACACACAACGTGCTGCCAGTGGTTTTTTTTTTTTTTTTAATTCCTAAACATCAAAATGTTTTTACACTAGAAGGATGTTTTGGTTATCACTATGTGACAAAAACTTTATTTTTTTTTTCAGACAAGTTCTACAAGCCTATACTCATTTATTCTTCTTCATATTGAACTTCCAAAGTTTGTATACAGGACAAAGAATTGTCTCTACCTAAGGCAACAGAATTTGCAATGGAGAAAACACTAAACAAAGTATCATTCTCTCCTGGTTCCAAATCACCCTCCATTTATAACTGGAGTTTACAGTCTCTGTTCATCTCCCGTTTCCTCTAAGGAGCTGTCCCTGTCCAGCATTCTTAATGTCTGGCCCAGGAAAGGAGAGGGTATCAATTAGGCTGCATGGACTTCACATTTAGCATCTTTTCATCGTTAGTCACCTCACTCCCGAAAAAGCCATGCTACCTCCAAAGTAATCAGCTCCCTAGTTCCCCCTGAGAGAAGCAAAATGAGGCTAGAGAAGGAGAGACAGAGAAGAGCGAGGTATTTTCCCTGCATTATAAAAAAAGGAAGAGATAGCAGGTGTGGTGATACACTAATCCCAACATTCAGGAGGCAGAGACAGGTGGATCTCTGTGGGATCAAGACCAGCCTGCTCTATATAGCTACAGGGAGACCCTGTCTCAAAACAACAGCAAAAGAGAAGGACTGGGAGACAGTACACTTGGTAAAGTGCTTGCTGCAAAAGCTGAGGACTTGAATTCAGATCCCTAGCAACCACCCAAAAAGCTGGCTTTAGGCCTCAGGCACGGGTTTTTGATTCCAGAGGTGGAGAGGTAGAATAAGGAAGATCCCTGAGATCCCTGAGGCTTACTTACTACAGAAAGTAAGGTAGAAAGCAAGTAACACTCTCTCTCTCTCTCTCTCTCTCCCTCTCTCTCTCTCTCTCTCTCTCTCTCTCTCTCTCTCTCTCTCTCTCTCGCACATACTTGTAATGCCAGCACTCCAGAGGTACAAGGATCACAATAAACTGGGGGCCAGTCTGATCTACGTAGCAAGGTCCAGACCAGTCAAGCTGCATAGCAAACTGTCTCAAAAAACAAACAAACAAAAACCATAAAAATGCGGCATGGAGACTGAAAATGATCAATTTAAATTTAGCAAAAAGATGAAAACAAAGAATAAAAGTGCAAAGGCCCTAAGAAGGCATCAACAGAAATCAGGACTGACTCCAGTACCTGCCATAGCTTGGTAACTGGTAATGTTAGTTAACTAATGGGGAAGCTTTGAGGTACTGGGTACTTCCTCAGACTATGAGATCATGTGGTTGCTATTTAGGGAGACACACGCAAATCTATGTGCACACTCAAGATCACAACACCCCGGATGTGTAGGGACACATCTGTAACCCCAGTCCTTGGGCAGCAGAGGCAGGAGGATCAAGGGTTCAAGATCATTCTGGGCTACAAACTGAGACTCTGCCTCAAAAATAAATTAATAGGGTCAGTGAGATGGCTCAGTGGGTAAAGGCGTTTGCTGCCTGACAAGTCCAATGACTTTAGTTCGAGCTTTAAGACCCATACAATGGAAGGAGAGAATCAACTCCCACAAGCTGTCCTTTGAATGTATGTTGTGGCACACACACGTACACACACACACGCACACACACACACACACAAAATATAGAAATATAAATGAAAAGTGTTAACCTGGTCAAGGTCTAAGGTTAAGAGTGGGATTTTCACATCACTGTTTCTGTAACTGGTTCAGCTTACTGTTTGGAGTGGGAGGGGTTGTTTTGTTTTGCTTGTTGTTTTGTATGTAAGAAGGGATCTCAAAGAGCCAGGCCAGACTTAAACTTGCTATGTATTCAAGGCTAGCTTTTAACTCCTAATCCTTCTGCCTCTCTCCATTTCCCAAGCGCTGGGATGACAGTGGTCACTACCAAGAGCTTCTTGGTTTTTTTTTAAATGTGTGCACAGCTAAAGCATCCTCAAGCTGACTCCCTTGTGACTAGTCTATCCATGGTATGTGCGTGAACACATACATTTAAAACAAAACCAATTTATTTCCTAACACTAATTTAAAGGACAAGCACATACACAGTGGACATACAATTTTGTGAAGAAATCTTCTATTGTACTTCTTGAATGTTATTCATTAAAAATTTTTAATTACTCTTATTTTATTGTGTGTGTGCGCATGTGTATGGAGATCAGGAGACAACTTGTTTCTTGTTCTCTAATGATGCATTTACTTTTATTTGTACAAGTGCTTTGATTGCCTGTAGGCTTAGTGGTACGTGTGTAGTGCCCACAAAGGTACTAGAGAAGGGGAGAGAGCTGCCATGTGGATACTAGAAATTGAATCTGGGTCTTCTGGAAGAACAGCAAGTGCTTTTAACCCCTAGCCAGCTCTCCAGTCCCCAGAGGATAACTCATTAGAGTCATTTGTTTCCTTCCACTGTGTGGGACTTGAACTCAGGTCATCGGGCTTGGCAGCAAGTGCCTCTATCCATTGAGCCACCTCCTGGCCTTACTACATCTTTCCAGTGCTAACCCTAACCCACTCCACTCTCTGGCAAACATGTAAGGCACATACACATCTGTATTTTGTTCCCTCCAAATAAATTTCTGGTGAAAACCTTTCAGCAGAAATTTATAAACATATATTTAAGCAAAGAAAGACCTGCATTCCAAACCCTAAGATACATTTTCACTCCAACACTCTAAAAGCTTGAACTAGGAAATAGCCAAATAAGCAATGCCATTTCAATTAACTTTACCATAACTTTATTGCCTGACACATACAAAGTGTTATACCAGATGTCTCAACTTAAAAGTAACTCTGTCCAACCACACATTTAGATGTTTTTATTTCACTCTACACAGAAAAGATTTTCCTATCGAAATGGACAAATTCAGTGTGAGTAGGCAGGAAGAAGGAAAAGCACAGTGATTCTCATTAAGAAATGAAGGCGGGGCTCTTCTCATGAAAACAGGGCCAAACACACCTGTCCCAGCCAGAGAATCCCAGCCAGCGTGTGGGTAGGAGATTGAACTCTGACTCACACTGACATACCTGAGGAATCTCTGGGAGACATACCATAGAATATCACAACAAATACTATTAGCAGATTCACAAAGCTATAATCACCATTGGTATCCACGGTGCTAAGTTTCAAATTAACATAATTATTTTCCTCGGGTTGCCAAATTTAACATGGGGGAGTTTGGGTTGCAGGCCCTACTACCATCATTAGACAAACAGATATACTGGTGTTAAAAATAGTTGAGATAATTACATAGTATTTATAAAAGTAGCCTTGGGGATTTGGGAGTATATCTAAATGTGACTCCACTCCCCGCTGCAAAGAAAACCCAAAACAATAAGAAAAAAAGACATCAATAATGATCTTGTGTAACCTATGGTAAATGTTTGTTGTAAAATTCTCAATTCTGCATGAAATCCTATATAATATCCCTATAGGTTTCTGGTATATTGCATGTACTGTAAGTTTACCCATATCCTGTAAAGCCCACAGAGATCAGATGAGTGTGTCAGATCCCCTGGAACTGGGGTTAAGGATGGTTGCTAGCCACCTAAGGTGCTGGGCATGGATCCCGGGTCCTCTGCAAAAGCAGCCAGTGCTCGTAACTGCTGAGCCATCTCTCCAGTCCCTTTGGTTTTTGGGGGTTTGTTTTTGTTTCTAAAGCATAGTCTATGTAGCTATGGCTGGCCTGTAACTCTCTAGGTAGCCCAGGTTGGCCTTGAATTCACAGAAATCTATCTGCTTCTGCCCTCCCAAGGGCTAGAATTAAATGCATGCATCACTATGCCTGGCTACAAATCCTTTCTCAAACACCTGGAAGATTTCTGCTTCCTTTTCAGCCTTGTTCAATCTCTCAACAATGGGGGAGACTTAGGACAGTGGTTTGAATTTAACACACCAAAAAGCACTCAGAAACATGCTGGATGTTTGAGGCCAGCATGGTCTACATAATGAGTTCCAGACCAACAAGAGCTACACAGTGAGACCCTAACTCAAAAAATAAACAAAAAACACACACACAAAAAAGCACTTAGTCAATTCCTATTCAGAGAAAAGATGACAATGGCCACCTACACTGGACTAATTAATACAGTAAATATGAGGAGGCAGAAATAAGCTTACTTCCGGGACTAGCAAACATGACTGTGGCAGAAATCATGGTGTTTGAGAACGTACAGAGGGAACAGATCTAGGGAAATAATCACTTTAAAATTTTAATACCGAAGCTGGGCTTGGTGGCTCACACCTCAAATCTTGGCTGTTGGGAAGCTGAAGCAGGAGTTTGAGGCCAGCCTGTGCTACATCACAATATCCTGTCTCAAACAAAAGAACACCGGGGATGTGACTCATGCGCCAAGTCCTGGGTTTGATCCCCGGCACTGAATAAACTGGGACTGATGTTGCACAGCAGTGTTGTAATTGCAACACTTAGGAAATAGTCAAGGAGGATAATAAAGTTCAAGACTGTCCTTGGCTAACTAGTGAGTTCTAGGGAGGCTGGGCTACACAAGGTTCTGTTTGGAAGAAACAAAAACAAACTGGGAGTTCGAGAAATGGCTCAGAGGTTAAGAGTGCTTGCTCTTGGTTCCCAGCACCCACATAAGGCAGCTCACAACTTCCTGTAACTCTGACTTCATAGAATCCAGTGCCCTATTCTGGCCTCCATGGGCACCTACATACATGTGGTACACACAGAAACACACAGGTATACACATAAGTAACAATACATCTTAAAACAAAAACAAATCAAAACAAAACTTCTAACTCTGGAAAAAACTAAACAAAAGAAAAAAAATCAAGAACAAAATAAAACACACACACGAAGAAAAAAAATATCAAACACCAGAAACTTTCTGTAATAATAGGCCAGAGTCTTGACAGTACCTTAAAAAAGTATGTCATGCGGGTTGGTGAGAAAGTTCAGAGGGCAAGGGCACCTGATTAGCTGAGTTCAAACCCTGGAATCCATGTGAAAGTGGAGAGAGTAAACTGACACAGAAAGCTGTCCTCTGACCTCCACACAGTGCTGTGGCATATATGCCTTCCTCATCCCAACCAACAATAATACAAAATAAAATAAAACGAAATAAGCATTACATGCCTTTTAACTAACTACATGACGAAAGCAATGTACCCTTGCTTTGATCTCAACTCCTACACAGAAGGCCGAAGTCTTTAAGTGATAATCAGTCTCTTTACTGTAATCTCTGATTCCGTAAGGAACAGGCACCTTGTGGATAACTGAATTTTCCACTTATCTACATATCAGCAAAAAACACTATTTTTGTTTTCAACACTTGCCTGTAACATGTCCAACTGAACAGTCTGACAAACATGAACATATAGACAAGCCTGTGTCCCCTGAATGCCAGGTTTCATTTTCTATTTATTGTAGATTATGGAATTGAAGAAAATCAGATTTATTTTTCAAAGTTTAATTTTTCTTACTAGTCTGTCTGTTAGGGTTTGCAATTTCTCTCTAAAGCAGGGAGTAGGGTTTAGGGAAAGATCCTGCTAAGGTTTTCTAGTAATCAAAGGTGTGCTGATTCCTGTAACATTCAATAATCAGAAAGGAAAACTGGATAAACCAGAGTCCCAGAATGTCAAATTACAATGATGTATTTGGGGAGAGGTTAGCCTGCAATAATTCAGTTATTTGAACAGGATGTTCTTTTCCCAGATATCTCCAAAGCTGTTCCTTCGGTTTCCTTCAGGTGTCTGCTCAAATATGACCTTCTCAGGCCATTCCTGAACATTTTACCTAAAATAGCAACCTGTCCTCCCAGCCCTCCCCAGCAACATGTTGCCTTAATGTGTGGACCACACATAGTGCTCCCAGAAACAACCCAGCACCCCATTCCACAGCCCCCTGTTCCTTGATACAGTTCACGCTTTCCTTCCTTGTTCACCTTCCTCTCTGAAAGCAGGGGGTTTTTATGATCTTCAAGAGAGATGGCTCAGTAGTTAAGAGCACTGGCTGCTCTTACAGAGGACCCCCAGTTCAGTTCCCAGCATCCACATGGGGGTTAATAACGGTCTATAACTCCAATTCTGGGGACTCTAACACCCTCTTCTGACCTCTGTAGGCATTGCATTCATGGGTGCACTTACATACATGCAGGCAAAACACTCATATATTCACAAATTTTTAAAATTTACTATCCTCAAATGCCTAAAAAGAATGTTTGGCATCATAGTAGGTACTCACTAAATATTTAAGAGCGTAGGAATTTTAAATCTAATTTTAGCATCTTCTAATGCTTCCCTGACTTTAATATCATCCTATCTAATAAGAAAATCAAACATGAAAAATGCAACACTTAAGTCTGCAAGCTGGCTCAGCAGGTAAAAGAGTTTGCTGGGTAAGCCTGATAACTCGAGTTCAACCCCAGAATCCACATTTAAAAAAGCAAGGCGCAGTGGCTGCATTTATAATCCCAGGACTCCTAAGGGAGAGGGCTTGTTTAGCATGTATGAAGTCTCAGGTTTGACTCCCAGCACTTCATAAAGCAGACTTAGTGGTGTGCACCAGAACTTGGGAAATAGAGGCTACAGGATCAGAAGTTCAAAGTCATTGTAGGCTACATAGTGATTCTAAGGCCAGCCTGGGCTATGTGAAACTTCATCTCAAGAAAAAAAGAAAAGGACAAAAAGAAAAATAAGAACTAAAGCCAGTGGTGGTCTCAATGTGTAGTCAAAGCAGTGGCTCCTCCATCTGGAATCCGGTTACTGACGGTTAGTCACATCTAACACATATCTTTCTCTCTTCGCCAACTTGCCATTCTTTCTAAAATGGTACTGCAGGAAGTCTGTTAAAGAAGTGAGTACGGGCAGTGAAAGGATTAATATTATTGCATTGAGGGAAAAAAAAAACTGTCTGTAAACCATTCACCACAGCCATCACAGCCCTCCTTGCTTTGGTAGGACACACTGCCCTTTTCAGGAAAAAAAAAAAAAAATTAATTCAAGATTTGGTTCCAGATCAGGCTCCCTCTAACATTAAACAGAAGTTTTCCAGTCACTTAGGATGGCCACCTTCCTCTGTCCCTCAGGGGAGGGACAAAGTCCATTTAGGGCAAGTCTTTCTACCTCTGGTTCAAGAATCTTTAAAGACTGAAACATACCACTTTAGCATTGAGTCAGTTTCACAACTAATTGTGCAGAGAATTGGGTCATTGTTCTCACTGCTCCACTGTAACTGCTGGTAAGAATTTTGAGATGAAAGGATGCCCTCAAAGCTAGAGTATAGTCATATACACAGGCTTGACACTGTTGCCTAGTTGTTGTCATAGCTGCAAAACCAATCACAGGGTGACATAAGCTGAAAAAAGCAGGAGGACTGGCTGCTCTTGCAGAAAACCAGAGTTCAGTTCCCAGCACGCAAAAGGTGGCTAACAATAGTCTGTAACTCCAGTTCTAGGGGATTCAGTGACTTCTTCTGTCCACCACAGACATTGCATCATACAGGTGCACTTACATACATGCAAGTGAAACACTCATACACATAAAAATAAAAATTAAAAATTAAAAAATAACAAGGGAGGAGGAGGCTGGGGATATAGCTTGGCCGGCAGAGATCTTGCCTAGCATGCACAAAGCCCTGGGTTTGAGTGGATCTCAGCACTACATAAACCAAGTATGGTGGCACATCAGAAATTCAAAGTCATCCTCTACTATACAATACAGTGAGGTCAGCCTGGGCTATATAAAATCCTATCTAAAAAACAAAATAAGAGGGACTTGTGGAGAGGTATTATGTAAATTTGCTACCATCACCTTTTAGGGTTGACTAAGATTCTAAAGGTTTGGCCTACTAATAAGTAAGTACTCCTCAGAGAGGGAGTTGGGAGTCATATCTTAGGGCTCACTATAAAGGACTAAGAAGCCAGAGCAAAGCCAGATACTCAGGAGGCAGAGGCAGAGGCAGACAGAGATTGATGCCACCCTGGTCTTTTACAAAAGGAGTTTCAGGCCAGGTGGGGCTACAATGAAACCCTGTTAAAAAAATGGGGGGGGGGGTGAAAAAATGATGAAGCTGGAGAGATGGTTCAGTGGTAAAATGCACTGACTCCTCAGAGGACTCAGGTTCAATTCCTACCACCCACATGGTGACTAAAAAACTGTTGGTAACTCCAGTTTCAGGGGATCCAACACCTTCTTCTGACCTGCTGCAGGCATTACACAACACAGGTGTACACTCATACAGATAAAATGAGAAGAGCAAATAAAATATTTTTGAAAAATGAATCCAGAGCAAAGTAAGGAGGGGCGTGCTGGATGTACAAGAAGCCACTAAATCATAGGGAGCCAAAAGGCAATGGCCTCTTCCTCCGCTGACAATTTGTTTCATGTTTAAACTAGCTGCCACCAGGTGTTAAAGAAGCAAAACTAAAAAGTTTCACAAGGGGAAGGAAAACAACTCATTTTTAACTTGAGGCGTGGCTCAACAGTCATGTGTCCTAATCAAATTATAAGTGTCTAAATCCTGAGGTGGTGATAAAGTTTACTTGGTAGAGTACTTGAGCTTGTCGTATGCAAGGCCCGGGGTTCAATCCCCAGTGCCATAAAAAATAAAAATAAAAAAGGAAAAAATAAAAAGACAATCTTCACCGAAACAAGGGCTGTGGAAAATGCTCAAAATTTCTTCACGTGCTATTTCACAGACCACGATGGTGACTCTAAAGTGACAGACAGATCTAGTAGCTTAAACTAAAAGCTATCTTTTCCTGCCAAACCTTTAAAACACATAGTAGTCATTACCTATACCTGCTGTCTTCAGAAATACCACCTTTGAGTCCTGTCTGGGACCTACTCGGTTGTGCTAAGTCCTTAACACATTAACAGGAGACACAGGCTGGTTGACAGCCCTTAAGAAGACATGAGGCATTGCATGCATGGGTGCACTTACATACATGCAGGCAAAACACTCATATACATAAAAATAAATTTTAAAAAATTGATAAAGACAATCATAGGTCCTGGGAGATGCTTTGTAGTCTTGAATTGCAAACAGCACCTCTTTTTACTCTCCATGTGGCTAATCAACCCATCAGTCAAAGGATACGGTTATTGTAGCTACGCAAGGCCACTAAATCACGTGTCTTCCTCCCCTGGTCTTCCTTCCCTCCCTCCCCGGCACTCTTCAGGAGGATTTGTGCAAGCAGTCCTCTCTTGCTGGTCTCTCCACTGTAAACACCCCCTCTTTCGGACTCCACCTCCAGTGTTCTTCCTCTGGGAAATCTTTCTGAGGCAGTCCGGCCTACATAGCTTTCACTGCTTTAACCACATCACTTTTTCCATAGCACATCACACCTCAGGCCCAACTTTTGCATATGTTTGGCATCTCTCTCTCTCTCTCTTTCTCTCTCTCTCTCCTCTCTCTCTCTTTCTCACTAGGGCCCAAGGGCTTTGAAAACAAGGACAGAGACTACTTTTGCATCCCTAATGTTTAAAATAGAACTTGGCACCTAGAGACTCAGGATTTGTTCAATGAATGTAGAAGGTGTCAATTATCAGAGGACAACAGGCAGTTATATTTTAAACAACACAAAATACCCCAGGAGCCTTAAAGCACTTACAGGTTCATACAGTGGGAAAAATTCAAGAACTGGGGAATTAGGGAAACATACTTGTATGTAATGTTTTAATGTCCTAGTAAGTAGCCCACCTTTAATCCCTTTAATTGTAACCACAGCTAATGTTTCAAAGGACAACTGTTCTGACAACACTGGCCAGCTAACCTTGCTTAAGTAGCTCCAAATTCACAGTCTTCTTTCACACTTTCACAGTCTTAATCATTAGAGCACAATGACTGATTTAAGCGAGCAAGATGAGATGGCTCAGTGGGTAAAGGGGCTTGCCACCAAGCCTGATGGATGATGACCCGAGTTCAATCCCCAAAACCGACAGGGTAGAAGGAGAAAATTGACTACTAAAAGCTGCCCTTTGATCTTCTAAATGTGGCACCCCCACCCCCATATATATATATATATATATATAGGTTTTTTTTGTTGTTCTTTTTTTTTTTAACAGAAGCAACATTTCTGAAAGAGGCAAAGAGATTTTTGTCTTAAAAGTCTCCTGAGGGGGCTAGGCATGATGGCACAGGCCTTTAATCCCGAAATTTGGAAAGCAGAAGCAGGAGGATCTCTGTGAGATTGAAGCCAGCCTGGTCTACATATCAAGTTCTGGGTCAGCTGGGGCTACAAGTGGCCGTCTCAAAAAGATGACAACAACAACAACAACAAATACAATAATCTATTTAGGTTCTTTTAGGAAGAGGTCCTATATTAAATTAAAAAAAAACAATTTTTTTTAATTTTTAATTTTCTGTGTATGATTGTTTTGCCTGCATGTCTATTAGTGCACTCGTGTCATTCAGTGCTCGTAGAGACTGGAAGAAGGCATTGGATCCTCTGAAACTGGAGTTACAGATGGTTGTTAGTCAGCATGTGAGTGCTGGGAATCAAACCTAGGTCCTATGCAAGAGCAGCCAGTGCTCTTAACCCCTGAGCCATGTCATCTCTTCAGTCTCCGACCCTATATTAAAATTTTTTTTAGGCCAGGTGTGTTGGAAAACTCCAACCTAGTCTACACATCAAGTTCTAGGTCAGCCAGAGCTACTTAGTAAGACCCTGTGTCAAACAAGAGTAAAAACAATGGGCCCCTTGGGCCAGGCCTGATGGTGAAGGCCTATAATCCCAGCTTTTCTGGAGGCTGAGCCGGTTAAGATCTAAGTTCAAAGCTTGCCTAGGCTATGGTGAGTTCAAGGAAAGCCTGGGCAACTTAGTGAGACCCTGTCTCAAAAATTTTGAAACATTTAAAAAGAAGGCTGGGATGAGAGCTCAATGGTAGAGAACCTGTCTTACAAGTACATGGCCCCGGGGAGGTGTGGAGTAGGGCTTTCTCCCCTGTATGATTGCAAAATACACAAGCCAACACACAGTAAGTATTCAGTAAGAATCTGTCACAGAGAAGAGCCAAAGCCAGTGACTCACTAATGACTGACCAGGGGAAATCAGTGACAAGATCAATGACTCAAGTGAACGTTGCATTCGGTTTCATTAGAAGAAACTCAAACCCAAGTTGCTCACTTCTAAAAAGGCTGCTGCTTTTCTTTGCAGCCAAGGAAGTACTCACACCACTCCAGGTAAAGAAGAGATCGAGAATCACTATGTTCTATGGAAAAGATACTGTTTGAAAGTCTCCTGCAAAAGCATGCTCAGATACCTATATGGACTGAAGTACAGCAAATCTGGGAAAAGCCAACTTACTCTACACAGCAAAGGGCTGCAATGAGGATTAAACTGATGGAAGCTCACTAACACGTATGCCGATACACACAGTTGGTAGAATTACTTTATTTCTCTACTTAAGATGACCCCAGTGTAGACAAAGGATCTGAAAGATTTTAGTTTTTTTAACTGAGAATATAGCTCTGAACCTTGTTAGAGACGGATCTGGCTCAGAAGAGTCTGTGAAATAAGAAGCAAGGCCCAGTATTTCCATCTGTATTTCCAGTCTTCAAAAGTAAGAACAACTCACTTTCCTGCCTATGCTATTTTTTTAAACACAGGTACATTTCTTGCAGGAATTGGCTAGAAGTGAACTTTTTTAAAAAGGGCTGGCCTCAAACTCAGAGGACCCCTGCCTCTGCCTCCTGAGCACAGGAAATAAAGGCATACACCACTACATCAAGCTAAAGATGCCCTTCTTAAAAACTTCAAACATAAACACACTATGATCAAATATTTAATTGGGGGCTGGGGGGATCTGTTCTTTTTAACTCGCTGCTATGATACGCTATTTAAAAGCCAAACACCCAGTGTACAATCTCTTGTACATGTTTTCATTTGTTTGCTTGGCCCTGACAACATTCCCATTTTTATATATGGAATGACTCAGGTTACAAGACTGGACCAATGTCACAAGCCGGTACAGGCCAAGGTTCCTACTCACTCATCTGTATCTGAGTAGTATTCTTCACACTAAAGCCCAACTGTTCATCAAAAGAAAGCCTTGTTGAAAATAAGTTTTATGTCTCCCAAGCATGCAGAGTTTGAAGACTGGAAAGGACCAAAGATGACCAGTCACCAATGAGATACTACATCACATGGTCCACCATGTCTAACAAGGCAAACAGATCATATACTGCAATACATCAGCAGCCAAGAGCCTGGGTTCTAGAGTCAGAAAGGCCTGAGTTCAAATTATACATTAGCTGTTTACTAGCATTTTGGCTTTGGGGCAAATTAAAGTTCTTAGTTTCCTACCCAGAAAATGAAAATTTAAAATTCCTGGCCTGTCAACTTCACCTACTTGGTAGAAGATAAATAAGAATGTACACTGATGACCAGAAGGCTCACAGGTACAATTTATAGGAAACAGTCATTTTTTTATTGACCTAAGACTTCAAAACTGCTGCAAATCAGAAGTGTAAGATGCCCAATTCTGTGTACAGTACAATTGTCAGGTCTAATTAGGTGAGGCCTGTGTCCATTTACAGAATCTTCTCTAAGTGCACTTTGTTAGTAGTCTTTCCTACCAAAAAAACTTAGGGATGCCTTCGAACAAAAGGGGAATAGTACAGAGACCTCTGGCTAACGTCTGACTGCTGAAAAATGAACTGAAACACAGATCTACGACTTCATTAAGTCAGTTTTCTTCTCAATGTTACAAAGACCCTAACAACTTCAAGATTTCTAAGAAACATCTAGAATGAATTTTAACACACTGCAAAACATAATTGAATACATATAGGAACAAAAAGAGTTTTGAACTGACAGTACCAACCTTAGGTATCTGTTGACTCTGAAAAGTGACTGAATTTTATGTAAATGAGGACATGTCCAGATCAGCTAAAATCACGTAAGGCAATCCTCTCCCAACTGCTCCAAAAGCTCTTTTAAGACTTAGCACTTAAAGGACAAACATCATAATTTTAAGTTATTCTAGGGAAAGTAAACGAATATTCATCTGCTTTACTAATAATCTTGTCTTCTACCAATGTTAATTTGAGATATTGATTGATCTCCAAATATAGGAACCCAGCTAACTCAACTGTTCTTCCTGCCTAGTGGTCCTTATTTTCATGTTATAGGACCGGCCTATAGTTAATCAATGTTCGACTACCACGAATAGGGTCACAAATGGCCTTCACCATATAAGGATACAAGAAAAAGACTTTATGATTACTAAGTGATTTTTAGACAGGTTAAAAAACATCCACCTTTACAGAACATTGAAAGAAGTATATACATGCTGTTTTCCTTTTAACATGTCCATAATAACCTTCATGTATGTTTCTCATCCACACTTCCCACAATTCCATGTAGGCCCAATAACCTGTGCAGCCACTCTGAACCACACGTTCACATAGAGTTCAGACTCTGCCCTCAGATTCATGAATTACAGAATTCCTTCAGTAGTAACTCCCAAACTCTCACATACCTCTTGAGATGCATCTCTGACCAGAGCAAAAGAAATGTCACTTAACATCTAAATCTTCTTTCAGTTCTCATTTTATTTTCCCCTTTGTATGAATCCTAAGTTAGATAGACTCAAATCACCTCATTCTTCACCAGCAGTATTCCCTGTAAACACACACGTTCCTAAATGGACTCTATTTTTAATATTGAAACAGTAAATAGCATCAAAGATCATGTAAGTAAGAAACTGAACTCAAATCCTTAAGAGTATCTAAAAAGGGGAGGCGCTAAAGGTACTCAAAATTCTACAACTAGAAGTTGATCGTTGTTGTATTCCTGTTGGACACCCTGAGCGGTGCAAAAAAGTTGGTAACTCAAGTTGAACTGCAACCAAAAGCTGGTGTTACTTCTGCACAGATTGTTGAGGAAATGGTATCAATTCTCAGTATGAATATAATCCAAGGCTTATCCAGGAGCAGCTCAAAAATACAAAGTTTAACACCTTGGCAATGATCTTTCACTTTATGAAGGTAGAACTAAAGATACAACCAGAATTACAAATTACATGGCTTTTTTTTCTAGCTTATCTAGCCCCAAATTGTGACTGAAAGCCTGTGACGCCGCTCAGACCAATTAGGAACACAAATCATTTACTTTTCAGTCCTGCTATGTTTATGAAAATAAACTAGGCGGACTGAGGGCAGATTGAGTCATATAGTAAAGTCCAACGAAGATGAGTCTTAGCTGTTTGCACCCCTCATACGCTCAGATAACTAAGAAATCTATACAGCTTCAGTGAGAATACTTTCTTAGTTTCTTGTGCCTAGATTAAGACTGGCAATTTTTCTCCTTAAAGCTTATTAAAAGCATAATCACCCAAAATAGAAGTGAAAAGGAGAAAGTACCCTGAAACTTCAGTATGAAATGTAGGCTGTTATATTTTATAAAGAGGAAGGAGAGTCTGAAAATTGTTCAAATACAGCCAGGCAAAGTCTAGCAGCACACATGTTTATTTCCAGGATTAAAGGGGACCTGGAAACCTTCAGCATTCAACAATGGCCATCAGGAACACTGCTTCCTTCCTTGGAATGTGAACACCAATCCCATAATATTTAACACCCACACATAAGCAAAACTACTTGCCAACGTGAGTTATAAGGTGACATAGAGAAATCTTGTGTATAATTCTAACAGAAGATCATTTTCTGGTGGCCTTTCTAGTCTATCATTACAAATATATATTTCAAATAAAGGTAAAGAGGACAGAAGTCACACCCTGCATGAACAAGGACATTTTTTACTATGAAATCCACTTCAAGCTAGGCTTAGTAGTACACCCCTGTAAATCCCAGGAGAAAGGCAGAAGGATCGAAGGATCAGGTGTCTCAGGTCTCCCATGGCTACCTAGCAAGTTCTTATAGCCTGGGCTATAAGAGACCCTGTCACAAATAAAACAAAACAGTCAAGTACTTCAAGTCTTGTTTCAGTATTCCAGAGCAAGACACTCTAACATTTGGAGAAAACAATTTTAAAACTGTTTAACACAAAGTAACAGCCCTCAAGCATTATCAATCTTAACTGTGAATTCCTGGGGCCAACACAATTAGTTTTGAGAGCAGTCACCTCTTCCTAAGAGGATTTCCAATAAACTTTTTTTTTTTTTTCCACTCAGGTAGTGCAAAACCTGTTAAAATTATGCCACCATTGATTAAAGGAACAAAGTGGTAGAAATGATACTACGTGTGGTGGCAGACCTGCAATGTGCACACTGCACTCAAATGTGTGTCAAACTAGCTAAGCAAAACATGCTCTAAGCCTTGAGCAAAGACTATCAGCCAGCTACTGCAGAGTTGCAGACATGGGCTGAGTTTAATTGTCAGGAGAATATAAGTCACAGAAACAGTTGGACGCCAGTTCTGAGAAATTTGCATGCTTTTTATAGAACTTAATAGCCCCTCACATGCCAGACACAACCTGAATTCTAAAAGACTCATTTTTTGTTAAACTCTTCTCAACACAATTTTCAAGTACCAAACAAAAGTCTCTTCAAAACCTAGTCAATCCTGTTTTCTGATCAAGAAGTTTGAGGTTTAGTCCTGAACTGTCTGTGGAGGTTATCCTAAGCCTTAGGTCTCAAGAATCCCTGTTCAAAGCCAGTTAAGGAGCTTTCAGTTACCCAATGATACACAAAATTGGTCAGCAGTGGAGTGAGGCACTTTACACTGCATTAGTGTTCAAATCAAATTTGATCAAATGAGAGGTTTTTAAGAGAAAAGGGCTGAAAAACCTATTATTAATAATTGACGGTAGTCATCCATCGGCTTTGATTATAACGCATCCCAACTCCCAGGGGGTCTGAACAATGTACAATGATATACACATATGAAAAATGTCATGAGACCCACTAATTTGTAGCTAAAAATAACAAAAAAGAACCCAAAGTCTTAGCATGGAGTTATGCCATAAATCAGTGATTCCTGCACCCTGGATGCTGAGGCAGGAAGATCTAGAATAGGAGACCAGCCTGGGCTACAGAGCAAGAGCCTGCTAAAAAAAACAAAATTCAGACTCTCCAAAATGGCCTGCCAATAAAGTGTATGAATTATCATTTGTATTCTTAAAGACCTGGCATGTTTGTGTATTTCTGTAGAGCAAAATTTAATCTTCCAGATCAAGAAAAAATCCTCAAATTTACTGAAGTAATTTAAATTTCATAATGTATTTCCAATGAGAACACATTTACACATATACCATCCCTTCTCAAAAAAACCCAAAAACCCAGCCACTATTAATTCTTAAAATTGTAAAGTAGAACTCAAATTTCTCTGCTTTCAGTTTCCACCAAAATACCAATTTTCTTTTTAATCGTCCACATCAAAGTATTACCAACAAGTCTGTTCATACTATTTGGGAGTTACTAACCTATACTATAGCAATCTCAGTATGAATTTACCTTATGTATAAAAATGAGGAATCCAGAGTTAGCATTTCAACTTTTGAGAATAAAAGTTCATCAACATACCTTTTGTTGAATTCCAGGTTAATGAGATTTTTATATAAATCTTGCAGGTGATGAAAGGCAAAAAAATAAGGATCTTTCTGCAGTGATTAACCTGTTCTTTAGGACTACAGGTTACCTGCCTAGGATTTTCTAATTGAACAAAGAATCCATGGGGCAAAATAACTGTTTCTCAAAAGTGGGCCAGAGAGGAGCATTTCTGTCTTCACTTTAACAGGAAGCAATGACATGTAATCCTTGAGTGTCATCCCTTTTTTGAAAGATGTTACCTTTGTCTTTTATCCTAATTTCATGAGGTCACCAGCCTGTGAGTGTGTCCATGTTTTAGCTTTAGTTAAAAAACAAATCTCACTCCTGTTCCTTCTGACACCTGATTGAATACACACACACACACAACCTTCATTTCTCAGGGAGTGCTTTTTTTTTCCAGCATGACCAGTTGTGACCAGTGTGCAACTGAAATTCACAAAGCTTACAAACCTCAGACCTCTGAGAAAAATATTTAGCTGAACCTCTGTAATCATCACAAGAGATTGATTAAAATGCCAAGATAAGAAACAATTTATTATAGAGAGAAGAAAAATTTCTCATCCAAAATATAGAAATCTGTACAACTTTGCCACAATCAATATACATGAACTGTACAAATTTACACCAGTTCATAATTTACCAAATAAAAGATGACTAACAAAGTTCACAAAATAGATGGTGGTTTGTGGAAAAGACTTTTACCCAATTAAGTACAAGGAAAGTTACAAACCAGACCTCCACTTTCTAAAAATAAGAAGTTTACTCAGTCTTAGAAAACTACAAGCTAGCAAATGTACAGAGAGCTGGCTGGTGCTAACAACCACAGTTGAGACAGTGTCTTTTTAAGGGTCTTTTAAAGCCTGTTGCCACGGCAGATTCTGGTCACTTCCTACTTTCAAAGCCAAAAACACAATACAAGGTCTGACCATTGTCCCCGGGTCATGCGTACTAGTTTGTCTTTATGTACATTTATACATTTAAGTGCTAGGTAAAAGTCTTGTTGTAAAATTTCCAGTACTACCATGCTTAAAACGTTGAGCTTTCCTACTGAGCTGCCAAAAAAGTTACTGATAACTTTCAAGTGTAATAGTGCAAATTCCTCTGCAAGATTGACTGCAGAGAAGGGTTCTTTGAAATACAGATTTTCCTTAAAGGGACTGATGTGACAATTTAGGTATATTTAGGTCTGGGAGAAACTGAAAACCACCCTAGGACTGGACTTCACTCCCTAGCAAATAAAGTGATTGTTTACTGGACTCACAGGCTATTTAAGTCATTGAAAGGTACTGTCCAAACTATGGCACTGTCACTTAAAAAAAATTATTACCACTCTATCTTGTGCCAGATCTTCACAGCTGTGACATGGTTTAAATTCCATAATCCATCCCCAAGAGGAGCCCACCCAAAGCAAAAATCAAATTTATCCATCCATTATAAGATGATCCATCCATAGACTATATCTTAACCCGATACAGTCATCATATTGTAGTTTTTGGAAGGGCTTGTTCTGCCCAAGAGAAGTTCCTCCTTACAGCTGATTCTGCTGTCTACCATTTGCACGTTGGTGCTGTTTTGAGTGCTACCTCCTGCTGGTGAGGCTTCATACAGCACACAGATGGAGCCATCCTCTCCAATCCTGTAGGACACTTCGTAGGGGTCAACCCAGAGTGTGAGTTCACTTGGGAGAAGCCTGAACAACTCTTGACTGCTCAGTCCAATCCGCTGGGCTGCCTGTCCAATCAGAGGATCCATTTTATGGTTGATGCGAATACATCGGTAACCTGATCCCTTGCATGGCTTTTCTGGGAACCAGTGATGTTTGTAATGTTCTACGGAAGAAAAGAACAGAGAAACAATGCTTAGATTGGTGGGTTGGCTCTGCCCTTCTGTACTTCCTCCTCCTGCTGGCTCTCTTGAGGAGCGAAAATGAAAACTACCAACTTTTACAAAGCCCAGGGCTGCATTCGCGGTGATCAGAGAGGACAGAGAAAGCGCAGACCAGGCTTCCGAATTAACACAGCAGTGTGGCTAACACCGTCCGGGAACGGACCCGTAGAGCAGCCAAAACAGGAATGCCGCGCGCACCCGGGCCGGCCAGGCAGTCGGACCGCACCGGCGGCCGGGCGGGAACCTGTTTACTCAACCCCACCCCGGTCACACACAATAGACTTTATAGCTTTGGAGGGTTTTTTTTTTGGGGGGGGGGGTGTTCAACGATGTTAACCCCGAAGGGAAGAAAAACAAGAAACCCTAAACCACACTCTGGCGTGTATCTGTACCAGTGACAAATCCGATGATTAATGGGCAGGAGCGACAGGAGGTGCGGGTCCCCGGCATGTCGGTCCCGAGCCGCCGGCTCGGGGCAGCGCGGCGACAGGACACACGGGGGCAACGGTCGAGCGACCCGGGGTAGGGGGCGCGGGGCCCCGCGGCTCCTTTGTCCCCCGCGATCGGCCGTCGGGGCGCAGCTTCGCGTCGCCCGGCTCCCGATCCTTTGTTGTGCGTGTCGCCGTCGCCCCGCCGCCCAGCCCCCCAGTTTCCCGGCCGGGACGCGCCCGTTAGCGGCGGGCCCGCGGCGGCCCCGCGCCCCGCTCACCTGCCAGCAGCTCCTGCAGGCTCTGGCTGAAGGTCTGCAGCTGTCGCTCGCTCGTGAGCCCCTTGGTGCGGAGGAACTTGGAGATGAAGGACACGGCGGCGGCGATCTCGCCTATCATGGTGGCGGCCCGGGTGTAGAAGGGATGCATGGGGGCGGCGGACGGGGGCTGCCCGGGGCGGCCGGGGCTCGGGGGAGCGGCCCCGACGGCGGAGCGGCCACCCCGGGCTCCCGCCCAGACCGGACGGTCGAGGGGAAACGAGGGCGCGAGGCACAGACGGCTACTGGTTCTAGGGGCTTTTTTTTTTTTCTTTTCTTTCTTTTAGAGTAAAAAAGTTATTTTCGAGCCAGGAGGCGGCAGGAGAGAGGGAGAGACGAGCGACGGCGGCCTGGTCACATCGCTCGGACCTCCCCAGCCGCCTCCGCCTCCAGTTCGGTAGCCTCCGAGGATCCCGAGAGTTGCATTTCCAGCTCCGAGGGGCGAAGAGCTGCCGCCGCCGTGCAGCCCATTTTATAGCGCCGCGGAAAGGAAGTGGCGTACCCGGAGCGTGACGGCCAGCACCAGCCAATCCGGAGATCGCACCATTGTGACGCAGGCAGATTCGGAGCTGGAGGGGGCGGGAAGAAAAGACGCTGCGGGGCGGGCCCACAGGCCGGGAAGAGAGGGAGGAGCTGACGTAATCCGCTTGTAAACAAATAAACCCCGGAGTGGCAGCCTAAGACCCAAAAGCCGAGTGGGGGCCTAGGACGTGCGTGTGAAAGCTCCGCCCCCCGAAGTGGCCCCGCCCCCAGATAGCACCGCCCTCGGTTGGCCCCGCCCCCAGCCCTGGCCAGCCCAGGCCCTGCGGCCCCAGCTTCGTCCTGCCGGAGCTCTTGGAGGGACTTCGCGAGCGGGTTGCGCTGTGGTGCTGGATCCTCCCGGCTGGGCGGGGTCTCCACGACCCCCGCAGCTCGGCGCCGCTCGATTGCAGCTTCTGTCCCTGTACGTGCTCCCTGTTGACATCTGGTCCCCGCTTAGATCTGCGTGGCTGGCAGCGCTGGCGGGAGGAACGTGCGGCGCGACTGGATGGAGGGACCGGGTCCGGTGCTGTCCAGCCCAGGAAACCGAGCTGCTATCTTAGGGAGCCCAGGTCCCCTGGCGGAGCTGCAGACTCCGGGGAACCCATTACGTTCCACCCTGGGGGAGGAGTGGGGACCAGCCTCTGTGAAAGTTTTCATTGCAAAACAGGTTAGTAAGGCGGTTTGTGGCTGCTGGTTCAGCTATTTCCGGAGAGAGGAATGGAAACCTCACTGGGTGTAGAGTAATACATACAGAAGGGCGAGTCAGCGGCCAAAGATAAATAAAACATGGATTCTGTAAAAAAGAACTTAAAAAGCTTTGAAAAGAAAAACATCTACATATGTATTTTAAAACTCTGTACACACAATCAAAATAGATATAACTTCCGATCTTTAGAGTTGTGCTGCAGTTAACGAAAACAATAGGTAACTAAAACGTGAAGCTAGTTGATAGTGTTAAGTGTAGACATTTACTTGAAACTCTACTTGGCAATGCCTGTTCAGGAGGCACAAGCCTGCTAAAACGTTTACGCCCGAAACAGGGTTAACCCCGACTCTATTAAGTAGGAGGTGGGGTGGGGAGAAAGCAAACAAGGGGCAGAAGGTGAACTCTACCAGATGGAAATAAATATTCTGAGCTTAGTCAGTCATCTATTGAAATTCCCTCCCCTTTTTTTTCAGTACTGAGCTAAATCGTGTAGAAAAGAAACAAAAGTATGACTTGTTAGAGAGCAGTTTTTGTTTAGCAAAAGCTTGATTTGGAAAAATGACTTCGAGATTAGTTTTCATTAATACACAATACTTAGGTAGCCACCTGTGGAACAAATCCTTTAAAGATAATATTGTTTAAAGGCACTGCCTTATGAAATTACTGATTTTCCTTGAAAAAAGGTGGATCAAAAATAATGTCCTTGCTAGTCATGGTGGCACATCCCCTTTAGGCAGAGGCTAGTGGATCTGTTAGTCCAGTCTGGTCTACATAGTGAGTTCCTGGACAGCCAAGACTACACAATGAGACTCTTATCTCAAAAAAAAAAAATTATTTAGTTGGGGTGTGGTGGTCTAAACCTTTAATCCCGGAACTTGGGAGGCAAAACAAGGAAATCTTCATCTCTGAGTTAGTTCCAGGCCAGCCTGGGCTACTTAATGAGACCCTGTCTCAAGGGGGAAAGAAAAAGTACCTTTTTTTCCTTCTTGAGAAACCAATTTAAAGTAAGGTTTGGAAAACCTCCTAATCCCATCACACCCAGTCATCTGCCCTGTCCTTCCCCTCCCTAGTTGGTCATTCCAGCTTGGATTAAGCTGACAAGGAGATGGCTGCCTCTTCTCTGCCCCGTCTCCAGTTCGGACTCCCAGCATTTACAGTGTGACAGACTCCTATGAAACAAAAGACTAAAATGTGAGCTCAGACTTCTTCCAATCCCAGGTTCTCTCCGCCATTCTATATTTTATTTTATGTTATGTGTATGAGTGTATTGCCTGCATGTGTGTTAAGTGCACCCGTGTCATGTAGTGCCCACAGAGGTGAGAAAGAGGAACTGGAGTTATGAACAGTTGTTAGCTGCAGACACGAGTGATGGGAACCAAACCTGGGTTCTCCGAAAGAGCAGCCAGTGTGCTCTTAACAGCTGAGCCATCTCTCCAGCCCCCTCTACCATTCTCAACAGCTTTCCCAAATATCAGTAGAACCTCTTCTGAAGGCTAACATAAATTTGTTTTCCATCTTGTAGCATCCTTTGTGAAGAGCAGTGGAATTAAGAAATTATTCTAGGCACGGAGACGCACACCTGTAATCTCACAAGACATAGAACAATGTAGCAGGAGGATTGCCATGGGCTCAAGGTCAGCCTGAATTACAAAGAGAGCAGTGGGCTAGAGACTGAGACTTTGTCCAAGAAAGGGGAGGTGGGGAAGTGAGAAAGGAGATAAATTTCTCCTCAGAGGTGGGAGTACAGCCCAGTTGGTAGAGCCCTTCCCTAGCATGCAAGAAGCCCTGGGTTCGATCCCCAGCACTCCATAAATCAGGGAGAGCGGCACACATCTGTACTCCCTAGCACTGGGATGGTGGAGGCAGGAAACTCAGAAAGTCAAGGTCGTCCTCAGCTAAACAGTGAGTTTGTGGGTATATGAGGCCCTGTAAAAGAGCCAAAGCATTAAAATCTAAGAAATTCTGTTTAAAACAAATTCAAACAGTGAAACTGGGTTGGCTTTGTTTGTGTGTGTGTGTGTGTGTGTGTGTGTGTGTTTGTGTTTTAATCAGCAAACAGCATAAATGGTCAAAGCCTTGGCAGTGACTTCACAGCTCAGGAAACACTTTCTACAGGGGTAACTATTAGACAGTTAACAAGAAATTCAAAGGGCTAAGAGTTTCTGTTCCCTTTTCTCTTGAAATGTTACTAGAATTAACTAAATGTTACTCTCAACTAACAAACCAGATGCTTTTTGAGTGTTTCAGAGTTTAACCAAAATGAGAGAAAGAAAATATACATTTATATTAGGTAACAGAACGAGTGTCTGTATTTCATAGACTACTAAAAATGGGGAACCGCCACAGAGTTGAAAACCTTTTCATTATGCCACAGATTTTTTTTTAATCACATGCCATCTGCTATCATTATCCTAACGTAGGAAAGTTATCAGCATAAGAAATATGGCATCAATTTATAGTTGAATAAATTGGGGTCAGTGACTGATGAGGCCTAGTGGCCCACCCCTGTAATTCCAGCACTTGGATGGTAGAGACAGCCAAGGTGATCCTTGGCTACAGATATGGACTCTATGAGACCCTGTCTCAAAAACAAAGAAACAAAACCAAAAAAGGAATCATAGCATGTGGGAGGCAGGGGCAGATGATCAGGAATCAGGCTCATCACTGGCTATATAGTGAATCTGAAACCAACCTTGGCCTCAGAAAAAAAGCAAACTAAAGTGAAAAACGAAAAAAAATGAGGATGGAAGGTGTGACGGGATCCTCCCATGCAGCCCAGGTCGACCTTGAAATACGTATCCTGCCTCAACCTCCAGAGCTCTGGGATTATAGGCATACATTACTAAGTGAGCAGTGTGACTAAATATCATCATGACTAAATGCTTGGAAACTATTAACCTATGAAAACATTAAATTTAACCAAGTAACCTATGACTGTGTTAGCACTAAATTAAATTGTTGTGCTATTCATTTTTTTATTCTATTCCCAGGGACTAGGGAACCACCTCCCGTTGGGCATAATGCAAGGTGGGCCTCGCCAGGACACCTGCTGGGAGGAATAGAGGAATGGCTCCTCCTGTGGGCATGGAGCTCTGCTCTGGTTAGTTGTGAGACCAGCATCTGGAAAGAACCTGCCTACCTGGGGACAAACTTACTATTGGCTGTATTTGGGACCCCACCCCATAAGGTCATTGGCTGTCCAGACCTATAAGAGCTTGTTCACCTATCAATAAACGATTATGCAGTGCCATGCACTTGGCCTACTTCCCATACAACTCCCGGAGTCTGTGGCTTGACTCTGTGTCTACTCACCCCCAACCCCTCGGGCTGGCCCCCCAAAGTCCACTCGGGGCCACGACGGTAACTGACAGGAGAGTAATGGACACGACTATAACCCCCCATTCCCCTTTCCTGATATCTGTGTATCCTTCTTGAATAAATGAGTCTTCCTCCTGGAAGCTTTCCCTGACCTCTAGATCTCAGTGAATGTGTGCTCTGCTTTCTCTGACCCTAGCTCTGTTCCTTATACAGGAGAGTGTCACTGATCCCAAAGTAAGAGATCCTAAATGCTCCAAACTCTGAAATTTGAACATGATGTCAAAGCCCAAGGCACGAAGTTTAGTCATGTTCCTCGAGGGATGAAGGATGTCCCAGCCCCTTCTGATGCAATCCCTCTCTTCCTTGCATTCTCAGATTCTGGTCCCCAAGCCACACATGTCCAGAAAAGGTAATGAGATGGCCAGAGAGTAAGCACTCATACACAAGCGCTATTTACCACCAAATGCAGTATATGTGATACAAGGGACCGAATCCAGGGCCTTGTGCATGATAGGCAAACACTCTGCCAACTGAGCTACATCCAGCACCCCTGAAAGAAACATCTAATTAATTTCTTCAAAGGTCTTAGTTGTTGAGTGTTTTGGGGTTTTTGTTGTTGTTCGTTTATTTTTGAGACGTGGTTGCCTATAGACCTGGCCAGGGAACTCACTATGTAGATCAGGCTGACCTCAATCGCATAGAGATTGTCTTTCTCTGCCTCCCAAGTGCTGGGATTAATGGTATGGGTCACCATGTCTGCTAAAATTTATCTTTAATTATAAGTATCTGTGTATGTGTGGGTTTGTGAATCTGAGCGCTGAGTGCTGAGTACCAATGCCCTGTATATCCTGGAGCTAGAGTTACAGGCTGACCAACATGGATGCTAAGAACTGAACTCAGTTCATCTACAGGACAAGTAGATACTCTTCACCAATGACCCATTTCTTCAGCCCCAGAAAGAAACACTTTAAAAAGCTAAACATCAACAACAGAACTACCATCTCATCCCATAATTGTCCACTGTATATCCAAAGGAAATGAGGATCTTCACTGTTTATTGTACTCACATAGTCAATAATTTACCTAAATGCCCACCAAGTCATGAATGGATTAAAAAATGTGTTACTTGGAGCTGGAGAGACAGCTCAGAAGTTAAGTGCACTAGCTGCTCTTACAGAGGACCTGGGTTCAATTCCCAGCACCTACATGATGGCTAATAACTGTCTACTATTCTAGTTCCAGAAGATCTGATGCCCTTTCTGACTTCCATGTGCATTGCACAACATGAGTGCACCTACCTACATGCAGGCAATACATTCATATACATAAAATTAAAATAATAAATCAAATATTTTTAAATGTGTCATTTGTAAATGGAGTATTATGTACTAGTAAAAAAAGAATGAAATCTTAGTGATTTGGGACATGAATGGTATTGCATGACATTTTCTGGAGAGAAGTGAACAAATGTCTATTTATCCCAGAAAGGGCACTAAAGACAGATCAAAGAAATGATTCCACCCTAATATGGCTTAATAAACTAATGAGTTTATTTGGCTCCTTACAGAGTATGAGTGAGGGGTTGCTTAGAGGACAATGAGTGAATTGCAGGTAACTGCATCACCGACCCCTCCCCACCCCCTGCAGAGTGGATGATGACTACAGAAAAGCTCCAACCCTGGGGCTCCTTATAACAAGATTTGTAAGCAGCTGGGCTGGTCAGAGTCTGCTTCTCCACAGTTTCTGTTAGGGAAGAATCTTTTGAATCATGTAAGTTTGGCGCTTAATGAGATTTCTGTTTGTTTGCTCCTTAGCCTTGTGAATTTCATTTGCTTCTTGTCTTTGTGACCCTTCCTGCAGGAGGGAACATCCCATTGGGAAGAAACAGTTACACAGCAGATAAGTTCATTATATTAAGTGAAATAGATTGGAAATAGACAATTCCAGGCCTGGTAGCACAGGCTTGTCATCCCCTCTACATGGGAGGCTGAGGTAGGAGCATCTTAAGTTCAAGGTCAACCTGGGCAATTTAGAACTTGTCTCAAATTAAGAAGTAAAAAGAAGACTAGGGACACAGCTAAGTGGCGGAACACTTGCCTAGCCTGCACAACAATCCACGCACTGCAAAAAAGAGAAAAGGAACACACACTTTCATTCATACCTGTAAAATGGAAAGCTTGGTAGAAGTTGAGTTAGAGGCCAAAATGGGGCAGGCATGATGGCGTACTTGGTAAGCTGAGGCAGAAGGGTAGCCATACACTTGGGGCTAGCTTGAGCTACGAAATGAGTTCTAGACTGGCCTGGGCAATATACAACATAAGACATTATTAAGAAAAAAAAAAAAAAGAGGACAGTGATAGTTCAAATTCCAAGAGGCTGGGAAAGAGAAAGTGGAGGGAAGAATGAAGCAAGTTGTAGTGTCCTCTTTGGTTGTTTTTGTTGTAAGATAAATGCTCTTGTCATGTAGTCAAGGCCAGCCTGCAACTCACTTAGTAGTCAGGCTAGTCTTAAACTTGCAATCCTCCTGTCTCAGCCTACCAAGTGTGGGGATGACAGCTGTATGTGTGCCAACTGTTCGGTTTCACCTGATTTTTAAAAAAAGATTTATTTCTAATTATGTGTCTATGTATGCGCCTTTGTGTGGATATGTGCACACGAGAGCAGGTGCCAATGGAAGCCAGAGGCGTAGGATTCCCCCAGGAGCTGGAGTTATCTGCAGTTGTGAGCGCCTGATGGTTGCTGAGAATTGAATGGGGGTCTTTGGAAGAACGATGTGTGCTCTTAACCACTGAGCCATCTCTCCAGCCCTGATGTGATATTTTCAAATAAATTAGTTCATGAAATGAAAGTTCAGTTATGCTAGAAGAGCCAAATGTGCTTAGCTCAGACCTAGAATTTCAGCATTTGAGAGGCTGAGGGGAGAGAAATACCATTGTGACTACAAGGCTAGAAGAAATGATTGCGCTTTCACCGGGAAGAAATGATAACTGAGGACCAGTGAGATCACTCTGCAGATCAAACACTTTCCACCAAGCCTGGAAGCCTGAGTTTGACTCCCCTGACCCACATGGTGGAAGGAGAGAGTCTGTTCCTGCACTTACTCTGAGTTACTCTGAGACCCTCATCAAAAAAACAAACAGAGAGAGACATTTAAAAAGGGTAGGGGACTGAGGGTGATGCTGTTTGATAGAGTGCATGTCTAGCCTTCATCAAGCACTGGGTTCAATCCCCAGCACCGCAAAACCCCAGCATAGTGGTACACGAGCCTTTAATCTCAACAGGATCAGAAGCTTAAAGTCATCTTTAGCTTCATACTCAGCTTGGGCCAGCCTGGGATAAATGAAGCCCTGGGGATGGAGAACTGGAGGAAAGGAAAGGAAGGAGGGAGAAGGGACGGAAACTGACTGAGGATATCACTCGATGGCAGGGTTCTTACCTAACATGGAAGAGGCCCTGTGTTCCATCCAACTGGAAAAAGAAACACTCAAATAGAATCCCAGCATGCCAGGGTGGGGGCTGAGAGCCGCAGTGCTTGTGTGATACGAGTTCTCTGGCGACCGTGCTGCACAGCGCACACAGCATTGCATTGGTGCATTGATGTGTTTCACTGTCAAGTACTTCGGGGTCAGCGAAGGAAAGATTTTTTTTTCATAGCAATTGAATTCCTCATCATGACAGAGCATCTATATGGGAGATAACAATTTTGTTTTCTGATAGTTCAGTGTACACTGTTTCATGAGCACAATTCTTGTTTTTTGAGCTAGGGTCTCTTGTAACCCAGGCAGAGGATGACTTGAACTTCTGATCTGCCCTCTACTTGTTGGGTGCTAGGACTATAGGTTGTGCCACTATACTTGGTTTATAGGGTACTGGGGCTATAAGGAATTAAACCTTCGGCTTCCTGTACACTAGGCAAGCCTTCTACCAACAAGGCCTCATCCTTCTCATAAACACTACTTTCAAAACATTCTATAAAATGACCTCCAAGCTATGTGTGCAAGGTATGTAGGAAGCATAAAAGAATTTTGCATTTAGACTTCTTGAGCTTTGTCCATAAAATATTTCACTTTGTCTCTTCCAGTATTTCCTAATCCCCAAAATCTTAAATACTAAACACTTCTTGCCCCAAGCAATGGATAATGGTTCCTTAACTGATACCTTGTCTGCTGTTTATTGGTGCTCTCTGTAGGATCTCCAAGAGCAGTCATTCATTATTTGCCCCAGGCATGTGACTCATTAAACCGTCTCTAAGGCCTAACAAAGACTGTAAACACAGAGATCCAAACACAAGTGGGGTGGGAGTGGGGGTTGGGAGAGGGAAGTAACTCTGAGGTAAAGCAGTTGCCTAGCTTGACCAAGACCCTGAGTTCAGTCTCTAGTACCACAATAAATTTAAAAATTGAATAGACAAGATCTTTAGAACATACACTCGGGCTGGACCAGAGAGATGGTCTGGAGGTTAAGAGCACTTGCTGATCTTACAGAGAACCCGAGTTTGATTCTCCGCACCCATGTTAGGGTGTTCACAATTGCCTGTAACTCTAACTCCAAGGGATCCTATACCCTTTTTGGGCCTCCACACATATGTGCATACACACAGACACACAAAAAGAATAAATCTTAAACACACACTCACACATACACACTTAGCTGACCAGGTAAAGAAAGGTTCGTGCCTCCAAGATTGGAACCCACACAATGGAAGAAGAGAATCAGCATTCCTGAAGCTGTCCACTGAACTCCACATGTGTGCTATGGCACGATCATGTGCACACACACGTGCACGCACACGCATACAAAATGTAAATAAGTGGGGGCTGTGGGTAGGGAGGTAGAGGCAGGAGGATCAGGAATTCTAAGTCAGCCTCTGCTGTAGTGGTTGGAGGCCATCTTTGGTATATAAGAAACTCTGTCTCAAAAAACAAAAAATAAATACAGGCAAATGAAGAAAAAGCATTCATCTTTGAATGTGTGCTTTGTCACTGGGAGCGGGGGCGTTGAAGACGTCTCAAAGTGAAAGGAAATGTGACTCAGGATTTTTGTCTCCTGCAAAGGCAGACAAAGAAAGGGGGCCTGGACTTGAAGTATTTTTTAACTTAGGTGGATGAGGATAAGGGTCATTGAAAACACATAAGGGGAGGGGAGCACAGGATGCCTGGGAATGTTTTTGGCATAAAAGTGGTATAATCACGTTTATTTTTTGAAAGCCAGGAGGGTGATGGATTTGAGAAAGGTGAAGTTGAAATAGCTTCTATTTTTTGTTTGTTTTTCTATTTCCTATTTAAATCTAGATCATAAATGTTCAGTTTTCAGATATTTTCTCCTTTGATCCTCCCAACACCCCAACCTGTGGGCACAACTGATCCTATTTCATAGGTGAGCAGCCAGCCATTTTTTTTTTGTCTGTTTGTTGAGATGAGGGACTCACCCTATATGTTGCCAAGGCTAGCCTAGAGCTCTCCATCTTCCCGCTTCAGCCTTATGCCTCTGGAATATGCTGATCACAGGGACACTATAGTACTGATCTTCAGGAGACATTCTTAAAGGAAATAACTTCAGAGTCTCACGGCCAGATTCAAACTCTCAAATCAGGGGCTAAAAACTCAGTTCTGACAATCAGGCAAGGGTTTGCAGGAAGGTCCTTTTATCTAACAAGGACTGTAAGAAATAAAACCTTAATACATTTGGAGATGACCGAGACAGTGGGGGGGGGGGTCGGGGACAGCTGCAGGGGCACCTCATGATTGGCATCACCTGGAAAATATTGCTATGTTTATTAAAAGGCTTGCTGGAAAACAGAATCAAAGGGCAGAATACAAAGTTAGCCAAATAAAATAATTTTCGTTGGAATGAAAATTTTCCCTAGGGGCAGATAAGAGAAAGCAGCAAGAAAAAGAAAGAAAGGAAAAAATCCTGCCTTCTATTTAAGTCCACTTGAAGCTTTCTACTTCCCCTGTGGCTTGAAACTAGGGGCAGGGGGGGGGGGGCAGACAGCCCCATGGCCCCAGGCCAGCAACGGGAAACTTGTGACCAGTCATAGAGGAGTAAAGAGGCCTGAGTGCAAGTTTTGGGTCCACCCCCTTAGAACCCTGTAGGAAAGTAATCTCTTGCCCTCCAGGAAGTCTCACCCGGAGTCTGTTGGACAGCCTTGGGGGTCATTCCTCAAATTCAAGCTCCTCCTGAAACCTTTTAATTTTTCAGAGCAGAACCATGTGATTCCATCTGTTTATCTGTTTTTTAAATCCACCCTACCCGACCACACACTCACCTCCTATGTCCCACAAAGCAATGTCTGGGTGGTCAAAGGTCAGGCAGGGCGGATTGGGTGTTTACCTGTTTCTTCCCAACAACAACATTTCTCTCTGTTTGTTTTGAGGATAGGATCTCATTTAGCCCAGGCTGGTCTGGAGTAAGTAGCAGAGGATAACCTTAAACTGCTGATCCTCCTGACGCCACACTCCCTCCAACTACAGTTGCAGGTCTGTGCCACCATCCAAACATGCACACACACACACACACGCACACGCACACACGCACACGCATTTACATTCTGCAAATGAGGAAAAACACAGTATCTATTGGGGTCTGACTTATTTTGTTTAACATGATCTCCAATTCCAATTTTTTGACAATGAAATTCATCTTTCTTTAGAGCTGAATAAAATTCCATTGCATATATGTGCCATATTTTCTATATCTGTTCATTTGATAGACCTCTAGGTTGGTTATTTACCTTGCGTATTTTTTTTAATTCACATCTATTTATTTCTGTGTGCACGTATGTGTACATGTGTGGGTGCGTGTATGCCCTGGGTGCATACACATGTGGAGGTCAGAAGACTACTTATGGGAGTTGGTTCTCTTCTTCCACCACATGGGTCTTGGTGATAGAACTCAGATTATCAGGCGTGGCAGCAAGCACCTTCACCTGTTGAACCGTCTTGCTGGCCCAACCATACTTAATTAAAAATTTTTTTTTTTTTAATTTTGGACATTTGTAGAAATCAGAGGACAACTTTGGGAGTCAGTTCTCTCATTCCACCGTGGGGTCCAGGGACTGAACTCAGATCATCAGGCTTGTTCACCTTTTTTACTTTTTTTTTTTTTTTTTTTTTTTTTGAGACAGGGTTTCTTGTAACCTAGGCGCCCTCAAAAAACACGATGTAGCTCAAGCTTGACCTTGAATTCGTAATTCTCCCACCTCGGCCTCTTCAGCGCTGGGATAATCTTGGCTATTGAGAATAGTGTGGCAATACATATGGATGTGCGAATATGTCTGTGGTGTGAGGATTTAGGGCCCTTCATTTAAAGGCTCAGGAGTGGTACAGCAGAGTCATATGATTAGTTACTCTTTTAGTTTTTCTTGAGGACCTCCATAGTGCTTTCGGTAATGGCTATACCAGTTTACATCCCCACCAGCAGTATACTAGGGAACCATCTTTCCCTCCACCCAGCTCCCAATCTTAAGGACAAAGAGTGGTCAGGTGATAAACCATCTAGGAAGACTGCAAACTGTGAAGAATGCCCAGAGAGTTTGTAACATTTTGCATATGAAACACTGGGATTTGATTGGGCTTCTTCATAGTTCTCTAGCACCTCACCCAGAGACCTTATCAAAAAGTGACTGTGGTCTTACCATTGACCTACAGAAGCAAACTGGAGGTGTGCCTAGTCGTTGGGCACACTGATGTTTGAGAACAATCACCTTTTGGCTGAGGTGTGACTTACCAGTATAGCACTTGTGTGACAGGCTTGAGGCCCTGGGTTCTTCTGTAGAAGTTCTGACAAAATTTCATCTGAAAATATATGGTTTCCAGGCCAGAGAGATGGCTCAGAGGTTAGGAACATTAGCTGTTCTTGCAGAAAACCTGGGTCCAGTTCCCAGCATCCACACAGTGGCTAACTCCATTTCCAGGGGACCCAACGCCCTCTTCTGTCTTCTGCTGGCATTGCACGTACATTGTACTTAGATACAGGCAAACCTTCATACACAGAAAATAAAAATAATCAGTTAACTTTAAAAATTAATTGTTAAATGTTGCTTGGCTGGGCATAGTGATGCATGCTTTTAATCCCAGCACCCAGGATGCAGAAACAGGCAGATCTCTGTATGAAGCCAATCCAGTCTATATAGTGAGTTCTAGGCCAGCTGGAGCTCTGGGGAGACCCTGTCTCAAAAACAAACAAGCAAACAAATGTGGCCTGTTTTTGTTTTGTGTTTTTCTGTTATAGAAATACAACTATCTGCAGGATTTACATGGAAAGAGACATTGAGAGGGAAGAGAACTTATCCCAGGCAGTGTGGCCCATCCAATAACACCAGCTATTCAGGAGTCTGAGTCAGGAAGACCATGATTTTCAGGCCTGCATGGGCAGCTTACAGAAACCCTGTCTCAAACTCAAAAGTAAGAAAGGGATTTGCAGAGGAGGGGTGATGGCACAGCAGCGGTGAAGAGCTTTCCAGCACCTTCTGTGACGTTGTGGCATCAGTCCCCGGTGCTACATAACACTTTATATCTTCATGCAGGAGATGTTTTATCCTTAGTCCCTTCAAACAGATTATGTTCCTACCTTTTATTTTATTTTGCTTTTTATCTTTTTGAGACAGGGTGTTACTATGTATCTTTGGTTGATCTAAAACTCACTGTATAAACCAGACTGGCCTCAAACTCATAGAGATCTGCCCGCCTCAGCTTTTGTGAGCACTGAGATTTAAAACATGTACCACCATATATTTTGTTTTTTGCTCTTTGTGACTGGGTCTCATGTAGTATAGGTCTCATGAGTTCACTATGTAGCTGAGAATAACTTTGAACTTTCGATCCCCCGCCTCACCTCTCAAGTGCTGGAATTATAGGTATGCACCATCATTCCTGGCTGTCTGACTTCTTTTGCTTAGTGTAACGGGTTTTTTAAATGTTTTTATTTTATTTATTATTAGTCTCTCTCCTTTTCTCTTTCTCTCTTGGTGTGTGTGTGTGTGTGTGTGTGTGTGTGTGTGTGTGTGTGATGGCAGAGGAACCAGGCTTCCTTGTGCCACAGTACACATGTGATACATGTGGAGATCAGAGGACCACTTTGTGGAATTGGTTCTCACCCTCCACCTTTAGGAAGTTTCCAAGGATCAAACTCAGGTCACTGGACTTATGTAATAGGCACTTCACCACTGAACCAGCTGGTCTGGAACTCACTATGTAGACCAGGCTTACCTCGATGTCACAGAGATCATCCTGCCTCTGCCTCCTGAACGATGGCATTGAAGGCATACACCACTGGGCCCAGCTGTTTATTTTTAAATTTATTTCAAAACACCCCATTAAGAAAGCTTCGTTTTGTAGCTGCCCATCAGGTTGACTCAGGCCATCCTGGTGGCTGCTTCTCCCTGACCCTTCACTGTCAGACATCCACCATCTCTAAAGCCTTGAAGGCATCCTCGATAGTTTGACCCAAGACAGTCCTCTCCTGGTCCCTTACCTGCTGCAGAACGAATCTTTTGCTCATTTTTGGTGCCTTGCACAGTCCCAACACTTACACTAAAACATCAAACTGCCCAAAGAACAAGTCAGTCAGTGAGAGACGAAGTTCCTTTGTTGAGAGATTTCCCAGAGAGTAGTCCTGAGGCTGTGAAGCGGGTAAGGAAGGCATCCTGGTTCCACAGTCTACCTGAGAGCAAAACTTTGCCAGATTATTTAGGCAACAGAATTGAACTAAACAGTTAAGCTCTTAACAGAAGCCCAATGTGGTCTCATTCCTAACAAACACGATCAGCAAACTTGTCCTTTCTAAAGAAAGTTCTCTTTCATCTCACTAAAAAGAAGGCACACATTTAAACCAAAACAGGAACCACTCTGGCAACATATGTGTATAAAAATAAGCACCCTATGGGGTTCTTTTTAAATGAGCCAAAGAGCATAGAGAAGTCTTTGAAATGAAAACTTGGTGGGGGGGGGGTTTCTTGATTTCATAAACACTTATTGTTTAGTCATCTGAAGAAAGTACAGACTTGTGATTAAATTCCCCGCCTCCTACACTGATGAAGTTTTACAGTTTCACCTCCCTGTTCAGCCAGATGGGTTTAGGGAGGCAGTGTCAACGAGACAGGCCACCAGGGAAGCAAGTCAGGGCCAAGGGCTCCTCACTTTTACACTAGACGCCATGTGAGTCTGCACCCACAGTTCTCACACAGAAAGGAGGCTCTTGCCAAATTGTTGCCAAAGTGTATTAATATCCTGTGTGTATATGTGTACATGTGTTATACTGAACCCAACGTTTTATTTTGCTAGGCAAGTGCTCTTTCTCTGCGCTACATCACTAGACCTTTATTGTGATTATCGTTTTGAAAGTATCTCCCTAAGTTGTCCAGGATGAGGCTGCCTTGAACTCACTGTATAGCCCAGGCTGGCCTCAAAATGTTGCTCCCATTCCTGCTTCAGTCTCCCAAGTAGCTGAGGTTCTAGGCATGAGCAAACTCCTCCAACCTCATAATCAGTATACTCTATTTCGTGAGCAAATGGGCAGTCTGTATCCCTTTAAACATCCCTTATGAAGATGATCTTCTTTTTGTGGTTCTGGGAATTGAACCCAGGTCATGGCATATGTTGAGCAAGTACTCTGTCACCGAGCTACATCCTCAGTCTGCTTCCCTTTATTTTGCTTCCTTTTTGTGAAACAAAATTTACTTCAGTACTGCTCCCAGAAGACATGTGTTATTAAATGAAAGCTCTCAGGGCCAGGCGTTAGATACCTTCCTATAAGTCATTGGTCAGAGTCATCTCGGAGGCCCCCTAAACAATGCAGACTACTGCCATTGCTTTTGGTTGGCCCTCATATCGAGAAGCTGAGACTGTATTGTTGAAGACACCATTTACTTTGAATGCAGAACAGGAAACCAACCTCAAACTGACTAGGAATCAATCTCTCTCTCTCTCTCTCTCTCTCTCTCTCTCTCTCTCTCTCTTGACTAGCTTACATGGTGTCAGAAGGTGCTATGCTATGCAGGCTACTGGGGAAGAAAAGACATCAATGGTTTTACCCAGCACTGGATCCTGATGCTCTAATACTGACCTGATGGTACGATGTGTCCACAGGTGCAATAGTGGCGTGACAGTTAATGAGGACAAAGCAGAGGCCCACTTTCTGATTGTATATGAGACATTCTTTGAGAACAGGAGGGATTTTATGCTAGTACTATAAACCTGGTTAAAAGCCTATGACTGTGGCCAGTGGTGGCATATGCCTTTAATCTCAGCAGCTTGGGGGACAGAGGCAGAGGGTGTCTTTAAGGCATTCTAGGATACCTGGACCTTAGGGAGACCCTGTCTCAAGAAAAGAAAAAAATAAAAGCTATGACTTGGGAAATCATAGGCCCCTAAGGAGGAACTTACTGAACTCTGTCGGGAGCCATCGGCGGGCTCCGGCAGAACTCACAGTTGTTTTGCTAAATGGTCATGCTGTCAAACGGAATTCTAAATATTTATATCAATAGATGTGTGCTGCTGTCAACTTCGGCTAGAGAAGTGTCTTTTTTTCAGACTTATAACTGGTCAACATGCTGATATAAATAACTCTGGGCGCTCAGAGTAGATGGACCATCTATATCAACCTCCCACTGTTTAAGGCTAAGGGAACTTCATGTAAGAAGGGATAGAAAGAATCTAAAAGCTGGCAGATGCGGAGGAAAGCTGTGAATGCTGAGTGCAGGGCCATGACATGGTTGGTGTTCATATTAACCGATGGCAATTGTGCCGACCTGCACAAGATCTAGCCAGTCAATATTCCAGTATGAATTGGGGAGGAGCCTCTGAGGCCCATGTCTGCTGGAGGAGCTGTTGGCAGTTACGGCAGCTAAGGGAAGGAGAGTCAGTCTCCTTTGGGGACACGACTGCTGGTAAGTTGTTCATGCCTCGTGGATGGGCACACACCCATGTGCATATGGGCATCACTAACTGGATTTAGTATTATTGATAAAAATAAATAAAGACATGAAATTGGGAAGGAGATGTGTGGGGAGCCCGAGGGGAAGTGGGAGGGAGGTAATGGTAGATAGGTACGGGTACGATCCCTGCACATCAGATAATTGTATGAAACTTTCAAAGAATGATAGAATGTTATTTTAAAGAAAAAAGATTACAGAGGAACTCCCAGTGGCAGGAGAGGCTTCTAGGAGCAGGAGGGTGGGTGGGGGGGGGCCGGGAGGGTGAATTCAGAGAGACTGCAGAAGCAGTCCAACCGTCAGACCACTCTATTTTCATATCCTATGTGTATCAGTTACTTTTCTGTTGTTGTGATAAAATGCTGTAACCAAGGGAACTTATAGAAGGAAAAGTTTATTTGAGCTTATGATTACAGGGAATTAGAGTCCATCATGGCAGGGAGACCCCAGTCGATGGCTGGAGCAGGAGCAGAAAGCAGAGGCTCACAATTTCAAGCAGGCACAGGAAGTAGATCCTGACTGAGGATCCAGCAAGGCTTAAGCACTCTCTAAGCCCGCCCTCAGTGAAGTGCTTTCTCCAGCAAGGCCACACATTCTAAGACCTCCCAAAATAATTCCACCAAGTGGGGACAAAATATCTGAATGCATGGAGCCTATGGCAACATTCTCATTCAAAACATCACACTGTGACTCCATTCAGCCCTTTCACCCTCTACATCTGTTTCACCTTTATTAAGTTACCAGTGTCAACAATGTCAGTTTAGCAGGTTTCTTGACTCCATTCTTGCCCCGTATTGCTTTTTGTTTGGTGTGTCCTTACTGTTTTCTTTTTCCTTTACCTCTCCTGAAGAACATAGTCTGGTCTGGTTTAAAGGGTGTCTGTGACTCTGCCTCCTGAGAGATGGATTGTTTTGTGTTACCTGATAGTATATCTATCTCTCTCTTTTCTGCCTGCCATTAGCCCAAGCTACATCCCCTCTGCCACAGTGTTTATTTTGCCTCCTTCGGTTCCCCTTTCTATTTATAGCCACCCTTCTACTTTCTCTTTGACAACCCAGTACTAAGTACTGATGTGTGTTTTCTTCATCTTCTTCCTGTCTTTGTTTTCCCACTCATGCACACAGTAACTACTGTGTTAGTATCCACAGTAATATCAGTGTCTTGTTTAGGATCCTCACTTAGAGGGGCAATTATTTTGTAATTGACCATTTGTTTCATAAATTCTCTCCTGGTGGGAGGCATTCAGCCTCATCCCATTCCCAGGTTTGAACCCACTGAACGAATAGAGAATGTTCTTTAGAGAGATTAGTTTATTCCATGTTACAAAAAGTTCATCTCCAGAGAGATGGGGAGGGAGGTTTCCTATGGCAGAGCTTGCTTTTGATCCCAGGTTCCCCTGAACTCAGGAGAAGTGCACCCAAGATGGAGACCTCACACCCTGCACCCCCCTCTCTCCTTCCCAGCCTCCCCTATGTTTCCGTTAGGCCTTCCCTCTTAAGTCATTGGTTACTCAGTTGTCAGTCACGCCTGAAGTCCATCCCTCATAGCAGACAGAGAGAAAACTGCTTTTTTCTTTTCTTTTCTTTTTTTTAAGCCACACCATTACTCTGCTTTCATGGCAGGCCCATCAGAATAACAGCTGGTAATCTCAGTAGAAACTTGCAAAGTCAGAAGAAGATGGGGAGATGCATTTCAAGTTTTGAAAGACCTCAGCTGCCAATCCAAACTACTGTACTCAGCAAAACTATCTGTCAAAATTGATGATCAAATAAAAACATTCCATGATAAAATCAAACTAAAGGAATTTCTGAATGGGAATGAAAACCTATCCAAACCTATGAGATATGACAAAAGCATACTAGGAGGGAGGCTCATAGCTATAAGTGCCTGTATTAAATAAACAAGAGGGAATTCAAATAAACAACCTAATGATGCACCTCAGGGCCTTGGCACAAACCAGTTCCAAAACCAGTAGATGGGAAGAAATAATTAAAACCAGGACAGAAACTAATGAAATAGAGACAAACAAAATACAAAGAATCAATGAAATGGGAAGAGTTGTTTCTTTGTAATGATAAGATCATCAAACCTGGGTAGTTCAGAAAATGAATCCTGATAATTAGTGTTACAGTTTCAAATAAATGACTTTATTCAGCATGTAGCAAAAGAACAAATTAGCAAGTAGCAGACAGATAGCCAAATGTCATCAAACCAGGCTCTTAAAACATCCATGCAGCAGAAATTGCCTGGAGAGTCACTTTAAGGCCACCAGCTGGAGTTCCCAAAAGAGAGAGCTCTGCCCAGAAACAGTAGAGTGTCCCCTTGAGTAAGACGTTCCAAGCATAAAAACAACTCACAACAGATAGAAATAACACCATCAAACCAGGTGCTCAGAACTTCCAGCAGACACTGACCGGGTAGTTGAGGCAGCCAGTTGGATTTTCCAACTGAGCTATCAGTGGCTTAGCTTCCCCTGGCTCCGTTGCAGACACTTTTATATTGGGGATGAACAACGGAACAGGTATTGAAAATGGTTTACCTTCTAGCAGTTCTCAAGGGCACAATGTTTTACTGTTCTCTCCTCCCTATCACAGAGTTAACGGTTCAGCCCATCCCTAGATGAGGAACCCTGAAGGACACTTGACCAACATGTTTGGGTCTGAAATGGGAGGTGGGGGTGGGGAGGTGCTTTCAGAGCCAGCTTCTCAGTGAGTTCAAACAGCACAGGACAATTTACTGATATAATGTACTTAAGACAGGGGAACTAGTTATGAAGGGAAGGGACTCAGCAAGAATGGGAAAGAAATGAGAGGATGATAGGGAATTAATAATAATCAAAATACATTATATATATATGTTTGAAAAATATAATGAAACCCATTATTATGTATAATTGATATATACTCATTAAAACATTTAAAAAGCTCATAATCTTTGTAAAGGAGATATGAAGAGTTTTTCCCAGGATTCTAGGTTTGGATAATGGTCCTGTCTTGGTGACAAAATACCTGAGAACATCTTAAGTATTAAGAAATACTTAAAAGGTTCAAATATGTGGCTCATGGTTTTAGAGATTTCAGGTTCCAGTATTTTGGCCCCGTCACTGAAGCCTCTGGTGAAGAGAAACATCAAGACAGAGTACATTCTGTCCAAAACCAACCATGTACAAAAGAAAGAGAGTGGGCCCTCACTTTGGCACATCTGCATATAAGAACTATAGCTCACTGACAAGCTAATGAGACATGATTTCTCAGACATCCAGCTCAGATGTGTTGTGTAAGATTAATGGAGTTTTTTATTTGCAAATAGAAGACACCAAGTCTGGGGTTGGGGTGGTGGGTATGATAGGGTGAGGCTAGAGATGGGGAGGAGGTCTGAATATGATCAAAACTCGTTGTATGAAATTCTTGAATCAATAAAATTTCTCTTAAACTTAAAAAAAAAGACAGAGAGTACAAAGTACAGCAGTCAGGGGAGACCCGGATGTAGAGAGGAAAGGTGGGATAGGAAGAGGGGGGACTTTTTTTTAAAAGTTATTTATTTATTTACAAATATGTATTTTATAATTTTCTATGTATGAGTGTATTGCCTCCATATATATGTGCACTTGTGTCATGCAGAGCCTGCAGAGGCCGGGAGAAGGTGTTGAATCCCCTGAAACTGGAGCTACAGACAGTTGTTAGCTGCCATGTGGGTGCTGGGAATAGAACCCAGGAACTCTGAAGAGCAACCAGTGTTCTTAACACTGAGCTATCTCTCCAACCCACAGACTTTCTTTTACTTTTATTTTAATTTTTTTTTATTACATTTATTGATTTGTGTGGTGGTGATGGGGTGCCGTACTGTACATGTAGGGGTCGGAGGACAACGAGTTCTCTCATTCCATCGTGTGGGTCCTGGTGATCAAATCCAGTTCATCAGACTAGTGGTAAGCACCTTTACTCATTGAGTGAGCCAACTCACCTGACTGAGAGAGGCCCTTTACTGTACACCTCCAAAGTGACCTATTTCCTCCAACCAGACCCCACTTCCTCAAGTTCCAACTGCCTCTCAATGGTTCATTTATTTATAAATCCAACAACTGATGAGTCTATTGAGAAAGCGATGCTCTCATGTTGGCTAAGTGTCGGCAATAAATCAACAGGCAGAAATCAATCTGCTCTATAGTTTATGAAATCTGGGAAGAAAGCAAAATTAGAACTAGGCTCCATGGTACGAGCCATTAATCCCAGCACTTGGGTGGTAGAGGTAGGAAGGAGAGAAATTCTTTGGTTTGGTTATTTGGGAGTGTAAGGACAGCCGAACCGCATTCGATCCTGTCTCAAACAAAACAAAACAAAGCAAAGAAAGCAAAGAAAGAACAAGGAAAGAAAGCGTTTAGGCAAACAACATAAACATGTCCAAATCACCATTCTAAAATCTTGCCCTGTAAGAAAAATCTCAGAGCCATGATAGGCCAGCTTCAGGGCAGAGAGATGGAAAAGGAGCCTTTGTTTGTTTTGTTTTGTTTTGTTTTGTTTTGTTTTGTTTGTTTTGTTGTTTGTTTTGTTTTGTTTTATTTGTATGACACAAGGTCTCACTGTATAGCCCTGGCTAGCATGGAACTGTCTCTGTACACTAGGCTGGCCTTGAACTTGCAGAGATCTGCCTGCCTCTGCCTTCCAAGTACTGGGATTAAAGTTGTGTATTTGTTTCATCAGAGGTCTTTAGGCAGACGCCTGAAGGATAGGTAGGAATTAATCTGGATTGAGCTGGGGTGGAACGTGTGCTGCTCTTATGAGTTTTTTTTTTTTTTCTTCACTTTTTTGGGTATTTTCAAATTGAATTTTTGTGTATTTCATACAGAAAATATGTTAATCATCTTTATACCCTCTCCCCAATCTTCACCCAGTCCATATCCCCAGTCCACCTGATTTCATGAGTTCTGTCATATGGAGTCAAGTTTATGTACCCAGATGTCCCTCAGTGCAAGTTCATCCACTGGAGTCTAATCAGTCTATCTAGAGTCTCTCCCTTAAAGATCAACTCTCCCTCACCCATCAGTGATCAGCTGTCAATAGTCCTTCCGCTAAGGTTGGGGCCTGAGCTCTTTTCGTTGTTTGTTAGTTTGAGACAGGGTCTTAGGTAGCCTAGACTGGCCTCAAAATCCCAAAGTAGATGAGGATGACCTTGAATTCCTGATTCTCTGCTTCTGCCTCTCAAGTGTGGAGATCATTGGCTTGCCCAAAGGAACCTAGCTCTAATTTTGCCTTTGTCTTGTTCTTTGTAGGAAAGCTATAAGAAATTCTATAAGGAATGTCAGTTGCCACATGGATGTGAGTACAGACTCAGGAGGCCAAGACTGGAGACACTTCAGCTAAGACTAGCCTGGGCCAAGAGAAAGACCCTGTCTCAAACTGAAACAAAAACAGAAAAAAGAATATAATACATGTCTCCTAGAAGTTCTCTCTCTGTCTCTCTCTGTCTCTCTGTCTCTCTCTCTCTTTCTCTCTCTCTCTCTTGTGTGTGTGTGTGTGTGTGTGTGTGTGTGTGTTTTGAGTCAGTGTCTCATTATATAAATCAGCCTGATTTTAAACTTACTGTGTAGCATAAACTGGCCTCCAACTATGGCTCTCAAGTAGTGGGATTACTCAAGAAGTTTCTTTATGCTTGATTGACTGTAGATAACACTATACATGAAGCCCTCAAAATGTAGATTTGGGGTCGGTAAGATAGCTCAGTGGGTCTTTAAAGGTACTTGTTGTGAAGTACGATGATCTGACCTTCATTTCTGAGACCCAAATGGTGGAAGGAACAAACCAACTCTTACAAATTGTCCTCTGATCCCTACATGCAGATGCTTTCTACAAATATCCAGACAGTATGTGTTTTTGATTTTGTGGGTCAGAGGATCTTTGTTACAACCACTCACCTCTGTTACTGTAGTGTGGAAGCAGCTATCTTAGTCCATTTTGTGTTGCTATAACAGCTGAAGCTGGGTTGTTTAGAAAGAAGAGAAGCTTATTTGGCTCATATTTCTGGAGATTTAAGGGAATGGTGTTAATCTGGTAAGGGACTCATGGTAAATGACATCATAATGGGAAGAGAACATGCAGAAGAAACCACATAGTGAGACAGGAAGAAGGGGACCAGGCTCATTTTATGTATTTGTTTGTTGGTTGGTTAATGAGTTAATTTAGAGACAGTCTCAAGTAGCCTAGGCTGGCCTGAAACTCCCAGCAATCCTCCTGCCTCATAGCAAATTCACAGCAATCTTCTCAATGCTAAGATCACAGGTGTGCACACCATCCTCAGCCACTAGTATTTCTTGAATACCAAATGTCCATGACCCACAGCAACCATGCTGGTTTTGTTGAAAAGATGCCAGATTGTTCAAATGTTGCCTGAAAGTGTCATGTTGGTCCCTATGGCATGGACTGCCTTTTCTTCCAGACAGAAACTGATGCTAAGATAAGGAGGCCAGAATCCTCATCAAATATTTAGATAGATGGTTCAGAACTAAAGACAGAGGAGAATGGTTTTAATCCCACCGAGTGTCAGAAATTTCTCAAAGAAGCCTACAGCTACCGAGCCTTAGAACTGTTTTGTTCACCAGCACAGTCAAGGCACTTAGCATAGGGCTTGGTAAATGGTGACATCGATAAATATTTGAGGAATAAATGAAGCCCGATTGAGATTCTGTGGCAGTAAAAGCTCTGATGGAAGATTAAAAATCTTGAATCAATATCACAATCAGATGGCTTAGCTAAGTGACACCTATGTATGGAATCAAAGATTGAGGAGAGCTCAGTGAATAGGACAGGAGCTTTCAGTTATTTTTAACTCACTCCTACCTCACTAGATCAGAAAGTGCCCGAAAGGCCAGTAGTAGAATAGACCTGCCATAAATGCTCATTTTTTTGTTATGCAAAATATTAAATGAAGAAGCGAGGTCATTCTTAAGAAAGCATGTTATTATGCCTGTTCAAAGAAAAAACGTAGAGTTATACCAACTCATGTGACACTTTTTCTGGCATTTGAAGCTCCTTAAGGAAAGCATACTAAAGGAAGCTAAAATAAAAACAGATTGTGCTATGCATACATTGTTTATTCATGTGTGTTTATCTATTTACAAGCACAGAGACACACATGTTAAAGGATTGTATATACATGGGGAAAAGGTCTAAGATTACATACCAGTCGAGTTCTCCTAAGGAGGGGAAGTCTCAGAGATGTGGGTGATTATTTATTTTATGTCATTCTGTGTACTGGCTCTGCAGATGAAAATTAAATGGCTTCGTTGTATATAAAATAAATTACATTTGGCTTATGCTGCTAAAATAGAAACTAATAGAAGAAAATTGAAGCAATGTGCAATCCACAAGGGTGGCTGTGTCAGTCCATTTGTGCCTCTAGAGTGCAACCCATAGACAAACATATGTTTTTCACATAGTTTGGGAGGTTGGGAAGTCCACAGTCATGACACCAGCAGATGTGGTGTCTGGTAGAAGCCCACTTCATGTTTAGAGGACCACCTTCTTGCCACAGGCTCCCTGGTGGAAGGAACAAAGATGTCTTTAAGGGTCTCATTGATAAAGGTGTAGATCCCATTAGGAAGACGTCACTCTCATGACCTAATCCCATCTCAAAGGTGCCACATCCCCAAACCAATACATTAGGAATTAGGAGACTACACAGGAGTTTTGTGGAGAAACATGGATATTTAGGGTAGAGCAGTGGGGATAGGTAGAAAAAGCTTTCTTCTCTCAGGAAGACAAAAATCCACAAAGGAAAAGCTAAAACACATCTGAAAAACATCAACTAAAACCTAACCAGATGTTCTGGATGAGATGAAGCATTGTACGGGCCAGTGATATAGCTCAGGAGTACAATGAGTAAGAGACATGAGGTCTGTGGTTCCATACCCAACAGTACAGAGAGAGAGAGAGAGAGAGAGAGAGAGAGAAAGAAAAATTGAAAAAAAATCAACTCACACATTTCCACCTGTGTGTCCAGGTGGAACTTTTTTTTAAGAAGTATTTTATTTATTAATTTTATTTTATGTGTATGAGTGTGTTGCCTGCATATATATAAGTGCCTCCATGCCATGGAAGGCCTGAGGAGGTCAGAAGAGTGCATCAGATTCTCTGGAACTGGAGGTACAGATGGTTGTTAGCTGCCAGTGTGGGTGCTGGGAATGGAACCGGCCTGTGTCTTCTGCAAGAGCAGCCAGTGCTCTTAACTACTGAGTCATATTTCTAACCCCCTATCGGCAGCATTTTAAAATTATGATCCCCAAATGAAAACAAGCTTATGACAACCTGAGATGGAATTACTATTGTTATGTATGAAAAAGAGAATGACTTCCTAAATCATGAACCATCTCTATGATAGTAACTGCATATGTAATAAACATTATTATATATGCATATATAACAGTTCACCTTTTTCAGTTCGTTTAGTTAGTCTCATCTAACCCAGGCTAGTTTCCAAGGTGCCATGTAGCTAAGAGAGACCATGAGCTTCTGACCCACCTGTTTCTACTTCCTGCATGCTGGGATTACAGGCTTTTGCCACCACAACCGGATTTTATGTGGTGCTGGGACTCAAACCCAGGGCTCATGCATGCTAGGAATGCACTCTACCAACTGCGTTACATCCTCCAGCATTCTCACTTGCCTCTTTTTTTAAATTTATTTTTATTTTATGTTTGAGCTGGAGTTTTATGGATGTTTGTTAGCCACCATGTGAATACTGGTTAATGAACCTGTGTCCTCTGCAAGAGCAGCCAGTGCTCTTGACCGCTGAGCCATCTTTCAGCCCCTTCACTTGCTTCTTGCTTCTTGCTTTGAAGCTCCAACTTCATGTGTGCAAGTGCAATGAAGGTTCCTGTCTGTGAAGGTTCTGGAGGATGTCAAATGCAAGCATAAACCCTACCAGTCTCACCGAGCCCTGCTCCAAGAGGTAAACCCTCACCCACATGCTGCATTCCCTCTGCTATGGGATATGTGATTAATAATTTTAAAAAACATAGATCCGATAAAAAACAAAAAAGTGGCAAAAATGAGTGTATGTGTGTACACTGACCAAATCATAGAATTAAAATAGCAAGGGCATGGTGGTACATCCCTTTAGTCTTAGTACTCCAGAGGTAGAAGCAAGAAGATCTCTGTGAGTTCGAGGCCAGACTAATCTACATAGTGAGTCCCTGTCTCAAAGTTTTATGAGTTTTGTAACCTTATTTTGGAAATATTAGAAAAACTTGATTGAAAGTAGGAAACTATTACAGGATACATATTAGTATATGAACTTAGGTATGCTGGGATGCTCTTGACAATTTCTTGATAAATTTCTGTGTAATATTTCTTATGGTATTATTATAAACTTTTGTGTGTACATGCCATAGCAGTCATGTGGTAGTCATGAGACAACCTATAGGAGTCCGTTCTTACCTTTTAACACATGACTCACCACATGAACTCAGGCTACCAGGTTTGGCAGCAAGTGATTTTACTGGCTAAACTCTCTCCAAGTCCAACTTCATTTTTTTTTTAGATAGGGTCCCACTCTGTAGGGATGATTGGCCTAGAACTCTCTGTGTAAACCAGGCTGACCTCCAACTCACATAGATCTGCCTGCCTCTGCCTTCTGAGTACTGGGGCCAAAGGTGTGCTTTACCACACCCAACTTAAGTGCAATCTTTATTTCCATGGAGAGCAATGGTTTGAAGTGAAAATCAGGTAATACATGGTGTGTGCATCTGGGTGTGTGTACAAATGAGTGGATTATTAATTCACTCATCCTAAGAAGGAAAAAAAAGATGACTTGGAGATTAAAGAGTGGAAAACTTGGATTTGAGGCCAATCTCACTGCGAAGGGAATCTGGCTACATCTGTCATCTCATTGATTTCCAGCATTGATTTGGTCAATCTAGCGGGCTACAGTGGGCAGCATCTGACCTTTGTGCTCCAAATGTATCTATCCCGAAGCTGCATATTCACTCAAAGAGGAGGATCATTCCTTGGTGAACAGTGTAGAAGTAGAAGTAGCCGTGCTCCCCGTTAGAACCTCCAAACTAGCTCTCGTAATAAAAAACATCAGATGAAGAGTGATCCCAGCCCCTCCGGGATATCTAGAGGAATTAATACAGCTGCATCGTTAGTAATGAAGTTGTCACCACAATAGCTATGCTCAGAGTATCTCACAATCATCTTTTCCCCTCAGACAGTCTTTACAAAAAGTACTTAGATTTACTAAATCTCTGTATTAATTGAAAACAGGTTTTATGGGCTTTGTATGTTTCTTTGTTTTTGAGGCAAAGTCTCACTGTGTAGCCCTGGCTGGCCTGGAACTTACTATGTAGACTATGCTGGCTTCCAATTCACAGAAATCTGACTGCCTCTGCCTCTCCAGCTCTGAGATTAAAGGCCTACATCACCACATGGGCCTTGAAAACAGTATTTAAAAGTAAAACATTGTCAGGCACATGATATATACCTATAATCTTAGCATTCCAGAGGGTGAGGAAGATCACAAACTTTAGGTCACCCTAGGCTACATAGTGAGTTCCAGGCCAGACTGGGCAATATATTAAGATACTGCTTCAAAAAACAAACAGAAAGTAAAATCTTGGAGCAATTGGCTTCTAGTCTTTTCATTGCTTCATAATACTCTTCAGTGAATCACAAAGCAAATGAAAAAAAATCCATTTTCAGACTAGGGAAGACAATTTAATCAGTAAAATGCTTGTCATGCAAGCATGAGGACCTGGGTTCAGATCTCCAGCACTCACTTAAAAGATGGATGTAGTGGAGTGTATGTAACCCCAGGGCCGGGGTGGGGAGCGCAGAGTGTTTTCATGCCTGGAGCTCGTTCGCTAGCCTACCTAAACAAAACAGTGAACTACAGGTTCAGTCAGAGACTGTCTCAAAAAACCTAAGGAAACAAAACAAAGATTTTGAAGAGCAATCTAGGGTGATGCTGACCTCTGGCCACCCTTGTGAGTTTACCCACCAAGGGCTGCCCGTGGCAGAGTACACGCCTTAGGGATAAGTTTGAAGCAAGGCTGATCACCTCTCCCACAGGCTTCTGTAACTGAGATAAGTGAGGAAGGTTCACGCTGTAGATTTTTATGTTATTCACATATTCTTGGGGAATCCTTCAAATATTCCCTCACTTCCTCTCTCCCTCTTTTCAGCAGGAGTGGGAAGATGGGAAGCAAGGTGTGGCCAATGACTCTCCTCACTTGGATTTTTGAATCCGGAAGCCCCGGAGGTCCAGCTGGCCTCATTTTGAGCTTGCATGTGCTGCAGATAAAATCTTGTAGCCGCTGATAGAGGTGGCTTAGTGGTTAATAGCACTGACTGTCCTTGCCGAGGACCCAGGTTTGATTCCCTGCACCCACATGGCGGCTGACTACCATTCAGAACTCTAGTTCTAGGAGAATCTGACTCCCTCTTTTGGGCATTCTGTGCACATGGTTCACTTACATACTTGAAAGCAAAGCACTTGTACATATAAAATAACAATAAATAAATAATAATTTTTAAAAAAATATTCAAAGCACAAACAAGGTTGAAAGGAGAAAGAACACCCCTGGGATGTCTAAGCTCCTGACTTGAGTTGTCCCAGAGGGTTTTGCTGCATTCCAGACCTTGTAATTTGGCTATACACCTTATCCTGAATTTCTGTGACACTCCGAGAGTCTTTCAGTGAGGTTCACCTCTTTGGTGATATTGGCCATAAAACCCAGCATTGTGTCGGTAGGCAAGCTCTCTAAGCTACAACCCCGGGTTGATTGGTACCTTTGAGTCTCTCATCAGGGAAGCAGGTAGCGGTGGAGGAGCGCTCCCTGTGTTGGCATTATGTAGACAAATAGCAAGAGCAGGTGATAGTAGATGTCATACCTTCCACCTCCCTTTATTGTCAGGCCCTTTGAAGGAATAAGGAGCTGGTGTCGGACTCCTATCTGAGAAGCAACGTAGACAGCACCCAATCGAAAACATACCCAAGCACACATGCAAAGAGAAAATGGGGGACAAGGGCCAAGAGGCCACTCCCAGATGAAGGCAGATAAGGGAGGGACTGAGGAGTGAAGACTGAGCGGGCAGCCTCAGTTCCTGCAGAACCAGCCTTTGGCCTGGGAGCCTCTGGGGCTGTCTTTTCTGGCAATTTCCAGAAGCTGTACAGCTATTTGGTTTTCTCCTCAGAGGGGTAATTTAACTTGTGGTCCTCCTAAATTATCTGCATAAGTATTTTTAACCTAGGCTTGTAGAGTTCTCTCCCAGGCCTGGCAGGAAGATGTCATTTGAAGTGCAGGAAGGAAGCTTGCGGAGCTCCTTTTCAGGCAGACCCTGCTCTGTGGTGCTGCTTTCTCTTCCCCATTGCTAAAAGTGAACTATTAAAAGGAGACTGAAATCAGTTAAAAATTTAATTAGCAAAGCAACGTGATCATCACCAGCAGATATAATTGGAACAAGACGAACCCACCCCTGGACAGGCCTAATCAGAAATAATTTAAAGCAATGTGACTTGTCCTGAGTAGCAAATATGACACGGAGAGCAGGGGTATGTGTCACCCAGGGCTGCACTGTCCTTGAGACCTCAAAACTGAGGCCTGAGATCCCTTCCTCAGACTACCCTAAGGTACACATTTCCTGATTTACTTGAGAGGTTGGACAAACTAATCAGCAGCTTGCAAGTTTTCTGTGCTTGCTTGACCCCAAAGAAATCGCATGCAGAGTTCAAAACCATAGAGTCCCTTAAAAGGAGGTAGCCGACCTATGGAACTAGCAGGGCTCTCTAGGCCTTAGTTCTGCATTTGGGGTGTGTGTATCTGATCTGTGCCCCATTTGCCTTGCACCCATGTGTCAGGTCTGTAAACGATTTCTTTATTATGTTTTGTCTTGAAACAAGGTCTCACATAGCACAAACCAGGCTCCAGCTTTCCAAGTACTAGGATTAGAAGTGTATCCCCGTGCCCTGCTCTAAGTGATCCTTTTGTAGACAGAGAAGAAAGGTTTCATCAAATTTGCAGCATCAGTTACCTGTCTCAGAGACAGCCACCCTTACTGAAACATTCAGTCTTTCTGGGGTTTCTTCCCTATAGAAGACCAGCTTGCTATGGCTGGAGGAAGTCCTATTAACGCTCTATTTTATTTTATATGTATTGCCTGTATGTTTGTAGTGTGCCCATGTCCCGCAGTACCCTAGGAGGACAGAAGAAGGCATCGTCAGATTCCCTGCAACTGGAGTTACAGGTGGTTGTTAGCCCCTATGTGGGTACTGGGAACCAAACCTGGCATTTTACAAGAACAGTCAGTGCTCTTAGCTACTGAGTCATCTCACTAGGACCCATACTAAAGTTTTGAGAAAGGATGAAACGTTGTCCCAGCTCTCTTTGAGAGTAAACTCAGGTGTTTTGCTCATCAGAAAGCACATTGGGAAACAACAGTAATGACTGCTTGAATATTAGTGACAGCCTATTTCAGTTATAGGTCTATTCAGAACAAAATGATAGCAGTTGGTTCAAGGGTGTACTTATAAAGTGTTATACTGACTAAATCACACTTCTGGTATTCTCTTTCCCAGATATCTGGTATCTGCTGAACTCAGAGTAGCCAGCTCTCAGACAGGAGCTAATCTGATACTGTTTGTCTAGGCTTCCCTTTTCCCTTCTAAATTCTAGCAGACAGTCAGTAGGAGAGACAGCAGCATGATATGCTCATCAGTCCTGGGTCTTCCTTTGGTTTCCCCCATTTCTTTCTAGGGAGAAAGCTAAACCTAAAGGTCCAGTGATTTGTTGGCTAGTTTTGATGCATTGTTGCCATAAATCCCCAGGAGTTGGTGTCATCCTTACCAACATTCCCCTGTTGAATTTTCTCATAGAAATAGACAAACCTAGATTCAAGGCAAGTGATAAGCAGACTAGACCTGCAGGACTTGTTTACTAAGAGACAGTATCAAAATTTCAAATCAGTAAAAAAGGGGGGAAAAAAGTCTGCACATGTGCTACGTTTTACAGAGGAGAAGCAGTGACTGACTTGTCCTATTCCGCTTAAAGTGACAGTGTCTAAAAGGAACAAATCACACCAGCCCACAAGGAGCGGCTTCCCACACAGCCTTTGCATTTCTCTCCGTGGCCTGGATTAGAGAATAAAGAACATGCTTTTTAAAGCTGGGAAGACTGCTTCACTTGAACCCTAAGTAGTTTACAGAGAAAGACTGGGATGGGGGTGAGTGATCTAGATAAAATACAGGACATTTGGTTTAAAAGGGTCTTAAATACACAACAAATAATTTTTTTCCATATGTAAATACATCTCATACAACAGTTGGTATGCACTAAAAAGTAATCATTGCTTCTCTGAAATTCAAATTTAACACTGTCCTGCTTTTTTATTGTTTAACCTGGCAACTCAACGTGGGAGAGTTGTAGGGAAAGAGATTCTACGTAGTGATGGGGAAAAAGCATGAGATTCAGAGAGCTTTCAAAACGCCCAGAGTTCTTCAAGAGGAGAAAGAATCTCATCTACTTTGTTTTACAGCTTAAAACGATGCCATAAATTTGAAGAAATTTTCAGATTTTAAGACAAGGGAAGCAAATGAGAGATGACATAGACTATAAAGGCTGGAACATGATGAAAATCCTGCTTGTGAGCCCCTGAAGAGTTGTTTTGTTTTCTCTCTAATCATTTTGGTATCCAGTGTATAAGCTTTCATTTTTAGTAGGGTAGCAATGATTTTTTTTTTTTTTTTTTGGTATGGATCAATGCTTTCTTCCAAGACATTTCCGTTTCAATGCCTTTACAAGGTGCTTTATTATTTATTTAGTTTGTGATACATAACACTATCTTTTGGGCAAAAGATCAGAGATTTTTGTGTATCCATCATGTGAGAAAGCAATCAAGTTGGGAGGGATTAGAGTCATTAAATAGTGTGGAATACTACAGAATATGTTACCTACTCTGGGGGATGCCAGGTATGGTGGCTCATGCCTTTGATCTCGGCACTCAGAAGCCTGAGACAGGCCTGTCTCTGTGAATGTGAGGCCAACATGGTTTACATAGTGAGTTTCAGGCCAGCCAGGGCTACATAGTGAGACCCTGTCTCAAACAAAACAATATAAATAAATAAAATAAAAAATTTTAAAAGCTACTCTAGGGACTGTTGTCAAAACACTTGGAGTTCATCCTGGAGAAAAGAAAGAATTGAACCTAAAAACTAATCAGAAAAGAGGTAGCTTGAAAAAAAAAAATTAGACAACAGCCATCCGAGGATGATTTGCTCAGAGTAGCCAGCTCTCAGACAGGATTTGCTATGACTCTCCTACCAAGGGTATAAAAATCAATTAAGAGAAAAACTTTGTTACTGCCTTGTTGTTATTTTTGGAATCCTGCTGGCATTCTCCCCACTCCTCCCAGTACTATAATAACTGATAGACAAATCCTTAAAATAAGAAGGATTAGTGGGTCTGTCTGCAGAGAGACAGCACAGAAATACCACATTCAGAAGCCAAGCCAGCACAGAGCAGGAGAGAACTGCCACCCCAACTCTACCTTGAGAGGCCAGCCCAAGTCTAAGCAGAGTCGGCCCCTAGGGAAGGGAGTCTTTATCATGTGACTCCATCAGAAAGATTTGCAGATTATATTTATGCATAATTTTGGACAGTCCACATCTTTCATTGTATATCTATTTGGACAGAGACTGACCGTATCATTAGCTGAAATTAACCTTGGACGCCTATCTTCTTGCTTCTGTTTTTCTTCCTGAGTGTTGAGATTATAGGCCTGTGCCACCATGTCTGGTCCTTTCTTAATTTCAGCTCCTCCTCCTCCTCCTCCTCCTCCTTGTCCTCCTCCTTCTCCTCCTTTTTTGGCTTTGATTTTATTTTTGTTTGGGGGTAGGGTCTCTTGATCCAAGACTTTAACCCAAGACTCATGCACACTAGCAAATAGTACACCATCTGGGCCCCATTCTTTAGTTTTAAATTTAAAAAAATTTTTTTGAGACAGGATCTCATGTAGCACAGGCTGGCCTTGAACCCCTGTTCCTCCTAACTCTGCCTCCTGAATGCAGGGATTACAGATGTGCACTACCATGTCTGTCACCATTTCCTTTGATACAGGAAAGCTGATCCCCCTGCCTCTACCTCCCAGGTGCTGGGATTGGAGTCATGTGCTACCACTCCTGATTTATGCAGTTCTAAGGATTGAACCCAGGTCCTTGTGCATGCTAGCCAAGTGTTCTACCAACTGAATCACATCTGTAGCCCCCATGTCCTAATTCTCATAGTTATAAACTTCAAAATGAAATATATCAACATTTAATGAATTACCACAAATATCTCTGTTCTCCGAGGAGCTTGTATTCAGACACTGAATAGCAAAGGGAAAGAATATAACAATGAAAAAAATACGCTAAATTCACAGTTTAATTCAAGGTCACGCCCCCTCGATTTGACTGTTTTGGATAAACTCTTTCGTGGGTCCCAGCTGAAGGCAACTGTGTCCTCAGTACAGCTTCAGACTCTCATGCTGAGTGAAGCAGCTTCACATGGCACTTTGCTGTAGGAGCAGTTGTAGAGCTATGCTGGAATCCTCTCTCAATGCACCTTGCTTATACATTTTTTTTTTGGTGGGGGAGGGATAGTTCAAGGATAAAGTCTCTATCACAGAAAACATAACACCTAATTCACCAAGAACGCAGGTGGGATACAGCTGGGAGGTGGAAGTGAGCTTCACAAAGTCTGACATAACACATTTGACACATTCCATGTGCTGAAAATACGTGTTCTTGCACCTCTGAAGTTATTCTCACAGAATGAGGTACAACAACACAGTAACATTTAGGTTTGTTGCCACTTAGCCTCGGGGGGGGGGGTCTTTAACATGATAACATTTATGAAATTGGATTGAATTTGAAAAATCCCCTTTAAAAATGTAACCTTGAAGAAAGTCTAAGTATCCCCAGGTATCACAACAATCTGTAATCGGTTAAAGAAATAACTTAGAGATTGGTGACTATTGGTGAGTCAGTAATGAGAAACTATATGTTTTGTAGTATATTTTCCATATTTAAAATAAATATGCTTGAATAAAGTTAAGTGATAGCTGCACCGAGCATTCTGATTTGACTATGTGTACACGAAGTGAGGGGAATCTTGTAAGCACGTGCCACTAATGTCAATCCAAAATTAGTTTTAAAACATAAAATGAAAAAGCATTTTTCGTAAACAGAAGACTGAATGTCAATTGCTTAAAGTTAATGCTACAAGATGGCCCTCATCTGTTATCCACTGAACTGGAATGTGGGGTACACTATTATTGGAAGCCAGGAATAGGGCATCCCGGTTTACTTTCTCTAGAGGATAAGAGCAGCCTACCTGTCCAAGTCTGCTTCCTTCTCTCCAGGAGTCACATTTTGTTCATGCGTGTTTCAGTAGGTAAGTCTAGAATCTGGAAGAACTGTAGGTTTTACCTACTTTGGGAAGGCTTCCCAGACTACCTAGAGGTCATGAATACACTCTTTTTTATTTTTTAGTTTTTTAGCTCCTGGGGACCTATTTAAGTTTAGGGGAGCTAGGGGACCTATTTAACGTGCATCTTTTTCCAAATCTTGTTACTCCTTAAAGAAACCACCTTTGTGTCCTAGGACTTTGCACTGTGTCTAACATGATGTAGTTACTTTGCAAATGTACTCAAAGGGCATGAGTTACAGTTTAAACAAGGAAATTGGCAAGAAAGAGTTGGAGACATTTGGAAAAGCTCCTGCTCCACTATATTAATATCTATCCCTCCATTGATATTTACCTAGAACCTAAGAATGTGATTTTACATTGAAAATAGGGTCTTAACCAAGCATGGTGGAACATACCTAGAGTTTCACAACTTGGCATCCTGAGGCAGGAAGATGAGGATTTCAGAACCAGCCTGGGGTATGTAGTGAGGCCCTGTCTCAAACAATTAAACAAGGTCTGAGGCCAGAGCTTAGATGCTAGACTGCTTGTCTAAGATCCATATAGATTCCATTCACAGCATCACATAAAACCAGACATGGTAGGCAAGCCTGTAAGCCCAGCACTTTAGAGATGTATGCAGAAAGGTCAGGAGTTCAAAGTCATCATATGTGACTTGAGACCATGTCTCAAAGCAAAAACAAAAAAATCAAAATAAAAAAGTTAAAGTCTTTTTTTTAAAAAATGACTTATTTATTTTTATTTTATGTGTATTAGTGTTTTATCTGTATCTATGTATATGCACCCATGTTGTACAAAGCCTACAGCGGCCAGAAGAGGTCATCAGATCCCCCAAAACTTGAGTTATAGACAATTCTTAGCCACTATGTGGGTACTGGGAATTGAACCTTGGTCTTCTGGAAAACCAGCCAGTGCTCTTAACCACTGAGCCATCTCTCCAGCCCTGAGAATCTCTAAACATGTAATCATTTGGGGGGTTTGTTTTGTTTTGAAATAGAATCTCCCTGTAGCCCCAGCTGATTTGTAACTCACTGTGTAGACCAGGCTGGCTTCCATCTGCCAGCCTCTGCCCTCCAGAGTACTAGGGTTAAAGTCATGTGCCACCATACCTGGCTCACTTAGGGATTTTGAGATGTAATAATCCTTCTGGATGTAAGTTCTAACCTACAGGACTAGTATCTATGTAAGAAGAGGGAGATTGTTGATGATCACAAAGGGAAGGTATCCTTGTAATGATGGAGATGAGTTGTGCTGCTGTGAGCCTAGAACCACAGGAAACACCAGGAGCTGGAGGAATTACAGAAGACTGTTACCTAGAGTCTTCAGAGGGCATGCAGGCCTCCTGAGACTTTGGCTGCAGACGTCTAGTCTCCAAAATCATGAGAATAAATTTCTGTTGTTTGAAGGCATCTGATTTGTGGTAAGTTGCTGTGGCAACTCCAGGAAACAAATTCATCACCATTTGAACTACAGCTCTCTGAAGGACTGAAAATTCATTTTGCTTTCTAGATTCCCAAAGAAGCAACAGCAACAATAGCAAAAAGGTATTAGACTGAATGAGAGTATAATATCACATGTAAAGCCATATACATAACTTTCTATGCACCAATCATAGTCCATATCTGATGAATTAGAATGTTGGTGTTGAGAGAGTTATTGTAGTGGGAACTGAACCAAGAGCTTCGAGCATGTTCAGTAAGTACTCCACCACTGAACTATATCTCCAGCCCTATTGTGTCTGCACACACATCTGTGGTTACATAAGTTGTGTATGTGTGTGTGTGTGTGTGTGTACACACGCGCGCGCACACGCGCGCTTGTGTATGTCCCTATGGAGGGCAGAGATCAATGTTAAGTGTCCTCCTCGAATACTATACACATTATTTTTTTGTGTCAGATCCAATGAAACTGGAGCTCACTGATTGGCTAGGCCAACTGGCTAGTGTGCTCCAGGGATCCTCTGGTCCCTGCCTCTGAAATGCATTACCGGGATTAGAGGTGTGTGTTGTTGGGACCAGCCTTTCCGGGTTGCAAACTCAGGTCCTTATACTTGCAGGTACTGACTGAACCATCTCCTCAGCCTCCTCAGCTCTATTTAAAAAAAAACAACTGATGTAAATCCAGACTAGCCTCAAATTCACATATATAGTGCAGGCTGGCCTTGAACTTGTGGTCTTTCTGCCTTAGCTTTCCAAGTATAGGGATTTTACAATATGTACTAACGCATCTGGCTGAGAGAATTTAAATTACTGGTTTTCTCTAAGTTCAGAGCTAATCTCAACAAAATGCTTTTGATATATAAGACAAGCCTGTGATCAAAATATAGCTTAATTTTGTTTTGTACAGTTTTCTCTGGTTCGGATCAGTGAGAGAGCAGCGAAATCGCTCTGTTTGGTTTGCACTTTTCGAGGAAATCCAGGTGGGGCTTTCTTAATGTGCACAGTTCTGAGGGGACCTTTTGAGTTATCACCATCCATTGCTCCATTTCTGCTCACCATTGCTGCACAGAAACTGACATTTTTTGTTCATTTTTGCCTGAATTGTATCAGTTTTTCCACACGTGTAGGATGATAGAGCTGAGATCCAAGAGACCCTATACTAGGATGAAGATAAAAGGCTCCAGCTGGCCTCAAATGACAAACCATGTCCTTCCTTCTTCTGCTTGCTCTCTGTGCCGCGCACAGCTCTGGTCTCATACAATGTGTTTTCTAAGTGGCGAGGTTTTCCAGAAACCTTTGTTTTTCTATATTTACTTAGGGTTTTGGTATGTTTTATTTCCACCATATTAATAATTCAAATCATGTAAGCGGCGGGTGAAACACAGTGTCAGGTGTCATTCTTCAGTAACAATGTCCCCCCTCCCTTAGGGAACATGTCCTAAGTCCCCGATGAGTGTCTAAAACCACAAGCAGCATTGAACTCTTCTTACCAGGCATAAAACATTCTCCTTTTTGGTTACAGGAAGCATTTTATGGTTTCTGTTTGGCATATACAAATAGCCAGCACCACAATTTTTGTGTTTGATGGACATTATTAAGTAAAGTACGGGTTCCTTGAACACAAGCACCGTGATATTTCCAGTCTGTCTTATTACTCAGGAGCATGTGCAACAGGGATCTACTGGACAAAGGGACACATAATTTAAATTTATGCATTGTTTTCTTTTGGGTGGGATTTTCCAGTTCATAGTTTCAGACAGCAGGTGACCGAAGTAAATGAAACTGAAACTATAAATGAGAGGATTACTGTGTCAGAAAGTCATCTCATTATCGGTGCAAGAGGTCCTAATCTGTGTGTAAGAGAACATATATGTAGTGTGTGGTGTACGTGTACATGTGTGTGCCAACCTGTACATGTGGAGGCCAGAGGATGCTGGTTGTCCTGCTCGGTCTCTCCCTCTGCTTTTCTCTTGAGACAGGGCCTCTTTCTGAACAGAGAGCTCGGCTGGCAGCCAGCAAGCCTCATGGATCCTCCTGCCTCCCCCACCACAACGTGGGCTACAGGATAGGCACAACCACTCCGGCTTTATATGTGGGTTCTGAAGATTTGAACCCAGGTCCTCATGTTTGTGTAGCAAACACTCTTGCTCATTGAGTCATCTCTCCAGCCCCAGATCCTAATTGTTCCTGAACTAGCCAATATTGTTTTGCTGTTGTTTACAACCTCAACTTCTGGAGTTTCATAAAATCAAAATTCAGCTTAAAATGTAGCTATATTATGAGAAACTTTATTACTTGATTTCTAAGTTCCTTTCACAACATGCACACATACCTAAAAGATGATTTATATAATGATAAAGCTGAGATTTGAGAACACAAAACATTAAGGACTCTTAATGATAGCATAGTCAATCCCCTGAAAAGAACAAACTCCGAAATCATCTGGTAGTCACTTAGTGTGTAATGGTTACTGACTTGGCTTAATTTTTTTCCCAACCCTACCATGGAAGATATTTTTTCCATGCTTTTGACTTTCCAAATATTTCTCTTTTCTCTCATCATATTGCATTTTAATAAACAGCAACAACACGACAGAACAGTGCGATGCACAGCTTTCGAGTCTCTGCTTCTGATTACAACTTACAGTTTTTCAGTTATGTAAAAACTGGAGAAAATGAATAAAAGTCCCTTATTTGGGGTTACTATATCAATCTGTAAGGAAATTGACTAGCTTTTCAAAAAAAAACTTTTAGCAAAAAGTCCCCTCCTCGGTTTTTCTTCAAACATTAACCTCAAACATTTACTTCCTTCCATATTATTTATACATTTAACCTCAAAATTTCATCTAGGAAGTCTCAAGCAAATATAAGACAGAGCCTAAATGTCAGCCATCTGCAGTCCAGACTTGACAAGTTTCCACGGGGAGACGAAAACCCCTCATTTCATGTGTCTGAAAAAAGGCTGTTGTATACACAGGATGCTGGGCGCCGCTCTCTCAGGGCCCACCACCCAAATGAGGCCCCTATAAATATGTGCTCCAACGATGTAAACAGTTTCTTTTTCAGTTTCTGGATTAGAGTTTGTCTTCGCTGTGGAGAATCAATTTAACTTTAGACAAAAAAAAAGAAAGAAAGAAAGAAAGAAAGAAAGAAAGAAAGAAAGAAAGAGAAAGAAAGAAAGAAAGAAAAGAAAAGAAAGAAAGAAATCGGGGTGACGGGGTAATTTTAAAAGGCAAACAAAGACACATAATAACCAGGTTTTCTTGAACAATCAGGAGGCAACCATGTCCTGAATTTTGCTAAGAAAGCAAAGACAATAATTCCTGAAGAATTTGGGTTGTATTTTTTTAAGTAATTTATTTATTATTTTTATTTTATGTGTATGAGTGTATTGCCTGCCTGTGTGTAAGTGCACCCATGTCATACAATGCTCTCGGAGGTCAGAAGAGAGTATTGATCCCCTGGAACTGGAGTTACAGATGGTTGTGGGTGCTAGGAACTGAACCTGGGTCCTCTGAAAGGGCAATGCTCTTAAATGCTGAGCCGTCTATACAGCCCCTTGCTCAAAGATTTTATGTCTTTCTTGATTCTAACAATAAGTAGACTGAACAAGACACAAGCACTATAAGTTCAGTTCCAAAGACTTCTAAGTTAGAAAAGGAAGTTTTTTAAATTATGCTTTTGCATTTTAAAATTGATTGATTGGAACTGGAGAGATGGCTTAGCAGTTAAGAGCACTGGCTGCTGTTGAAGAGGACCTGAGTTTAGTTCCCAGCACCCACATGACGACTAAAAAATATTTGTAACTCCAGTTCCAGGGCATCTGGTGCCCTCCATGGGTGTATTTATATGCATGCAAGCAATGCACTTACACACATAAAATAAAAATAATAAATAAAATATTTTTTAAGAATTGATTGATTGATTGTGTGTGTGTGTGTGTGTGTGTGTGTGTGTGTGTGTGTGTGCTTATGTGTGTGTATACCTGGGTACCACGATGCACATGTGGAAGTCAGAGGATGACTTTGTGGAATGAGTTTTCTCCTCTACCATGTGGGTTCCTGAGATCAAATTCAGGTGGTCCAGCTTAGTGGTAAGTGCCTTTACCCACTGGATGGACTTTCTCACAATTTCCCCAAAATTAGTTTTGTTGAATTGTTGCCTATATGTTTGTGGTATTTGTGAGTATGTTCGTACATGTGTAGAAGTGAGTGGGTATATGTGGAGGCCAGAGCACCATTTTGTGGGATTGGTTCTCTCCACCTGCTTTTACATAGATTCTGGGGTTCAAACTCAGGATGTTGACTTTTGCATAAACCGGTTACCTTTTACCTGCTGAGACATCTTGTGGCCTCTCCACCTTATATTTGAAAGAGGGATGATAGATAGATACATAGATACATAGATACATAGATAACTGATTGATTGATTTGAGCCCAGGTCTTACTATGTGGCCCTGGATGGCCTGGAACTCACTATGTAAACTAGTCTGGCCTTCAGCTCACAGAGATCTTCCTGCCTCTGAATACCCTCCTGAGTTCAGCGGTTAAAGGCATGGACCACAATGCCCTGCTAAAAAAGGAACTCTTACTGAACCTGAGGTTCATCTTTTCAACTAGACTGGCTGGCCCAGCAAAGCTTCAGGAATCTGTCTAACTCTACCCATCAGGGTTAGGGTCACAGGCCTCACTTACATGAGTTCTAGGGATCCAAACTCAGGAACTTAATTTGCAGAGCAAGTACTTTACCCAGTGAGTCGTTTCCCTAGCCTGGAAAAAGGACATTTGTTTTCTCTAAAAGTGAGTGGGCGGGGTAAGAGAGGATGGTGGATGTATATCACCTTTCCCAGCTGTGTCCCTTGGATTTGAACCATGGGAAAACATAAAATAATAGAGAGAGAAGATTGAGTCACACAAATATTTTTCCACCAAGGTGGCATACATTTCTTTTTCATTTTTCCTCAATTGACAATCCTCACCCAAATAACACACACAAAGTAAAAAATTCTCCTTGCTGTATATTTTCCATGTTATCAGTTTCTACAACAGTGTTAATATCACTTGCAGTTCAATTGGTCTATTGGGTTGATATTTTCCAAAAACCTACCCTTATTGACAGTTCCCTTCTTTAAGTATGAGATGCCCTTACTCTGACAACACCAGATGAGCCAGTGGATCTGTACCCGGACTATAAATTGGAATAGTCTTGAAAAACATCAGATCAAAACAAATATCAGTGTCTAGACTTGTCCCTGGACCAGCCAAATCCACATTTCTAGGGGTAAGAGTCAGTAACTACAGTACAGTGTAAAGCCAAAACTAAAACCCATGCTGGATACTGTTCTGGTATATTAACTAGGATCTTAACCAATGGGTGTTATTGTACTGCTGAAGAACTAGATGAAGAAATGAGTTTCTGTTGAAAGCAGAGAGACTATTCATTAGTGGATACAAGTAATACAAGCTTTCTGAGGCTTTTGTATCTTCCTTAAGGACACACATTCCACAGAATTCCACAAATTGAGGTGTTCTCTCTCTCTCTCTCTCTCTCTCTCTCTCTCTCTCTCTCTCTCTTCTCTCTCTCTCTCTCTCTCAATAGATTCTCACTAAGTGTCCCTAGTTGGTCTCGAACTCACCATGTAGACCAGAGTGCTGCCATGCCTCGCTGCCATGATGGATTCTTGCCCCTTTGGAATCTGTAAGCTAAATAAAATTATAAGTTTTAAAAAAACAGTTTCATCTTTTGTTGATGTCATCTCTCACACATTTACGTGAAATGAGAAAGCTTAAGAACAAAATAGTAGAAGAGGAGGGGGTAAACGGCTTTTATTTAGGGCTGCAGCAAAAAGCAGAGTAGCCTTTTACCATTCAATGGTTCACCAACTGAACATTTTATGTAATTAATTACAAAAGATATGTCATTTGATCTGACCATAGAAGACTCTAGAGTAGTATCATTTTCTCACTGGAAAGACTGTGTGCAGGCATTGTTTTCTTTTTTGAGTCTGGATCTCACTATGTAGCCTTGATGACCTAGAATTCACTATATAGATGCGGCTGGCCTCAAACTCATTGAGATCCACCTGTCTGTGCCTCCTGATTGCTGGTACCAAAGGTGGGTACCAGCATGCCTAACTTAGGTATAGCTGTTTTGTTTGGTTTTATGAAACAGGGTCTCCGTGTAGCCCCAGCTGGCCTGGAACTCATGATATGTAGACCAAGCTGGCCTCGATATCACAGAAATCCATCTGCCTCTGCCTTCTGAGTGTTGCCATTAAATGCATGCACCACTTCATCTGAGAGGTATAGCTTTAAAGAGTGAAAAACGCCTTCACGTATAATTTAATTCCCTCATATAATCAGAAAACGCAGACATTATCTCATTAGGTCTTTACAGTTATAAAACATAAGCTCAGAGGATGAGTAGAACTGGTAAGGTGGTTTTGTTGGTAAGTGGTCAGCCTAACATCTCATTGCAGCTTTTCTGCTCTGAGTCCTCCTCTTCTGCACATACTTGGACCCTGTCACTGTCACTTTAGCTGTTTGAATAATCGAGTTTACAGAGCCATAGTGTAATGCTATGCCCTTGGCTTTCACTGAGCAGAATTTGAAACATCTTTTCCTGAAAGCTTGATTTTCAAATATACAATTCCTTATTATGGAGGTTAGTGTTTCATATTTGAAGGCCTCAGGCAAATTATTTTCAGTATTCAGAGCTAGGAGAATATTTAATCATGTAACCAAGAAGCTGGGAGCTTCCTTCCATTGGACAAGGACAGTTACATGATGTATTGAGAGTCTCTCCTTGCCTTGGCTGCTAAGAAACTCAGAGAAAGTGTTATATTATTTGGATCATTCCTCTTTTTCAAATTATTTTAATTGAATTTTTGTGCATTTTATACATCTTGATCATGTTTAGACACCCTCCCATAGCTGCCCTGCCAGATTTCATGCATTCTGTCATATGTGTTAAGGCCTATAGAGTCCAGTTGGTTCCCCCCAGATGTCCCTTTGTGTGAGTTCATCCACTGGAGCCTGGTCAACCTACCTAGCATCACTCCCTTAAAGAAGACCAACTCTCCTTCACCCAGCAGTGATCAGATGCCAATAGTTCCTGAGCTAAGGCTGAGACTTCTTACACGTTTTCCCACTTCTGTGCTGGGTTTTTGTCTGGTTTGAGTTCACGTGAGTCTTGTGCATGCTGTCACCATTGGCTACAAGTTCACATGAGCAAGTTCCAAGTTACTTGGAAAACTCTGTTTCCTTATGGTCATTCACCACCCCTGGCTCTTACAGTCTTTCTGCCTCCTCTTCCCTGAACCCTGGGTGGATAACATAGGAGTCCTATCCAAGGATACACACTCTTCAGGCTTTTATTCTCTGCATTCTGACCAGTTGTGGCTTTATGTGTTAATCACTCTCTGTTGTGTGAGAAAGCTTTGCTGGTAAGAATTGAGAGACGCATTAATATTCTCTCTTCTCCCCGTTCTGCTATGATCCCTGAGCCTTGGGTGTAAAGGTTGCATTACATGTAAAGACATGCCACTTTGGGCTGGGCATCTCACAGACACTTATTCTCTGCTTTTGATCAGTTGTGGAACTCTATAGTAGTCTCCATCTGTTGCAAAAAGAAGCTTCTTTGATGAGTGGTGAGAAGTATACTTGTCTGTAAATATAAGAATCCATATTTAGCGTACAATAAGAAAGTGCAATTTTTTTAGGGATGTGACAGACGTAGTTTTTTTCTCTAGGATCTACGACCTCTCCAGCCATGTGTATTTGGGTATTTCAGTTTCTTTTTCAGTCCAATTTTCTATCATGCATTGTCCTTTCTACCTTCTGTCCTTCTCTACTTCCTGCCCAGAACTCCTGACCTCCTGTCCCTACCTCCTAAGTGCTACAGTAACAGGCCTGCACCACTATTCTTGGCTTCAACGTGCAGTGTTTGTCAATGAAGAAATTTTACTACATAGTAATTTTTTTCTTTTTTTTTTTTTTTGTTGATATTGGGTGTGGAACCCAGGGCCTTAATCATGATAGGCAGATGCTATACTGTCAAGTTTTATTCCCAGGATATGCTATGATTTGGGTAGACGCCTATAATCTTCAGTTCCTAAAGAATTTTTCTCTTGTATTTGATAGTAGAATCCCGAGAATTCTTTCTTTATAAATTATTCATTTATTTTTAGTTTATGTATATGAGTGTATCGTCTGCATGTGTGTAAGTGCACTCATGTTGTGCAATGCCCACAAAGGTCAGAAGAGAGTGTTGGATTTCCCTGGAAGTGGAGTTATAGAAGGTTGCTAGCTGCCATATGGGTGCTGGGACTCAAACCTGGGTCCTCTGCAAGAGCAGCCAAAGCTCTTAACCACTGAGCCATCTTTCCAGCCCTAATTCTTTCTTTATGTAGGTGTGTGGTATGTATGCATGTGTGTGTGTGTTTGCATGTGTGGGGGGTGCACCTAGGTGTGCATTCATTCATGAGTGTGAGTGAGTACATGTGGTGGCCAGAGGTTGGTGTCAAGTGTCTTTCTAGAAGACTCCTCACTTTATACACTGAGGCAAGGTCTCTTGCTGACTCAGAACATGTCATGTCTGGCTAGCTGGTAGCTCTAGAGATTCCCTGTGGCTGACTTCTTCTCTCTGGGATTTCTAGTAGGCCTTCATGCCTTCCAAACCTTTTATATGTATCTGAACTCCTGCTCTCATACTGATGTGGCAAGTGTCTTACCCACTGAATCATCTCCACAGCCCAGAATCCCAATAATTCTTGTTTATTTTTTAATTTCCATTCTCAATCCACAAGTTTGGATGGGATTAATTGTAGTATTTTTAGAGCAGAGGGTATAAACAACCCTGGCAAGGTCAACGTTTTCAGTTGCCTTGGACAGGAATTGGCTCAGAGTGGATACATGATAAGATACAGGTGAGCTCTGTCAAGAGATCCAGAAGTGACTTTGCCAGCATGACTGTGAACAGGGTGTTAATTTTCTACCAGAGTAGGTGGAAAAGCCAGAGCAAGTAACTACCATTGCCTCCATGGGAGAGAGTGCCTCAGAACACAACAGCCTAAGGGAAGCAATCTGAACTGAGAGATGAAGACAGGAGACGAGCCCTAGCCCTGTGGCCTCTTTGGATACATGGCTGCAATTATGCTTGGTGTAGCTCTACCTCAGAAATTCATCTCTGCGCCAGTAAATTCTCTTAGGTTTAAGTCAATGTGGTTTGGGCTTTCTGGCTTTTGCAATCCAATATGGGATGGTAATATAAAAATTTTAGATTTTATCAACATACTTCTGTTTGAGAGTAGACAACACACAAATTGATATGAAAGCACACCACGAGCAGACTGCGTCCCTAATGCTACAATTAATCAAAACGAGTTTTCATTCATCTGGTGGCTTTACTGTCCAGCAACCCTTCTTTCAAAGGAGTGAAATATACTAGAATAATATCATTGTTCATTCTCTGTTTTTGCGTTTGTTGATTTAGATAGAAAATAACCAACTTAAAAGTGTGTTCTTGCTCTGGTGCTATAGCTCAGTTGGTAGAGTGCTTGCCTAGCATACTCAGAGCCCTGGGTTAGATCTCCAGCATCACATGAACGAGAAGATGTGGTGGTGCATGTGTGTAATTCAGCACTTTGAAAGTGGGAGCAGGAGATCAGAAGTTCAAAGACATCTTGGCTACATAGAGGGCAGCCTGGACTACATGAAAATCTGTCACCAAAAAACCCAAAGGTGTGCACTTTGATAACAAATCTGCTTTCTTTTTCTTTCAAGTCTAGGACCTTGAATATGCTAAGCAAATAATGAATAAGGTGGAGAGCCATGGAGCAGGATCTCCATATCAGCTTTGGACCTCCACATGTGCATGCACATCTGTGTATGCACCTCCGCGCATGGGAGCATGCAAACACCACACACATATACATGAAAAAGGAAATTAATTTAAAATCAGGTAGAGGGTGATTGAGGGAGATCCTCCACATGGTCTCAATTCCCACATCCATATGCACATGTATGCACAACCACATGCACACATGAACACACATATATAACACAGACAAATAAAAATAAAGTGGAACAAATTAAAAAACTAACTTGATATCAGAATTCAAAGACCACCTTTAGTGCTGTCTTTAGCAACCCCCCCCCACTTTCTGATCAGTAAAATCAGAAGACTAGTACTAGCCAGCTGAACTCATGTGACTTTGAAAGGATTTTATGTATAAATCAGGCACCTGTAATTTTATTCATCAGTCAGAAAGAACTATGATCTGCTCTCAAAGATGCTTTAAATATAACCATAAATATATTTTTAAATCTATATTTGCACACATAAAAAAAGAGCCTGCCTTGGCAACGCATGCCTTTAATCTCAGCACTCGGGAGGCAGAGGCAGGCAGATCTCTGTGAGTTCAAGGCCAGCCTGGTCTGTATAGAAATTTCCAGGCCAGCTGAGGCTGCAGGGAGACCCTGTCTCAAAAAAGACAGACAGACACACTCACTCACACATATTTGCATTTTAACTGACACATAATAATTATACACATTTATGAGGTACAATTTAACATTTCTTGTATATATGTATGTATGTGTGTGTCCTTTGAGAGGATGTCTTGTTCTATATTCCAGGCTGTTCTATAACTTGATCAATCCTGTAGGCTAATCCGATAGAAAATAGAAGTCTGGGCCTTTTCATACTTAGCTTTACCACAGTTACACCTGTTGTTAGGCCCTTTTACATCCTTCAGTGTGTCCTTTTCTTATGGACACCATAGGGCTGGTCTGTTTTGCTAACTGCTCCATTCACAGTGCCCTCAGCATAATTACCTAAGAACTGGGTGTTTTTATTTATTCATTTAATTTTTTGGAAAGGTCTGGGAAATCTTTTGAGAAATTCAGTAGGGACTGATTTCTAAAGCCATCCAGTGTTTTGTGACATTTGCAGTTTAATCCTAAAAGTAGAAGAAAACTCCAGCCTTCCATTTTGCAAAAATTTAGAGTTTTCACCTCTTAGGATTCTTTGAAAGTCAGTTAACATCATGTAATCTCTATTACTGAACTGTAATTCCCCTCTCTACCATGATTTTAGATTAGTAAGCAATAAAGTCAGGTACCAGCTTTCATCCTCTACGGCTGTATTGCATTAACCCAACAACAGAGAAAAAGAAAACAAAATTGATTGGCTTCATGTCCCATGTACACAAGGATGCTCAGTTGCAGTAATCACCTTAAGTGTTTCAGGGTGAAACTCCTTCCACATGTGTCTGGTTTCAGCCTGAAACTGTGTCCGGGTTGTCCTTGCAGTAAATAAATCAGCAGGGTGCATAATCTTGTTCTGTAACTTGCTGAAAATCCCAGGGATGTGCAAAATTCATCAACTCCAAGGGAGGCTGGAGTTTGAGGAGAAAATCCTTTCACTCTGAAGATATGTCCTTCGCAGGAGCAGCAGAAGAAATTTTACTGATAGGTCACCTTCGCCTTAGTGATATGAACATAGGGTAGATTCTTTTAATAGCAAAGGTTCCTGGAAGCCAGGGTCTTGAAGGAATGCTAAGTTGTAGCTGGTATAGATTTGTTTTGTTTTCTAAAATTTAGTTCTCTAGAAAAGAAATATATTTAAAATCACAGGGAAGAGTTCATTCTGGTTAAGTTGAGATTATGTTTTAAAGAGCTATGCATTCATAATCTATACCTTTGCCTAAAGTTAGCAAACAAGCCAGGGATATAGCTTAGTGATAGAGTGTTTGCCTACTATGCTCAAGGTTCTGACAATGGGAAAAACAATCAGAAGGATGCTTATAACTTGGTAAAATTTCAGAGATTCTCTAAGCATTTATTATTTATTTACTTATTCATTCACTTCTTTACTTTCGAAGATGGAGGACCTTTCACAAATAGGACCTTTGGCTCTGAAAACCATCTCAGCAGTAAACAATTGCAATTTTCTAGCCAACACAACCTTATTTTAAAGGATTATATTGCTTTCTCAGATCAGAACTCGTGTCAGATACAAGTGTCAACTTTCTACTTAAAGACATGCAGGCAAGAGTCAGTATGTCTGGTTCCACAGAAGACAATCTGCCCTTGACCTGTGGCTTTGCACTTGCTTTCTGTTGCAGAAACAGTTTCCAAGAGAGCTCAGAGCCATGAGGATGGGTAGGAAGGAAAGTCTCATCTCATTATTTTTCCCCAAGCAGCAGATGACTCAATGATAATGGGAAAACAAGAATATTATTGAATTTTCTTAATGGCATCAACTTACTACCCTCAAGTCTGGTATTTTTCAAATCTCATTAAAGGCTGGAATCCATAGCTTTTTAAGAAATTCTCTGTCTTTTTCCAGAAACACAAAGGCATAGATTTTGCTATTGTGTACACTAGAATAGTATGTCTCCAAAAGGTTGAATAAGCACTTACTATTGAAGAATAACTTAATTTAATCACATTATAACTTTCCTTAAGAGTAAGTTATACTGTGCATGTGGGAGGGAGGGAGAGAGAGAGAGAGAGAGAGAGAGAGAGAGAGAGAGAGAGAGAGAGAGAATATGACTAAAATCTCTCAACTGTCTAAATTTGTCAGGGTAATTTGATCTTTCTCTCTGGGGCACACAGGGAATAGTATTTACTGCGACTAATGCTACCAAGATGGTGAAAATTTGCCCTTGATATATGTTTTTCCAGACACTAAAGAAAGAAATGTGAGGAAGTAAAGCTAAAGTTTGTCGTTTAGTCACTTACAAAAGATACAGTATAGGTAGCGCCTCCTTCCCTTCTAACTGTCCTTTCTCAGCACATATTGACAGCCACACAATATATTCTAAATTTATAATCAAATTACAAGCATCTGGAGAGCTCAGCCGCTGAAGGAAATTGTTTTCCATAAGTCATGTTTGGGATTTGCAAATGCTGGGAAAGCAAATGCTAAAACTGTAATTTTTAAATGATAGATTACCTTTGGAAGCATTTAATTTCTGAGCAACACATATAACCCCAAACCTTAAGCCTGGCAAGCTTGATTTGACTATCACTTTGTAAGTTGTTTTTTTTTTCTTATAATTCATATCTTAATTGATAACACGAGAATTGGCTTGATCCAAACCTATTATAGAAGAGTTCTAAAGATGCTTACAGTTTGATGCTACTCCTTAGTTCACTTAAAAAATAAAATAAAAATGAATGGGCTCAGAAATATTGGTATGAATTCAAGTCACCAGATGCCCTCTTAATGATTATTTGCAAACAACAAGGAACAGACCTCCCACAGACAATTCTATTACTAGATTTCTTCAAAGCATGGACTTAGAATACAATTTGCTTTGAGCTACAGAATGGGTAGGAAGCAGGCTCCAAGTAGACTTGTAAATGAATTTAACTGGCTCATTGGATGGTTACCCAGAAAGACCTTTATTTTAATATACACAATGGATTATAGCCTTTGATCTTCTTGTATTCAAAGGCATTATACTTTCAAAATTAGAAAGTGTGGAGGGGAAGGGGTTCTAAAGGCTGGCAGAAACAGAGGAATCTACAAGGCAGAATTTGTGCAGTAACAAAGAATGCTGACTCTGGAGACAGCAGACCGGTGTTCAAGTCTAGAAAATTATTCTTTAAATTCTACCATTTTTCTCTTGGTACTTACAAAAAATTAGAATAGATATATGTGGATAGGATGATTTTTAATGAAAAAAGCACTGTGTAAATGGGATACATTGTTATTATTTGGATTTCACAATAGAAAATTCAAGGGCATCTGTATTCATAGTAAGATACATACTACTTCTGGAGCTGGGCATGATAATGCATGTTGTTAATCCCAGCATTCAGGGGGTTAAAGAAGAAGAACTATGATTTCAAGGTTAGCCTGAGCTACCTAGTAAGACCCTGTCTTAAAACACCAAAACAAACAGAAAAAAAAATTTTAAGTAACAGAAGATACCACTTTCATAGGAATAACTTCAATGGCAGAAATGGTTCATGCTGGGTCATGGTGGCTTATGAGGGCTGACACATTTTCAGAATCACATACATTTTTTGGCATTCTGGTGGTACCTGGGCACACTTGTGAGTGGCAGGGGTGGAAGAGATGTCATTGATGATGTGGAAATCAGAATGTGCTACAGTTAGAGTTTGTTCTCCCCTTTCTTCTTCTTCGGAGCCTGTTGAACATACATTGTTGCTTTACTCATTATGTATGCTGAGATATTGTTCCAATAATCTATTGCTGTGTAACAATACCTGTGATGTTCAGCAGATTAATCCTGAGCCTGCTCTTTATGACATCTCAGTCCTACGCAGTGACTGGAGTGGTTTTTCTGCTCTCTTGGTAAGGGCTGCCATCACCCAGAGGCTGGCTGAGCTGGATCTGAGCTGAGTTATTCTCTGGACCAGGAGCTGCTGCTGGCTTTTGAAGAGCTCAACTGGAGCTTTCTATAAGAGCAACTTTCTGTAAGAGGAACTATGCTGCCTTCCACCTGGCCTGTCTTATGACTTGGGATTCACAGAGCAATAAGATGAGTTTGCAGTGGTAACATGGCCACCATCAATTAAAAAAACTGCTGGTCCAAAGTCCACCTGGCAGTTGTACAGTGTCACTTCCATCACAGTCTATCAAGGTCGCAGGGAAAGAAATGGCTACCCTGTGAAATTCATCGCAAGTGTCATGATGTCCAAAACTATGTATCTCTTGCCAATGATAGTTTACTGATTTATGCTATTTCGTTTGTTTGCTTTGGTTTTTTTTTTTTAAAGGCTATCAAGGATAGCCTCAAACTCATTATATAGTAGAGGATAACCTTGAACTCCTGCTCCTCTACCATTACATTCCAAGTGCTGGGATTATGGGGATGTACCACCATATCCTGCCTTTTGCTAGAGATTCTGTCATACTTAAAGGAGCTGTTTCAATATATCAAGCTACTCAAGACTTCTTGGAAATAGGATTTGAAGAAATGAGTATATAGCCTCTAAACACAATGGATATTGAAAAGGATCTATCAAGTATTTGAGAGAACAAAAAGGAATCAAACTTAAGCTAATCAGGAACTGTTTGAGTGGCAGGGTACCTGAAGTTTATAAGGCTGCAAAAGACAGTTTAAAAAGTATCTTTTAAAAATATTTATTATTTTTATTTTATGTGTATGAGTATGTTGCCTGCATGTATGTAAGTATATTCATGTCAAGCAATCCCTGAAGAGTTCAGAAGAACTGGAGTTATGGATAGTTCTTAGCTTCCACATGGGTGCTGAGAACTAAACTTGGGTACAAGAACAGCCTGTGCTCTTAACCACTGAGCCATCTCTCCAGTTATCCCACCCCACAACTGTTTTTTAAAAGATGGTCTCACTCTGTAGCTCTGACTAGCCTGGAACATGCTGTGTAGACCAGGTTGGCATTGACCTCATAGAGATCTATTTGCCTCTACCTTTCAAGTGCCAAAATCAAAGGAGTGTGACACCATGCCAAACACCAGCCTGACATGTATTTTGACACAGAAAAAGAAAGATGGCTATGTTAGGTAAGGACCAGAATGTGACACCATCAAGTTTAGGGAGACTCTGTTGTCAGTAAACATGACAGCAAGAGCACAGGATATGCAATGTGACAGTTAGGATGTTTCCAGCTGCAAGACACAAAAAATGGTGTTCAAAAAGAAGTTTGTCATTTCACTTGATAGGAACTCATGAGTTTAGGGCTGGCAGAGTTTCTTGACACAATACCTAATAATGCAAGGGTTGTGGTTCTGTTTCTTTGTATTGTCTTTGAGCATTTCCTTCAAGTGCATGACATCACTGTGTTGGGCAGACCAAATACTGATTCCTCCCATGGCCAAGTCTAAAGGCAGATGATGAGGAGAGGAGAAGAGGTGAGAGGGGAGAAGGGAGAGGGGAGGGGAGAGGAGGGAAGAGGAGAAGGCTGTGGCTATATTTCTTTTATCTTTCTCTTCTTTTACTTGGGAATGAAAAATTTTCCCAGATACCACTTACCAAATTTCTTCTTACTGCTCCTTGGTCAGCATTGGGTCTCATGCTCATCTTCCAACCATTCATTAGCAAAAAGTATTAACCACAGTTCAGCTCATCCAATCCTGAGACGCTTGAACGTGTCATTGTCTGATATCTCTACCAAGTTTTACAGACAATAAAGGAGGATGTATCTAATAGAGTGTTAGACATCATGTATCAGTTCATTCTTACAATGTCAACCTTGGTCTGTAGGCTTACCCATCCAGCAATATCTTTTCAAAAGTTGGAAGTCAAAGCCATGTTGCAGATCCAAGAGGTATGGGGTTCTAGACAAACAAGCTGTAGTTTGGGACCATCTCATTAGAGAATTAAAATTAAATGGAAGAAGCAATCTAGGTCTATTAAGCACTTTTTATGGACCAGCCAGGATGTGTTGTCCACCTTTCCCATCCCTCATTGTTAATATTCAAAAAGAAAGGTCTTTTAACTCCATTTTAGGAAACCGTTGAGTTAATGGAGACATAGTTCAAGTGGAACATCTGTACAAAACTCAAGACTCAGGGAATATCACAGAAGAAGAAAACGGTGCTATAAAATGCTGTCTTCTAGGCATGACATGGATGTGGCACTCAGGAATTCACAACAACTGTGGTTACTTGAGCAAGTCCTACCCAAGAAAAGGTTGTCAGGATTCTATCAGAAGGCCCACCTTCCCTGAGGCAGCTGGAGGAGGCTGCTGAGGGAGGAGAAGTCATTTTTCTTCAGTGGTGTGGCTGTTAGGACCTTGCCTCTTGCCTGTGGCATCAGTAACCCTACAGCCACACTCATGCAAGCAACCCTCATTAAACTCAGCAGATCAGAAAAACGAAATAAAAATGAAAGTAGAAAGAATATTTAGGAAAGCATAATAAGCTAGTAAATGAAACAACAACAACAACAAAAATCCCAGAGTTAATAAAGACAGAAATTAAAGCCCAGGTTTTCTTGTTTTAATATTTTATTTAGTATTTTTTAGTTTATGTGTATGAGTGCATTGCCTGCATGTAGGTAGATGCCCCCACGTTGTGTGTTTCCCACAGAGGTCAGAAGAAAGCATCAAATCTCCTGGAACTGAAGTTAAGAATGGTTGTTAGCCACCATGTGGGTGTTGGGAATCAAACCCAGGTCCTCTGCAAGAGTAGCCAGAGCCCAGAAGGGCTGAGCCATCTCTCCAGCCCAACCCACAGCTTCTTAACTCCAAGGGTTGACCTACAGTTATTTCCTGTTTCACCGGCTTACTCCCGCAGGCAACATTCCTGTCCTCTCTGCCATCAGTGCTCCCAGCACCATTGCTAAGACAGAGCCACAGGCCTCCAAAGTTTCCAGTCTATCCTAGTCCACCCTCTGAAAGTTCTCTGCAGAGGGAATAATGAGAAAAGCAGAAAACAGTCATTACAAACAATGGTGACAGTACATCGTGGTCTTTTATTTCGTGTCACTGACCCCATCAATTTGACTCATTTAAGACGGACTGATGGTTGGATGCATCAGTATCAAGGGTGAATACTCTGAATACTCAGATTAAAACTCAAATTGTTTTTGAGATTCAGAAGCATTTCGATATTGGATATTTTCGCAGTTAATAGTACTGAAAGACCTCGCTGCATAAATGCTTTGACCTCAGAAATTTGGTGAGCTTCAGGAGGAGATTACCTGTGTATCCTTATTACTTCTGGCTGTCTGATGGAGAAAGCGAATGATTGACCTCTGCTGTGGAGGACATTTCAGCAAGAAAACAGTCATTAGACTCTTCATATAGTTTTCCTGACAGGGCAGCCAAGTTTACTAAAGATGTTTCCCCCAGAATCTTCAGGAAGTTACTATATAGAAGTTTTTCTCTTTGGGAAATATTTTCAAGAAGAGCTTATTTTGGAAGACTTTCTTGGAGGACAAAGGAGCCAAGGATCAGATTTGTAGGATATGTAGAACCCACAGATTGGGTTGTTTATAGGTTCCCAGACACATCACCCTCTGTTAAGCAGCATGAAACTAATTCACATCACTCTCCATGCCACTTTCTAACATATTTCTTTTCTGACATATATGATCTTGTAGGATGGCAACCATCCAATAATTGCAAAATTTAGGCAATTACTTACCTCCTCCGTTCTCAAAGATTGTGTGTTTCTATGTGTTCATGTGCACATGCACATTGGAAGTTAGTGGACAACTTCAAGTTGTTCCCCTTCTTCCCCTTTTTTAAGACAGGATCTCACACTGACTTGGAACCTGGAACCTGTTAAGCAGTTAGACTGCCTGGCCAGTGAACTTCAGGGATTGAAAGTTTCTGCCTCCCCAGCATGGAGATTACAAGTCACTAAATTGAACTTTTTTTTTTTTTTTTTTAACATGGGTTCTGGGAATCAAACTCAGGTCCTCATGCTTGCAAGGCAAGCACTTTACTATTAGAGCTCTCTCTTCAGTTCCAGACTGTTTAATATTCATTTCATTTAAGTATTTTGCAAATGACTAGAGCATGATCTAGGATTTGTAGCTTTAATCCCCCAAACAATGCCTCCTAGAGTATTATAACTGCAGAACTGCCCACCAAACACACACACACACACACACACACACACACACACACACACACACCCCACTGCCACCTACACAAGCATACTCTTTTGTTCTCTCTCACGATGTGTGTCTGAATAAAAAGAATCAGGACCTTAGTGATAATGGGTCTGGAAAGAAAAGATTAATTACAAGAAAACTATCCAATGGTGCTTTTCCTAGTTTCTTTTGGCTCACAACATCCTTACAAGTAGCACGCATGTCTCCAGGAAAAGCACTCAATCAATAGCTTGAAAAAATAGTACGTTTGGAAGCTTTTGGTTGTAAGAATGAACTGAGGATATCACTTGGATGATTTTTTTGGCCAGGATCTTTGTTCTGTTGGTAAATGGCAGCAGTGAAATAGGAAAGAAAAGTACATTTTTAAGAACAGAAAAACAACTCAACCCAAAACACATTGCCCTGGTTACAGTGGTCCTTGGGTCCTGGTGCCTGTATGCAGGGGTACATGTGGAACAGGCATGTGTCTGCAGCTGGGCATCTGGAGGAGAAAATTTATCCAGTTGTTGCTGAATAGGAGTAGAGTCTAATTCATACATAATGCAGGCAGCCAATTATGCATGCCCATGCCTATTATCAGACACGCATGTCACAGGGGGAACAAATCGCCATTTGCAACTCGTCCTTCTTTAGAGGACACAGTGAAAGGCCCTTTTGTCCTTTTGTGTACCTTGACAGTGGGTCTGGAGCTAGGTCTTCAGGTAGGGCCATAAGAGCAACCCTGATCCCTCTGGAGCCTGTCTCTCATCACAATGGTGGGGAACATTTTGAAGGCTATGTAAATGAACCATACATCTGATTTTCAATTTGCTTTCATTGGAAGCATAAATCTGCTTAATTTCTCTTAGGATTTCATGTACTATGCCACCAGAAAAACATATCATTAAGCCTTTTCATCTTATCTCTTTCTATTCAGTCTTTCTTAGCCATCATGACCAGAAGAAATTAATTTCCTGCTTTGGTAAGGAAGAGTTTAGTTTCTGAAATAGACCTGACTTTCCTTCCTGTTCTATCTTTTTAATTCTACTTCCCTTGGTCTCACAAAGAAAAAATTCTGCAGTGATCAGGGTGTAAGATTAGCTTCTTCCTGGATTACTCAGTTGTATGGTGATAGGTTTGAGAGCTATCTAAAGAAAGCCAAAGCATTTCACAGTACACCATCTTATCCAGCCTATAGATGGTGACTATGTGTATACAGATGTGGTGATTCTTCCTCACAGCCACATGTTCTGACCCACTTTCTAGAGTAGTGTCTGTTTTTATTCATGAGAATCATGTAGCAGAGATGAATTGTTACATTGTGATTCTGATCCCTTACCTAAGGGTAATTGATTCTAGGTTGACTACCGAGCAACATATTTACCACTCCTCTCTTGGGACAAATAAGCCAACTTTACTCTTCAGAGTTGTAAAGTTCCAAAGATGTTATCTATAATGTATTCTACATAAAGACAAACCTGGTCAGTGCTGATAGAAAGGTGAATCCCAATAGTTGTGTTGCTTTTCATTCCTGGTTTTTGTTTCTGTTTGTTTCCCCCTAAGATGGTTATTGTTTCTTCTTGGTTTTAAAGAACCACCTCTCAGTATTCTAAAATTATTTTTTGCTGTTTTTAAGCATGATCGGGTCTTTGTCACCCTAGGAAGCATCTCCAACAAATACAAGCACCTGACTTTCAAAAGAAAAGTCATTCCATTGCAGCTGATGTGGGTCTGCCTGCTCACTGCTTCAAGAGCTGTACCTTGACTTAGTGAGGAGTCAGCCAGGGGTGTAGAGCCAAAGTGGCTTTAACTTCCTGTTTTGGCCTTTTACAGACTGTGTCCCAGGATGAAGGACTTAACTTCTCTCAATATTGCTTCCTTTGCAGCATTGTTCTAGATGTAGACAGCACACATGCAAGGTGGCAAGCATGATAGACAGAGAACGAATGGTATTTAGACTCTGAAATAGCTGTTGTGGGACTGGAGAGATGGCTCAGTGGTTGAGAGCACTGGGTGATCTTGTGGAGGACCTGGGTTCGATTCTCAGCAAACGACCGTCCTAACTCCAGTTCCAGGGGATCCGACACCCTCTTCTGACCTCCATGGACACTGCATGGACGGTACATCTACCTACATGCAAGCAGTACACTCACACACAATAAAAAATAAATAAATAAATAAAGTAAAATAAATAGCTGTTGCAATGACATGAAATAAATTCTAGAAAGTGTAAATAAAAGTGGGAAATAGAGACAGAGTGTCTGGCTTATTTCTTTCATTGCTTTCTACTCCACCCACTTCCCCCCAGTGCTGGGATCAAACTCAGAGCCTTGCACATAATAGGTAAGCATTGTACTAATTAACTGAGTTACATCCCCAAGCCCGTTCCTCCTCTCTCTCTTTGTGTGTGTGTGTGTGTGTGGTGTGTGTGTATGTGTGTGTGTGCACATGCAGGCATGGCGTGTGTGTGGCAGTCAGGAGACAATTTTCAGGAGTCAGTTCCTTTCTTCCATCGGGGGTTCTGGGCTCAAACTCAAGTGGTTAGGCTTGCATAGAAGTGCTTTTACCTCTTGAGACATCTCATCTGCCCAGAGAACTCTTTTCAAGTGCACATTTTATTATTATTATTATTATTTTTGAGACAGGTTCTCTCTGTAGCTCCCACTTGGCCTGGAATTGACTGTTTAGACCAAGTTGGCCTTGATTGCAGAGATGTTTCCTCTGCTGGGATTAAAGACATGGACCACCACACCTGGCTGTTGATGAAGTACACATTCTTACCAGAATAATTTTCTCCATGATTTCAAACCTACTACTTTGGGGTCCAGGATTCTTTGTATGACTCTCTGTTTTAGGTTGAGAACCCTGGGGAGTCAGAGGTAGAGATGTGCACATTTGTTTAACTGAGGCCTGCTTGTAGGAAGATAAGCCAGTGAGCTATTGCAAAGATGGGACTGAAGAAGGTATGGTGGGTGCCTCAGCTTGTCACACAGTGACCACTCCACATTGAAAAGACCTTTCAGAGCTGTCCCGAATAGAGGCAAGGTCATCTAGTCATTTTGCATCTGCATTCAGGAGACACAGTAACCAGGTTGAGCCGCTTCCATCAGCCAAGTTATGTTCTTCATAGAGACGCAACCAGGAGGAGCCAATTCCTTGCACTCCGGTCTCTGGGGCCTAAGGGCAGCATCTGACCTGTGCACGTGGCATCCTCCATTTTCTGACTCAGAACTTGTATCCAAGCCCAGCACTGTAATAACCGAGCATTGGGCAAAGGCTCTTTATCCATTAGAGGAATCAATTATATAATACAAAAAGAACGTATTTAGAAAATACCACTCTTGATTCCATTTCATAGCATCTGTTGACTACTGATTTGGGCAAAATAGTCTTCAGTTACAATATACTACTATGAGGCAAATATTCTTTGTGGCAGAAAGTAATAGTAAGACATAACTAATTAGGGTCACCTTCCTAGTGGTCCAGTGGGGTGCTAAATTCCACAATTGGTGGCTCCAGGTTTTGGTTAGTGCAATGCAGAGCCCCAGATAGACTGACCCTGGGAAATGTATCCACTAATCTCTGTAATCCAATAGGGTACAGAGACAAAGGACCTGCTCTGTCAGCACAGGCTGAGAAGGGCCTGATGTCCTAAAATGCAGGAGGCATGAAATTCAGGGTCTGTAAGGACTGGATATAATGCTTTAAGAAAAGAATACAGAACTGAGAATTTCACCCTGCCCTGTTTTGTTTCTCATTCAAAAGAGGATGGCAGCCTATCTGTCATTTCAATCAAGTGGAAATAGTTCTCTTTTGAAGACTATTCAGGGCTTAGGTCCCAAGCCAAGCTGGATGAATTTATCCTCAAGCAGTTTTGCTGTGGGGTCTTGGATCTCATTGAAGACTTGATTACTCTTTCATTTATTGGACTCCAGTGACACTAAAAGCCGTATGTGTGTTCTCCAGTTGTTACGGCTACTATGGTGCAGATCTAAAGTCTGGTCACGTGATGAAGACTGGGCTCAGTATGTACATGCATGTGTTGCTAGGGCGAGCACTCTACCATTGAACTGTACCCAGCCTTGGGGGTCAGTGTCTTTAGTTCCTGGAGTGATACTGTCATTGCCAGTGAATCCTTCCAGGGTGAACTTGGAGACATGAGGTCTTGGTGCTCACCCATATAGAGCATGCCCTATGTGGATGGAAGAGAGGAAGAGCAGGTAGAGAGAGAAAGAGAGAAAATGCAATGTTTAAGTACCTCTTTCTATTTTTAATTCTCTAACTCGTAAAAAAAATATTCTTAACGATTTTAAAGTTTAACTGGTGAGACTTTATTTCACAATTTCTTGTACCAAAATACCCTTCCAATGAATGTGATCACAAACTATGTTCCTATCATCTATAGTTAAGTGATAATTATTACTAAAGATATATGCATATGGTATGAATTAAACTTTTTTTCCTTAGAGTTGTCCTAACAAATGACCATAAATATGGGGACCTAAAACAAGAACTGAGGACTATGGATGTAACTCAGTGGGAAGAGGGTTTGACTAGTGTACACAAGGTCCTGGGTTCCCTCTCTGCGCCATATAAACCTGGCATGATAGTGCGTGTCTATAATCCTACCACTCAGGAGACAGGAGGATCAGAAGTCCAAAGTCAAGGGGTAGAAAGATGATTCAGTGGTTAGGAGTGTGTATCACTCTTGCAGAAAACCTAAGTTTACCCAGCTCACAACTGCCTGCAACTCTACCTCTAGGGGATTCAACACCTTCTTTTGGCCTGTGCAGACACCTACACTCACATGTACATACCCACACACATATAATTAAAAATCTAAAAAAAAGTTCAAGCTCATCTTGGCTACATAGGGAGTTTAAGGCCAGTCTGGGGTATATGAGATCCTTCTAAAAACAAACAAACAAAACAAGAATTCATTCTCTTGAAATTCCTTTTGACCCAAGGTAAAGAACCAAGACTGTAGCCAAGTCATTCTCTTCAAGGGATCCAGGGATGAATCTTTCCTATTTTGGCTTCTGGAGGCCTTTGTAGGCCATGACAATTTTGCATCAATTAGTGCCTTTATTATCCATTACCCTTCTCTGACTCTCTGAACCTCTCAAATCTCTTCTGCCTTTATTTCATCAAGACACCAGTCATTGGGTTCAGGATGGATCTGAATTTGAACTATTTTTACTGTCAAGTCCATAACTGTAGAGGAAGGATCCCATTTGCCTTCATATAAACTCCCACTTCCTGGTCAGTTTGTGTTGAATTTATCTTCTTGAGGGGTCTTTGCTCAATCTATTCCAAATGGTTCTCAACCAGGGGTGTTTCCGTCTTTGGGTTTAGTCATCTGGTTGTCCCTGTAGTGACATGTGGGGGGCTGGAGGCGGAGGAGGATACTTGGGATCTACTATACACGGGCCAGTTTCCCATAACAAGCAATAATAACAACAAATTTGATCTATGGTGTTGCTACTGGTTGGGAAACCCTGCTTTGGACATAGGATATGTTTATACTGACTGTGGACAGCTAAGATAAATACAAATGAAATAGTGAGATCAGCCTCACTGAACTGGCTCTCACTTAGGGACTCATTAATATATGATATGATTACAACTGGTATAACTGCTGTGAAGCAGAATGATTCCTTAATTATTTCTCACACATAAAGTTGACAGCCTCCAAAGAGCTTATATTCCCTATTTCACAAGCTTCAGATCCACATTTTTATATGTCATCCTTTGTGAAATCTGAAGTGGCTACAAGGCACCCAGAGAATGTGTGCACTCAATATGCGCATTTTATTACACATATTACTTTAGAATCTGTCTTAGTGATAAAACACTCCAACAAAAACCAATTTGGGGAGGAAAGAGTGTATTTGGCTTAGCAGTCTCAATCACAGTTCATCATTCAGTGATGCCAGGGCGGAAACTCGGGGCAGGAACCTGGAGGCAGGAGCTGAAGCAAAGATCACAGAGAAAATCTGCTTCCTGGCTTGCTCCTCTGGTCTGTGCTCAGCTTACTTTCTTGTACAACCCAGGACCACCTGCCCAGGGTGGCACAGTGGGCTGGGCTTTCCCACATCACTCAATGACCAAGAAAATGCCTCACAGACATTCCCACAGGCCAATCCCATAGAGAGAAAACTTCCCAGTTGAGCTTCCCTTTTCCCGGATATGTGAAGTTGGCAGCTGGAGTGATCCAGCACGGAATCAAAAGCCTAATGTACATATATTTTTCCTTCTAAAAAAGCAAGGAGGGGAGCTAGACATGGTGAGGCAGTTAATGGCACTTGCTGCTCTTACAGAGGCCCCGAGTTCTGTTCCTGACACCCATGTCAGGTGGTTCATAACCACCTGCAACTCCAGCTCCAGGGGATTTGATGCCCTTTTCTAGACTCCACGACCTCTGCACCCATGTGCACATATACATAAAAATAAAAATAAAATAAATCTAAAGTAAAAATGTAAAAAGCAATGAGGTAGGTGATAAAAAATACTCTTTAAAGTAGGACATAGGACATAGATTTGAGAAGATGATGTGGCAGGGGTGTGGAAGGAATTGGGAGGTTAGAGAGATGGGTGAAAATGACTTAAAGTCAATGCACTCGTGTGTGAAATTTGCAAAAACTGAATTGAAAAAAAATAAAAAGAAAGCATTCTTCAAGTTCTTCATTTTCCTGCTGTATAAAGTGCAAGGTTTATAGGAGACATATGGAATCCAAGTCTTGGAGAGTGAAATGTGGATGCCATAGTCTAACAGGTCTCCCAGATGACTCATGTTTAGGTAATCCAGTAGGAACTCACAGGATTTGGAAATCACTGGCATGTGGGAAATCCTGCAGACATTTGGAGAGAGGGTTTGGTTCTCCACTGTTTGTGTGAATTTGAGTAAGGTGGCTAACTCAGAGGACATTACTTTTTCATTCACTAATGCTTCTCTATCTGCAGGTATGATTGCCTTGACTGACACAAACACTGTCTTAGAGAATTCACTACTCCGTAATTACATAAATGAATGGGTAAATATATAAGGGAGAAAGGTCAATCCTTCCTTACATTGGAATGCCCACTGTTACATAGGGAAGGAAGCTTAGAGAAAGCATCAATGGTACTGAAACTAGCTACAAAGACTTGGTGAGGAGTAGGATACTTACGTAGTTGCAAAGTTTCTCTTCACAAATGACTGACGGATTACAAAGTGAAACAGTAACTCTACAGTAGACTGATCTGGAGATGACACTGTCTTACCAAGTAGCAGGCCATCAGGGAGCAACAAGAATACAATGTTACATTTTTGCTATTCTTGCTCAAATGTATAGCTTGTTTCTAAGTAAAAGGAAATGGCAGACAAAACCCAGGTGAAAGAAGGGCATGATGGAGAAGTGAAGGCAGAATTCAAGGCCAGCCTCTGTTACAAAGTGAATTTGAGGCCAGCCTGGCCTATAGAAGACTGTCTCAACAGTAAGACAAAACAAAAAATGAAATGAAAAGAATCAGAGTTGACAAACACAAAGAAAAATGGAGAAACAATTCTAGATTAAAGGAAACGACTAAGAAGACATGACATGGGAACACAATGTACGACCCCAGAGAGGACTAGTGACACATTTGAATATATAGTCAATGGACTCGTAGAATTATACTTCCTAACTTTTATAATTGAATTGTAGTTATGTAAGATAGTTACATTATTTTTAGAAAATCTACATTAAAGTGTTTAGGGTACCAGGGTATGTTATTGCAATAAATTTTCAAATAGTTTAGTGAAATACAGAAAAAAATCTATTATTTTCTTTATCCAGTGAGACAAAGATAAGAATTATCAAAATTGATTAATCTAAGTACAGGGCAGAGCTTTACACCATGTTTGTAGTTTTTCTTTAATTTTATATTAAATCAAAAGTTTAAAGAAATAATCTCACTCTTTTCCCCACTTTGGAGAGATGACTACTAATCTACGTGCTGCGAAGAATAAAATATCAGAGATGAACAGGGAAAGCTGACAGAGCTACGGTTTTACCTGATTAAATAGCTGTGTTTATTTGCTTTTTAACTTATCTGAAGGTAGCACACTCACCATCAAACACTAACTCCATCCTCCTGATAGGTGGCTCAGCAAATGCAATAGAGAGAGCTTTGAGGGAAGCCCTTTGCAAAGCATTCTTAGACTTTAATATGAATAAATATCTCATAGAGACTTGTTAAATACTGATTCTGATTGAGACAGACCAGAATAAAAATAAATATCTGTGTGTGTGTGTGTGTGTGTGTGTGTGTGTGTGTGTGTGTACTGAAACAGGATCTAGCTATTTTTCACAGGCTGTCCTAGAACTCACTATATAACTCAGATTGGCCTTGAACCTGTAATCCTTCTGCCTCAGTCTCTTCAGTACTGGGATTACCTGTATGTGTGTCCATAATGTGAGATGCTGCCGTTCTTACAAACTCCTAGGACTCCAAGGCTCTGAACCCCACTTTTTAGAAACCAATGCTTTATAAGCACACAGCAGCAGTTTTCTGACCTGCTGCCTGTGGTTATTTATTTCCCTGGGATATCTACACATGTGCATCTTTTTATGTTCTTACTGTGACAGAGCTGGTTAGTTGCCACAGAGTACAGATCCCACATATTGTTTATAATATGACCTTTTACAGGAAAGGCCCGCAGGCTACAGGCCTAGAGAGATCACAGCTACCGAATCTGGACTTAGCACTTCTGAGTTTGTATTCTGGCTTTGCCACACATCTCATGCCCATCAGTCAGCTTCTCTGAATCCACTTACTGTCTATAGGGAGAGATAATAATAGCATACTCTTCATAGAGCTTTGAGAAGATGAAATGAAATGACACAGGTGAAGAGCTCCACATACAAAACACTGGGGGAGCATGTGTGAAAGATCTGCATTTCAAAACTCCATTTGCAGAGGACATCTAGAAGGTCTGTGATGCAGCCCAGGAACCTGACTCCTGGAGATTCTGATCCAGGTGGTTCATAGGGCCACACTATGAGGCACACAGATAGCAAGTTCCCATGCTCACTAAGTGTTCATGCCCGCCCCGTTCTCCTTCGAGGTCCTTCCCCAAGGTTACCTCTTTCATCCTCAGCAGGTGACAGTGGCCTTGCTGCTCTGTGCCTCTCTGACACCAGGTTCCCCAAAGTAACAGATCCTGACATCTCAGCTTTGTTTCTAGTTTGCTACCAGGATGCCAGTTTCAGACTCTCCCTCAACCTTGGAATGGACATCTTCTCCAGCTCATGCTTAGAATTCCATTTGGTGTTTGTCTCCATTGTTCTCATCCCTTGACTTCTTTTGGAGAAGGTGTTCTGCAAGCTCAACCTGCTCATGATCAGCAGTCATCTCTGAGGTGGGGTTTGACTGCCATTTAGGTAAAGGAGAGCCAAGAGGACTATTGATAGTGAGCAATGCTCTATCCTGCTTCAGATTGTTAGAGAACTGGCCACCTGGTTAAACAGTTGATCTTAGATGTTATGATGGCTCTGGAAGACATGGCTCCCTCCCTCAAAATATTTTGCCCTTCAAATTGTGGATTCACAGTGATGCATATCCCTTGTCACATTGTATGTTCACTAATATAAGAGTAAACTTTGTGAGGGGCTAGAGAGATGGCTTAGTGGTTAAGAGAAGTGGCTGTTTTTGCTGAAAACAGGGCTTTGAATCCCAGCACCCACATGGTGCCTAACAATAGTCCATAACTATAGCGCCCACACTACAACTGCACCCGAGTCTACCGGCGAAGGGCTGAGGATTTAATGACACACACACACGCTAGGTAGGAAGAAAGGAAAATGACTGACTTTATTGAGAGGCAACAAGCCTTATATGCATCCCAAGACTGGGGGCGGGAGGTGCTTTCCAGTGGAAAAAATTTTTTAAGTTCAAGGGTTCAGGTTCCCAGGGACTGTCCAGAGACTGTTAGAAAAACAAGTCTTGGAACAAGGAAGTTGCGGTTTGGGCAGAAGTTCATGATGTACCTTCAGGATAAACAGCTGTGTGGCTATTGTTCCTCATCAGGAACAATAAAAAGGAGGTTGCAGGGGGGCCAAAGCCCTACATTTCCCCCTTCTTAAATATATGAATGAGCACCTGTCTTAGGTTGCCAAGGACGTCAGTGCTTGCCTTACCCGTCATAGAAAACTCTGCCACATCAAGCTTGGCCCGGCAGGCAGACCCTCTGTCTTAGGTTGGCATGCACCTCCTTGATCTTACCCGGCACTGGTTACTCATTCACTGGGTTATATTTAGCCATGTTTGAGCTGTTTGATCTTCTTGAGCTAAGGCCATCAGAACCTGCCTTGTGGCAAACTTATTGCGGGACTGTTGGTTACGCATGCAACAGTAGGCAATGCCCAACAACCCTATTAGGCCACAGGCCACGAGGGCCAGAGCTAATGTTCTGCTCAATTCCTTGAGTAATCATCTGAAAACTTGAAGGCCCTGAACAAAGGCTTCTCCAGTTATCACAGGGACCCGAACTTCATTAGCCAATTGACTAGTATGATTTGTGAAATTCATATTCCAGGGTCCCTGTAAATACTTATTTAAGGCACTTAAGCGCTCTGAAAAACTAGAGACTCTGGCAGGAGTGACACAGACATATGAGAAGGAGGGGGCACAAGACACCATGTACGCCTTCCATAAGAGGTCATTTGTTGTTGTAACAAGGCTGTCTGTTGATTTGAATTTAAAAATGCCCAAATAAACAAAATTATCAATTGATTCTAGCCCTGACCCAAATGCCTATACACACACCCAAATAAGCTCTCCATTGATTTGAATAGGTTTTGATATTTATAACGAAAATTATAAAATGATAAAATTCATATCAAGTCTTAATACCACAGCTTAAGATTCTCAAATTTTCTTTTGTTAATGTAATATATTATTCCAGCTAATACCTATTAGTCTGCTATTGAGCTAGGAGATGAATAGTTCCTCTTGATATGTTAGGTTTGAGGTAGGTTTCTGGCTTAATTGTACTCTTATACATTTATTTTAATTAGTGTACAAAATAATGGGTTTCATTATGACATTGTCATACATTTGTATCACTGAATCTTGCTCATATTCATCTCCCTATTATCCTCCCCCATCTCTTCATCCCTTCCTCTCTCAAAATAGTTCCCTCTGCCTTGTGTATATTATATATATATATATATATATATATATATATATATATATATTCTGCAGCTGAGCAAAATGTATGATACTTCCCTCTGTTATACTCTCTTATTTGCCTCTCTTAAAACTCTTTCTTCCATCTTGTACTCCCCCTTCTACTCTTTTGTTGCAAGCGCACGTGTGTGTGTGTGTGTGTGTGTGTGTGTGTGTGTGTGTATGCCTTGCATGAGAGAACCTCAAAATTTTTTAAGGATTTTTTCTTAACTTTTAAGAATTTGGTGGTGTCTAGAAATGTTTCCATCTTGCATCAGTGATTAACTTAGTTGTGAATAAAACCATACTCTGAGGTTTTTGAGTACCCTCAGAATGCCCTTTGACATTCCAAGATTGAAGGAATTCAAGAAGTCATTTCTGAAGACAGCCAGAATAGTAAAGCTCATTTATGAGCTAATCAAAAGGCATATTTTAATATCTTTTTCACAGTTCAGAATGTCTTGTCTAGAGCTACCTTTGACCCTGATTAAGACCATTCTAAGGCTGAGATTCTGTACACAAATCACAACCTTTGCGCTATTGTGCTCAAAAAATATGAAATATTCCTTCTGTTACTTTGTTTTATATTGTATTCATTTTTATTTTATGTGTATGAGTGTTATGTGTGCACGTGTGTTAGGTGTACCCATATCATGCAATGCCTGCAGAGGACAGATGTGGACGTCAGATCCCCTGGAACTGGAGTTACTTACAGACAGTTGTTAGCTGCCATTTGGGTACTGGAATTCAAACCTTCAAAGAACAGTCAATGCTCTTAACTGATTGAGCCATCTTTCCAGCCCAAAATCCTTCTTATGCTGAGGAATATTGAGGTTGTTTTACAGGGAAGAAAAACAAAACAAGTTGAGGTAAATAATCTGTTCTTAAGATTCATAGTGGGCTATTTTATATTTGCTAATTTTTGCACTGGGGATTGAACCGAAGACCGCATATACACTAGGCAACACTACCACTGAACTGCTACCTTAGGGAAATATTTGAGTCTTCAGCAAGGCAGGCATATTGTAATAAGACTTTACAATGAACAAAAGATGTATTTCTAAAACTCTTAAAATCAGGAAACAGGGCTAGAATTTTAAGACCATGAAGATTCCTCTAGAGCTTAATGGAAATGGCTTTTCTGCCATTCAGACTGAAGTGTGAGGCTTACTGTCCTCAAGAAGAGGGACACAGAAGTTCCTCACAAAGTTGCTACTGAAGTGTGAGCTGCCACTCTTTCAGAAACAAATGACATCTTGAGGATGAGTAAGGACAAGGAAATAAAAATCTGAAAGACTGAAAACTTTGACATGTTAGGAGTCACTCAAAAGAGACCACCCAAATAGAACGACACCAAGACACTGTTGTCTGGTGGGTTTAAAGTCTGCCACCTCTTCTACTGAAGGTAGAGCCTTTGGCCAAGAATTCACTACTTACAAAAAAGAAAAGGAATGACTGCTTTCCCCATTTAATCTCTGCATCTCCATACGATCCACTCCACCATTTTGATTTTTATTATTCAACGTTTACTTTTTCAATCACGACAAGTGTTGAAACTAGTGAGAATTCTCTGTTCTGGAGGAGATCAGAATTAATTTGCTGGGAAATTTTGTTTCATGATGTTTTAGTTTTGCTTAAATGTATCAGGAAATCAAGGAGCCCTTTATGTATGCCTCAGAGAAGATTTCTAGCTACCCATGGTGAGGAGTCAGTAAAATCAAGATGTTAAAATATTTTCATGAAGAAAATGCCCAGAGAAAAGGCCATGAACCCCAAGTGCTTAGATGCAAACACACTATGCCGCCTCCACTAATAATCCCTGGTCACCCCACTCAGGCTCTCTTTTTGGATTGCCTTAGCTTTGGTTCTAGAGCTTTGCAGGAGCTGAGTTTTTTTCCCACAAGAGCTACTTTTTTCTTTCTGAGAATTTCATATATGAGCATTATATTGACATAATTTCTACCCTTTTCTTCCCCCCCAAGTCTATTCCTGTTCCCTCACTCTCTCTCAGTTTCTCCTCCCTCTCTTTGATCGTTATTGTTGCATATACATACATGCTAGATTCTGCACATTCTATATAATATATACACATATATGTAACAATAACTTCTAGGCCTTACCGTCTACATCTGCCATCAACCCTAGAACCCAACTTTCCTCACCTCCTGCTCTTATCAAGACTATCTTTTCTGTCTTCTAGAAAGAATGAATGAGAAGCAGCTTCCCTCACAGTCAGCTCCAAATGTCCAGAACTGACCTATGGCTTGGGCAGCCTTTGCCAGCACCAGCTTCCAAAGGGAAGAGAGCCAAAGTTCCCTGCTGAGATTGGGTAGAACCTTGTTCCACTTTCACAGGAATAGTGACAACAGTAGAAAATTGTCAAGAGAGACAAAGAAGAAAGCAAAGTTGACCTAAGTGCAAGAACGGATCAGATTTCAAAGGAAAATAAATGCACCATCTTCTAAGAAAAACAGAAGATTTTACAGAAGGAAAATCAAATTTTGGCTAGCCTTCTGACTCCAAACCAAGCCCAGAAGGAAATATAGTTTTGTCATAAAGAACTCTGCTATGAAGATATTTATATTTAACACATTTTGGTTTTCGTTTTTGAGATGAGGTCTAACTGTGCTGCCCAGACGGATCTGGAGCTCACCCTTCTCATGCGTCTGCGTGTGGAGTTCTGGGATAATGGCTTTTAGCACTTAAAAAATGTTATAAATATTGTCAAAAATATACACAAGGAGAAAAGTATAACTCACAAAGTATTTGCTACTTTAAAACCAAAAATATATTCTCTAATTCAAAATACATTTCAATGTTCTCATCACAGAAAGATGACAAATGTTTGTGGTAATGAAAACACTGCTAAATTTTTATAGTTATTTATTATATATACATATTGAAACCACCATGCAGCAGTCCACAAATATGTACAATTATATATGTCAATTATCATTATTATTATTTGCTTGTTTGTTTGAAGCAGGGTCTCACTACATAGCCTAGGCTGGCCTGGATCTCATTATGCAGACCAGGCTGGCCTTGATCTTACAGAGATTTGCTTAATTCTGCTTCCTGAGTTCTGGAACTACCGGTGTACCCCAGTATGCCCGACTGTTTATTATTATTATTATTATTATTATTATTATTTCTGAGACAAGTTCTTTTATGTATCCCTGGCTGGCACTCCCTAAGTAGATCAAGCTGGTCTTGAACTTGTGGTAAGCCTCTTGCTTCTGTCTCTCAAGTGCTGAGATTTGGGGGTCCTGTGCTACCAAACTCAGCTTCAAGTCATCTTTTTCAATGGAAAGAAGGAAGGAAGAAAGGAAAGAAGGAAGGAAGGAAGGAAGGAAGGAAGGTAAAGAAAGAGAAAAGAAGGAAGGAAGACAAATTATTTAATGGTGGGTAGACCAACTGTTTATCGTTAGTGACCTATTCAGTGCACAGCAAGAACTTCCATGTACAGGAGACATTAGGTTATTGTATTAGTTACTTTCTGTTGCTGTGGTAAAACACCATGACCAAGGAAGAGTTTATTTAGCTTATGGTTCCAAAAGGGCAAGAGTCCATCATGGCTGGGAGGCAGGAGGTGGCTGGAGCAGGAGCAGAAAGCAGAGGCTCACATCTCAAGCAGGCACAGGAAGGAGAGAGTGACTAGAGATCTGGCTAGGCTTAAGCACTCCCTAAGCCTTCCTTCCCCCAGTGACGTGCTTCCTCCAGCATGGTCACACCTTCTAAGACCTCCCAAAACAAAGCCACCAACTGGGGACCAAATGTCAGACTACTTGGAGCCTATGGGGACCATTTTCATTCAAACCATCACAGCGATCATACCTAGGTATTTAGACTTTGGAGTCAGCCTTTCTGGACTCCGAATACAGCTCCATCATAGGTTTGAATTCTTGCCTTAGACAACTGATCACTCTATCAATTCTCTCTCTGCAAAGTGGATGTAAAACACCTACTTCATATATTTGGTATGGGGATTAAATTGGAAAATCAAAATCACGTTTCTACTTATGCATATGTTTGACAGTATTTATAACATTTTTTTCAGTGCTAAAAGCCAGGCGTGGTGTCATACATCTATCATCCCAAACTGGAAAATTAAATTGGGACTGGAAGAGTCCCCCGCCATTGACATCTATAGGAAATAAATGTTTTGCTCTTAACAATGTTAGTCTTGCCCGAAAGCAAACTTCCTGTCTAGTTTTCCTCATTTAGCCTGTTTTCCTTTTTATGGGGCCTTAAAGGAAAGCCCCTAAATGAGCAATTAATTTTAGGGTAATTCAGTCAGTGCCCCTGCTTGTCCTACAGCTGCTCACACTGACTCCCCCTCTTTCACACCAGCCTCAGACAGGTCATTCTGGAATGCCACAATTCTGTTCTTTACTCCCAACCCTTCCTTAGGTTCTAAAACTGTGACACATTCTGGGAATCCACCTTTCTGCTGTGGTGACTCCCCTAACATACTTCTTAAAGGACATTATATTACACGAAGTCATTCTGTATCTTCCTTGAGTAAACTTAGCATCTTGTTTCTTTTTAGTAGGCTACTTAGGGTAATATCTTCTATTTATTGCAACTTGAATACTGCTATATTCTGTAGGTGGATTTTCTGATTTAAACCTCATCCCAAATACATGAAGTAAGTATTAGCTCCATTTTGCAGACTGAAAATTGATAGAGTGATCAATTGCTTTATGCAAGAATTCAAACCTATGATAGAGCTGCATTTTGAGCCCAGAGAGGCTGACTCTGAAGTCTAAATTCCTGGGTATGATCACCTAATGTCTCCTGCACAAGGAAGTTCTTAGCTGCTCACTGAGTAAGCTACAAACGATAAACAATTGGTCTACACACCTTTAAATAAACTTCCTTCCTTCCTTCCTTCCTTCCTTCCTCTCCCCTTCTTTCCTTCCTTTCCTTTTGAAAATTCCCTTTTTCCTTCCTTTTGTGATATACAATTCTTTACATGTAGCCCAGGCTAGACTTGAGATGGTGATCCTCCTGTCTCTATGTCCTGTATGCTGGGACTGCAAGAATATTCTTATTTATTTATTTATTTATTTTCTGATTTTAAGCAGGGTCTTATTCCATAGCATATACTTTGTAGCATAGACTGGCTTCAAATTCATATCAATCCTCCTGCCTCAGCCTCCTATGTGATGGCATTACAGGCACAGTCTACCATACCCAGCTTCAGTTCTTCTTATTTATCATTCTTACAGTGAACGTCAATTCCAAATTTTCATAAGTAAGATTAATTTTTCCTATTCATATTTCTAGCACAGTACATGACATATTGATAGGCAGTTAAAATCTTACTAAATATTAAAACTAATTTGAATTCAGAAAAAAAGAGCTATTATCTCTAAGCATTTGTAATGCTTAGGCGTGATTCCTAATGGGGAGGAGTAACTGACTAGTAACCTTAGTTCAGAAAGGAAAAAAGTTGATTGTCTTTGAAGCATATCTTTTCTTTCAGATTCTATTTAGTATGTTGCTCCAGTTTTATAGAAAGATTCCTCATTTCTTTCTCTCTTTTTTTTTTATTGTTGTTGAGGCAGGGCCTTGGGCTCGCTGCTGTGCAGACCAGGCTGACTAAGAACTCAAAGAGAATCTTGTGCATCCCAGCTCAGCACTTGGGCTTCTATGCATGTGTCATCATGCCCAGCTTTTTGTTGGTTGGTTGTTGTTGCTGTTGTTTGAGACAGGGTTTCACTATGTAGTCCCAGTTTGGCCTGGAACTCACCATGTGAACTCGACTAACCTCAAACTCATAGAGATCCACCTGCCTCTGCCTCCCAAATGCCACCATACTTGGCTTTCTTTCCCTTTGTAAACCAAAGGATGAGATTTCCCCATAAAGACAAAGTAGAAGTACAGTTAGAAGTAGAAGAAGTACAGGCTGGTGAGGGACAGAAGCTGGACGGAGGCACGGGGGTCTTAGCTAAAGGCACACATGTGAACTCTGACAAATGTGACATCTCTGGAAGAAGCTGTCATTTAGAGCAGCCTCTCAGGTAGGAGGAGTGGAGTATGAGTAAGCAGGTGTCCCGAGGAAGGCAGTAAGCTGAATGGTGTTGAATACAGGTCCAGTCCAGCTCTGCAGGTGTCGGTGTGTTTGTGAGCAGCAATTCTTTCTGTGCTAACTGTACTAGATGCTTGAAGTCCATGGTAAACAAGGAGGGCAGATTCCTGCTCACAGGAAGTTTATAGCTGAGGCATTAATTATTATTAATTAATTATGACTGTAGTCAGCACTATGTGAACACAGGGTGTTCCTTACCTTGAAGGCAGGGCAACTCTGAACTTCAATTCCTTCATATTTTAAAACATGAAAGTTTTATTTTCTCTTTTCTTTTTGAGTGTGTGCGATATATGTGTGTGTATGTGTCTGTGCGCATGTGTATGTGTGTGCTTGTGGAGATCAGAAGTCAATGTTAGGCTCTTTTAGTAGCTCTTTGGTGGTGCATGTGTGTGCTCATATGTATATGGGTGCATTTTCCCATATGAGCATGTGTGGAGGACAGAGGTTGATACTGGGATGTCTTTCTTATTGCTTCTTCATATTATTCTCGAGGCAAATTCTCTCGTTACCCTGGACCTTGCTTTTTTAGTTAGACTGGTTGGACAGAAGGACCCTGGGGTCCACCTATCTCTGTCTTTCAATGCTTGGGTGTGTGCAGGTGTGGGCTACCATCCATAGCTTTTTCTCTTGGAAGCTGGGGATCCAAACCCAGGTCCTCATGTTTACATAGCAAACGAGTTACCAATGGAGACACCTCTCCAGCCCTCCATCTTATTTTTTTTGAGACAGAATCCCTCACTGAACCTGTCTAGGAATGACTTTTACAATATAGATATGATCTAGCCATGATCTTAATCTCTCAGGACCCCTCCTTGCCCTTCACCCAAGATACTGTAAAATAGTATATGAATGTATGCATGCATGCTTTACACATCAAAGTGCTGAAAGCAGCATACTTTTCTCATGGCAAACAGTGAGAAAAACTGAGTGTGTGAAATTCTAGAGATTGAAGGGCAAGATTCTCTGGTAAGGTAAGACTGGGTCTGACTTTTACTTCCCCATTTCATGCTAGAGATATTGTTTCAATAGTAAAAGAGCAGAGCCTTGGCTGGGGAGCATGGCTCTGAGACAAATCTGAAGGAACAGATGCTTTGGTATCTAGGTGTGCTCTTGGCTTTATGAATGCTGAGAGTCAGGCTGTTTCTTTATTAAGGCATTTCTGTGTCTTAGAAACTCCATAAGCATGAAGTTCATCAGTCACCTAGAATGGCTACCTATGAGCTCCAGGGATCTGCCTGTCTCTGCCCATCTCCAGTGATATGCTGCTGCCTCTGGTGTTTTAGATAGATGTTGGAGACATGTAATTGTAGAGATAAAATGAGTACATCAGAACATGTTCAATAGAAGAAAAAAGTACATGCATTTTTTAAAAAATTACCATGATGAATTCAAAGGAATGTTAATATACCTGATAATCTTTAAATCAATTTGTACTCTCCACCAGCAATCTACACAGATTTCAGTAACCTTTTAGCTATTAGTAGATACTTGGTTCATAATGACTGTCAGGCTCATTACTTTCTTTCTTTCTTCCTTCCTTCCTTCCTTTCTTTCTTTCTTTCTTTCTTTCTTTCTTTCTTTCTTTCTTTCATTTCTTTCAGCAGGGTTTGTTTTGGCTGACAGTTTAGGAATGCAGTCCACCACGGGGGAAGGAGGAACATGGAGGTAGGAGGATGAGGAACTGGTCATGTTGCGTACACAATCAGGAGACAGACAGAGAGGAGACCCCAGATAAGAAGGAAGGGTAGTCAGAAAAGGTAGACACGATAGCCTTTACCTCATCATGCCTACAAAACCTGTAGGCGTGTCATATGGAGAAAAAATATAACTAAAACAACAAACCTGCTTTTTAAAACCTCAGCATTTTATACCTTCCAACTGTATTTCATGAGTCATCTGCTTACATACATATCATCCAAAAATGTTCAATTTTTAAACACGTAGATTTTGCAATCTGATGTCATCTTTTTAAATTAATATTAAAAAAAACATAAAAATCACTCGCCAACGGACTATGATTTCACATTTTGAATCCAGGATTTCAATGTGTCTGGCAGTCAGGATGATCCCAGAAGGCAATGAGATTCATGTCTTTGTATTTTAGAGTTTTATGTTCAGAATCCCTAGGCAGCCGAAGTGGTTTTTTTTTTTTTCTTGTTGAAGGTAATTATGTCATACATTGCAATAACTGCTTCTACCTCAAATTGTTCTTTAGCTTAAACTTCACTCCTGTAACTTAGGTTAGAGAAAACCCAGCATTCAATTCCCTGGAAATTCAGATTTCTATACATATACTTTTTGCTTTGATCGTGGGATAAATGAAGTTCCTTATACTTTTAAACAGATGACTCTTGGCTTTTCAAATTGTAGGGCTCTTTAATTACTAAAACAAGGCATTCTGCTGGATTCTACCTTAGTTACTGGTTTATGACCAGCATCAACAGACAGCACAGTACAAGGAAAGAAAATGAGAGACAAGGTTTACTCTGATCTGTAGATGGCTTATTGCAATAATCTGAGTTTCTGAGACAGAAGCAGACCTCTGCTTACGGCCTGCCACTATGTCCATCTCCATCTCTACTTGTAACTATGGCTTCTCAAAGCATCTTCTTAGATTTCTTTTGAAGTTTTGTTTTTAGTTTAATCTAGCCTAGCTTTCGTGTGAATGCACATGCACATGTGAGGGTATACATGCCTACAAGCAGGCATCAGGTATCTTCTATCTCTGTCTTATTCTTTGAGACAGAGCTTCAACCTTGAAGATCTCCATTTTAGCTACGTAGGCTGTCAGGGAGCTCCTGGGATCTGACTGTCTCTGTTCCCCAACACTGGGTTACAGGCATTCAAAGTCATGTCTTTCCTTTTTGTAAACTTTGATTCTGGGGATTTGAACTCAGATCCTTTATTTCACAGTAAGCACTACAACCCCCTGAGTCATCTCTTCAGCTCCTAAATCTCAGATTCATTTCACAAAGGAAATGTTTGCTTTAGCAGAGAATTTCTCTTTGAGGGACTCCATTTCCTATTTTGATTGTAACCAAGTCACTGGGACCTTTGGTATAAAGGAGAAAAAGAAGTGCTTAAGCAGCTCCAAGAGGACCTTCAAGATGGTTCAGCAGGTAAAGGTGCTTGCTGCCAAGACTTAAGCTTGAGTTCGATCCCCAGAACACTCATAAAGGTGGAAGGAAAGGACAGAATGCCAAAATTTGCCCTCTAACAGGAGCACTGTGGCAAAAGTGCACCCCCAATACACATTACACACATGCATGCACATGCATGCACACACACACACACACACACACATGCACACTAACCAATTAATTTTTAGAAAGTCCAAAGAATCTCCTTCCCTTGGTTTATTTGCTTCTCCCTTCCTCTTGGCCCATTCTGAATCAGGAGGCCAAGTGGCTCCCAACCAATGGCAAGGACAAAGAACTTCCTTGTCCTCTCTTCCCAGTGGCTGGTTCTATGGACGGGTATTCATCATTTCGCTCCTCATTACCAGCTCTTCTCCGCCCATGGCAGAGTGATCTCATTAACACTGCCTGTTTGCTTCCTGCAGCGTGGCCACCCGGAGGCTGTGTGTGAGAGTTAATGAGAGTCTGAGTCATCCAGTCAGGTGTTCACATCTCCAGACATCGGACCCAAAAGGGCTAGAAAAAAGCACAGGGCTCATCTTCTGATGTGCCACAGTGACTGATGGGACTGTCATTATCTTGTTGACATCACCCAGGGAATCTGACGTCAGGCAGACTGCTTAGTTCTGTGCTCTCTAGGGCCCCTCATTACCCCACAGAGCCTGCTTGCAGCCTGCAGTGAGCATCCCGCCCAGGGCCAGGTAGCAGGCCTCAGGAAAGGCAGCCTCAGAGTCAACAGCACATGATCCAGAGCATCTGCTTTATTTAAATGGGAAATAAAAGGCCTTCAGTACAAAAACTAATGGTCATGTTTGCTAGCTTATGCCAAAATTGGGTAAATTTGTAGTGTAAAATAATGAAACTCCAAATAGACTGTTCACTTCAAGGCTCTCAACATGCCTGCCCCACCTTCCCTCACTCCTACATTCCACTGGCAGGGTATTTCAGTGGGAAGGTTGGAACAGAGCATCCTAGAACAATGTTTCCCATACACTGGGTCATGACCCATGAGTGTCTTGTGAAAATAAATTGAGTGGGTCACAGATGGCATTTTCAAAAAATAAAGCATGGATCATGATGAAACTCATTATTTATTGGAGACAGAGCCAAAAAAAAGTGTTCCAAAACTGTGACCCTACTTAGGACGTGTTGGTTACTTCTTTCTGTACATAAAGCAGTCATTAAGAAACACTAAAACTGATTAAAAGAAGTATTTCATAATGACTGATAGTGGCCACATTTGATCAACAACAGGAGTCATAAGAAAAGCCATGCTTGATGATTGAAATACATTATAGATACGTCTGGAACCCTCAGGGACTGAATCAAATGATTTAAAAGAAAAGACATAGCAGGCTTACCCCGTTCCACCTTGTCATGGTGGAGCAACCTTCAGATTCTCCAGGTGAAGAACACAGCTGGTCTAGAATACAAAATACAGTTAATTCAGTACAGGGCAGTGTGTGTGTGTGTGTGTGTGTGTGTGTGTGTGTGTGTGTGTGTGTGTTTAGTCAGGTTTCTGTGGAGAGGAAAGCACCTTGCTAGAAAATGAAATCTTTGGACACAGTTCTTTATTTCAAGTCTTTTAAGCTACGGGGCTAACGAACAGTTTGGAATAGAAAATTGTTTAGATGGTGGTGTCTCGATCACATATTTTCTCTTGCATATCTGACTTTGTTTTGAGCATGTGGATGTAACCTGCTGTGTATCTGACTTTTCCTTGGCTTTCGTGTAACCCAATGCTCAGAAGAGTGGTTTTATGTCAGAATCATCTATTTCTCTGACCTTTGCCTTTATTGATTTGTTTTCTTTTTCCCTATTTTTAATGCTGCCTTTGAGATTAAAGTCATTTTTCTTCTGCAATAGTAGGCGAACAGTGACTATGCTCTGAGGAAATAGAAATTTTGATAAGGAAAAAAAGGGATAGTGGCTGGGTATGTGTTTGGGGCTTTTGTTTGTTTTGAATAAATCTTTTCAGAGAGCAATGAGATATGGATGCTGTTTCTCTTTCACAAAGGAAAACTTATTTAACTAGAACTAAAAATGATCTAAATAGTAGCTAATATTGACTGAGCACTTACTACATAACAAGAACAAAGCAATTTACTTTTTTATTTACCATTGACAAGTTAAAATTACATTTATTTATTTATTTAGTTAGTTAGTTAGTTAGTTATTGCTTGCATGTATATTAATGTGTGTGGGCACTTGTGTGCCACAGCACATATGTGGTGGTCAAAGGATAACTTGTGAGAGTCAGTTCCCTCCTATCATGTGGGTCTTCGGAACCGAACTCTGGTCTTTAGGTTCTGCAGAAAGCACCTCTACCCACTGAGCCATCCCTCTGGCCGGCCATCAAAGCACTTTCGAAGCATTATCTTACTAAATCTTTACAACTAGCTCAATGAGAGGTATCAGCATTCTTCCCATTTATCAGAGGCTGAAACTCACAGTGACGAAGGTTAAATGATTTTCCTAAACTGTCACAATGTCTGGATCTGGCAGAGATGTGGTTTATATTCCTTGAGCAGTATTTCCAACCACTGGCCCTTCACTAACTCTTAAATCACCACACACTGCTGTTTCTCTTATCAACTAAATAAGCTCAGGGAGCAGCTAAATAAGTTCAGGTAGCGGATAAAATGTCTGACTTTCCCTCACACATGCTCTCATTCAATTCAACACATATTCATTGACAACTTACTATGTGCTGAGGTCTAAGAGAGGTGCTGAGAAGATGCTGATTAGTTGAGTCAGATATAATAAATCTACAATCTACAGTAAGATGTGTAAAGGCATAAGTTTCCCAGGCTCGATTTCAATCACAGGTGTTTGTGAACTCTGCAGGTGACTAGAAAAGGGATGGAGAGAAGAGAAATACTCTGTGAAGTCAATTTTAGGAGCTTTAATAATACCGATGCTTTCCAAGTGTCTCATAAGTTAATTTTTCTGCCAGTATCCAGTTATTCTTAGCCATTATTCCTAAAAAGAACTATAAATATGATGGAATTTTACACAGGGTTTGCTTGACTTCATGACTGCACTGGAGTGGTTAATAAACTGGCTAATTCTGAAGTAAAGTCCTATTCCACTGTCTTCAGGGGGACTTGGAAGGTGGTGACAGCAGGAACAACAGTAAAAACTTGGTGTATTTCCTCAGAGAGAAAGAGAGAGAGAGAGAGGGAGACAGAGAGAGAGAGAGAGAGAGAGAGAGAGAGAGGTCTCAAGTACCTCAGTTTGCCTTAAACTTGGTATGTGACACAGAATGATCTTGAATTCCTGATCCTCCTATTCTATGTCCTGTGTGCTGGGATTACAGGCACCTGCCACACTGTTTATGTGGGGCTGGGGATCAAACCCAGGGCTTTGTGTCAGCTAAGCAAATACTGTATCAACTTCTCAACTAGCTTCTGCATCTGCTAGTTGTATATGCTATTGTTTGGTATGTTTGGCAAAAAGTAAATAAATTATACTATTAACCCCCTCCATCATTTTCGTCTTCCATGTAACATTCTGGTTGAGTGATTTATTTGTCTCTGGATTTGTATTTATTCATCTGTAAAGTGAGTACAGTATACTGTGTACAGTTGCTATGAAGATCTTAAATATGTAGGGCACTGTATTTGGCACATCAGAGATGCTCAGAAGAGTGTCATTCTGTGTCTATCCCCAGGGAAACATGTGCTGTCTCTGGTGACTGAAAAGAAGCTTCCTTTTGCCTAAATCAACTTCCATGCTGAAATTGGTTTGCCACTAAGCATCCCTATTGTTACCAACATGGCTCCATAAGGACAGGCTGATTACAGACATTTGCATCTAACATTCCTGGAGAGGACCCTGCCTTAGCATGCTGTTTTACGTAGTGATAGTCTCAGTTCCGTCTTGTTTTTCAAATCAAGATTCCAATTCTGAGTATGAAAAATGTGAGGGTGGTATACAAGTGTGTGTGTGTGTTTTTTTTAAAAAACATACAACATCCTGAAAATTCTACATTAATCACCCTGGAGGAAATTATTACTCAAGCATACACAAAGGGTCACGTGGTTTATTTTTCCCGGTCTATATTCTTGCCATGCCCTTGTGTACAATTCTTTTTTGTTATTTTGCATTTAATTGCTTCTGCTAAAGCAAACATTTTGTGGGATTCCCCTTTGTCTTATAAATATTTGAACCACCCATTGCTTTTGTTGAGAGGGTTTTAGGTTTTCTGGAATCTCAAGAACAAATTTCAATCAATCATTCATGCTATAAAATGTGGTAGTTCAGAAATCTTTGAATAATTTGATTGGTCTTAGTTTCTTATAATATGCAGCCTTGTGTTGGCTGAAGGCTTGCCCACACTGTGTCAAAATGCATGGTAATTCATTCATTCCAGTAAAAACTCATTCCGGTAAAAACTGCTGTCAATTTGTAAATGAAAAATGAAGAAAAATGTCAAACTGATTTTTGAGATAGTTACAGGGTGAACAACTGCTTTACTAATGAAATATTTTGCTTTTCTTCAAAGTTATTTATTTCTTGTAGAATTGTAGGGACTGTCATAGAGAATACAAACATTTTTACAGTCAACAACATTAAAAAACAGAAATTTCCACAATCCCAATGTCTTAATATATGTTGAATTCCATCCTAACCGTTAAGATTTCATGGGAAGAATGGAGCTAGTGCTCCAAAGGTTTATTATTTTCCAATTGAACTTAACTTCCACGTATTCCTCATAAAAGCCAGCACGAAGATTTCAATTAGAAATACAGTGGATGGCAGTTGCTCATAAATCTGATGAATAACCTATCTGAAAATCCTACTCCACCATCTGATTAAAGGAGGTGAGGTTGGTCAACTCGTAAAAGAGGTCTCTAAATTACAATCATAGGCAAGGAGCTAATTGTTCAAAAGGTAGTACTTCCAGTGTCAATTGTAGTTTCTTTCTTGAAATAAATTCAGACCAAGGTAGAGTTAATAAAATTCACAAACATCTGTAAAGAATTACTATTCTAAAGCTTTTAGTTCTGTAGAATTCTCATCCCCCATTTGCAATTATGGTATCTTATGCAATTTCTGAGATGTTAAAAATGTCTGTTGTATTTGTGTCAGATATTACTTCATAGGTGGTAAAAGTGATTTAGGAATCGGGCAGCACAGTACCAAATCATTCATCTGAACTAACCATGTTCAGTGGAACTTCAGTCCACATTGTTAACTTCCAAGATCTCATGCAGCTGACGGGATGAAATTCTTTCCAATGACCGAACAGCTGTCCTGACAGCCCATGTACTGCCCTGACCCACAAATACTTGATTGCATTTTAGGGAATTCAAATGGAATCACAATCCACATGAAAGAGGTGTCTCAGATATTAAAAGGAAAGGCAGCTCTCTAGAGCTCACTGGACAGCCACTCTAGCCAAAGCAGTGAACTCCAGGTTCAGTGAGAGACCCTGACAAAAACAGAGAGAGATCAAGGAACAAACAATGGTGACCTCTGGCCTCCCAAGCATGCTCACGTATGTACAGAGCGTACATGCATATCCCCACAATGTACCCATATGTATGCATGCAACACACACACACCCCAGTAGAAAAATTTCTATAGTTTTGTGATCTTCAAAACTTTCTGTCTAAACGCTAACATTATTGTTAATGAAACATTAATCTTAACATGGGTTAGAAATATATGAGAAAAAATGCAGGAAAGCTGATATTTACTCCATATACTATGCTTTAGAGACACTGAGAACTAAAGGATTCCTTCGTTATGAAATATTTATCAAGAGTAATTTAAACAGCTTCCATCTTATTTTCATCATATACTCTGTGATTTGGAGGACATCTCCTTTCTGTATCTCAGCTAACTGTCACAAGCCTGTTTGGGTTAGCTTCCAGAACATTATCCCTTCCCTTCAATGTCCTGCAACACTCAGAGAGCTGCTTCAATGCAGAGCTTTGCTCTTCCATCTCGTCACAGCCGCATCCTCATCTATAAGTGACTTCCACTCAGTTCCTCTGACTACACTTCTAAGTCTCTCCAAAGGCCACAGTGTCAATCTTCCCACAGTCCACCATTTATTCTGCATCTCCATTTTCACTGGCTACAGTGCACTTACATGTATCCATTTTTCTGTGGCCATTTATTGCACTTTTGCTTTTGTTGGTCAAGGTCCTTTCTCAATTATCCATGTTTTGCAGAACGTCGTGGGGATTTGTCTGAGGCAGACAAGCCAACAGCACAAGTTGCATGCTCTGCTATCTCTGCATGAACTGAATAACAGATGCTCACAGGCCATTCCCTAGCAAACTTCAAAAGCTAGGGCACGATTAGTCCCTGATCAGGATGTGCATCTGGTATTTACATAGTGATTTGTGGGCCAAAGAGCTGGTGATGAAGTTTGAACTTTATACAGCTACTCATTGCTAAGATACCATGGCAACTGAAACTTGAACCATGATGTTAAGGGACTGCTTTTTACTTAACTAAGCCGCCGTAACTGAAATGTGCGCATATTAAAACATGCAAAGCAAGTCCTGCCTGTATTTTGTGCCTTAAAACAATGGTTAGATTCAAAGTGCAGTGATCACTGTCACAGTTAAAGAACCAGGAGACATTTATTCCCTTGTTTTAACAAGGCTTGTGTCTCTATTTTAAAGCATAAATAGAAATGTGATTTCATTCCCTCTTTTTTCCACTGTGGGAGATTGAAGGAAAACATAATGAGTCTAGTTGCCCCTCCTTGGAATCAATAAATGTAGGTATTGATCAAAATCACAATGATTATGTCTTAGATTGACATGTAAGTTTATTTTCTGGGGTCATGCTTAAGTGATGCACTATTATTCCTGATAGAATTGATCCTACACAAGCATAAACTCACTACACCATCTCTTTTGCACCCATTCATGCTTGATATCGATTAGAAAACAATGACATTGAATGAACAAAGACTAGAACTCAGATGGAGGAATCGTACTTCTATATGGCATTTGTCTATGGAACATGCACACCCACAGCCCTTCTGTAATGCTTGTTTGGGAACACGCATTTTGTCCATCTGGGAACAGTTTGAACATAATGCAGATTTTGCATTTGCTTATGCATGACTTGCCAGGAAGGAACACTATATGAACTCAGAAAACTGCACCCAGGTGACCAGTACTGCATAGGAAAACACAAAAGTCTCCCCTCTCTGTCATTTCGCCATATGCATCCTGAGTAACACTCATCTAGAATGACAATTGTCTGTGGAGTTTCAGGGTATTCCTCTTCTACCATTTCATTCCAGCTAAAAGCTCCTGTCTTTCCCATAACCATTTTTACAAGCAAACTTCAGGGCCTTCTCAAGAGTAAAATGAGTGTTGATCATAGTGTGTGTGCATTTATTAACCACTGAAGATGAAAAAAAATCATTGCTGGGTTTACTTAGTCTCCTGTCTCTTTTCTATTATGTATTGCTAACAATAGTTGTGTCCCAACCCAGTAAGGCTTGTGGGTTTTATTGTGCAATTTTGCATGGTGCAGTGATTTTTTGAAACACACACACAAATTGTGTCTTAAATATAGATGCAGGCTATAGCTTGAATGTATATAACTTTTTTTCTCTCCCAAGATAAAATTTACTACAAAACTAAATTAAAATTTGAGTGGTCGTGTTCATTGCATAATGTTGCTTTTCAAGACTAAGTTTAGGCAAGAGGATAATTATGTGTTCTGACCATTAAAGCAGACCTGATGGTGGAGGCTATTTGTCTACACCAACAGCTCTCAAACTTGTTTACAAATAATCTGGAAGGCATGCCAAAACATACATTTCTGAATTTCTGGATCATTAAATCTGGGGAAGGATCTAAGAATTTGCATTTCCACTAAACTCCCAAGTAATGCCAAGAGAACTTGTCTGCTAGGTACAGTATCTATAAAGCATTTTATTTTTAGTAGACCATGTGGATAGCTTGATTTAATCTCGTTTCAAGTCAGAAGAAAATAATTGATATGATAATAATTAATGGATATGAGGGAACCAGTCAATATGATATTTAATCTTCATATTAATGCAGCCTAAAATATATGTGGTCATTTTTAGAAAACAAGAAAAGAATATGAAGTCAGAAATGGCCCTGGTCCCTAGAAGTCTGTGGCAGTTCTGGATGACGCTTCTGTAGATGAGTCTCCTGGGAAATAAGGACTAAACATGCTGATCTTTTGAGATTTGTTAGAATTCTTATGTTTGCTCTGAAATGTTTTTGATTCTGTGCCACTTACTTCAGAAGAATTAAGTCTTTTCGACTTTTTTTTTCTAATACAGAGGAAGGCAGCTGACCAATAAGCTCATTTATGTGAACAGTGCTCAGAAAGGTCTGTCAGATATCTTTCTTCTATTCTTAATAAGATGTAAGCTGCAAATTAAAATTTATATATATTGCATCTATACAATCATGAAAGTGCCAATATAGTAATTCAACCAATTAGGCACAGTGGTGGATGTCTTTAATTCCACTTTCTTTATTAGTTAAGGCAAGAAGATCATTTAAGCCTAGGCATTCCAGGCCGGCTTGGACAACATAACAATATCCTATCTTAAAACCAAAGAAAAGACAGAATAGAAACACAAAATTCAATAAGTAGTTATATGACACTGGACTGTTCAAAAAGTAGTTTCTTATTTAGATCCATTTTTACCTCAGAACCAATGTTCATTAGATGTTGTACTGAGCAGCAATGTTGTTATATTAAGTAGTAATAAGAATAAACAAGAAATATTCCCACCCCACAAATCAATGATAAGTAAAATCACAAGGTAAGGGAAGTTCCACATTACCATGGATCAACTCTCATTTTTGTTAAAAGTCTCACATTCCTCCTTCTAAAGTCATGGTTGTAAGAACTACAAAACCTCACACGGTACAATGTACATTCACACTACTTAACACCTTCAACATTCTCAGATCTCTTTCCCACTTCCTGAGGTCACTAACGAAAGAGACAATCAAAAAAATAAGCAAAATATTTGTTAAATTTTGATACAAAAACATAGCTTCATTTTAAGAACACAAAGAAACAAAGAGAATAAACAAAAATAAACATGGATAAGGATTATATTTTCGTATGATTTGACGATATTATTGGGGCCAGTGAGATGACTCAGCAGGTGAAAGTGCAGGCTACCAAGGATGTCCACCTGAGTTCAATCCCCAGGTCCTACACAGAAGAGGGAAAAAACTATCTTTTAAAAGTTGTCCTCTGACCATGCACATGCTCTTAACTGCTGAGTCATTTTTCCAGCCCCATATATGGTATTTTTAAAACCAAATGATACACCTTACATTGTTTGCAATTTTCCTTAAAGCTTAACAATTTATTACAAACATAATATATAAATCATTGAGTTGAAGTTTTTGCACAACACTCCTCCATATGAATGGTTTCGAATTTTATATAACTACTTTTTTGTTAGAAATTTAGGCTGCTTTCAGTTTTTGTTGTTGTTACTATAAGCAATACTCTGATGGTCATTTTTTGTGCTTGTGGTTAAATATTTATCTCTGTAATTGTTAGAAATGAAATCTCTATGCTATAGAGATTGGTCTATTTAGTTTCTGACTTATATTTTCAAATTGTGAATTAGCTTTAAGATCTCTCCAATCACAGGGAAAAAGGAGTCTCTGTATAGTGAGACCTGTTCTATTATCTAATATATAGTGTGACCTTTTAACCATTACTGAGATGGGGTAAAACTCAGGACGGTCAGGCTGGAGAGATGGCATAGCGATTAAGAATAATGGCTGTTCTTGAAGAGGACCTGGGTTCAATTCCCGGTATCCACATGGTGGCTACAAACCATCCAAAATCCAGTTCCAGGGCATCTGACATCCTCTTCAGACCTCCACAAGTACTGCATGACACGAGTGCACCCACCGACATGCAGACAATACACTCGTACATATAAAATAAAGATAATAAATAAAATATTTTTTAAATGCAGGAAGGTTTCTAAGATGTCCATGTATGGCTAGTAAAGATTTCTCTACTGATAGTAGAATGAAAAATTACAGAAAAATTAAAAAGTATAAGAAGCCTTATCACTAAAATTCATTGCTTTGTTGTAAAGCGCTGACCAGCTCATTCAAATGATCACTCCAAGAAACTTCCCCTAAGACAAAGATTTGCTGTTCTCCCTTAGCTGGCAGTTCAAGAGACGGACTTCAGCGAAAAGAAACTTCAATGATAGATGACAGAAGGATTGTTTTCAAAATGAGGATAATAAGTTTCACACATTTGTGATAGACAGCTTTCTAGCACTGTGGCAGAATTACTGAGATAATCAGCATAAAAGGAGGAACGATTTGTTTTGGTTCAGGATTTCAGAAGCTTCAACTTATGTTTGCTTGACTGACCCTGTTGCATCAGGCCTGTGGGGGTCTAGCACCTCATAGTAAAGAGCAAGTGATAGAGGAAGCCTGTGATGGTTAGTGCTAATTGTCAACTTGACAGAACCTAGAATCACCAGGAGAGGGGCCTTGGGGCATGTCTGTGGTGGATGACCTTTTTATGTTAAGTGAGGTAAGAAGACCCATTCACTCTGGTGGTATCATTCCTTGGGCAGGGAATCCTAGATCATTCAAGAGTGGAGAGAGCGAGCTGAGCACCAGCATGCATGCGTTTCCTGTTCTCTCCTCTGCCTGTGGATGCACTCGAAGTGCTACTTCAAGCTCCTGCAGCTGTGACTTCCCTGACATGATGGATAGCAACCTGGAACTGTGACCTAAACAAGCTTTTCTGCCTTAAGTTGCTTCTGACACAGTATTTTATCACAAGAGGAAAAACAAGACAAGGCTTGTTCACCTGGAAACAGAGTGAGACAGGAGGAGACCTGGGTTCTGGATCCTGTCGAAGGTTTACACTCAATGTCAGAACAGCTGTCTTCCAACAAAGTCCCACTTCCTAAAAGTTCCACCACTTCCCAACAGTGCCAGGGGATGAAACCAAGGTTTGACTTAACACATGAGCCCTGGAGATGGGGAGTGTTTCAGAACCAACCTGTAGCAATCCTCAATGGCAATAGATAATAGGTTCTCCCTGGAGTATTGCATTCAAAGGAATCCTAAAGTTAAAAGCTGAATGGGTAAGACAGAGGCTTGTGACTGGTGGCCACGTCTGTCAGTGCAGATGCTCCAAGTTTATTTTACCTTTTATAAAGTCGCTGTTAATCAAAACCTTACTGTTAGTCACTGAAGCAATTCCCTACTGATTTACTGACGAGTCATGACCCCAATTATAGTGATAGGAATCTGCTTGTGCAAGGCTTTCTAGCCCACTAAAAAATAAGTGAGAATATTTTATTTCTATGTTTACAGTCCTGCTACTGTTTTCTTTTAAAAAGGAAGCAAAAAATTATAACATCTATTAAGATATATTCCAGCATGATGTCATAAATATTGAACATCAACTAGAAAAGAATACACACAGGAAAAAGGAAAACAAAAGAAGACAAGAATGAGACCACGGTGAGGGAGGGGTCTGCTGGAACTGACCAAGTGCACAGCAGGGCAAGAAATGAGGGTATCTGAGGATATCAGCTGTGAAGGGGAAAAAGGAAGTGTAAGAAGAAAGAGGGATGTCTAATATTTCTTGAAAAGACTGTTCTAGTGAAAGAAAGCAGAAGGTGTCCAGAGTGAAGGAAACCCTTACCTCGTCTCTTTCAGGACACTCAGCAGTGAGCTTTGAGAGCCTGTCTCCCTGGGAGCCCAGAAGGACTTCTTTTGAATAATTACATGTAATTGCATGCTGAATGAGGAATCTAACACGTTGTATTGGCCAATTTCTTCTAACAACTTGCTTTGGGGCATCCTTAGCTCCTGTTAAGGCCTCTGGTTTGTTTGAAGACATGAATCACAAGGGTGACATCTCATCATATTCCCATAGACAAATTCCCCGGGCTTTAACGAAGGCGATGCAGACTTGCTGTCAGAGGCTGAAGTGTCAGGCAAGAGGAGGGATGTGAATAGCCAGAGAGGGGCTGTCATTGTTAGAGCCCTCATTGAAAGTGGAAGTGACAGTTCACGGAGAGCAGTGTAGTTTTCACACTCAGAATAATCTTGCAATATCAGTATGCAATTTTCACCAAAAAGTTTTAGAAATACCTCCTGTGAATGTGTTACTGCATTTGGCAAGTTATGTTTAATTTCATAGCATATAAATTATTAGATCTCCATCTAGTCTTTTGTTTTCAGATTCTTTGACCTCCTAACACACTGAGCATTTGATTTATTTGTTATTCACCCTCTCCCAATGGCTTGCCACTCTCTGACAGTGGAGACATTAAATACGTTTTATTCCAACAGAATTCCATGATTAGAAGAATCACTCATACTTAGGTGCTCAATAAATATGGGTTGGATAAATGAATTCACATTTGTTGTTTAGAAATATTGGAATATATTATATGTACAATTTCCTAAGTACTTTTTGCCTATTCAAAAATATGTCCTAGACATCTTGCCATTTGGCTTTAAAATATATTTTAGAATTTTCTAGTTTAGTTTAGTTTTTGTTATTGAGGCAGGATATCACTGTGTAGCCCGTGCTGACCTTAAACATATGATCTTCCTATCTTAGCCTCCCCCAAGTGCTAGGATTGCTGGAAGGTACCACCAAACACACCTTATATTTCTTCTTTTTCATGATTAAAATATTTAATCATTTATTCATTCATTATTATTATCACTATTATAAAACACTATTTGTGTTTATGTTTGTGTGTGTGTGTGTATGTGTGTGTTTGGGTACACATGTGCCATCATGTATTTGCGGAGATCCCAAATTTGGGGAGTTAGTTCTTGACTTCCACCTTTAAGGCAGGGCTGCTCTTGTAGTTTCAGCTGAGGCACAGTATACTCCAGGTTACAATTTCTGTTGATTTTTCTGTCTCTGGAGAGCTAGAATTACAGATGTGTGCTGACAGCAAAGCACTTGAGTTCTAGGGATGGAACTCGGGCCATCAGGCTTATGTAAGAAGACTTTTATCCACTGAGTCATCTCTCAGGTCTTTCCTAGTTCTTTTTAATGGATACATCATTTTCCTCATGAAACAGGTATTGTAAACTATTCTTCTGATAGATACATGATTTTGTCCATTTCTATGTATAAGTTACTATTGTGATGAATGTCCCTGTTTGTATATATTCTTGGAACTCTTAAATATTGAAAGGATATACAATTCTCCAGACATTGCTTCTTGGCAAAGCTTTCATACAGATGACATGTAATAAGGGCCTAGGGAGATAACTCAGTGGTTAAGAGCACTGACTGTCCTGGAGAGGTCCCAGGTTCAATTTCCAGCACCTACATGGTAGCTAACAATGTCTGTAACTCCAATTTTAGAGGATCTGATGCCCTTTTCTGACATTTGTGGGCATGATAGGACAGAATGCACTTAAATCCATGCAGGCAATATGCTTATACCCACAAAATAAAACTAATAAATATAATGTTTTTAAATAGATGACTTATAGTGTGCTGTATTTTTTGTGGTTAACATATGAGATAACTACTTTATGAAATATCATTCATTTATTCATGATTAGCTCATAATAATTACCTAATAAATCTTACTTTCATAGATAAATCACTAATTCTTATTCTGTAATTCAACAATAGTGTGTACATTAATTATTTTTGTGGTTTTGTGACCAAAGTAACTGATAAAAACAAGTTGGAGAAGAAAAAGTCTATTTTGGCTCATGGTTTCAGTAGGATTTCCACCCATTACTGCAGGGAAGGCTCTGTTGCAGAAGTGGCTCTGTCTATGGTAAGAGGAACACAAGGCTGAGGCTAGTCATACTGTGACACAACAAGAAACAGACAGTAAAGAGCCAGAACCCAGGACAATTGTAACTTCAAAGGCTTCCGCCGCCCAGTGACGTACATTTGCCAGCCAAACCTAACCTAAGGTTCCACAGTCTCTTAAAATAGTGTGCCAGCAGAGAAACAAGGGTTCAAAACATTAGCCTGTGGGGGACATTTTAGATTTGACCTAGCATCTCCGCAGTATTTATCAGTTGGTACTTTCAAAATGGGTAGCAGAACTGGTTTAGTAAATGAATAGTTTACAAAGGAATGGCTAGCCGGGGAAGCACCCTGGGTTGGCAGCAGTAGGAGAAACTGTTCTCAGCTCTCAGGTTTGGAAAAAGGGAAAGAAAGGAGCTGGAGTCTCCTGAGACTCGCTCTGGAAAGGCAGCCACTGATGGGTCTGTGTTCTGAAACAGACTCCTGTATGTACAAGTAAGCCATTACCTGACAGCTGGGAGAAGATCTGAAAAGCATTCCCTACTGTGTGAGTTCCCACTAGAGCCTTCCAGTGGCTGGCTCTTCAAGGAAGTTCAGGGAGGCAGTCCACAGATGTTAGGCTCCTGAGATCAGAACAGCAACAATGGAGAATAGATATGGAAGGGAGAATAGAAAACATGAGCAATAAATAGTTTTTCTATTAATTCTGCTCCATCCCTCCATGTTTGGTTAACTTACCGAACGTAATCAGGTGGTTCCAAAAAAGAAAATACCTAGGAGATGCAACTGCTACTGATTTGCAGTGGTGAATTGCTCAGGACACCTGCATTCCTTGCCCTTCCAGTCTCAGACACGAAAGTTAACAGTAGCCAGAAAGCTCTAATGGAACAGCCCTGAGCCTACCTTCAGGGCACGCCATCTAAGCACGCTCTCTTCCTCCCTTTCCCTCTCCCTCCCTCTCTTCCTCTTCCTCCTTTTCTTCTTACTTTCTTCTCTCTCTCTCTCTCTCTCTCTCTCTCTCTCTCTCTCTCTCTCTCTCTCTCTCCTTCCCCCATTCTTAGTAGAACCCAGGATCTCGCATATGTTTGCAAGTGTTACTCTGCTGAGCTGTATCTCCAGCACTTACACTAATCTTCACAGTATTTTATAAAAATACTTTATTTTTATTTTATGTGTATGTGTATGAGTGCAATCCCTACATGTATATAACTGCACCCATGCTGTGCAATGCCCACGGAGATGGAGCTATAGTATAGATGGCTGTTAGCCACCATGTGGGTGCTGGGAACCCAACCGGGGTCCTCTGCAAAAGCAGCTGGTGCTTTTAACCATTGAGTCAGCTTTCCAACCCCCACAGTAGTTTTTGAATTCTCACTTCCGGTTACTTGCTAGCCATGTCAACATGGTCTAGACCTGTGCTGGGTCAGTATGGCAGTCACAGGTGGTTATTTAAATTTTCATTCATGTAACCAAATAACAAAACTCAGTTCTTCCTTTGTTCTTGCCATGGGTCAAGAGCTCAGTAAGTAAGGTGACTAAGTACTTATTATATCTGATCACCCAAATATTACATACTCTTATTACTGGGGAAAGTTCTATTGGACAGCTCTGGGCTAGGTACCAGAACTCTGAGCTTGTCCTATAGTACTTAACTCATGATCTCCTCTGAGGATTATATAACTCAATATACCTAATAATCTGCAGGGTACAGAGTTGGGGCTCCATAAATGGTGGCTATGGTAACAGCGAGGTGGACAGCCTCAGCAGCAGCAAGGTTCTGATATATCCTGTCCCCAGTAGGTGTTTTCGGCAATAATGCTACACAAATCTCTCTGCCAAAGAAGCTGAGGCTGCCAGGCTTTAAAAATGGTCACACAGCTGTTGCTTGACGAAAGCTGCCTGTCACTGAGCCGAGCAGCTTCTCAGCACTGTTGCTAGGGCTGAACAGCAGATTTACACCATACAAGTAGGTCATGCCTGTCTCCTGTTGAAAACACTGTTCTGTCCTGAGACCTCTTCCCCTTAATCTTCTGAAAGTAACATAATTCCTGATTTCCTGTTTTTTTCTGTTGGTTTGGAGTGCTCTGTCAACATATTCTTTCCACAGAATCTGATTTTGTTTTTCTGGTATTTGAAAAACAAGCCCCCAAATTAAGCCCTGTGGTTCTAATCTTCTATAGGACTTCTATCTATCAGCCCAGGCAGGCGTCCAACTGTATTATTACCTCTGTCTATATATCCTGTAAAATGACCAGTTTTATTCATGTCTATAAATTTCATTTGTTTATTCTTACGTGCATAAGTGTGTTGCCTGCGTGTACGTATCTGTGCCATATGTGTGCAATGTCCATGGAGGCCAGAAGAAGGCATCAGATCCCCTGGAAGTGGAGTTACAGACAGTTGTTAGCTGCCATGTGGGTGCTGGGAACAAAACCCTGGTCCTTTGCAGGAGCAGCCAGTGCCCTTAACCTCTGAGCCATCTCTCCAGCCCCTTCATTCATGTCTTCATGGAATTGTTTAGGATTATATAGTCTAACATATAGGACATACTAGGCATGAGGGTTGATTTAGAAATTCTAGAATGAATGTGCTGCAGACAGAAATTCTCTGAAGAGAATAAAAGAATATGTGTGGGGCTCAGTCCAGTTCAGATGCAGGTTCAGTTCCCAGCACCCACACGGCAGCTAACAACTGTCTGTAACTCCAGTTCCAGGGTATCTGACACCCTCTTCTGACCTCTGCAGGAACTACACACTTACAAGCAGGCAATGCACTCATACACATAGAATAATAAAAATAATAAATAGAGTATATTGCAAGCATTTTGATTCTTTTCAAAATGAACTGGGAAGATGCTGGGATGGGAGCCTTCATCAAAGTAGAAGGTTGATTATAGGAAGACAAGAGACTGTGGGGTTTGAGACATGGAGGTGGAGAATGGAAGGAGAAAGGTGGAAGAGGGGAGCTCTCCCTGGTTGCTGGGCAATAGTTTCCTCACTGCACCCCTTGTTGTTCTCCTGTTCATTTTCCTCCCTCCTGTCCCCAATCCTTTCAGACTTACGCTCCATGTGAGAAGGACTCTTGTCTACTCCTTGAACATCAAGTTCTAAGCACTGGGAAAATGTCTGGAACTTTCAAAAGCTTCAAGTACATCTTCAGGCAGGACTTGAAAGGCTTCAAGCATCTATGTCACAAACAGCATGCTTACATAGTCCAGTGTCTCTCTCTAAAACTTAAATAACTTTTTCTTTTTCATGTACCTGTCTCCTTTCATTGGACATTAGTTCTCAGTTGGGGTATGAAAAGATTCAATCTGAGTTGAAGTCTTTGTGGGTGGGAGCTGGGCAGGCAGTCATTTCCAGTGGTGTGGTGTCCTCTGCCTGGCCCCTCCCTGGACTTTGTATCATTGCTCCTTTGAGTTCCCTGTAAGAAATTCAGAAGCTGAAATGCGTCCAGGCTGCCGGCACTGAGTTCACCCTGCCTTGCTCCCTTTCCTCGTGTTAATGGCCTCGTAACACCAGTTGTAACCTCTCCAGTCACGCCATGCGCGTGTGTGTGCGCGCACGCGCGTGTGTGTGTGCATGCGCACACACACAGGGTCCCACTTATTCCAGGTTGCCCTCAAACTTATTATGTAGCCAAGAATAACTTTGAACTTCGGATTCTCCTGCCTCCCCCACTGAGTGCTGGGATTATAGACATGCACCCCTATGCTGGGTTCATGGGCTGGCTAGTGGGTAAGTCCAGGACTTTCTGCATTCTAGGCAAGCACTCTGTCAACTGAGCTCCATTCTCGGCCTACACACAGGCTTCTGTTGGTTTCTAGATCCCAGATAAAGAAGCATGAACTACAGTCTGAAAGACAGCATGAGGTGGGCCAGCATGTGAATCAGTTTAAGTACATTCTCAGACACAATGTTGACCTTGGACAGCATCTGTAACCGCAAATAAAATTCTAGGTTTCTTTAATTTTTGTGTTTTTGCCATGGGTATTATTTGTTGATAGTTTAAAATACTGAAAAAAAAACCATAAAAGTAAAGCTTACTCATTATTCAACCATTTAAAGAAAGTATAAAAGAGTGAGAATCCCACTTTTCCTGCACATCCTAACGCCCCAAAATAATACCTGTTAAGAATTACTAAATACGGGACTGGAGAGCTGACTCAACTGTTAAGAGCACTGACTGCTCTTGCAGAGGACCCGGGTTCAGTTCCCAGCAGCCACGTGGTGGTTTCAATCATCTACAACTGCAGCTCCAGGGGGTCTGACACACTGTTCTGGCCACAATTGGCATCACACACATAGGTGTACTTACAAACATGTAGGTGAAACACTCATCAAATAAAATAAAACTGTCTAAATAAGGAAATAATAAAAAGAATTACTGAATACAATTCTTAATTGTTAAAAAAGATGCTGTGCGTGTGTGTGTGTGTGTGTGTGTGTGTGTGTGTGTGTGTATGTATACCAAATATGGAAGAACGGAGTGACATTGAACAAATTTGCTTGCTCTTGTTTTTTCATTTAACAGTGTATTTTAGATTTCCCTTCGTGTTTTTTTAATGTGGTTGATATTCCATTGTATAAATTTCATCACAATTCATTGAAAAATTCTAATGTGCATTTTACCTGTAAATGCAAATAATGCTACATTAAGCATCCTGCACACACACATTTATATGTATCCTTGCTAGTATTCTAGAAAACATTAGATTCCTAGAACTAGAATTGTTAAGCCAAAGAGTGAGCCTGCTTTGGATTTTAATATAGATTGCAAATTACTTAACAAAGAAGAACTTGATTTGCACACCAATGAGTGTCTGTTACTTCACATTCTTGCCCAAACTGAGATATATCCAATTATCCACTCATCAAATTCATTCACGTACCTGTTAGCTTACTACCTTGATTCATTCACTTTAGCTTGATTACTAGTGAAGCCCATCATCTCTTCACAGTTTTACTAGACAATCCTATTTCTTATTCAGAGAACTGTCTCTGAATTGATAACCTTCATCATTATGTATACTGGGTATTATGTTTCACATAATATTTGTAGATGTTTTATGTAGCATATTGAAGATAATAACTTTTATTTTCAGTATTATGTTTTATAGACACTTTTTCCTAGTCTCTCTCTTGGGTGTGATTAAATGCACCAACATTAATTTTTAGCTAGAGATTCTATTTTAACTCCTGCCTCTCAGGACAGACAGATCCCTACCTGGAGTTGAGGCATGTTTGGTAGTAGGATAGTGATAACACTCCTCCCTCCTTCAGATTTTGGAGATACTGAAGCTTCCATGTTGCTGGAAGAAACAGGAACAGAAATGGATGGAGATACCAGGGAATCATACAGCAGACACTTTAATCAGAAAAGCACCCAACACGGGACACAGGTCACAGAACCCAGTTAAGAACAATTGTTCTGAATGAGGGCAGTCCCACCGTGGTCTGATGAGACCAGCAGGTCATTAGCACTGTTTAGTTGTTCAAATAAAAGAATTGAGTTGAAATGTCACATGAAGAATCATGTGCCCTTAGGATTTATTGTTGAGTACAAAGTTGTTAGGTGATAAATCACTGAAAATTTATTTTGGTGATTTTTTTTCTATTCCTCTCTACACATTTACATAAATTATTTTAACCTGTGCTCAGGGAAGATTATATAATACCACAATGAGATCTGAACGTCAGGTGAGAGGCTCTGTTGTTTATCCCAATGTCTGTCTGGGCAAGCTCCTTATTTATGTGATAGCTCTGCACAGCACTTGTATGTACAGCATTTCCTTTATTCATCTTGAGTTTCCTATTACCCAGATAAAAATGAATCACTTCAGGCATCCGTTTGGGATTGCTGCTTTTGAAGCAGAGGAGAAAACTGGCTGCCTCAGCATCTGTGGAGGTTCAACTCACTCTATCACCTTCTGGAATTATAATTCCCCATTTAGAGTCTTAGGAGAACAGTGAGGAGGGAAATGGCAGGAAAAAAGATGACTAATCAAGGACTTCACTGTGCTACAAAATGAAGGTCTATGTCTTTGTTCCTTTTCTTCTCTTTGTCTAAACAAGTATTGTGCTTTTCAGAAATTGTATTTTTTTAAAAGTTGCCTATGAGGTAACTTTCCGCATAGCATATCATAATACTTTATCTACTTCTATAAAATTAAAGGTTATGCTTTTCAGCTGGGAAAATACTGTTCTCCACATTTTAAAACTCATTCATGTATCACAAGTTCGTTTTAAAGTGAAAGCTAAAACAAATTAAATAAAACATGCAGAAGAAGCCCAAGAATCAATGACAGAATGAGAAAACAGAGGCACTTGGGTCATTTTTGCATTTGAAATAAGAAATGTGAAAATTTAAAAGAAAAATAACAGCACCACAAAGTCGACTAGAACATGCCAGGGGCAAAAACCAGCTGCCTTATGAAAGGCATTTTTCATTGTAGGCAGAGTGGCCTGCGTGCACATGAAGTGCAGGGAAGGGAGGGGCTCTTCTTACCAACAGGTTGCTTTGGGTTGAATTGATTCAATGCCAGCTGGTTGGGTTGGATATTTTCCTCCTTGGAATATCTGTCTTAACAAATACTTTTAAATGAGGAAACAAGCTGAACTCCCGTAAATCAGTCCTGAATTTAGATTCCCCAATCCCAGGTTCTCTGCCTTTTTCTCTCCGGGAAAATTACTTAAATTTCTCAACTCTTATTCCTTGAAATAGAGGTGGAAGGCACAGTTATCCCACAGGGTTCTGGAGGGAAAATGAAATGTTCTCCATAAAACTGTATGGCAAATAATATGCATACACAGCGTAGGCCCCGGAATGGCCCTTGCACGGGGCTTTTGTAGCATCCTGTATAGTTTATGAACATTTCTTCACTTCTGTACTATAACATGCAAGGAGATCCATGACATAGGTAGATCCTCAGCTTTCCCTGGGATGAGCCAAAAATGTGTTCTTGGGTCCAAAAGAAAGCTTGGTTCTTGCTAGCATAATTCAAGAGCCAAATCGTTTTTAGAATTCATTATCAAATACTACTTGTTGTGTGCTGTGTTCTACATGCACAGGAGCACTGACTGGGCTGGGCTGGATTCCCAGTGCTCATGATCCCTTTGGGACAGTGAGTGATCAGCAGTATCAGATCATAAAATGGCAGACAGGATGTAACAGAGGTAGAAACAGAGGGAGGAAGGTAATTACAGCATCCTGGAAGTGTGAGAGGTGAACACTTACTAAACAATTTTCATGAAGATATAAAGAAAAGGGAATCCTCTCAACATCCCTGTGTGGGCGCACACACGTGTATATATGTACATGTGTGTATCATGTGCAGTTGTATGTGTACATGTGTGTAGTTGTGTCACATGTGTAGTTGTGTCTGTGTGCTTGCACATGTGTGCAGACGTATATATAGACGTGTATGTATGTATATAGTATGAGTATGTGTAAATATGTGCATGTGCATGTGTGTATGTGCATGCAGATATTTGTGTATGTGTGTATGGATGTATCTGGTGTGAGTATGTGTACATGTGTATGTAGTTGTATGTGTGTGGTGTGTACAATCGTGTGTGCATGTGTACATATGTGTATGAAGATGTGTGTGTATGTGTGTGTTTTCCATAGTTTTCAAACCAGATAATTCAGAAAATCCTGTCTTGTAGGTTGGTGGTCACTAACACAATCCCCATGATAAAGACAGACACTACATCTTTGTAACAGACACAAAGGCAGCACGTCAGCTAGTTACAAAGATAAAACTCCTTTGTGAATGTGAGGACTCTTGTTGCTCGGTCGGGTGGCATAGCGCTGTGCTGAATATATTTAACTTACATAGCTCAAGAGGACTGACTGTCAAGGTACAGAAACACTCAAACTTTTAAAATCAGCCATGGTTTTATAGTCTGTATGTGATCTGTATCCCTTTATTTTTATTGTCTGACATTTAGAATAAACCACAACCATCAATTTTCTCAGTCTTTAGATCCTAATTACCTGGAATATTTGATTCTCTGGAAGAGATGGGAACTGCTGAGCTTCTCTGCTCTTAAACAAATTGACTTGCAAAGGAGATTGCATAAAAAGCAATTTAACTCTGGGCCTCTTAAGGATACATAACATGAAAAGAGAGCCTGGGATTCTGGGTTCTGCTCCCTCCCTGACTGTGCTCCTCTGGTTCCCTCCCTCCTTCCCTTTCTATCTTACTCTATCCCTCCATTCTCCCTCCCTCCTTTTCTCTGTCTCCCTTCCCTCCCCTCTCTCTCCTTTTCCCCCTCCCTCTCTTTTCTTTACTTTGCTCTGTGTTTGCTGGGCTGGCCTGAACTCACCCCTGAGAGCTGGAATGATAGACTAAACCGCCAAGCTCAGCTTAGCTTTCTCTTCTTATCCATGGGAGTCTAAAGACCTTGCTGTATAGACAGGATTTATGGTGTTAATGCTTTGCTTGCATCTGTGCTTGCCTGACACTGAGTTTGAGATCTTGTGTGGTGTGAGGGGCAGAGGGGAGGCAGAAAGGTAAGGTGTCATAGTATCAGCAGCCGTGGGAGCTATGTGTCGCTGTCATACTTTCTACACAGTCAGTCACAGAACAAGTAGTCAGATGAGTTCATGTGGCCTAGGAATTTGTTTTAAGACAGTAAGTATTTAAATCATTCATGTGTGGATATTACAATCTAATGTTTAAAAATTTTTGTAGTTATTATTTTTATTTTATGTGTAGGAGTGTGTTGCCTGCATGTATGTGAGTGCACCCATGCCCATGGAGATCAGAAAAGGGTGCTGGATTATCCTGGAAGTGGGTTTATGGATGGTTGTTTGCCATGATTTGGGAGCTGGGGATTCAACCCAGGTCCTCTGCAAGAGCAGCCATTGCTCTTTAACCACTGAGCCATCTCTCCAGTCCCGGGTATTATAATCTTATAAAAATATTGTCTATAGGGAGCAGAAAGGAAGTTCAGGAATGTGGAAGATTAGGTGAGAATTTGTTAGACTTGTTTTTTCTTTCTAATCAAATAAGGACCTCAGTTTTCATTTCCATAAAACCTATCAATAGTCAGGAAACTTGTGAACCAACTTGAGTCATCTCACTTAGCAGTGAACTAAACCTATCTGACCAATATGAAACAAATAAGCTTCACACAAATATGCTGATGACACATTTCATGGGGGTTGTTTATTTGTGTTGTTAAACAACCAAAACCCAGACCATACACACTGACAAAGAAATCAGATAAACTTGATTGGTCCTTGAGCACAGTCATTTCCATCCTATTTATTTATTTATTTATGTTTTCTTTGAGCACAGTCATTTAGACATGTAAGGTAGAAAACTATGATGAACAGATAAAGGAAAGGACTCACTAATTCCAATTCAGACTCCCAGATCAGAAGACTTTGTATAAGTCAGTACACCCCTCACAGCAATTGTGTAGTTATGCTCTATCATCCATGCTCTGAGAACGCTAAATGGAAATTTCCAGATATGAACAGTTCAAAAGTTTAATATAACACTTTATGACGGATATACTTAATTTTATTATTTTTATTTTATGTGTATGAGTGTATTGCCTGCATGTATGTAAATGCACCCATATTGCACAATGCCCGAGGAGATCAGAAGGGGGTTTTAGATATCTTGACCTGGAATTACAGACGGTTGTTAGCTGCCATGTGGGTGCTGGCTACCAAACTTAGGTCTTCTGTAAGAGCAAGCAGTGCTCTTAACCACTGAGCCATCTCTCCAGCCCCTATTACAATATATTATTGTGATTTTCTATTTTATTAGTTATTATGGTGAACTTCTTACTGCTCTTCGTTTGTAGTTGAACTTTGTTATAGATATGTAAAGAAAAAATATATATATACCTGGTCATGGTGATATACACCTGTAATCTTAGCACTTGAAGAGTGGAGGTAGGAGGATCAGGAGTTCAAGGCCAGCTTGGACTATACAAGACAGGGTTCTCAAAACAAACAAAAAAACAATAACTTAAAGGAAAGAACATAAAGCAGTACATATAGGGGTTGGTACTCATTGTGGATTGACTACAGGTTTTGATATATCTCCTGCGGAGAGCGTGAAATACTGTTGTTACTGTGGAAGTGTGACCACAGAAGGCAAGGGAGGGAACAAGTACAGGGATCCAAGAAAAGAAGGCTCTTACAGGTGTCCATGGTGTCGAGTAACTGGAAGCTGCTGCAAGGTCTTTTGATGAAGGCTGAACTGTATTCACTGGTGCCCAGCCCACACTGGTCAAGGGGAACTCATTAGCTCCAAGTTACTTTTAGATTGTGCAGGTGAGTGCCATGTGTCTCACAAATGTCCCAAGGTGAATGTCAGAGTGGAGGTGAGGCAGTATCAGATTCCAGCTAGAGCTAGTCAAAGCTTCATGGAACTGACCATTTCAGGACTGAAGAGATGGCCCAGTCAGAAAAGTATTTGCTACGAAAGTATAAGACCTGAGTTCAAGCTCCAGAACCCAGTTAAAAAACAAACAAACAAACAAAAAAAGCAGAAACAAAACACCTGGCTGTGGTGATATAATGGTCATTCAAACACTGGGGAGGCAGAGATGGGTGAATCCCCCTGGGGTTTCTGGCCAGCCCATCTAACCTACTTAGTGAATTACAGAATGAAAGACCTTTTCTCATAGAAGGTGAATGGACTCCATGCATGGTGATGTACACCTTTGATCCCACCACCCAGGAGGCAAAGACAGGCAGATCTCTATGAGATTGAGGCCAGCCTGGTCTACATAGTGAATTCAAGCCAGGCTGGGACTAGGGAGATACTGTCAAAAAAAAAAAAAGGTAACTGGGGGCAGGTGTGGTAGCACACACCTTTAATCTCAGTACTCAGGAGACAGAGGCAGGTGGATCTCTGTGAGATGGAGGTCTACATCGTGAGCTTCAGGTCACCTAGGGCGTTAGGGACACTATCTAAAAAAATGTGGATGGTCCTGAGAAACAACACCTGAGGTTAGCTTCTGGCCTGTTTGTACACTTGTACCTACACATTCACATGCACTCACATACATGAACACACACACACACACACACACACACACACACACACACACACAACCTGGCTACTGTAGCTCTGGTTGGATAAGAGGTAGAGATGAAAAGAATTTAAAGTCTGCTCACCAATTTTCTGATGTAAGGAAACAAAATCTAACATCTTTAAAAACTAAAGCAATCATACTTTTCACACTGAATACATTTTATTCTTGAATGACATGGTATGTCCAAAGGCCTTAACTGGAGAACTGTCAATGAATAGAAATCACTGGAAGTGGAACTGAAGTGAAAAGACAGGTGTTAAGTCCAGTCATTTCTGGTAGTGTGAGCTTGGACAAGTTTCTTTCACTTTTGCTGAGCCTCAGTTTCTTAATCTCCCAAAGTGGGGATAAATTATATTCTTCTGTGGAGTCCTTGAACGATAAATGGGATGGTGAATGCTAGCAGTTTGAAGAATGGACGCTCATAACAGTAATCATTAGCAATCTATCAAAGATGGCACCAGGCACTGTGAGGAAGCCTGCCATAGTTGGGGGCTGGAGGCTTTGGTTGTCAGGGCCAGGCCACAGGGAGAACAAAGAGAGCAACAGCTGCTGGGAGCAAGCCGAGAAGCCTTTTTGAACCCTGGGGGACTGCAGATTGTATGGCACAATCAAAGCCAAGTTGGGAGTTGGGGTCAGAGATCACACTGAGGTCAAGTGTGCAACTTCTGGTCAAAATTTAGGGAATAGAATGCTCCCTAAGCAGGAGCTCAAATCCCTGTCAAGGGCCAAAGGCAGGCAAAGAGCCATCCCAGCCAACATGGTCCCCCAGAGGCCTTCCTTGTCAGAAAGCTTATCATTGTTTCTCTGAAGCTCTGTCAACCAGTAGATGATGCCCTAAATGTGGATAGCCAGCTGTCTGAGGGATCAAAGATATTCAGCCTTGCAAATGATCACATGAGAAAATTAGCAGGAAATGTGCTGAGTAAAACTAGTATAAACTGGTTTCAAGAGTTAGGTGCTAGTCCCAAACATGCACACTACCCGAAGCATTCTTTTCGTGTTTCTGTATGTGTGTGTGTATGTATATGTGTGTAGCTTGCATACATGTCTATGTGTTGTGAGAATGTGTGTGCATGTCAAGGCTGAAGGTTGGTGTCAGGAGTGTCTATCACTTTCCACCTTATTTATGTATTTATGTATATATACACTTGTTCATTTGATGTTTTTGAGATCAAGCCTCTTACTAGTCCAGAGCTTACCAAATAGGCAAAGCTGGCCAGCGAGCCCTGGGGAATCAGCCTGCCCTCTCCCCTGCCACACACAAACTCCTCCAGGCTGGATGCATATCCTCATGCTTTCAAAGCAAGGGCTTTACCTTCTGAGCCATCTCTCCAGTCCCAACATTGCTTATAATTCATTCATTTTTCTTATTTTTGTTAAATCTTTCTGCCTTGACCTGATAATTTTAAATTGGTATTGTGATCAGAATTAAAATAATCTCCCTTAGCGTCATGCTTCTAAATGTTTTAAAATGTTTTACATTGTTTCATGATTTATTAATTTACTAATAAATGTTCTTCTGTCTTGTCATTCAGCTACTAATGATGCAATTAGTTAACCACTTAACCAGAAAATGTTGAATATATTTCTTCAGCATTACTGCCTTGAAGGCCTGTTGAAGGGCCATGAGATATGCATAGAAATCTGCCGGCCTAGAGTGATAGCCCATGTCTTTAATCTCAACACTTGGGAGGCAGAGGCAGGCTGATCTCTGTGAGTTTGAGGCCAACCAGTGTGGTCTACATAGTGAGCTCCAGGCCAGTCAGGTCTACATAGTGAGACCCCTTCTCAGAAAAAAAAAAAAAAGCCTGCACCACTCACACCCAATTCAAGGACCAGGGGCAGCCCCCTCTATGTTTCACAGTATACTGTGTTGCTGTGTGTTTTACAAACTGTTGGGTACTTTTGTTTCTGTAGTAAGTTGATATTTTACATGTAATAAATATGAAGGTAGGAAAAATACTGTTATCTCACTGAGATTTCAATTTCATATTTTTATATGCTTAATTACTATTTGATATTTTCTCAATGAAATATTTTTTCATATATTTTGCCCATATGCTAATCAGATTAAATTGAGTTCTATTCTTAAATTGTTTAATGTAAGGTCCCTGCTATATACCCCATATTGGCCTCGAACTCTCAAGTCTTCCTGCCTCGGCTTCCAGAGTGCTGAGATTCCAGGCATTGAAGTTGCACTAGCTTTACTGTCCCATTTCAAAAGCTCTTTATGTATTCCCAGTTGTGCACAGCTGGCTGTGGCTAGTAGCTTATTCTCTGCACATCTGCATGACTTTTTATCCTATAACAGGTTTTTCTTTTCTTCTTCTTTTTTGGCAGAACAAAAGACTTAATTTTGATTGGATTCAATTCAGTCTAATTCATCTTTTCTTTTTCTTTTTGAGACATAGTCTCATTATGTAAAGCAGGTTGACCTTGAAATCAGGATCCTTCAGCCTCCAACTCCTGAGAGCTGAGATTACAGGATGCCCCAAACGCCTGACTCCAGGTTTTCTGTTTGTTTGTTTATGGGTTTTACTTTTGTTATCAAATCTGACAGCTCTTTGCCTACCCTAAGATTCTGAGATTTCTCTCATCTGTGTCTTCCAGAAAGATCTACGTGCATTATATTACTTTCAAGTCTACTATATATTATGAACTAGATCTTTGGTGTGAGAGTTAGGTGAGTGTCCAAATTCCTGCCTAAGCTTGTCCAATTGCTCTTGTACCCTTGTGGAGAATGCTTCCTTTCCTTCATGAAAATTCATTTGCATGTCTGTCTAAAATCAAGGAGGTGTATTTTCATGGTTCTGTTTCTGAGTTTTCCAGTCTGTTCATTGATCACTGTGCCTTTTGCTTTGCTAATACCACACTCCTGATTATTTTTGTCTTGTCATATCTTAAAATCAAGTAGATGACTCTTCTGTCTTTACTCTACTGTCTCAAAGTTGGTTTAGCTTTTCAAGTCCCTATATCTTTCCATATACATTTTAGAAGTAACCCTGCATATGTCTATAGAACTCTTACTGGGATTTTGATACCAGTTTCATCAAACCTGCCATGGGTTTGGGAGAATTTACATATTCACTATGCTAAATTATTTATTGGAAAAGTAAGATGTGTCTTTCCATTTAGTTAGTTTTCCTTTGATACCTTTCAGCAATGTTTTATTATTTTCAATACATATACCTAACTATAATTTTTGATAGCTTGTAAATGGTATTATAATTTTAATTTTGGTGTTCATGTATTGATTGTTAGTAGATGTGATGCAATTGATTTCTTTCTAAGCACTTTTGTATCCTGCAAACTTGATAAGTAATTTCACTTATTAGTTCTGGGAGGGTAGTTTTGTTTTTATTGGGGTTTTAGATTCAACAGTATTATCTGCACATTAAAATAATGCCATTTGGAAATACAAAGTTTTCTTTCTTCCTTTTGACTTAATTTGACATTTCTTCAGTGTGTACTTAGAATTACATAAGATAGTATTGTAATTTTTGCTTCAACCATCAAACATATTTCAGAAAACTCAGGAGAAGTAAAGCTTAATTAATCATATTTTTGCATATTTTAAAAGGTGGCATTTTCCTTTACAACATTTCAAGGCCCATCTTTCATTATTTCCTTCCTGTTTGGAGAATTTCCCCAAGCTATCCCTTTAAGGAAGGATAGTTAGTGGTGAATCTTCTTGGTTTTTCTGCACCTGAGAATTTCTTGATTTCTTTTTCATTCTTAGGTGATGTTTTCCCTAGCTATAGGATTTCATGTTGTTCAGTTTTCAACAGTTGGAAAATATACCATTTCTTTCTGTTATGGGGGGGTCTCCTGATTTTTGTCTTCTGAAAGGAAATAATTCAGTCAAGAGACACAGACAGTTTAGGCAATTTAGTTAGCAAAGAAAAGCAAAACATATACTCAAAGTGGAGTGGGCTGTCCTGAAATCTAGGAGCCACCCGGTAGATTCAGTATTGTAGATTTTAAAGACGTTTTTACGAGTATTTATTTCTGAAGTAGATGACACATTCATAGAGTAGGGGACTCTTTTCCCAAATCATAATGAACCAGATCTTCCCTTTAAGGTATTTCTCCCCATGATCCTGTAGAAAAGCCCAGAAAGGGGAGACCAAAACCAAATGTAAGTGATATTATAACAATACCAGTTCTTTTCAGTGTGTAGAGTCCATATTAGTGCACAGGTGTGCTGCAATTGGGAAAGAGTGGCGGGTGCTTCAGTTTCTGGTATGGCAGTAACAACCCAACTGAAGTTTTAAGGATATTTACCACAGGAAAGCATCTGACTGTCATGGGACTCAGCTACCAAGATCCGCTTCAGTTTTCCCTTAGTGACGTCTGGTCTGTTGAGTTCCTTGCCTGCCAGTATCAGTTCTCTCATAGATTTTTAGTGAGAAACCTAGTGACTTTCATGCACCTCTTTCTCTTACAAGTGGTGTTGCTTATCTCACCGATCTCTGGATTTTTCTAGATGTTTGACTGGGATTTACCTTGATGTAGAATTCTTTGTGCTCATCTTATTTCAGGTTAGCTCAGCTTCTCAATGCTACAGATTATTCTTTTACTAAATTTCAGATGTTTTTATCTATTGTAGCTAGTATTTTTTTTTCCTGTCCAAAACGTGCTCCTTTTTCTGTCACTTTAATGACACAAATGTTAGATCTTCTGTATAGTCTCTCATGTTCCTGAGGTTCTGCTTGTTTTGTTCCTAATCTATTATAACTTTGTTATTTACGTTTCTTTGTTTCACTTAAAAAAAAAAGAAAAGAAACATCCATTTGAAAGTTGAAAAATGGACTGAAAAGATGGTTCAGAAGTTCAGAGCACTGGCTGTTCTTGCAGAGAACCTGAGTTTAGTTCCCAGAACCCATTTGGCTGCTAGTAAGTGTCCTTAACTCCAGTTCAAGGTGATCTGATGCCCTTCTCCTGGCCTCTACGGGCACTGCACAACACAGGTTCACTAGCAAACCTGTAGGCAAAACATTCAGACACTTAAAATAAAATAAATAAATAAAATGTTAAAATTTTAACATTTAAAAAAATCAACCTATTTAATTAATAAGATTAGGAAACACTGCCCTTTGTCCCAGAAGTCAATGAATCCCCAGACTTCAGCTCTACTAATGGACTGAACAGATTTTGAAACTGTTGATTCAAGGTGGGCCCAGGTGCCTCAGGAAAAAAATAAATCTGTCCATTACCTCAACTCATACAACAGTAGGTACTGGCTGTACTGTCACTGCCATTTTACAAGTGAATAAGCTGGGTGTGGTGGTGCAAGCCTATAATCCCAGTACTCTAGAGGCCGAGGCAGGAGGATCCTGAGCTTAAGGTCAGTCTGGGGTACAGTGAGACTCTGTCTCAAAAAACAAATCATACAGGGCTAGAGAGATGGCTCAGGACTGACTGCTCTTGCAGAGGACTCAGGTTCAATTCCCAGCATCCACGTGGTGGCTAACAACTGTCCATAATTCTGTTCCAGTTCCTCTGGCATTGCACAACATGAATGCACTTACACACATGCAGGCAATACACTCGTGCACATAAAATAAAAATAATAAATAAAATAAAAAATAAAAAGTAAATAAAAAACCAAAAGAAGCCAAGAAGTCTAGAACGAAACAGTGTAAACTGCGAAAACAACACAGGTAGTTTGGTGAAGTGCGGTTTGGAAGGCATGGGGACAGACCCATGAGATTCTACCTCATACACTTCTAGCTGTAGAATGCATTATTGAGTAGATTAGCTTGGCCCTTGGAACTCAAGATCCTTGCATAACCTGTCTTAGATTTCACTGTAGTGTCTGATACTTCAATTATCCCTCCTTCTCTCCTTCACTCGGGATCAGAAAGATGGGCATCACAAGGATGGCTCTCTCAGCCTTTCCCAGTTCCTCCCTCATGTTCCCCAGCCTCCATATGCTTACACACCTGATGCCATCTGTTTCTTGGAAGACCCAGATAACACCAGTAGCCAATGTGACCCAAGAACATAAGCAACTGACTGCCCTTTCGTTTGCAGTGGAAGGAAACAAATCTTTCTGTTGGATTACTTGGCTTTCCACTGTGGTGACCAAATAAACAGTATGAGATTTTATATTCTCTTTGACTGAATGTAAAATAGTTTCCATCGTAACTATTTAAAGTTCACACAGAAAGACTGGCCCTCGGCTCTACCTCTGCTCAGTCTTCAGTCTACATGGATCATTTCTAATTTACCATTTCACCTAATGGGTGCTTGCTTGTGAGAAGTGCAGGCTTATTGCTTTCATTTTGATGATATTTAACAGAGTGCAGGATTTGTCAGGTATGTGAGTGACATTACAAGTTTTTCTTTCTTTCTTTTTTTTAAATCCAGGTACACTGGGATTTAGCAACAAGTATGCAGAAATGGATGTAATTTGCACCAGAGCAATTATCCCATTCATCCCCATGCCAATTTTCTGAATTACCTTTAAACAAGGGTGTGGTGAGTTCTTGGAGGACTGATAATAGGTTCCCCAACCAGTCCTACCTGCCCTGCATCACAGGTAATTAAAGCTCACCTGTTATCACCCAGGTTGCCTGGCCTGGGACTCAAGGGTCTGGCTGTGAGAAGTTCCTGTTCATTGAGGCCACACAAACTGATTTGAATGAATTAGGTAGCTATTTATAATAACTAAAGCAAATTGATTTTGTTGTTGTTAAACAGTCTCCTGACAGCAACTAATATCAGAATCAATTAATATTAACCAAAGATGCCAAGAACATTAAAGAACAGGATATTTCTAAGTATATAAAAAACAAGAAAATCTACTTAAGAGTTGGTGGCCCATTATTACTGCGGAACAAAAAAATCTAAAAGTTCTCCAATCTCAGGGACTTTCATCTTTATCATCAAAGCACTAAACTGGGAAGTGTGCGGCACAGGAACTTCATTGAAAACAGAGAAGTAAAGTCTGAGATGGGTGAGCAGATAAGAAAGCATGTGACAACTATATGAGCTCCACTCTCTGAATCACTTTCCAGGACTGTGATAATCATGACACACATTGATTGTTCTAAGGGTACTGTGGTTCTAAGCACCTATAAAATCTGAAGTTGTTATCTACAATTTTTTTTTTTTTCTGGTAGAAAACCTGAGACCCACAGATTTTTGAATAGCTTACTCCTGGCATCAACCACATGGCTCTGGAGCCGTCCAGAAAGTGTATGGTTCACAGCTAGCAGCATCAGGCTTGTTGATACACTTAGAGATATGGAATCACAGGTCTGTGGAATCAGAATCTGTATTTTAATAAGACTCCAAGTGACTTTTGTGCACTCTGCAGTTTGAGAAACATTACTCTGGAGCCCAGATGGTCACATGCTCTGCTGCCTCAAATCTACTAAAGATCAGAGGCTTGACTGCCACACCCAGGGTCGGGGCCTAGGGATTGGCAAGCAGGAGGTCAGGAGGGGGCTAGTAGACAAACACTATGTTTTTCAAAAAGTGTATTTCAAGGAGAAGAATGAAGAGAACAAACAGTGTAATTGATGCAAACTCCTGGCAAATTATGGATTAGAGTGCCCAAAGACAACCAGGAAGAACCAATGTGGCTTGCCAAGAAAGCATTTGTCAATATAATTTCTGCTTTGACTGACAGAGATGCATTAGGAAAACGCCACAGCTGTACTCCACATGCATGCCAGCATCAAGACTGATGTCAGTTCTTCCTGGCAGGTCTGTGGAGAACATGGACACAGGCAGAGAGCTGCTGCATAACTGAGGAACCACATCCAAGAAGCTGGTGCAGGGGAGCGGATCCATGGAAGACTCCCTCTTTCATTCACTTCCTCATCCACTCTTTCATTCAGAAGGTATTTACTGAGCTCTCCTGGATTCTACACACTCAGGCGGAGCTGCAGATGGAGATGAATAAGACAAGATCCTGCTACTGTGAAACAGGACCACTAAATGAACAAAGACAATTATATATGAATGCATGCTATAATATGTACATATGTATATATACGTGTATGTATATGTATATAATACAACTATATATAAAACATTGGGTGTGGTGACTCATGCCTGTAACCCCAGTGCACAGGAGGCTGGGGCAGGAGAATTCCCTTGTGTTGGAGGCCAACCTGGGCAACATGGAGAGTTTTAGGCCAGCCTGGACTACAGAGTGAGACCCAGTCCCCAAAACAAAACAATAACAACAAAACCCCCCAGATACAATGAAACTAAACCAAAAGGAAACATGCATACTGCCTGAACTAGGAATGAAAGCCTTGTTATGGTGCTGACATTGGATCAGGGCTGATTGTTAACCCAGGAGCATTAAGGGTGTCTGATGCAAGAGCATTCTAGACCAAGGGTCAGGCAGACACTTGAAGCATGGAACTGGGGATGAATGTGACATGTTGGTGGCAAGGTAAGGCGGTAGATAAAGTCAGCACAGTCTGGAAGGCCACAGTGAATGACATTCAACTGAAGCTTTGACTTTGGAGCACGATCTGAATGATTTATGATTTTGAAAGACCGTGAGTTTCTGTACGAAACACATTACAATGGAGGAAAAGTCTTTGTAGCCACTTTGATCAATTTAGGTAAGAACTCTTCAGGTATGAATTTAGTGATTAAATCTGTGCAGAAAGCTTAGCTAAGGGCTTGCATGGTAGATCTGTATTCTTTATGAAACAGGAAGTCTAAAAATAGTGTCCAAAGTTAGTACATGAAATGTAAAGGGATATAGAGGTCTGCACTTAGACCATCACTGACCAAAATCTTATAGGACCAATATAGATTGAGAGTGACATAATTTAATTTTAGTAATTTAATAAATGAATCTGTAGAAAAAGACAGATGCTCCTGAACTGTGAATAACACGAGATAATATTTAATGGTTTTCAGAATTTGAATGAAATTTGGGGGTTAATGGAAAGACTGAAAATTCCTAAACTAGAGTGTGTGTCAGAATCATTTTGGAAATGAAGCATATACACACACACACACACACACACACACACACATGCAAATGGCACACACATAAATACACATATCTAATTATATGGTTTTCTGGAATTGTTTCAGGTATACCTTTACCAGTGGGATCCAAAAATTCATATTTTAAGATATTTAGATGAACTGAGCCTGGTGGTGCACACTTATAACTCCTGCGCTTGTGAAGAGGAAGCAAGGGGATCAGTTCAAGGTCATCTTCAGTTACACAACAAGTTGAAAGCCAGCCTGGGTACATGAAACCTTGTCTCAGTAAACCAAAAATAGAATAGAAAAGAATAAAATACATAAAAAGATTGGGTCTATGAGCCATCATTTAAGACTCACTGCCATTGAATGCCTTGAATAAGAAATACCATTTGATTTATATTCAGAACTTATTAGCTTACTCTGCAGATTTTGATTCATTTGAAAATCACAGATACCAAAACATGAAAATATGGGATTTTTTACACGCAACAGTAGCAAGTTCCTTTAACGTATGGTGCATAGAATTCTTTAAAAATTCTTTGTCATTTTGAGTTGGGATCTCCCCATAGTCACAGCTGGGCTTGAACTCACCATGTAAACTAGGCGAGCCTTGATCTTGCAGAGATCTGCCTGCTTCTGCTTCCAGAGTGCTGGAATTAAAGGTGTGTGTCACCACACCTGTTTTACACACTTTCTAGAATTAAACATCGCTTTATCTCTCCCCACGGCCATAATAAAAAGAATCTTACCCAGCAAAATTCTGAGTGCACATAACAAACATGAAGTGCAGGGAGTTAGAATAGACAACTTTAGTGGATTGGAAGAGATGCTGACAGGCAGGCAAACTACCTGCATGCTAGAAGGAGCCTGAGATGAGTAAACTGAAAAAGGAACTTTCAGAATGTTGAGCTGATGTGAGCTTTAACAAAATGATTAGAATCATTTCAGATGTGACAGGTTTTCCTAATAATTATTTTAAATGATATTGATTAGGTAAAATAAATTGCCTGTGGAAAAGGGGAGTTCTTCATCAGGCTGGTCAGATTAAAAACATCAAGTTTCAAATCACTCTTCTATAGACAATCAAGGTGTATAAGCTTCATGGCATACCCAGTATAATTTTATGTTTAAAATGAAATTGAGAAGTTTTAGATTTAGAAATATCTATATTTATTTGATGCAAATTGAAAGAAGTGTATATTCTGTTTCCATTAATGATTTTGTGATTTAAGATACTTGCATCTAAAATAACTGGGAGGATTTTATGGTCACTGTGCACCCTTCTTCATTTCTGTGACCACAGTTCTGTGATCACCATTTAATAGCTAAGGAGATATGTATAAGCACTGGGCTGTCAGTGGAGTTTTACAGCCAGCCAGTCTTTGTCATAGACGAGAAGAACTGATTTGTTCTTTGAAGGTCTCTAAGCTCTTGTCCCATTGACTGGGTTAAGATTTCTCCCCAAATCTAAAGTCCTTAGCCCAGGGATATAGACAGGCTCCCATGACTGACTGCCATAGTGAGCCACTGCTATTAACAAATGGGTATTTGTGGTGGGTAAAAAAATGAGAGCCTGTGTATCCAAAGCACTTACCTTTGTACTTTTAGTCAAGATAAGAAGATTAAAGCAGCATTGATTTTTTTTAAAGCACATGTGGCCAACACTCATAATATTCACCCCAAGATCATATCTCCATTCTCAGTGTTGACAGAATGATATATGTAAGAGCAGCTAGGCCAGCTTAAGTGGGTGGTCTCCTTCACTACCTTCTGAATTTCCTGGCTTTTCTGTAGCTGAGGTGGCTGTGTGGGTATGACTCCTGGAAAACATGACAGGAAGAGAGATGATTTGTCTGCTGTCATGAGAGAGGTGATGCTCAGGACTTCGTGGTCATCCTGAAAACGAGGTCAGTCCTAAAAGTCTCAGAGATGCCAGCACAGAACCATTGAGAGAAGTGCTAGACCTATTTTTAAGGTAATGAATGTCTACATATTTGAGGATTCTGTAGTTTACAGTCAATAATATTCTAACTTACAACCACTTATTCTTAGATCTTCAAATTTTTGTGCTTTTGAATTAAATATCATTATAACACAATAACTGAAGACTTGGAATTTCGATTGTATTGTAAGGGTTAAAAGCTAATGTACCTTTTATTAACTTTACAATCATTAACAATGTGTGAAATGAAAATAAATAAGAATATTTTGGAACTAAAGCAATATTAGCCAATTGACTTGTACATCTTTAATAATGTGTGTTTTTAAACTTCCTTTTGAGAACTACCAAAATCAAATCCATTCTTTAAGGAGATATATATATATATATATATATATATATATATATATCATTGTGACCAGCTCAAAACAGAGGCTATAGGCTCTGATGATAATAGTACGTATTTGATTTGAGTGGATTTATTTTCTATTTTGTTTTAAATACAGCATTTTATTTTCATTTTTCATATATGTTCAGGATGTAATTTATAACTCATTTCATACATAATTTCAAGCATTTATTAATGGCTGATTACTTGTATACATTGAGGATTAAAATAAAAAAAGACAAACTTCCCACTGAGGGCTTTAGAGTACAGTATGGCAGACAGAAATGGAAAAATGTTTTTTAAATGAAACAAAACAGACAGGACATCAGGTTGCATGGAGAGCTACATAATGCAAGAGAGCGTTCCAGGCAAAATGTGATGGGGAAGGCTAAGACTTGGCCAGAAGAACCCAAAACATTCTTCACAATGGGTGTAAAGTGAGAGTGACACCCCAGGGGACCTTCCAGTTCAACATGGTTGTAATACATTGACAAGTGTAGATGGAGAGATGGACGTGCCCCAGTCAGCAACAATTAAACTAAACTGAATACCTACTACGTAGCAGACACACTCCTTGTCAAGCTTCTACCATCATCTTCACAATACTTTAAAGTAGAAATGAGTATCCACTTACAATTCCCATTTTATAGACAGGGAAACTGAACCATGGGCAGGTGATAAATTTAGCATGAGTTTGAACTGAGTTCTCAACCCAGGCTGGTTCTAAGAGCTATTTATTTATTTAATTTATTTATTTATTTATTTATTTAAAATGTTTTATTTTTATTTTATGTACACATGTCATGCAATGCCCATGGAGGTCAGAAGAGGGCGTCTGATCCCCTGAAACTGGAGTTATGATTGTTAATTGCCTTGTGGGTGCTGGGAACCAAATCCAGGTCCTCTCCAAAAGCAGTCAGTGCTCTTAACCACTGAGCCATCTTTCCATACACTCTTATTTTATATACCATGATGATTCTCAAATACCCTTTATCATAATTAAGTTTGATCCTGAATGAATGCATTCTACTTGAATATTCTTCCTGCTTGCACTGGAAACAGAATATGATTTACACATATTTACATCATGCTTCCAAGAAAAATTTTTATCTTTAAATTATTTGATATACTACTGTAATATTCTAAGTCTCATGAGACAAGTGTACCAGTTATCTTTCTATTTGCTCTGACAAAATGCCTAATGAGAAGGGAAGAGGGTTTGGGAGCGAGGTGACGTCTATGATGTTAGGGAAGGTGTAACTGGAATGGCCCTCAGCTGTGATGGCAGGAGCCTTTTGACTGCTTGTTCACATCTGGGTAGATCAGGTACTACCCACATTCAGGGTACATCTTCCTCTTCAATTAAATACCTCTGAAAAATGCCCTCAAAAACATACCAAGATTTCTTCTAGGTTATTTCACATCTAGTCAACATGACAGTGGAACCCGATTATCACAGCAGGGATTGGAATCTGAATTTCAATCATCATCTTTAATTCTGTGATGCATATAGTAGGTGAACACCAAAATTTACTTACGATAATGAAATTCCAGGAACTCATTCCCTACTAAGCAAGCTGCCAGAGGTGCCCTTCCTGAATCTTACAAATTCTGTAGTGATTCCTTTGTGTTCTGGCAATAACTATGATAGACTTCTAACCTAATCCAGGATTCTATTTTACCATCTTGTTCTGGATTAATGCTGTGATGATTATGTGTGGAGCCCTCAAGCTGAAGCCAAGGGAGTAAGTTCACATGCTAGCTATGTTGAAACATGTACCTCAAAGAGACATCTGATATACAAGTGAGTTTTCCAGGAGATCAGTGGTTCAGGAGAAGCAGCTATGTATGGTTGTAGAGTTGATGGACTTTCTGAGCTGGCCATGGTGGCAGAGGAAGGCAAATGTCTCTGAGTTCAATGCCAGCCAGGGCTATGTAGAAGTGAGGGACTTTCCAGAATTTTTGAAGTATTTTAGGGATACTATTGTAACTTAGTAAGTAGAAGAAATTTTTTTGATAGATTACTATTTTATAGATAGAGGTCTAAAACTACAAAGATATAGGAATTCGGTGTGAAACAAATCTGAATGTCGATTGTTGTTCTAAGCTAGGCACTTTGAGACCACAGATGACTCTATGTCCATATCACCATTGAGCCCACCTGATCTCATCTGACATCACAGATGAAAAGAAAAAGGTTTTAAAACCCAGTGTGACAAATGGATGTAGAGGATAATAACAAAGATGTGCGTAGAGTGCTGTGGGAACAACAGGGACGAATGGTACTTGTTCCATTCTGGGAGTTCACAAGAGGTTTCCTGGAAGAGATAATGCTTTAGCTGAGTCTTAAAAGATGAGTCAGATGCAATTAACTTGTGAAGAAGGGTGGGCTGAGTGTTCCAGACCAAAAGAATAACTTCAGCAGAGAATGAACTAGAAGCACACACAGGGATTAAAATCACCTTAGAAGGATATAAAGGGGAAGGGGAAGTTACTGGGAGGAAGCACTGGAGATGGAAGTCAAAAAAAGTCTTCATAATTGGTGTTTAGTTCTCTACATGATTGGGAGTTTACAACATGGTAAGCATGTTATGTGGAATATTCAAGCTCCTGTGTAGGTACAATCTTTTGTATGGTTCTGGGGTCTCATACATTCTAGACAAGCCTTCTACCATTGAGCTATATCTGCAGCCCCTGTGTTTTTGAGACAAGGGCTCACTATATGCTACATAATTAGACTGGCCTTCAACTTGTGATTCTCCTGTCTTAACTTCTCAAGTCATGGGATTACAGCTGGGTGCCAATAATCTAGCTCTAAGGCAGAGTATGAACTAGTTAAAAGAAAGGAGGCAGAGTGACAATTTATGAACAAACTAGGATGATTCGAGAAGAATTTTGCATATGATAGTAATAGTGGGATCGAAAGAAAAAGGTTATCAGAGCTGGAGAGATGCCCTGGCTGCATACACACGTCGCGCATTGTTGTTCACAAAGAACTCCCCTGAGTCTGAGATTTTCTGTTGTGACAGGAGGCAGGTGGCTGGCTGGCAGTGGGAGAGGGCTGCAAAGTGGGGAGCAGTAGATGTGGTTGCTGTCTGGATTTGCTGACAGTTTCACAGGAACATATATGCATGTCAAAAACTTACCATCTAGGAGTAGGGATGTAACTCATTGATTCAGTACATGCCTCGCATGGGTGAAGTTCTGGGTTTGATTCCTAGTCCACTAAACAAAGTGACAGACCAGAAAAATAAAGGCTGCTCTTGAACAGACCCTAGGCTTGATCCCCAGAATACCTCATTGCCACTAACAACCACCTGCAACTCCAGTTTCAGGGGATCCAACACCTCTGGCCTGCATGATACAGGTATATTTCTATGCATGCAGGCAAAACACTCATATACATAAAATAAAACAAATTTTAAAAGAAAGACACCATTATGTCTGTTATTACAGAGTTTTGCCTCATGGCCTCTTGAGTGACAGTCTCAGTCTGTAGCCCAGGCTGGCTTGAACTTATTATGTGACCAAGGCTAGTTTTCAAATCATGATGCTTCTGCTTAGTTTCCTGAGTTCTGGCATTACAGGTGTGAGCCACCATATTTGGAAAGATTACCTTTGTATAAAAGTTATTTAGAATCTAAAATTAGCTCTTCGGTGGTAGATGAGATGTTTGTGAACATGAGCGGAAATGGAGTTTCAAAGTATCAGTCTGGATAGCTGCTAAAGAGTGATGCCACCACGACAGCAGAAAACAGAGAAGGTTGAAGACTAAGGTGCTGAATTCCATTTAGGACAAACTCAAGGTTTTCCTTTTACATTCAGGCTGTGAATTCTAGACTAAGGCTCAGAAGTGAGTTTAGGCTCAGGTATGTGGTTTTGGAGGTTATCAAACCACAGACGATAGTTGCATCCACGAGACTGAGAATGTTACACAGCAAGAAAGGAGGTGAAATAAGCACTCTCAGATTTTCCAAAGGGATGCCTGATGCCTGGTGAGGGCAAAGTCACGGAAGCCTTAAGCTAGCTAGGTCTAGATAGGGGAGATTGCCATAACATGTCTCTTCTCAAGAATTCAGAAAATTAGCTTAGGGGAATAACAAGCTGTTTAAGTGGTAAAGAAAGAAAATCAAATATGGAACTGCAAAGAGTATAACTAGTTGTTTAAGGGAATCTTTGAGTGCTATCTCTGAGGGACTTGGGGATTCACAATACTTAGCTGTTACTTGTCCTTGTATCTTTTTATGTTATAATGAAACCAGTGTGGTTATACAAGGCCATGCCCTTTTCCAGTGATGAATGATATTACACAGACTTGACTATTATCAGTAATTTCACAAATCTTTTCAGACCTGATTGTTAGGAAGAATTTTCCAGGTTCCAGGTACTGCTTCTGTTGCTTGTTTCTGGCTCTTAGAAAAGTACAAATTATCCTAAAAGTCACTGGGCAAATGCTGTCTTTCCCTTAGGAGCAGCCTTGCCCTGGAGAAGTGTCACTTAGGAGATATCAAATTCTCTGACCTTGTCTATACACGACAGCTTGTGAGAGCTCCTGAGGAAATAGAGATTAGGGAAGAAAACATCATCAAACAGCACCCCAGTCTGTCTTTCCTACCTCCTGTGCCTTTAGCTAGTAAGCAGATGGAGCCATGACAATTGTTAAGAGCCTGGGTCAGATTCAGGAGCACATCCTTACTCTCATAGACGGTACTGAATCCCCAGGATCTGGGGAGAATTAATAGACCTCAGTATCTCTCTAACCCCATTTTCCCTGTGCCTTGCCTTTATCCTCACCTGCTGTTTTCATGTTGTATCCCTTTCATCCCTCTGTCTCATACTGAATGCCCGCCGTGCTGGAACACTACTACTATGTCCTTCCTAAAAGCTGCATACTCTTATCAGAGCTCAGAAACGACACTGTCCTTTTGGGGGCAATCTTTTCCCAAGGCCCTTTTCTCAATTATTCCAGGGATTCACTAGAATCCTAAACATGAGCCCATCTCTGGGAGGCTGATTTGCTTCTGTTTGCCTAGTTTGGACCTTCTGCAGGGGTACGGAGCAACTGTGTCAGCCATTACTGGTGAGAAAGTCGAAGCAAGAACTGCATGAGACAGTTCACTGGGAAAATCCCCTTGATGAATCATTCCTTTCACTTCCCAAACATAACTGCACTTGTCTGTCCTGCAAGTCCATTTATAGAGCCCTTCCTGCCCTTGAAGCCACAAGAACCCTCTGGGATCTAGAAGGATACTGGATGAACAACAGTATCCATTCCTAGGTTTCTGAGATCTACACAAGCCACTCCATCAGGGGAACCTTAATAGCCCAATTAAAATGTCACTAGGAATTGTTCCCCAGTTCCCTCAGGAGGTGGCATTGACTTGGGCCATAGAGTGACCATGTCCTGGATAAAAATGAAAGAAATGGAGAGGTAAGAAAATGACAGGAACTGCAAGGCTCAGAGATTGCTGGGTGGAAGGAAGAGAAAGGAGTGGCCCAGAAGAGCTAGTAGCATGCGTGATGGCTAATACTGTCAATTTGTGTATCTAGAGTCACCTACGAGACAAATGTCTGGACATGTCCATAAGACAGTTTCTAGGTTGGGTAAACTGAATTGGGAAGAGTTACCTCCAATGTGGGCAGCGCCATTCTATGGGCTGGGGTCCTGTACTGAATGTGAAGGACAGAGTCAGCCGAGTACGACCACTCATCTGTCTCTGTTTCTTTATTGCCGATGCAATCTGACCAACCACTCCAAGCTCCTGCTGCCGTGACTTCCCTGTAATGATGGTCCACACCCTCAAGTTATAAGCCAAAATCAACTCTCTGTCTTAAGTTGCTTTTGTCAGAGTAAAAAGAAAAGTAATTAATACAGGACAGCATTGGTACTATGGACAGGGAGAAGTTCACATTCAGACATTCAAGCTCACAGAGACAGTGGGAGACCAAAGGATGATCAGTAAGTAGGGAATCCAACAGGGGTTTCTGGAGTTTGGGAGATAGGTCTGCTCTGAAGATGCAAACTAGGGACCATGAACTTTGCCCAAGAGGAGGAGTGAGCCTAACAGGAGAATGGGCAGGAGAGAAGAAAGCTACAGTAAAAGAGAGGACAGGATGCCCCAAGAACCAAGGAAGGTGAATGTGTGGCGCAATCACATGAAGAATCAGGAGCAGAGGTTAGGAAGGAATTGTCAAAAGAAATATTGACAACTGATTACTGTTGCTTGAGAATGAGTTAATCATCCTAAAGTGAGGGACTCTGGATACGCTGACTAGACCTCAGTAGACGAACCTGCACTGAGGAACATTTGGGGGCACTAACTTGACACAATAGATGTTAACACAGATGAAAGAATATATAGATTCTAGTTGAGGGGCTATGAAGGGATGCTGGTGGGGAAGGGGTTATAAAGATGATTAAGAATGATTGAGATATTCTGTATGAAATACACAATGATTCAATAAAAGTAAATACATAATAAAATTGTTAAAAAATTTCAAGTTCCATCTATTTACCTGCAAATTTCATTATTTTATCTTTCTTCACTCTTAAGTGGAACTCCATTGTGTAAATGTATCACACTTCGTTATCTACTCATCAGTTGAGGGACATGTAGGTTGCTTTCATCTCTTAGCTATTGTGAAAAGAGCAGCAACAAATAGGTACAAATTGTTCAAGTATCTCTGCAGTAGGATGAGTCCTTTGGATATATGCCAAGGAGTGGTATAGCCAGGTCATATAGTAAGCTCGTTTTAGTTTTTGGAGAGTTCTCCACACTATTTTCCAAGGGGGTTTTTAGCCAGGCTGGCTGGGGTAAAATGAAATTTTAAGGTGGGTTCAATTTGCATTTCCATAATTACTGAAGATATTGAACACCTTTTAAGGTGTTTCTTAGCCATCTTTATTTTTTCTTTTGAGAACTTTCTGTTCAGATCTTTAGCTCATATTTTAATTGGATCACTTGTTTTCTTGATTCTTTGTTTCGTGAGTTCTTTATATATTCTGAATGTTAAATCTCTGTCAGTGGTGTCGCTGGTGTAGATTTTCTTTCATTCTGTGGGTTTTCTCTTCACTTTCTTGGTTGTTTCTTTTGCTGTACCAAAGCTTTTCAATTTAATGCAGTCCCACTTGATAACTGTTGGTCTTAATTCCTGAGCAACTGATCTCCAACTTATAAAGTCCTTTCCTACTCCTATATCTTATAGGTTACTGCCAATATTTTCTTCTAACAGTTTCAGAGTTTCAGGTTTCACATTGAGGTCTTTGATCCATTTGGAGTTGACTTTTGTGCAAGTTGAAAGATAAGGGTCTAGTTTCATTCTTCTAAAGGTGGAAATCCAGTTCTGCCAGCACCATTTGATGAAGATGCTATCTTTTCACAAGTGTGTTCTTGGCATCTTTGTTAAATATCAGGTGGTTGAAATTGTGTCTGCTCATGTTTGGGTTTTCAATTATGTTCCATTGATCTATGTGTTATTTCTGTGCCAGTACCATGCTGGGCTTATGACTGTAGTTCTGTAACATAGTTTGAGATCTGGAATAGTAATCCCCCCAGCATTGCTCTTTGTGTTCAGGGTAGCTTTGATAATCCTGGGTCTTTTTTGCTTCCATATGAAGTTTAGGATATTTTTTTCTAAATCTGTGAGGTATGTCATGGAAATTTTTATTAGAATTGCATTGAATCTATATATTGCTTTCTGTAGGATGGCCATTTTCACAGCATTAATTCTTCCAATTCATGAACATGTGGGGTCTTTCCATCTTCTGGTGTCTGCCTCAATCTCTTTCTTTAAAGATTTAAATTTTTCATTGCAGAGATCTTTGTCATCATTTATCAGGTTTTTATCTTTTTTGAGGCTATTGTGAATGAGAGGTTGTACTCTTTCTCCAATAGCTTGATAGATATTTCTTCTTAATTTTTAAAAGCTGTCACTGAATTAAAAACTCAATCAGTATCTTTGTGTGTTGAAATTCCTTTGTACCTTGCTAGTTGCTCTAGGCTAATGGATAGATATATGGACAGTTAGAGATAGACAGATAGATGAGTGATAGTTACTTTCAGGTCTCAGTTTGGTGAGTCTACAGTGCCAAGATGTTTGGTCAAACATTATTCTGGATGCTTTTGTGAAGGTCATTTTCGGATGAGATTAGCATTTAAAGTGGTAGAGCAAGTTAACTCTTACCTCTATGGTGTGGGTGAGATTCATTTGATCCCTTGGAAGTCTGGAAAGAATAAATAGTGACTTCCCCCAAGCAAGAAGGTACTGGGATGGAGGCTGCCTTGGGTTTGGAGCTGCAGCTCTTCCTTGAGACCCATATGATTCTGAACATGCAAGTTTCTACATCTGAATGAACCAATTCCTTCAAATGCACCCCCATCTCTGTCTCTCTCCTTCCCGCTTTCTCTACATCATTATCTCTCATCTATTCATCTTTGTATCTACATTTATGTGTATATATTTATCTGTATAGATCAAAGTTCTTCAGAGATACAGAACATGGTAGGTACTGGTCTGTACATATGAACATAAGTATGCACTAAACGCACACATTTATGTATTGAGATGGTTTCATGTAGCCAAGGCTGGCTTTGAATTCGGTATAGCCACTGAAGACTCCTGAACTTCTGATGGCCCTGCCTCCTCTTCTTGAGTGTTGGGATTACAAGCATGGGCCACCACTCCCCGTTTTATACAAGGTTAGAGACTGAATCCAGGACTTCGTGTGTAGGAGGCAAGCATTCTACCAAACGAGCCTCATTCTCAAATGTTTGGTTTTTTTTTAATATTTTATTTACTGTTTTTATCTATGTGTATGAGTGTATTGCCTGCATGTATGTAAGTGCGCCACTGGCATTCAGTACCCAGGGAAGTCAAAAGAGGGTAAAAGATCCACTGGAACTGGAGTTTCAGCCAGTTGGCCAACTTGTGGGTGCTGGGAACCCAACTCCGGACCTCTGCAGGAGCAGCCGGTGGGTGCTCCTAACCAGTGAGCCATCTCTCCAATCCCAAACATTTGCTGATTTAAATAAGTGTTTGCTTCCTGTTCAGTTGTTATGAAGATGCTCTTGGAATGTGAGCCTCTCACTCTCCAAGGAAATGACTTCCTTGCCCTTCTGGATTACAACTGCCATACTTGCTCCCCAGGCCCCATATCTGTTTGAATAATGATTACTCATCTGCCAGGCCCTTCCTAAAGGCCAGTTGGAAAGAGCAGTCACCATCACCCCAACACTGCAGCCATCACGCCATCACTGCAGCTGGTGAAGAGGAGCATGCTGGGTGGAGGAGAGTGGCCACCATTATAGTAATGAAGAATGGGCAGAGATGCCTCCGATTGGCCCCTTGCTGTTGCCTGGCGTGATCGACAGGAAGTAATTGCTGTTTTTTATTTGTTTGTTTGCTTGTTTTGTTTTGCTTCTAAATCATCTCTTGCTTTAACCTTTGGGAGCCACATCCAAATGCCTTACATTCATCACAAAACAGAAAACTGAGATCATGTAATAAATTAAAAAGGCAAAGGAACTCCGTTTCTGGGATTCCAGTCATAAAAGAAATGAATGGTTATAGAATTAATAAAAAGGATACTAGCTTGGGAAGCATTCTCCCTTTTTCTTGCTGTTATTTTTGTTGTCACAGAAACCCTTCTGTCAACTCCACAAACGAATTGCTCTGGCTATGCTCTAACCATGTGCTGCAGACCAAAGAGTGTGAAAGTGTGGCGGCAGCTAGCTTCTTCTCTAGGGGTGAACTCAGGCCCAGGAGCTGCATGATCACCAGTCTTTTTCTATCTATGACACCCAACATACTAATAATGCTCGCTATGACAGTATTTGTTTACAAGGCATGCGACTTTTTGAATTTTCCATTCTTCAGCAGCATACTTCAACTGTAGCGATTCCGGGGACAATCCCTAAAAGATTCAAACACCAAAAGCAAAGGTTTGAATGGATGAATAGCTATTGTTTAATGGCGGGGTGGTTTGAAGGTGAAATGTCCCTCTGAGGTTCAAGTCCCCCACTGATGGGACTACACTGGAAGGTTGTGAGCATTTGGGTGGTGGAGGCTCGCTGGAGAAAATGGGTGACTGGAGGAGAGCCTTGAGGTTTTATAGCCTGGCCTTACTTCTTTATGGGGGGAGGAGATTAAAATTATTTTATCAAATCATGCATATCACCTGTGTTAGTGCAAATAGTTTAATATGTACTCCAGAAATTCTATTGTATGTTATATCTTTATAAAACACAGTTCAATTATTTACTTTGAAAAAATGTAATTTTGAAGTTAAGCATTTCAGAACAGTATTTTCAATTACCCACATACAAAGTTATAGGTCCCCTTTGTACAGGGTAGCACTTGCATGTTAACATTTTGTGGTGGAGTGGCTTCCTGCATCAGAGAATGATGAAAGGAACTATGTGACAGTATTTTCTACAAGTCATTTGTGACTAATTCCTCCATAAGTTTACTGAGCCTCCCAACAGCAACCCCAAATATCTTAAAATATAACCTTTAAAGTATAAACAATGACTTCCAACATCACAAGGCCAATTATATCCTAAACTCCTATTTCAGTATCTGGTATTCCCATTGAACATTCAAGCCAATTCATTGACATTCTCTCCCAGTCTTCACTGACTGAAAAAAAAATTACCTATGAGATACTTTAGTATATTCTGTGATCTAAATAAACTTTGTTTGGAGATAACTATGGTGCTGCACAAAAGTATAGCTAAACTTTCACTTCTGTGTCTTAAATTTATAACATTAAGCAGTGAGGTGTGTCATTGTACATGGAACACTATCCTATCAACTTTGGGAATAGTGCATCTAATTAATAAAATGTCCCAATTAACAACAATAAAAAGAGAATAACCATTTGCACACTCAACCAAGAAATCTGTTGGTAAGTAACAGCAGTTCACCTTGAGTGTGAATTAGCACCAAAATATCATAACCAAATTAAGTCAATAAAAGTCTGTTCAAAGAGATATACTTCCGCCTTCAATTTAACATGCTTGGAAGAACAGATGCCAGAAAAAAAAAATGCTTTCTAAAATGCTGTATAAGACAAAAGTAACTTGGTTTGTTTTTTAAAGGAAATATTTCTTTAAATACATGCTGTTTAGTAAATTACATTCCAATTGACTCAGTAGTTTAGGTGACTGCTCTGAAATTATGTAATTGGGTTTTTGCTCCCAGAAGCACATTAGTTTGCTCAAGAAAATACACTCTCATGGAAAATTTTCCAAAGTTGATGTCCTTCACATCTTCAAGTCACATTAAGGTCGAACAAATATGCACATATCCCCTCAAATTATCATTATAAAAGAATATTCTCCATTTTTTTCTTTAAAAAGTCCACACAAATAATTGTCTAAATCTTGTTCCCAAAAGTTCAGTGGTTTTATAACAAGTAAAAATGGTGTAAATATGTAAGTGTGTGTGTGTGTGTGCGTGCATATTTCAAACTGATAGGCACTGAGCACACAGGACTGCTCTTCCCATGTATGTACTGGTTGTTTGTTCCCCTTTGTCCTGACTGAGGATGGGTTGTGGCCAGCATCTGGGAGTTCCTGCTGCCCCCACGGTGGACTGCATTCCTCAAACCGTAAGTCAAAATAAGCCCTTCTGCCTTGTTCTCAGACACATTGATCGTAGCAATGGGAAACGTCACCAGTACAAATGGGTGCAGAGGCTCTGCTCAGGAGAAAATCTGAAAATGAGCAGTGATGCTGGCTGCACAGCAGCGTGAATATGCTTAATGACATAGACGGAATCCTCAAAACTGGCTTAAACAGGAAAATTTCTGTTATGTGTATTTTACCACATTAAAAAAAAAAATGCCTTCCTACCCAAAATGAACAGATAAATGATCTGTCTCTCCTCTCTTTCTGCTTCTTGGACCACTCCTATCAGGAGAAACCAGTTACCTATTCCAAATTCTCCTAAGCAGCACTGTGGAGATGCCCTCCTAGCCGGGAACTGGGACGTCAGATAACACCAGCGAGCGAGCACCGGGGGACTCATATCAGTGGCCTTGCGTGGCTTTTGGAAGCAGGCTCTACATGCCCATTCACATCTTTGAATAATGCATCCTCTGCCAACATCTGAGCCTCTGTGTGAGGGGACACTCCTGGATTTTTGACTTCAGAAACGATGAGGCAATGTCTTCTCTTTTCAATCTTATGCAACAGGTATAAAAGATAAATATGAAGGACTACACAAATTCACATTAATATAAAAAATATAAAGCCACAATAATATGAGATGATAACATTTAGCTAAAGCAAGCTTCTTTCTACACAGGAATTAAGGAATCCACTGAGGTTAAGAAAATATCCATGTGTTGATCCTGTTTGTATCCTTTCCCTGTACTTGTTTAGTTCTTTAAAACATGTCTACAGCCCCTCGGCTTACATATGGACCCTTTCCCACACTGCTGTATGTGGGGATGAATATTTTATATAACTACAGTACATTCTTGCTCTGTCTTTAGTGATTCAATATTCAAACTTCAAGTGCAGAATGTGTGTTCCAACCTTATGCTGAGATTTCTAAGTTATATATATTTATATATTTTGGCAAAAAGACTCATGAACTGGGAGCTCACACAAAGTAATCCTGCTACCTGTTTCTTCTCTTCTCTCTCTTTTTCTGAATTCCCTGTCTACCTTTATTATAGTGATGGTGATATCAGCTTGCCTGCTTCTGTAGAGCTTACATTTAAAATAACTAGAACCAGAGAAACTTGTAACTACTCACCAATGTCTGGCACAGGCTATGTGGCAACTTGTCTGTAAGTAACATGTGGCAGGTAAGGCTTGGAAACCTGGTTGAGCCAGGAATTGTGTTACCTATCTAAGGAATCATTTGGCTGTGGAGGAAAGATCCAAGCAACAGCAAAAACATTGAGTTGAGGTAAGAAGTCACTAGGTATGAGGATGAAGACAAGAGACTTTAGAAAAACACCTAAGTGAAAATAGTGCTAAAACTGGAGTAAGGCATGTATGCTGTGCACCGGAGTCACACCAGTTCATGACAGCTGAATACTCGGCACAGCAGGCTATTCCTACCGTTGAGCTGGAGTCACATTCTAAGTTATGCAAGACGTGGGACGGGGCTTCCTGTACTTACTGAGTGCCCTAACCAGTCTCCCTTGCACATATGAGAAAGTCATTCTCTGCTGGCATGCCACCTTGCTCTGGGTTTTCAAAGCAATGTGAAGTAGGAGACAGTTAGGTTCTTAAGTCTCCTGTCTTTTGTTTTCCCAAGTCTCCCTGGGCTTCCATTATGTTAGCAATTAAAATGGGGCCATTCCAGCATTAAAGTCTATAATCCTGCGGGGTTGAGTCTTGATGTCCACAGGTTGCCCCAAAGATATGTCCAGGGAGCCATTTTCAAATAGGGGAGATCAGACAGTTTCCATCTGCACTTCCGCAGTCTTCCTACGCAAGCAGAAGCCTAGTTTGTACCCTGAAAACTCAAGAAACTGAATGAGTTGAATGATAAATGTTCAGTAGGCAAATATCTAGGTTTGTTTCTAGACAAATTCTGTCAGCCGGAAGGTGGATCTGCAAGGGGTGAAAAGTAGGCTAAATGTCTCATTTCATCAGGAACTGAAGACCTGAAGACAACCTGTTCTACAGGAGTATTTACACCTGCTCTGAGGTAGAAGCCTGGACAGCATTAAAAAAAAAAAAAACAAAAAACAAAACACGTTCCAAGCTCAATTATGGTACTTTCGTTGTTTTGGCTGCTTTTTTTTACAGCAAATGAGGTTAGCAGTTGCTCAGAACATCTTCTGGGAAAGTGAAACAGCAAGTAATTGCTTTCTTCATAAAGAGTTTTCCATTTCTCATCAAATGGAAGAATCTTTGTATGTCAGTTCTCACCCTGTCTTGTGCGGAACACCTTGAGGCTTATCTGCTGGTGGCCTGGAGGTTCACAGCTTCCCTGGGGAGGAATGGAACAGTTTGTAGGAAATTCCTCATCCCCATCTCTTGACCTTAAGACCTCAGAAGAAAGAATCAAAAGCGGCATCTCATAACAGAAAGATTAGGAACCCCTGCTGCAGACTGCTACTGTGTCTTTAAGGGTTCCATGGCAATGGAAGCTAGGTCAAACCTATTAAGGGAGCCAGAGAGGCACTTTTCACATGAAAACTGGAGAATAACAGAAGAGAACCTTTCTGACAAAATATGAGGAGCTTTGATTTTTGTCTCACATTTGCTTACTGAATGTTGGAGGAAGTAACTGAATTTGAATGTGAGAACAACTCATTAATAAAAGAAAAGGGAAATGTGCTTTGAAGATGGAATCCCTACAGTTCACACGTTCTGGAGACTTAGCCCTGCTCTCTTGGCCTTTCTCCTCCTCCCTTTCTTTCAGCAAGTCTGTCTCTCTCCTCTCAGCTCCTAGAGAATCAGCAGCAGCCCCCAAGTAAACCATCTTCTCAAAACTAATTCCAACCATGAAAGTGAGAAGGGGAAGATTTGAGAAAATTATAACAGATTTCTCCAAATATAGTTCTACAACTTAAAATGCATTAAAATTTTTTCCCCCGATAACCTGTCTGTTGGTGACAGTGGATATGAAGTCACCCACTCTGACTGTAAGATATATTTTTATATTTTTATGTAATATCTGTGTTGTTTCCTGGAAATCTGGAGGACCCATTAGACATCCAGAAGCCTTTCAGAGGCGACATAAACTGGAGGTGCTTCGGTGACTTCCTAAATTCAAAATTTCTGCTTTCTCTTTCTGTGCCCTGGACAACTGCCAGAATTTGGTTCTATGGACAAAGGAGAAATATTAAACCATTTTTATTTCATCTGGCATTTTACAGGGACAACAAGAAGTAATTTCGCTTGAATTCTCCATTTCAGTATAGGACAATAACAGCTGAACAGGGACTTAGCCCAACGCTTTGTTAGGTTTATACCAAACTGTGGCTCTCAGATTGGCACTTCATATTAAATCAATAGACTATTGTTACTGAGACACCAGACCACTATTATTTCAGGACAATTCTGAACCAAGTAATTTTTGTCAAATTAGTCTCCATGACTCCACTAAGCCCAATGTGCTTATAAAAACTCTGTTCAAACCTGGGAGATACTCAGGTGGAAAGATCAAGAATCCGAGTTTCTGGATTTGAAGAGTAACTCTGCCACTTACAAATGTAGGGAGCAATAAGTCATTTAGTGTAGGAATATAGTCTTTGGTATCAGACTACTCTGGTTGGATTCCTACTATTGACTCAAAGGATGATCTCAGGATATTCTTCAAAACTCTGGGCCTCAGTTTCATCTTCTGTGGAATGGGAATCCACCCCAAATGTCAAGAAGTGGGGTAAAAAAAACTGATGTGGGTAAGATGTTTCAAATCATGGGCAAAATGGGCACGCCCAACAGCTGTATTAGTTATAGTGTTGTTATTAGTATTTCCAAATACATGACTTTGGCTAACGCCAGGAAAATTCAACAAATAGAGAACTTTGGGAAAGAATGCTAAATTTGGCAAAAGTTGGAATGAGGTAGCTCACACTCTTGGGCATTTGACTCTCTTATTTGGTCGTCTCCTCTCAGTGTGCCTTTCCCCTTTAACACTGAACTCTAGTGCCAGAATTTTTCTCTGTTCCTCCTTACACCAGATCTCCTCAGTCAACTTTATCTACCTCCTCTCTGGTCCTTTAGGACCTTACCATGGCCAGGTGAAAATTCAAAATATTCATTTTTATTTTAACATATTCATGAAAACTAATCATTCTCTTCTGTGCTTTTGAGATATTATGTGCATATTTTACAAAGCAAAGATGGCCTCTTCACTAGGCAGAGTGACCCAACCTGAAAGTGTCAGGTCAGATGTCGGGTGGGTAAGGATGAGATTTTAAGGCACATTGAGCATTTGCTTTCATTTGAATTGCGGCTAAATTGCTGTCTGGATAACCCTTGGTGCGAGTCCTAGAAGTGTTTAATATAAAGGATTATAGACAGATTCGGGAGCTAAGGCAGGCACTGTGCTTAAATACGGCATTATCAGGCTGACAAGCATGACACGAAGGCCCAACTGTTACTGGCCTCACAGTTCCCAGGGCCGCTGTCAACAAGTCATGACAAATTGGACCAGCCACATCTTACAGTCACATCTGGTTTGACTAAAGACACAGATATACCTGCTAGATATTTTAAACAAGAAAGCCAAGATCGCAGAATGGAGCTGGCAAACAGAAAAAAAGGGACAAGGGTTCAGCATTAGTTTCCACTAATAATCAGCTCTGAGTTAGGTGACATTCCAAATTAGAAGAAGGTCAAGGATCCGGAGATTTGAATTCTAAATCTATCTCTACTATGAATTCACCAGGTCTTTTAATGCAAGTCACTTTAAGGAACCTATTTGAAAAACTAGGGGGCAGATACCAGAGAACAGTATCTATTCATCCTCTCTGAGTTGGAGATTTCAGAGGGATTCTAAGAAATTCCCAAAGCCTCATACAGCAATTTAAATGGAGCTCCAACAGAAGGCAATGACATTTCCTAATCAAAAGTAGGCCTGAGGAAATGCAGGCGCGAATGTTGATACGAGGAAGGGGAAACAACGTGGGTTAAGTCAAGAGTAGAGAGTTCAGATCCGAGACCATCCACTAAAAGGTTTTGATAGTAAAGGAACAAACAAAATGAGGTAGACTAACCAACCGCTTTCTGGTTGGATTTGAGGCCCATTCCTCCGGAGGGAATTCATGTCTAATTCTGTTAACCTAGTTAAAAGACCATGTCTAGGGAGGTTATAAGGTTATAAACCCTAGTGGGGAAGTTACTGCTAAAAGGGCCTAACGTGCTGATCAAATTACCCTCCTAGTAATTATGTTTATGCGCATGGATTGGTGTTGCTCTCAGCTTTAGTCAGAGAAAATTCTTTTTGTAGTGGGCAGTAGGAACTGCAGAGACCCACAACTGGTCTCTGTATATGGGGCATCTGTATAACTCCCTCACCAAGTCTCTGGGAACATCACAGAAGAGCATGAAGAAGAAATATAAGATCCAGAGGAAGGAGTGGAGTGTTGTAGAACTCCGTCTTCAGGGCATGACATGGCCCTTGCACTCTTGAATTCTCAGCAGCTATGATTATCTGTATTAGACCTGTACAAGGCTGGTCTCATCAGCATCCTATCATGAAGGGGCAAGGGTCTCAGAAGGGCCAGAGGACTCAGAATGGCCCATCCTTCCTTGAGGATTTATTAGCAATTAATAGTTGGTAGGGGGAGGGACTCACAGGGCCACTCTTTTCCCTGAGGATCTACAGACAACTCATGGTTGCTGGAGAAGGGAGAGGTGATTTCTTCAGTGTTGTAGCCACTGGTGAGGTATTTGTGCTCATGTAAATACCTCTTCACCTATTCTTTTGTAAGCAACACTAATGAAACTCATTGACTCACCAAAAAGAAATAGAGATGTGAAAGTAGAAGGCGGATAGCTGGGAGGAAGGTCCGTAGGAATGGGAGAGGGACAGAAGAGGGTGGTGGGAAGCGAATAGGTCCAAGGACACGTATGAATATGTCATAATGAAACCTGTTGTATGTAATTAATATATGCTAGCAAATTTAAAGATGGGGCAAATGAATAGTCCTTGGCATCAGCTGTAGCCATGGAAATTTTCCTTTAAAAGGATTTTTAAGATGTAGATATATAATTTTTTTAAAGATGGGACAGATTAGTAGTCGTTGACCTCAGCTGTATTCATAGACGTTTCCCTTTAAAAGGATTTTTTAAAACGAAGATATTCACCAGGTATGGCAGTGCACACCTTTACTCCCAGCACTTAGGAGGCAGAGGCAGGTGGATCTCTGTGCGATCCAGACCAGTCTGGTCTACACAGTAAGTTCCAGGCCAGCTGGGGCTCTATGGACACCCTGACTCAAAACAAAGCAAACAAACAAATAAACATAAAGTGCAGATATCTAGGCTGTAGCTTGGAGTAGTTATATGGAACTTTCTGGGTGTATGTTCTAAGCTTCAGTATTTTTAATAGACACATATTCCTAATGTTTATTCCAGTCTCAGAAACCACCAGTAAAGGAAGAGAATGTTTTTTAATTTGTTTTTAACAAAGAAAGAGTTCTGGTTAGTCTTCTAAACATGTCCTAAGAAGGTTAGCAATTGGGAGATGTAAAGGAATAAGACAAAATAGATCTGAAGCAAGATAGTGTAAAGAATGGTAAAGTCACAGCATGAGCCTGGCCATGTTGGGGAGAAGGCTTTGCAGGGGAGGTAAGGAGTGTGAGCTGAGTTAGACAGTAGGGTGTCTGAATGACTGCATCTCCTCACAAGATTCACACTGATGGGCAAGAATGTATTTTCTCAAAATTGAACCTTGCTTTTACTTATTCATTAGAATTAATCAAAGCCCAGTTGAAGCAAAATGGGAGTCAGGTAAAATACTGTGTCTACATATGTCGACTATTTCTTACATGTCTGTGCTGCTCTAGTTGGTTAGTGTGCGTTATTGACTTGCTTAACTTCTCTAGGAGCTGCTTTACAACTTCTTTATATATTTATGAAACCACGGCTCAATATCCAGAAAACAAAAAGACCATTAGAAAATATATACACATATAAACATATATAAACACACGCGTATATACAATTTTGTTTGAAGCCAGTTTATAAGTCTTTCTTCAGATAGACATCAAAGGGAGATCAAGCCACAGTTTTCTTCCCATTATTTTTATGATTATTGCTGTGTTGTTCTAACATGGAGAACTGTAGGCAGAAGGGGAATTTAAGAGCTGGACATGGTGGCACATAATGGTAATCCTAGCACTCAGCAGGCTGAGACAGGAGGATTACAAGTTTGAGGTCAGCTTGAGATACACATGGAGACCTTGTCTCAAAAAGAAAAAAAAAGCGTGTGTGGATATAAGAAAGGAAGACATGGACTTTGTTCTTTAATACAAAAAAATCATTTCTGTGTCTCAAAAAGAAGCATTCTTTTTCTCTAAATTTTTTGACTTGTTTCATATCTTCTTGTTTTTCTATTAAAATGCTGATGTTTTATATGCATCTGTTCTTAAAACATCCTGGCAGCTACAAGAAGATGTGCCAGCTCATGCTCACTAATAGTTGCATTTTCAGTAGTATCTACTTTTTTTTTTAAACAAATATCATTTCAGTATATAGAAGTTTTGACTTGGAAAATGAAACAGCCTCTGTTAGTTCTAATGGAAAAAGGCAGCTTGGTTTTTGGTGCTCTGTTTTAATTTGAGTTTTACCAGCCAGTGATTTTAATGACAGTCAAATCACAGTCCTGTTTAGCTTTGCCATCTCAAATCTAAAATGGGAAAATCTCAGTAGCAGAACTGAGAATGAGGTCCTGGCATCTTTCTTAAAAGGAATTTGGAAAAGACTCCTCAGTAAATGCTCACAAATTACTCACACCGTATGCTTAAATAGACACAAACAGGTTTAGAAAACCTGGTTGGAATCAATGAGATCATTAGATAGGCAAAGAAGAGTTGGATTTCTTAATGGAATTTTTATTAACATGTTTGATCCAAGGTAGCTGAGAAAGGGTGGGAGAGGTCAAGGTCATGACTAAAAGGGAAATCATTTGCCCGGGCTGTCTATTTCTAGCATGAAATGATGGAACTAAAGATCAGAGAAATGGGCTCTGTCTAGATCTGCGGGTAGCAGCTCTATCAGAACATGGGAGGGGGGCTGCTGTGTTTCTGAGTCTCAGTTCTGGAAGTCCCAAACTTACAGACCACTTACATTGGAAACATTCTGAGGAGCATTTTGCATCTATCTGCTGACCTCAGAAACCTAGATACACATCCCCTGTGGGCTTGGCCCCATAGAAAAGGAAGGTTTGTGAGACTAGTGGTGATTCCTACGTCAATGGAAATACTTTCCTCACACTGACAAAAGAGTCTCTTATGAAAGGACTCCCTAGGGGAATTTTAGATCCTCTTCTCCTCACCAGACTGCCCATAAATCTATCAAGAATAAAAGCCTGCACTTGAACCTCAGCCTGCACATCAGCAATCCTGAAATCACCCCCTGGCGTAGAGAGGAGCCAGTTGTTAGCATTTCTATGATCAGACATTTTTTATTAAATTTTATGATTTTCATACAATATAATTTGACAGTATTTAGATCCCTTGCCTACCTACCTCCCCTTACTCTCTCTGTTGCTCAATTCCATATTTTATATATATATATATATATATATATATATATATATATATGGCCTATAGAGTCTAATTTGTGTCCCCAAGTGTCCAGTGTGGATCCATTCACTGGAGTCTGATTAACCTACTGAGAGTCCCATCCTTGGAAGAGACTATGTCTCCTCCTCTCAGCAGCTGCTGATTGGGTTGGGATTCCTTACCCACTTCCCCAACATGTATGCTGATTGGGTTGGGATTCCTTACCCACTTCCCCAACATGTATGCTGGGATTTTGTCTGGCTGAGCTTGCATTAGAGTTGAGAAACACATTAAGCCATAGGTATAGCAACAAGTCCTTAAGAAGTCAGTTTAATAATATAACTATTTAGTAGAAATTTGATATCAGACTCCCTCCTGTGTCCCGTGATCAGGTTCCTACATCTGATATCAAAGTCAGGTATAGGCTCCATGTGATCAAACGACTGACACTAATCAAATCAGTCTGATATCTCTTAATGCTGAAATTCCCAAACCCAGTTAATAGACAACACCTGCCCATCTCACTGTTCTTGTTGCCTGTGTTATTATAACATCTTCCCAGTGTATTTACCTGCTTCTAGAGTGTTGCCAGTTATGGGCCACTGTCCTGGTTCAATAGATGCCTAGCACATTGATGGCTGACCTAAGGAAAGAATAGACAAGAAAAGTCACAACGACAACTGTGCCACATAGTGGAAGCAAGATTAAGAGATAAAAGCACAATCCAGCTGCATAAACTATGTTCCGTTCACTAGCATCATATTCAAAATAATAATCACAAGGGCAACAATAACAGTTAAAACTTAAGTGTCAGGTGACATGCTAGAAGCATTCATTCACTCTTTATAACCTCTTGGTTATAAAGATTAGTTCAATGAATGATTAGTTCATTGTCAACTTGGCTAGGTTTCGAATCCCTTAGGAGACACACTTCTGAAGGGCAAGGACTAACTCAGGAGGGAAGATGAATCCTGAAAATGGGTGATGCCATACTCTGGACTAGGACTATCGGCTCAGGTTGAATAAGAAGAGAAAGGAGAAAGCCAGATGAGTGCCAGCATTCCCTGTTTGCTGCTTCCTGGCCGGGAGAGATGTGAGACAGACACAAGCTGTGCCTGCTGCCATGATGCCTGACCCAAACAATCCCTCCTTTAAGTTGCTTCTTGTCAGGTATTTGGTCACAGCAACAAGAAGAGGAATTACTACTGCTCTTATTCAAGTTAGGAAATGGAGACACCCAGAAGTCAAGAAGCTTGTCTAAATTATCAAGTTAGAATGTGGCACAGCTGGGACACTCGGGGTGCATCCTACTGACAGCATACGCAGGTATGCAGGATGATAGGCCCTCAAAGATGCACATAAATGCAAATAGATTTTGTCTATAACAAGTAAGAACTGAGGCCACAGAAGAAATGGAAGTTATTAATTGACTGACTTCAACATGGGCTTTTCCTGGATTTTCTGTCAGACATGATATAATCATAGATTTCATTACTGTAGAAAGGAGAAGCAGAAGGTTCAATATCTGAGTGTTAGAATGTGAGACTTGACCAGCCTTTGATGGCTTTGAAGATGAGAAGAGGCTAAGAGCCAAAGAATGGAGGCACCCTCTTAGGTTGAAAACATCAAGAAAACACATTCCCCTTTGAGCCTCCAGAAAGAAAGCAGCCTTTCTGATCTTGACTCTCACTCAGTGGAATCCATTTTGGATTTCTGACCTCCAGGACTCTTAACATGATAAATTTGTATTATTTTAAGCGACTAAATATGAGCTAATTTTTACTGCAGCAATAGAAAACTAAAAAATGGAAACAAATATTGTCTTTTATTCTTTGTAAGTTTCCTTGGATAATGTATAGAACATTTAAGATGAGAGCTGGGAGACATCTTAAAAGATGTACATTACCTGCTTTGATTCTAACAGCCATGGAAGTCATCTTTCCCATCATCCCCTGTAGGGTCTGGCACCCCTGCATGCCCTTCTCTCTTAGTGCTATAGGCTCTCAGCCAAGAGCTAGCAGGATCTTGTCAGTTACAAAGCTCAAGTAAACAACTTGACCTTTACAGACTTCCTCAGTTTATGTCAGGTGTGTGCCATGTGGCTAGATATCTCCTGAGAACCTGAACTTTTAACCTCCTGTAAAGCCCCGCCCTCAGGGTATATAAGGCTTGATGCCTCTCAATAAAGTCAGTCATTCTCCTTTCCTCCTACCTAGTGTGTGTCTCTCTCTCTGTCTTATGTGTGCATCATTCAATCCGCAGCCCTCCGCAGATCATGACTCGGTCAAGGAATGTAGACAGGACTCTACAATCCCCCTCTTCTTGGTGCCTCAAAACCTATGGAACTTGCTTCATTTGAACAGGGGTGGAAATGGCTCAGAAGATATACAAACAAACTTCTTGCCAAGACTGCCCATGATATCCAGAGTCATCTGGCATCTAGTCCATCCCACATCTCTGGTGGCTCCTCAGCTGGAGACTGTGAAAAATTCACTTTGTTTTTCTGAATCATTTTCTTTGGTTGTTATGCAGAGGTGAGAATATTTACTTAATGTATTAGGTAAATATTAGGTTAAATGAAATGCCAGTGGTCTTTAGACTCCTTAGGTCTCTGCTCCTGAAGCTCTCCTTGCTTTAGGAGTTACCATGTTTTCCTGGTTAAGTGTGTGTGTGTGGAGGGGGGGTCCGCTCTTTTGTTACCACTTTTCACAGGAGACTAGAAATTCACAGTAACCAAGAGACGGAGAATTTCACTGGCTTTCATTTCCTGTTTTGCTCCCACCTCACCAGGTTCAGAAAAAAGCGCTCTGTGCTAGGCAATTGCAGCTTATCTTTCTATTTCTCCAGGCACAGGCAAATTGACTAAAGAGGAGCACACAGGAGATCTTTACCCAGCACAGAATTTTTATCAGAAGGGAGGTGTGCCTTTTGCAATTAACTAACATTGGGATGTTTACAAAGTACCAGGCAATGTTTGACACACCAAGAATGTTAATCCATTGAATCCTCACAGGACCGTGCCATGAGCCACTTGTATTTGTAGACAAGGCCCCAGTCAAACATTTTTATATAGATGTAGCAAATCTAGCTTTGGACTCCACTGTCTTCCACTTCCACAGCTCAGGTGCTCAGTCTATAACAAATCCAGGGAAGACAGAGAAGGCACAGATTAGAAGAAAAGGAATCACAAAGAATGCTTGAAACAGATATTGAGTTTATGCCATGGACCTGAACTGTTTTCAAATATTCATAACAGAACTAATGTTTTTTGTATGGGAAGATAACAGTCTGGTCAGATTTGGTTTTCTAAATAATGATGTCAGAAAACCAATGGAGAGTTCTGCCAAAGGGTGAAGGGTTTGTTGCTATTTCCTGGTGGGTGCTGACATCTCTGATGGGACACCAGCTCAAGGCTTTCCAGGGTGGCTAGCCTGTGAGGCTGCCCTCTTAAAGGAGGAAGCAGGTTCCATCTCAGGGAGATGAAATGGATGTTTTCTTGGCTCAGTGTTTGATAACGTTATCTTACTGGAAATACCTACATTTCTTCTCCCTCAACTGGACTTCGAGAAGTTTTCATTTTGTTTTGTTTTGTTTTCAATCTCAAAAGAAGGCTACAGATCCTCTTCACTTCCTGCTGTTTGAGAGAGGGATGAAGGAGAGGTGGACTCCTCCGTCCTCTGCCTTCCCTGAAAATTCATGTAGGATTCAGGGCAGCCCCCCACCTCCTCATTTGGTTCCCCCACTCCTCAGCCACATGCGTTTCTTTTCTTCCACCAGGCTCTTTTTGGCCACCAGTAAACACACTGACCTTTGAAATATGGAAAGAAAAGCGCTTTGAAATAAAACTGGCACACACAGCACTCAGACAGCCGTCATCTGGAGGCCGAAACAAAGAGGAGCATAGTTTTCAAGCTGTCTTCGTAATTATACCAAGCAGTTATCACTCAGGCCCCAGCCTGAGCGTTGCCCCCCAAACAAACAGCGGAGAGCCAGGCAGGCACACAGACCACTTTGTTGCTGTAGAATACGGAGCTGTGCAAAGCCCCCCAGCTAAAGAGCCCATGTGGCTGGGACTGCTTTCCAGGGCTCAGGGCTCTTTCCTTTCTTCCTTTCCCATTAAACCCCTCAGCTCTTCTTGGCTAAGGCATTTAGGTGAGGTAAGTGCCAATTAACAACAAAGAACTTGATGTATTTCAGGTTTACAACTTGGACCCAGTTCTCAACAAATACATTCTTGATCTCTGGGCCAGAAGCCTTGATGGGCAGAAAGCAAGGACTCTAAGTATGGTTGAGATCTGATTCATTTTTGCTACTTCCATAAAAATGATTTCCTTTCTGGGGTTTCTTCGAATTAAAAATGAAGTCAGCAAACCAGCAGAAGACAAAACCAACACTAAAAATTTGAGCCCTAGATATACGACTGCAGCAGAAGGCTTTTGGAAGAAAAAAAAATATGTTAAATTCTTATAGGTTCTTTGGAAATAAATAGGGCCAGAATTCAGAATGAGAAGGTGAGCTGGGAATATCTCTTTAATCCAAAAAATTCTTAATTTCAACTCTTAATTGGATCTTCCGAATTTGGATTGCATCTTTGTCTATGTTTGAAATGGTTTCTATTCATTACCATCATTTGAGTGTTATGCCATAAGTATATATAAAAAAATAGCCACAGTGATCTTGGATTAGCATCCATCCAGAGCCCTTAAAGATCAAGAGACTTGAAAAGAGGGGCAGGAGTAAGTGGAGACACATTCCCAAACAAGTCCTCTAATCCTGAACTGCACTCCATCCATTGTTTAGTGTTTTCCGAGCCTACTAAACTGAGCAAAGGGACTGGCAGATGCATATTACAATGCATGCAAACAGCACACACAGGCCACATTTTAATATATGGTTTTGCATTCATAATTTAGGTTTGTGATTTGTATTTTCATTTGCTTGAGAACAAAGGCTCCTTCTACGCCCCCTCGGGAAACAAGCCAAGTCTTGTTCCTAGACTCATTCTCTTGATAGTCCTGAAGAAGCAGCGCACCCACCACGGCTCAGGACTTGTTCTCTCTTCCACCTGCCTGCTGCCCCAAACAGGGGCTGCATTTGTGACACACTGAAGAGGCAAAAATATGCAACCAATCAAATCGCCTTGTTGCGTAATGGCAAGCAATCATGCTGTGGTGGTTGTTGTATTAAAGCTCAGCAGACAGCTTTTGAAAAAAATTCAAGTGCTTGCATGGACAGTCCTTTTGAATAGAGGGGGTGGCAGAATGACAGCTTTTCATTCACTGAAACCCATCCCCTTTAAGTTAAGAGAGACAAACAGGACACAGGTCTCAGTCTTCTCTGCCATTAGACACTTTTTCTTTTTCTGGCCTGTGGAATGTGAGCCAAAGTAATGCGTGCAGTTTCTAAGCATAGCCCCTCTAATCCCTAAACAGCCCTAGTACATTTGTGCTCTTCACTGGCTACAGATCTTTCTGTCAGAGGCAGAGGACCAGGGCCTTAGAGAAGCCTCCAAAGAGAAGGGTGCCAGCATTTGAAAAATAATGAGCAAAGTTCTGCGTCCTCCCTATCTTCTCTGACCACTGCACATGGCTCACTGTGCAGTAGGACACATATTTGTTATGCAGCAATCACCTTCCAAAGACCCCTATTTGTTGCCATCCTGTAGGGTACTTGAGTCTACCCATGTGAAAAACAGCATGTGATGGCACATCCCTTCCAAGGCAAGCTGGTAAAAGAGAGCAGCTTCCATCTTGGCTCGTCTCTTGCTTCTCTCTTGTGAGGAGGTCAGGCAAGTTGCACAGTCAGTCTATGCAGATACCCTTGTGGGTGAGGAATGGAGACCAGTTCATAGTCAGGGGAGCTTGGAAAAGAACTGTCTGGTTCTCAGTTGAACCTGCAGCTTCAACAGATATGTGAGTAGAACTGTGGGAGAGACACTGAGCTAGATAGAGCCAGTTCAGCTGAGCTACTTGTGGGTTCTTGACGGCTGGAACGTTATGAGAAGCACTTGTTCCTTTAAGGTGGTAAATTTGGGGAGCAATTTATTGCACAGCAATGGATAAGTAATACAACATGAATAAGAAACTTTTGTTGTCTTAAGTCACTGAAGCATTAGGACTGTTACAGCACCTAATGAATACTGATACACACAGTATGTGTGACAGCTCATACAGTAAGCTAAGCATGTAATTGGAGGGGAGGGCACTTTGTTCTTTCCGTCTCACTTGAGACCTAACTTAGCATCTTGATGAGAATCGGGCATTGAATAAAAGATGTTAATGATGTCTTGTCCAGTAAGATCACAGTGTGATCCTTTGTATGATATGTGCAAAGTCAATAGAGTAGAAGAGGGTTTCTTTTCCTTTTGTGACCCCTTTTCACCTGAGACATTCTTATGTGATACCAGTTCCATGGATATATAAAATAACCATACAAATCAAACATTTGTTAATGATAAGTCATAAAGAAACTTATTTTAAAGCAGTTCTTTGGTATACCTGTAATCTTACTGCTAATTACAGATCAAAGAAAATGTACATATTAATGAGATGGATGTTCTTAACTATTTTTACTTAAGGAACTAAATCTTAGCTGGATATCTGATACAACAGGATAGGATGTTTTCATTGTTTTCCAGAGTTGATCAATATTCTGATTTTATAATCGTCAATGGTGGGAAACTGAATTTGCACAAATTTGCGGTACAAAATGTCAGAAATATGCCTAGTACCACTTCAGAAATCACTGGGAAATTCTGTCCTAATCCCAAGCCCAAACTCATTTTGTATATTTTTTTTTCTGAAACTCAAGTCAGTCACTCAAACAGCAATGTTAAAAATCAAACATGCTGTCACAATATAACCCAAAGATACTAAGTTCATACTTCCATTGCAAGGAATTAGGATAGGAAAATATTATCCTTGTTTTCTATAACTAAACCATTTTGTTCCCATAAGAACAGAAAATTTTGTATGTACAGTAAAAAAAAACATTTCAACTTATAAGATCCAATATCTTTGAATCCGTGGCAAGATGTCTTAGATGCCATTCTCTGATGTTGTGCAGGGTGAGGGCATGCCGTGGTGCAGAACTTACTATGGTGCTGGATGTTTAGAGTCAACCCTGCTTAAAGTCGTGTGACGCAGTACGGGCAAGAACTGACAGAAACATCAGATTAATTATGCATTTGATTTTAAATTAATTTTTGGTCATTGTGCATATATTTAGAAAGCTTTGGCTGTCACCAGACCTTTCTCAGTCTCTACATTCAATGATGTGACACCTCCCCACCACGTGAAGCTGTAACCCACACGTCTTAGAAATTCTGAGTTACAGTGGGAGTTGAGCAGCTGCTACTTTAAGGAAAGACTGTCAGGTTACTGTAAACCTAACCCTGGAAGATGTAGAAAAAGCCTAGGATTATATTCTGACCCAAAGGCATGGATTATAGTTTGCCCAACTTCTGATAAAGAGACAAAATCTCAGCCATCTAGTAATATTTGCATTCCCAGATTATCATGCTTCTATTTGTATAAACCAAGTTCCATTCTAATAGCTCTGTGTGTTAATGGAACCAATTCATATATAACAACCTGATGAGGAGCATGCCACAGTTGGGTCTGATAGCACCAACCTATAATCCCCGAACACAGGAAGCTGAGGCAGGAGGATGGCCAAATTCAAGACCAACCTGGATCACAGAGAGAAACTGCATCCCTCCCAAAACAAAAATCACTGTGCTACTCCTCTGATTTTACTGGTGAAGAAACTGGCTCAGTAACCAAGCCCTTGTCCCTTGTTGCAGAACAAGCCAGGGGTCAAGCCTGTCTTTTATGTCTTGACTTCCAAACTCAGGATCTCTATATTACCCATGATGCTAATTTCTATCACTTTAATTCTGCAATGAGATGCCACAAAGCTGTGGGTTGTAAACAGGCTACTAAACTGCCTGAAAGTTGATGAATCACCCCAGTGAGGGCAGAAGAGAACAGTCAGGACAGTCCTGAGAGAGTCATGTTAAGAGATATTATGACCAGTTTATAAAATCCTGAAGCACAGGTGTTTACTCACTCACCCACACTGCCGTTCCCACATGGCTGGAAACCCCCTTGAAGCTTGTCAGAAATCATTTGGAAAAGAACTGTATGCTGCTTTCAGATGTTGCATCTAACACCTTTTGCCTCCATTCCAGCTGTGCAGAGACAAGACTCTTACCAGGAGTGAGAACCAAGAGAAAAAGAATACTCCAACCTCGGGGCAGTCGTTTCTGTACAGAGCAACAGTCCACGGGGAGATGTGTGGCCTCTTGATTAAATGCTTCATAGCTAATTCTTTCCAATACTTGAAAATCAGACCAAGCCTCAAAGAAATCAGGGAAGAGCCAGAGACATGGGAATTGGACAGTGAGCTCTGAGTTGGCCCCTCCTGACCATCCTGTATGTGACTGTTTTTCGTGGGAGCAGCGGTTGTGAGAACACTGGGCACCTGCTGCAGGTGGATCTCTGAGTTCTCAGAACCCAGCCTTGGGGGGAGGAGTTCACAGGAAGCATTGCCAGTGTTCTAATGGGAAGTTTTCATGACTTTTGGATGTTTACAGAACTGAAAGCATCTGGAACTTGATTTCTAGGCTGACCGAGAGACTTGGTGACTAGACAATGATGCTAGGAAAGAAGATGCGGGCAACACACATAGTCACAGACATGCACACACACAGATACATACACACATACACATGCACAGACACAGTCACAGACATAGACACAGACATGCACACACACACACACACATACACACAGATACATACTCACATACACATGCACAGACAGTCACAGACATAGACACAGACATGCACACTCACAGACACAGACACATACACATGCATAGACACAGACATGCACACACACACTCACACAGATATATACACACATACACATGCACAGACACAGTCACAGACATAGACACAGACATGCACACACACACTCACACAGATATATACACACATACACATGCACAGACACAGTCACAGACATAGGCACAGACATGCACACTCACAGACACAGACACAGTCACACACACACAGACACACACACAGAATCCTCACATAGGACTTCTGTGAGTCTTGCTTATCAAATTCGCTCCTCTCAGTCTTAGATAGTAAAACAGATTTGAAATCCAAAAAGGTTAGTGTAGGCACAGTTCTAAGTTTATCTTCCACTCCCTAAGACACTGGGTTTGCCAAATAAAACCCTGCATTGAGTTTGTGAAAAGAATAGTATAGGTTGGATAGAATAAAACATTGAATATCTTTTTGAAGATTACTTAAATAAAAAGCAATTGATGTCAACCATATCATACCCTATATTTATTGGTTTATTTATTTCACTTTATGTGTGTGCACACATGTCATGACATGCGTATGAAGGACAGGTTTTGGGAGTGAGCTTGCTACTTCTACCATGTGGGTTCCAGGGTCAGCAGTCTTGGTGGCAAATGCCCTCACCCACAGAGCCCCCTCGAAGACCCAATTATACCATATTCTAAACTACTGAAGCAGGTACTCAATGATCATTTAACTCTACCAGGGACTAAATTTGAATTTTAGATCCTTAAACTTAAAGATGAGAATGAATGTTGTGGGGCTGAAGAGATGGCTCAATGGTCAAGAGCACTGCCTGCTCTTGCAATAGACCCAGATTCAGATCCCAGCATCCACATGGTAGCTTACAGCCATCTGGAACTCCAGTTCCAGGGAATCTAATCTTCTGATCTCTGCAGGCACTGCACAACATGGGTGCACTTCATACATGCAGACAATACACTCATACACGTAAATTTTTTAAAAAGAACAGAAAATGTTTTAGAAAATGAATAAATGCTGTATGGGTTGAGGATGTAGCTTAGCTGGTAGAGTGATTGTCTAGCTTGCAATAAACTCTGGATTTGATAACAAAACTCCATAAAGTAGGCATGGTGGTACATGCCTGTAATCCCAGCACCATGGGACGGGCCAAGAAGTTCAAAGTCATCTTGGTTATAGGCAGTTGGAAGCTGATTGAGCCTGCTTGAGATCTTGGTGTGTTTTTTTTGTTTTGTTTTTTTAAGAATGAATGCTTTATAGTGTCCCACAACTTAAAGTACTCACGTTTATGCTAATGGTTGTTTTCTTCTAATTATTCTGAGTTGATTAAATCTTACTAAAGAAACAAAGCCTCACTTTATACAGCTTTGTAGTCCTGTACAGGTGTTGTCCGCCAAATCAATTACTTGGTTTCCTACTTTTAAGCTTTTCCAGTAATAACAACAACAAAAAAGATAACTTAAAAAATAGTCGATGACTGGTCTTGTCTAAATAAATTTAAGATCTACTAGTCAGTGAATCTCTGTGAAGTGGCGGTAGGGCCTCCCTCTGATGGAGGCAGCCTTGACAAGAGTCCAGATTGCCTCCTACATTTGCTGTCCTTCCCTGTGTATTCCACCAGCATCCTTTATTCTCTCTCTCTCATGGCCACACCAGGGCTGACAGAACTGAATTAAAAAAATTGTCCTAGACTTTCACTGGAAAAACCTCCAAATCTGCTGCCTCCATTTTCCCTTCCAGCCACCTCCCCGAGGCAACCCTTAACCAGTGAGCATTTTCTTGGGCTTTCATTTTCACTTTCTCTCTTTGTTTAGCATCCTTTGCTAACTCTGCAGTCTAGTCAGGACTCAAAATCCTATTTCATATGCATCCTAAACTTTGATTTGGGCTTATGCTCCCCTGGAGCCTGCTTCTCAGTAGAGGAAGACTGCTGACCACCACAGAGGACTATGTCAAGGAATATGGAGAATTCCCATGATTCAAAGAGCTGAGATGCATTTTCAAAAACAGTCATCAATTCATCTTCACCAACAATGGATCTTTCCAAAGAGCATGTCCTAAAGGTGCTGGCTTAGCTTAGAGCCTCTTGGGATCTCCTCTTCTTTCTCCTCCTTCTTTCTTCCTTCTATTTCCTCCTCTTTCTCTTTCTCTCTTTTTTTTTTTTTTTGAGACAATGTCTTACTATGTAATCTCTGCTAACCTGGAACTGGCTATACAGACCAGGTTGGCCTTGAAACCATAGAAATCTGCCAATTTCTCTGCCTTCAGAGTACTGGAATTAAAGGCATGTGCCATCACATGCCCAGATTCTCTTCTTCCTCTTCCCTCTTTCCCCGCCTCCTCCTCTCCCCAATTCTTCTCCTGGCTTTGTTTTGTTTTGTTTTTGAGACCCAGTATCTCTGTGTAGCTCAGTCTAGCCTGAAATTTGTGATAAGCTAGCCTCTACTTCCTAGATGCTACAATCACAGTCATAAACTCTCATACTATACTTCTTAAAGAAGGAAAAGTCTTGAAAACAATAGAATATGGTTCTATTTATTTATTTACTTACTTATTGGACTTTTTAAGAGAAGGTCTCCCTTTAGCCCCAGCTAGCCCAGAACTCACTATGTAGACCAGATGGGCCTTAAACTCACAGAGATCCACCCACCTCTGCCTCCCGAGTGCTGGGATTAAAGGCATGTGCGTGCCACCATGCCCAGTTCATTTATGTTTTTTAACGAGGTGATCACATCCAAAAGGAGAAGGTAATTGCTATGTGAATAAAGGAGATGTCAAGTGGATAACGGTTTATTTAAAGAATACTGTGCCAGGGCCTTGGTGTTAAGTTGCATCTTAAAATCTATATGCATAAATACCCATTTTGTGGACATTCGGTGTGTTACTTTATTCTCTTCTGTTCTTATAATTTGATAGGTTCTCTATCTGAGGCAAAGGGATTCATAAGTAGTTATGATTCCATGGCTTTACAGTTGATACCAAGTATATTGTTCTACTATTGGTTCTCATTCATTCCTTCAGTTTATGAGTTGGCATTGACGCCTGGACATAGCCTCTTGTTCTCACTTAGTGTATCCTGTGGAGGTGCTAACTACAGAACATACGTTCCTTTGCCTGAGTCCTTTCTCTGGCCCTAAAACTGTTGATTGCCTTTTGAGGCAGGTTGAAAGTACTGAGAATTGACACCCCTCAACCCCCACATCCTGGCCTGAAAGCACTGATATAGTTGGTATGCAAATGTTCCTCTGAGTGGGATGGCTCTGAGTGTGTATTTATGTTTGTTCTCCAGCAAGACTCAGCTCCCCTGCCTGCTTTTGTTGACCCCTCTGCTCACTTCCATCCTTTTTGTGGTATCTTCTTTAACTCCAATGTCATTAGAACGAGTATCTTGGGCCTGCTTCCCAATACCGCTGGGATCCATCTGAGCTGCTTCTGTGAATTTTGTAGCTGGTGAGAACATCTAAATGGATAGTTAGTTACTTCACATAACAATCAGAACAACGGATCTCCACAGAAGAGTCAGTGGAGCATGCAGAAGCAATTCACATGGTTTAGTGAAGAGTACAGAGATCAGAGAACGGTGCAGGAATGCAGGGTCAGATACTGTGCAAAATTAAGAGTCCATTTTGTATCCGGCTGTATAAGCTATAAATGCTTCTAAGTTTCTTCTTTAGACATTTCATGATTCAACTGAACTTACTCTCCCAACAAATTTTTCTTCTACCCCATTTCCTGGTAAGAACATTTCCATTCACTTAATTACTGAAGTAAGAAATATTTTCATCATCTCAGTAGCAATATCTTTATCTTTAAATATTTATTATGGAACTTAAATCCTGCAGCTCTTGAACTAATCCAGAGCTACCTGCATGACGATACTGATGTCCTTTTCCAATTATTCCAAGTCCACTTCCTCCTAAGGGAATACACCATTCCCACAGCCTCCATTGCATGGATGACCACCGCCAGTCCTGCTTTATGTACTGCAAATCCCTCCCATTGAGTCACTGAGGATATTTCCCACAGGAAACCAACCTGCAGATTGGCCAGTGACTTATCATGAGTATGACATGAGGAGATAAACGGCCAGGGAGAGCCTTCTCTTTTGGAACGTCACACAGTGGCAATCCTGTGGGCATTAAAAAAAAGAACGCTGTTAGAATTCTCAGAGAATCATGGATGATGATAGAAAAGTACAAAAGGAGTGGAAAGCTTTTCTTTCTTTTTACATTTATTTATTTGTTGTGTGTACTGTGCATGTGTGTGCGTATGCATGCGTGTGTGTGTACTTGCCTGTGAAGATCAGAGGACAACTTTGTGAGAGTTGGTTCTCTCCTATCATGGATATCAAAATCATGTCCTCAAGTGTTGGGCAAGTGCCTTTACCCACTGGAACCTTTGGTTGATCCGGGGTGGAAATTTGAAGTTGGAAGATGTGAAGAAGATACAAAAGACAAAAAAGAAGCCAGTGACTGGGCAGGAAAATCGGAAGCATATTCAGGAAGAGTGCCAAAGTGGGGAATTCCTGGGTGAAGGGTCTGGAAACTTAGCCCCTTGGGATTTCTCCTCTTTGGATGGCTGGTGGTTCAGCTTTCTTTTCATAAATGTCTTTCAACCAAGAAACACTTCACATATGCATCTAACAACAGACCTTTTATTTTCACACGTTGCAGCATTAATAGAGACTCCTTGCTCTTCTGGCCTTCTGTCTTATTTGGCTTCTAACTAATGCCACACTACCACCTAAACAAACTTACCCTAAAATGCAAATTTGGTCACATTACTCCCCATCTGCACAATGGTTTCTCACCATCTGTGTATAATCTTACAGTGCTTTACGAGACCTAACCTGTGTCCAGCCTAGCCTTTCCACTCTTCCATTTGCCCACGCCCCCTCAGAGGAGGCACCTGAACATGTATATGTCCCCATCTTGCACTTCTTCACTTTCTCTTCTCTCTGCCCAAAATCCTCCTTCCCTCCCTACCATCTGATCCACCTGTGGTATTGTTGTCCCGAGCAAACCCCAATATCATTCTAGAAGATGTAGAGTGGTATCTTGGAGGCTTTCTGAGATCCCCCAAACTGAACTGGGATGGTCTAGCCTTGAGCATCTCTGCGACAGGTGCAGTTGTGGTGTTATTAAAGCACTTCCTGTTTCTGTCACTTCTACTTTTATCAGCATTTCTCATAATAGTCTTAAAGTAAAATTTCATCAGAAATGCCTGACTGTAACAAGTGGAAATGCCTTGTTTCCATGGTAGGTGGGCAAGAATCATTGAAATGGGCCTTCAAGTCCCTAATAGCCTCTCCCTACCACAAAGCAGGGAGCGAATAAGTAAACACAGTCGCATTTGAGCCACAGGTTAGTGCAATCTCTGTGGGAGCAGGGGGTTAGCTAGGAGCCATGTAAAGCCTGCAGGCAGGGGCTTAGGATCCAGTATTCTTCACCATCATTTCTATCCCTGCATTTTCTGTATTATTTTTCTCATTGCTGTGATAAAATACCTGACAAGACATAATTTAAGGGATACAGAATTTGTTCTGGCTTATAGTTCAACGGGAACATTCCCTCCTGGCAGAGAAGACACAAAGAAGGCAGAGGAGGCATGCCGGCAGGAACTGGAGGCTGGCTGGTCCCACTGAATCTACACTCAGGAAGCAGAAAGCAAATGGGAAGTGGGGTTAGCTGTGAAGCCACAAGGCCTGCAGCCAGTGTCCTCTTTCCTCCAGTGAGGCACTGTGTCTTTATATAAGTATCTTTTCTGTTGTTATGCTAAAACACCGTGACCTAGGCAACCCGCAGAAGAAAGTCCAGAGAGCTAAGAGCTCATCCTGGTGAGGGAGATATGGCAGAAAGCGGAATGTTCACATCCTCAAAAAGTCAGAGAGAGAGAGAGAGAGAGAGAGAAACTTGACATGGGACAAGTTTATGAACTCTCAAAGTCTGTTCCCAGTGATACACTTCCTCCAACAAGATCACACTTCTTAAAGGTTCCATGACTTTTCCCAAACACCACCACCAACTGACCAAGTGTTCAAGTACCTGGAACCTATTGGGGACATTCTCATTCAAACCCCCACAGTACTAAAGGTTCCACAACCTTCCCAAGCAATGTCATTATCTGGGGACATTTTACATTCAAACCACGACATAGCCCCAGGCCCTGGTGCAGGACAGATATTACATAAACACATTTTTTTTTTTCTGGGACTGAAAGCAATGATGACCTAGAACAGCTATGAATGCTGTATAGCAGGGCAGAAATGCAGCCAAAGCATTGGCAAGATTAGCACAAGGCCCCTGGGTTCCTTAGAAGGAGACGCCCAAGTAACAGCACGAGCTAGGCTGCTTGGCTGTTTCTGTGCAGAAATCCTTGATGTGGGCTGTGAAATGTCAAATCCAGATTTGATTAAGCCTAACTCCCAATCCCCAAGGCAAGTGTGCATCCACCGTCTTAATGTAATTATCAGAGCCACCTCTGTCTGCTGCTTTCAAAAGGGCTGAGCTAGCACCCCATCATTGATATCAACTCCTACAAAATGAAGCCTGAAATTATTTCATCACATCCCAAGTGGATAATGTCCAAAAAGTTTGATCCAGCTCCTTCCTGAAAACTGAAATATTAAATTAAATAGCAACAACAACAACAAAATTCCCTCCGATCTGCCGAAAAGTCAGGACAAAGTGTGGGCCCTAAAGACTGCAGCAGAAATCAAAGTTCTGTTTCTTTTGCTTAGGGCAACGCTGTTGTATGTTTTGGAAGTTTCCACTTCCTCCTTGAAATGATAACCTATCCATTTTCAGTTAAGCCATACTTTGGGTTTTTAAAGGTAGAAGCCAATAAACAACAGAAGCAGGAGAAAGGGTTTCAGTGGGGAGGATACAGTATGTGCAAGTAAGAAAGTGGCTTCTCCGGTTTCTCTTAAGTTTGAAGGATGGGCTAAAAATTGAACCAAAACCTACTCCCAAAGCAAAGGGCCAATGGCAATGGGAGCATATCAAATTAACCCAGAATGCCACAGTTTTGCTAGAGCAGACGAGATTTTGCCACTGCATTCTCAGAGAGAGGAGGGGTGCTGGGCATCCACTCTCAAGTTAACCGCAAGCCAAAGCTCCACTTTGTTCTGTGAAATTCACAACACATTTCTTCTTTTTTTCCCCCTCCTCCTCTTCAAAATTGATTCTTGCCTTTATTTAGGGTCTGGCTGGAACAAAAATCCCGAGGGCCGAAGACACCAGGGAAAAGCTGCTTTACTGTGAAATGCAGAAAGAGGAAAGGCTAGACGAAGCAACATTGTTTGATCTCACCCAGCAATGAAGCTAAACCTGGTCCACGTGATGCAGGCAGAAAGAACCTGGGAGAGGCCTAGTTAGCTGTCACACCACCGCAGATTTGAGGTTTGAATGATTCCGAAGCTTTTCAAATCTTAGGAACTTCCACTAGCAGGACCCAAAATCAAAGGGGACACAAATTTCTGGGTGACCCTAGAACCACACTCCCATTTCTGGGACTCTGAAATGGTCAAAATCCACACATTCTTTGACTCCTGCTTTAAGACTGAATCCTAGAAATGACAGTGCCATTATGGCTCAGGCCCTGGCAGCCGCTGTCACTGGCACGGTGGCTCAAATACCACGGTGCTCTTACGTACAAATTATATTAAACGTAGTTCATTCCTTCCAGGGGCTTCATTGCCTGAAGGCATCCATCGTCTCTCTCTCTCTCTGCCTGTGCATGAAACTTGAACTCCTAGACATCTCCTTCAGCTTGCTTTCATTTCTTCTCCCATCTTCTTACTCCTCCATCCTGTAGACCAAGGATTGTCAAATGTTTTTCTGTAAAGAATCAAATTGTAAATATTTGATTCTTGCAGGCCATGTGCTCTGTCACAACTGCTTGAGTCTGCTGTTGCAGAACACAAACAGCCATAAACAATATGTAAGTAAAAAAACAGGGCTGGGTTTCAATATAATTGTGTTTACAAAAAACAGGTAGCGGCCACATTTGGCCCCAAGGCTGTAGTTTGTCAACTCCTATTTTAGCTAGACCAAATGTATTCCTCCTTGGTGTTAGTTTCTTTTGCCTTGAACCTTTTGTCCTTTCTACAAATTCAAATGACTTAATTAAATTCATTAGTCACAGTCCAGTGTGGTGATGCATACCTTTAATCCCAGCACTCAGGAGGCAGAGGCAGATGCATCTCTTGGCCTACATAGGGTGTTCTAGGCAAGCAGTAAGACATTGTCTCTAAATTACCTAATTAATCAATCAATCACTGAAAGCTTATTATGTGCCAGATGCCATCCTAGGGTCTACAGTTGAAAAAGCAGACATTTTTATTATGATGGAAGTTAAGTTCTATCAGAGGCAAAGAGATAACTGTAGGAAAGCACACACTTTAGGTGGGAGTAAGATTGAAACAGGTGGATGGGGAGATGGAGGGCTGTTTTCAATAGAGTAGTCGAGAAAAGCCATCTTGATGAGATGCTAAGGTAACAGTGATGCAAGTCAAGCACAAGCTCAAGCTGTACAGATGTGGATGGGGAAACAGTCAAGGCAGAAGGAGCAGAAAGTACCAAGGGCCCAGGATGGAATCCCTTGACATTCAGAAGGAAGTGAAAAGAGGCTGGTGTTGGAGGGCTGTGAATGTGTGGGGAACGAGACCAAAACTGCAGCAACTGGCAAGCTTTTCTAGGGCCTGACGGGCCATGGAAAGGACTTTGATTTTTATTTGTAATGTGATTGGGAGCCAAGGAAAGGCAAAGACTAGAAAAATGATATCAAGTCTTGTTTTATAGGGAGCACAGGCATCTGTGTGGCGTTCCGTGTATAGTGAGGCAAAACTAAAGGGGGAGAGATTTGGTAAGAGGAAGTGGATGTTTTCCAGGGTCCTGATGTAGAGAGGTTAAGAATTGTCAGATTCTGAACAAAATTCCAAAGCAGGGAAGAACAATAGTGTGTGGAAGAAATACAGAGTAGGGAGCTGGAAAGATGGCTCAGTGGTTAAGAGTACTGGCTGCTCTTGCAGAGGACTTGTGTTCGATTTCAGCACCCACATGGTGGTTAACAACAGTTCATAATTCCCCAGTCCCAGGGGAATTGGGTGCTCTCTTCTGATCTCCATGGGCATTGCATGACATGGGTGCACTTACATGTATGCAGGCAATACACCCATGCACATAAAATAATAAAAATAAAAAGCAAAATATTTTAAAAATGAAATACAGAGTAAAGAATAATGCCAAGAGTTCTGAAGGAGTGAGTTCCCATCAATTAAGATCACGAGGACAATAGGAATTAGCAGATTGGACAATGATGTATTTTTTATCATGTTAAGTTTGAGGCTGCTATTGGGCTTTGCTCAGTGGAAATGTTAAGGGAGAAGTTGGATAAGTGCCTTAAAGTTCAGGAGAGGCTTCAAAAGCAGAGATAGATATTTGAGAATTATCTACAACCAGTACTTAAAGCTCTGAGATGAGGTAGGACCAGTCAGGAAGAAATGAGAAGAGGAGAAACCTGGAAATGAGGGGTTCAGATAATCTGACCTTAAAGTAGATTTTTTAAAACCAACAAAGAAAACTTACAAAAAATGACCAGAGGGACAGGAAGTGAAGTAAGGCAGTGTGACCTCCCAGGACTAAGGGAAGAAAGCCTCTTAGAAGGAGGAACTGAGTAACTGAAATTTTGCAAACATATTGAGCAAGTTGAAGAATGAGACATGACCCAGATGTGGCAACATGAGAATCATTGTTGACTTTGCAGGAGGTGGGGGAGTGAAGATGAAGGCCTGTGTAGAGTATCTGGAAAATCTAAATAGTTCCTTCCTTCTCCTGGGATTCAGGAATATTTTATAATATTTAGGGCAGTTAATCTTCATTTTCAATTTGATGGGATTTAGAACTGTCTGGGAGACACATACCTTTGGGCAAGCCTATGAAAGCATTTCCAGAAAGGTTTAACTAAGGGGAGGAGAATGTGGAAAGCTCACCATGAGCTGAGCTACCAGATGGAATAAAAAGAAAAAACAAAGAAAAGAGGTGTAGCACCAACATTCGGCTCTGTTTCCTGACTGTGGACTCAGTGAAACTAGTCACTTTATGTTCCTGCCACCGTGTCGTCCTGACCACACTGAACTGTAAAAAGCCTCAAACTGCGAGCCAAAATAAACGTTTCTGTCCTTAGGTTGTTTTCATTGGATACATTATCACAGCAACAAGAAAAGTAACTAATACAACATTTTCTCCATTATGATTATTAGTTTATATTTCCATATTCTCAACTCATCTGTGATCAGCTGAGCCGTGCCTTTCTATTCATCAACATTTAAGAAGGATAACACTAGGCTCATAGTAAGCTCTCACTGAAAGTTGGTTAAATGAATATGAAATTGTCATCTATGAAAGACAGTTTTTGCATAAATGAGTATGAATGTCATAAAGACCAGGAACCCTAAAATACGTACCAATTTTGTTTAAAATAAATGTAATTTATATTTTTAAATACAATAAATGTGTCAGAAAGCATCTATTAAGGTGTAACTTTGGTACAACTCCAAAGTTAAGTAGGTCCTTAAAATTAGTGGTGCCTAAAAGCTGTGTCACTAATGAACAGATTTTAAAAGACGCAGAGAGAATGGTTCTATCTGCTATTGTATAGTTTCACAACGCAACAGATATTTGAGTTTATATCCTGATTTTTTTTTTTTTCTATAGTGCTGAGGATCAAACCTAGGACCCTGGACAGGCAAGGCACACACTCTACCACTGAAGTCTGTGGTCCCAGCTTAACCTGAATATTGTGCTCCTGTCTTTAATTTACACATAAATTATCTTCCATAACACATAGCCAAATTGCTCAGTAGAGAAAGTCCAGTTTAACTGAAGAGCAGGGAACTTGTCATCTGTAAACCCTGTGTGTTTGGTATAACATTCTATAATATTTGTATCTCTGCTTCTTTTAGAAGTTCCAAGACTACAAACTTCACCATCATTGTAAGAAAATTCCTCACATTCATATTTCTTCCCCTTTAAGGCCACAGTTTGGAGATGGGATTCATGGGATTTGCCATGGTAGTTATTTCGGGACTGGAATGGCACTGCATTGACTGATTCACTTTTTGTTGAAATGATTCTTTAATCCTTAGAGATATGACTGTTAAGCTCACAAGCACTAATTAGTACATGATTATTCAAGTGACTTTTTAGTTATGTTGCTTAATGCAATCAACATTGAGCTCTGAGACATTATGTCCAAAAGTCATAATGGTGATTTAAAAAAGAAAAGCAGCTTCATCTTAGATGATATAACTCGTAATGCTTCTGTCTCTGACTCATGGCTAGTTAGTGCAGTTAGTAACTGGAAATTAGTCATCTGGTTATTTTTTTTATTTAATACGGCAGGAGGTCTGTAGAAGCGTTTGGTGAGTCATTTCATCATCTCAAAGCCAAGTAAAATTAGAGTACTCCTGTTGGAGATTATTTTCCTTGCTGTGAGATGGTCTCTTTTGGGGTATTTGGTACAGGTGTGGTCAGACTTTGCAAAGCAAGTGATGAACTCTACAACGATGATTCTTAATGTCTTGAGCAGGTACAGCCACAGTCAGATCTAGCAATATTTCCTGTAAGAAGCCAAAAATATATACAACAGAGGAAATTAAGTAGAGTCCATTGAGAATTTTTTTCCTTTTTTATTCTACTTGTCAATAATCTCAAGAAGGCAAAAACTCATTCTTCAGATAAAGGATACTTTTTTTTTCCCTCTATTTCTCAGAGACATAACCTTAAATAAATCCATTCCTGAAATTCACGCTATTGTGCCTTTTGAGTTTCCTCTTTTGGGGGTCGTAGATTTAACAGGCTGTAATGCTATTTAAACATGGCAGATACTTAATGCACCATGAAAAGAGCCCGGAAGCTATGGGAAATTACAAAAATATCTCAATGCCATGGTCACAAAAGTGAACGGTCTTCTCAGCATGAACTTCAAAGGTAAAATGAAATTACATTTCCTGTAGATTCTTGAGGGTCCATTGACCAGTAACACAGGCACCTGTGATATCACTCATGTCTCTCTAAGAGAGTATGTTCAAGCCACTGAATTCTCAGCAGTAGTGGCTCTGGAAATTCAGCTCTTGGTAACATTGGGAGCTTCATCAACGATATAGCCAAGAACGTCCAGTCATAACTTCCTTTCGGCACATAGAATAATCACCAGTGTAGCATAGAGTTTTCTGGTGTCCTTGATGTCAGGGTACTAACAGGTTGATTAGGTAAGAAACTTTGATTAAACATAATGTCTCTCAACCAAACAATCAAATGGCCATCATCATCATCATCATCATCATATATAATGATGTATAATATCATCATCAATTCGATAAACTCATACTGGTCAATGGAGATTTTGAAATGAGTATTTAATAATTGCAGGCATTCATTTTAGAATTTGAAAAATACAAAAAAAATAAATAGAAGAGAATAAAAATCCATGGTCCTGGCACACAGTGGGAAGGCATGTAAACAGGGATGAGTCAGGCTTCTGTTCTATCTTTGCTTCTCACTATTACACTTGCTAAAGGATCAAGGGAAAGTTTAAGAAACTTTGTTAGGAAGCTAGAAATGGATGCTTTCTGTCCTCAATAGAAGAAGGGAATATTGTCTCTAAAACCATAGTGACTCCAGATAAAGGAAAGTAGATATCTACTCATGTGGTTTGGCAGTGATTAGAAATAGCCATTGTTTATGTCAAGTTCAACGACTTATGTTCAAACATGACTTTGTCTGTAACCATTCTTGGAAACAGAACCACCAGAGAATAAGATTTCTTTATTCAGTTGACACTCTGAAAATCAGAGTATTCTCTCCCTTGCATTACACTGGGTCAGAATAATTTTAAGCATCTGTCTTTCTTTCTTGCCCTAAATTATTTACAAACTATGTGAAAATAGGAAACGCTCTCATTCTACTTCCTTGCCTGTCCTTTTGTTCATCTTCCTTCCTTCAACAATTTTCAAACCGGCTGCACATGCTGTTTGAAATGCATTGCAGTGTGGTGATTGAAGGAGAAGCTGGGAGCTGAAGAGCCTGGGTTTTGCGCTGAAGTCTGATGCTTAGTAGCTGTGCCCCTTAGGCAAGTTGTTATGATTCCACACTTCAGAATTTGCATCTACAAAATGGAGATACCAATCACCACTTTCCAGGTTGCTGGGCCTACTGATTGCAATAATATAATTAAAACACTGAGCAGAGTACAGCATGAATCATAACTACTCATACTGAAAAAAAAAACTGATCTGTAAAAAAACACAGGGAACATTAAAAATTCTTTCAGAGCAATAATATTTGTAAGAGCCAAAAGGAGCCACTGACACAGACAAAATCAGGTCAAGATGACATTAACAGAGGGGCCAGGGACATGACCTAACAAAGAGCTTGATGTGCACGTATTAGGGAAGGCCTGAGTTCAGATCTCTAATACCCAGGCAAAAGCCAGATGGCAAGTGCTTGTAATCCCTGCAAGGGGAGGCAAGGGCCAGGGGAACAGACAGATCCCTGGAGTTCATTGACCAGCCAGACGAACCAAATCAGTGAGTTCCAGTTCAGTAATAGTCCTGTCTGAAAAATAAGATGGGTAGCAATTGAGGAAGACATCCAATATCAATCTCTGGCCTCCACGTTGCTGTAGATGTATATACACCATGTACATACACAAAAAATGATATGAATGGGAATGAAACATAGACCTTTGTCATCTAGTCTATATAAGCTTCATTTAGTATTGATATTTAAAAAGATCAATATAGAAAAAATAACAGACAGCCACTAACCTGACATTCAAAAATTGTGTATTCCCACTCTTCGTTTGGTCCCAGAGAGAATATTAGAGTGTATCCAGTCTAACAAGCTGCAACTATGTGGTATGGGTCAATTAAGGATATAATGTAACACAATGAATAGGCTCTCATCAGGGTTTGGAGTTTTACAATAGATGAAAAAGCAGAGACATTTAATCAGCTTACATGGGCTAGGCCCTTCATGCTCTTAGAAGAAGGAGACTTGCTTTCATTCTGTCTGTCTATTTCCTGAGGAGAGCCTTCCTCCCTCCCTCTTCTATTCAGGCTAATTGCAAATGGTGAGGTGGTTTCCAGGCTGAATAAGAAATCAAAAGAGAAGGGGTGGCGGGAATGGTGTGGATTTCAGAGAAAAAAAATAATTTAAGAAAAAGTATGTTCTCAGAGGGGGGAAAATTAGAGAATTAGGTCACTGAGTTGGAGCCAGGAAAAAGCCACATGAGTGGAAACTGGAGCGATGAAAGTATTTCATATCAACACATCCAAAGCCTGAATGGCCAGGTCCCAAGAAAGCTTCCCTCCCAGAAGTAGAGGGGCCTGAAAGACCTCCAGGCCTTTCTGTGTCATATTCATGCACTAATCAGTGCTATTCAGTCAGTCACACACATGGGCACATGTGAGGTACCCTGGAATACATGAGTACCACATACAACAACTACAATCAAAGCACCACTATTCTTAGTTTAGCTTTTGAAATAAGAAGCTTCAAAAATCAGACAGCCATCCAGTGAAAACCAGTGCTTTTCTCTCCCTCCTCACTTCCCTTCAGCTAGCCTCCCTCCCTCCCTCCCTCCCTCCCTTCCTTCCTTCCATTTTGCTAACCCTAGAGTTTTAGATTCAAGTACACGGCAATTATGTATCTATAGACACAGAATGTGTTTTGCCTAAAGCAAAGATATAAATGGCTTAAAGGGCAGACAAAAGTGTCGTGTGTCAGTAGACATTAGCAGAGGTTAAACTCTGCTGGTGTGACCGGAATACTGACATCTCAGTTAAAGTCAATATCTCAGAATTGGTGATGTGGCTTGGCATACATAGCTCCTTAATGAATTCCCAGTGTAATACAGAAGGACCAAAGAACACCCCACATAGCTGTGACTCTTAGACTCCTTTCTTCAGGCTTTAACCAAGAAATGTCAAGACTTTTTGTTAGCTAAATTTCAGTTGATAATCAGCTTTGAGGAACAAAATTCAATTCTGAAGATGTTAGCAGAAAGGGAGGAAAACAATCAGTATTTTCATCTGACGGGAAGGCAGTTACATTGCATTGAATGAAATACTGGGGCAGAATTTGGGGGTTAAGTCTTGGAAAGCTCGGCTCTTTTGTTTGAGCCTCTGCCACTGCTTTCCCTCCTGTAGCCTGCCTCATCTAGTATAGCATTTGCAGAAGGCTGTTAAAAGGACATTTTTGTTTTATAGTGTTTATCTGGCTAATCCCAGCTATTAATGACTTGCTAAAAGTGCCACTTCCTGCTTTCAGCTTGATTTTCTACCTCAGCATATAGCATTCACCGTTCTGGATAGACTGGTGTTACAAACCCATAGTCCTATGTGACAATCTCACAAGAGCTTTGAAAATATACTAATTCCTAGGCTCAACTCCTAACCCACTGAATATGGTTATGTCAAATTGGGGCCTGGCAGCTAACTGCAGGGTGGCAAAAATCTGTCCAATTCACTATGTTTGGTTGTGTGCTGTTATGTTACAAACCAGTTCAGTGCTTAGTTGAAATAACGACTTACTAGTTTTCTAGATTCTGCGGGTCAGGAAGTCAGGCAGAGCTCAGTTGGCTGGTTTTTCAGATGTATGTTATGTCACCCAGGATCATTCTGCTGCATTCACTTGGGACTGAGGTCCAGTGAGGCTTCATTCACATGACAGACACCCCATGACCCTTAGCATGGCCCCTTCGGAGTTCTGTGTGATTGACTTGAGTTTCCTTATGGTATAATGGGCTCAGGTTAGTCAGACTTCCTGGTGAGCAGCAGATTTCCAAAGGAGAAACAGCCAAGTTGTCAGTCATGAACTAGACTTTGGAAAAACATGCCCTTTAAGTCACACTATGAAGAGAAGGATGTCATTTCATGCTGCCACATACTTTCATTGCAAAATTTGTATTGAAAATGTAAAACCCTTGGACCAGAGAGATGGCTCTGCAGGTAAAAGCACTTGCCACACAAGACTGAAAACCTGAGTTTGATCCCAGAATTCCGTGGTAGAGGAAAAGAACCAATTCCAGAAAGTTGTACTCTGATCTTCACATGTGCACTTTGGCACATCATGCATGTTTCCATGATATACATACATCATGCATGTATACATACACACACTCTAACAATAAATAACAAATAAATAAAACATATGCTTTGAGCACTAACTGTAGAAATTATACATAATGAAAGATATACAAAATAAACTAAAATTTTATTATTTAAAATGTGATGGGAACCTAGACATATTAAAATTTTTGTCTTTATTCTTTAAAAAATCCTAAGCAGATTTGTGCTTTGTTGGTTCAAAAAATATCTTGCATAATTATGTATCTCTAATATAAAATTTTTAAAGACACATGCTTAAAAAAGTTAGCTTCACAAATTTGTTTCCCTTTTCATAATAGACATCCAATTAAACTATCTTTTTACTACTTACTATGAAATTTAAGAACTTATTTTGGACCAATTTATTTTAAGTGGCATTTTTCAAATACTAGTTATTTTCATCTAAAATTAATGCATGAAAAGTAGCTAAGATATATTAAGTAAATACTCAAAAAATGTTAGCGGCTATTTTTGGCAAACTTTAAAAAATACGTTATTTATTATTTTTATTCTATGTGTCTGAGTGTTATGCCTGCATATGTGTAAGTGCACTCACATCATGCAATGCCTGTGGAGGTCTGAAGGTGTCAGATCCCCTGGAACTGGAGTTATGGATGTAGCTGCCATGTGGGTGTGGGGAACCGAACCCAGGTCCTCTACAAGAGCAGTCAGTGCTCTTAACCACCGAGCCATCACTCCAGACCCTTTAGCAAACTTTTTGAGCATTGTTAGAGTTATAGAAGAATTGTGACAGTGATACAGAGTTGTCCTATTCCCTATACTTAATTTTCCCTCTGCACATTTGCATGGTACATTTTATGATGTATTTGCTACCATTCATGGGCCACTGTTGACTCTCCTTACTTAATGTTCATACCTCACTTAGATAGTCTTAGTTTTTGCCTACTGACATTTTTCTGGTACTATATCCCAGCTCACATACAGCAGCCCATTTAGTAGTCATGTTTCCTTAGGCTTCTCTGGGTTTGGATAGTTCATTTACTTTATTGTCATGACATTGATGATGGGGATTACTGAGAAGATTTGTAGAATGTCCTTTACCTAGCCAGTGTCTGATGTCTTTCTTATGACTGTAACAGGATTATGGGTTTGAGGAGAAAGTGGTAAAGTGCCATTTTTAGTAAGTCATGATGTGTCACTTCCGATGTTGATTTTGATTCACACAGCTAAAATACGGTCTGTTAGTTATTTCTTCCAGTATAATGGGTTTTTAAAATGTTTTTCTCACTATTTTCCAAATTGTACACTTTGGGAAGAAGTCATTATTCTCTGTCCACATGTAAAGAATGGGAGTTGTGCTCAACCTCCTTAAGGCAGAGTAGCTACATAAATCGTTTAATAATCGATTTTGTTGTTTCCATTCTTCCCTTTCCCCATTTATTTTATTTATGTATTTCAGTGTGAACACTTAGATAAATATTCTGTATGTCCAATTGTAATCTAATATTATTCCAATTGCTCATTTGCTCCCGCTTTGGTCATTGCTAGCTAGGAGGGTCAACACTGGTATCCTGTAGACATAGTCTCATTAAAGTAAGGCTGGTTTCTGTTGGTGTAGTACTTTGCTTGTATGTTTCTTTGAGTATTTCCTTACTTTCTGGCACTACAGGATACTTGAAGCTTAGATTATGTAGCTTCTCGTATTAAACAATGGCATTAGAAACCAAGACCTAGGGGTAGATGATGGTATTTCCTCCATCAGGTGCTCATTCAAGTGGAGATTGTTATTCTTGTGCTGATAGAGCAAGAAAACATGTATATATAGATATTTTTCTGGTACTGTATCCCAGCTCACATACAGCAGCCCATTTAGTAGTCATGTTTCCTTAGGCTTCTCTGGGTTTGATTAGTTCATTTACTTGATTGTCATGACATTGATGATGGGGATTACTGGGAAGATTTGTAGAATGTCCTTTACGTAGCCAGTGTTATACATATTAGCTTATGTATTCATGTGATAGGTGTTTTGCTATTATGACAGAATGCTTGGTATAGACAACTTAAAGGAAGAATTAGTTATTTTGTTCTTGTTTCAGAGGGTTCAGTTATGTTTCCTGGACTTCATGCAGTTCTGCAGAACATCATGCTGGCTGGAGTGTGTGGTAGCGGAACTTCTTAGCCTTACAGAGATGAGAGCAAGTGAGCAAGCAAGCAAGCACGAGAGAGAGAGAGAGAGAGAGAGAGAGAGAGAGAGAGAGAGAGAGAGAGAGAGAGGAGCTCAGGAACCAGACGGAAGCTTCAAAGGCAGTACCACCAAGTAAGCCTCACGTCCTAACGTTTCCAGGAACTCCGAACGTAGTGCGCATAGATGAGAAGAAGCATTGAACATCTGAACCTGAGTGAGGACAGCCCATATTCAAACCGTAAGAACAGATATCTTTAAATATGTCTATATGTAAATATCTTTGTCTACATTAAGCTAAATGTAGGTTCACCTTTTAACACATTACTCTATGAATCGTTCTAACCTCCTTTCCCTTGCTCGTCTAGTAGTGAGAAACCTGGCTCCAAAGCCCTACCACCCATTGCATTTTCTTCCTGTTTACCTATATGGGGTCATGAGAATTATTAGTTGCTCATTAATTCCTAGTCTCTGTGCAGGGTACAATGCTTGTATATAGGTGCTTCTGACTTCGTCCTTAGAGATAGCACTCATTTCCAAAGTTACTTAGCTTAGTATCTTTTCTGCCCCTACATTCAGTGAGACTGCCTCACACACTGCATTACAGATCGGCTTTCTTCATACTCTGTACTCCGCTCTGTGTTGGTTAGTTTTTGTCAATTTGACACACACTCGGAAATACCTGGGAAGAGGGACCCTCAGTTGTGGATTTTCTTCCATCAGATCGATACTTAACATATGACGTTCACTTAAGTTGTTTAGTTCCTATTGTGACCTAACTCGGCCACTCTCGCACCGTCTCTGCTGTAGATATGAAAATGGAGACATCACAAAGTTCATACAGTAGATTGGAGCTGAGAACCTGGGACACTGTGCTCCTTAACCCACATTCTGATTTGTTTCCCAGAATCGTGATCATTTTTTCTCTCTGTTTATTTTTCCTACTCATCCTTTTCCTCCTGAAATAATTTTCCTGTTATCACACACTGAATGTACTCTTTGCACCCACCCTTCCTTATCAATGGACATTGGCACGTGCCAGTACTCAGAAGTCTTCTTGATTCTGACAGTTTTCAGATATTTGGGATATGGACATGACTAGGAACACCATGTTGATGCCATCCTACAGAAGCTGATGGGTCTCTGACTCCACTTCTGTACCTGGATGCAGTGAACTGATATTCTTTGCTTTGGAATCTGAGGTGCTTAAGTGTGACATTTGAGTCCTTAAAGGGAAAGTGATTTCTAAAACATAACACTCACCAGCTACTTGTAAATAGCCTCTCTTTCCTTATCATTCTTTTAAAAAAAACACACAAAGCAGTCTCCCTATCACTTTTAGAAACTGTAGTTGCTGCTGAAATAATGAATAATATTTGGGGGACTGGATTCTGGTTCCCTCTGTGTCTCTCCTTTAGGAACTAACATTAGAAATATTCATAAAAACACTCAAAGAGTCACAAGATTTAGACAAAAAAAAAAACCATTCGTGAGTCTTTTCTGAATAGATTTAGAATAAAAATAAAAGTAGAAAAGATGAGGAAATTTATTCAAGCAAATTTCGCATGAGTATTAAAAAAGAAGGTCATCCAATTAACTAATTACATTTTGCATATCCTTGGTGTAACACTGGGAAGCAGTTGCTGTCAGAAATCTGGGCTCACATGGAACAGACAATCCAAGTTTGAAATTTGCTTGGCTTTTCAAATCTCAACAGGCATCATCACATGTGAAGACTAGTGTATAATTAAATATTGACAAGCAATATGTTTCTTGGAATTCTAGGACATTTTGTTTTCATCATGCTCCAATCAGCAAGACCAAAATTCAAGCTACTGGCAATATAAATTGGGCCACCAGTCTCTAGATATTTTCTCAAAGCTTCCCAGTGGATAATAAAGGAAGAAAATGAATACCTATTGACTGCCTACTAGGTATTAGGCCTTTTTCTGTTATAAATCCCCTTGTGGGATTGTGTGTGTATGATTATAAATCAGGAAAAGATCTTGTTGCTTTTAATATTAAAGGAAGCCATAGAAGGTAAATTCTCTTTCTCACCCAGCAGTTGGTAGGGCAGGACCTGAACGTGGGTCTTGAGTCTTTACGCTCCATTGTCATGCTTTATAGTATCTGTCAGTAACATCTGAGACCCTGAGCTGGAGGTGATGCTGGTGGGAGAAAGCAGTGCAGCTCTGTACTAATTAGAGAGGCAGAGGAGGTGAAAGGGAGAGCATGCAGACCTGGGATTGAAGCCCAGGTCTAGCAGACCAGTCAAGACGTGAAGGGTCCTTATTTGGATAGATTGACTCAAGGTCCTGGGTTAGAATCTTAGTTTTCCTCCTCATTTATAACAGGTCAAGTTCATGTAATGAGGCTAATGGCTAAACTTCTTTTCTGGTGGCACCATGCTAGTCAGAAAGGCCAGGTGTTTCCAGCTTCTTTCAGCTTTGCAGTATTTCCTGTCTTTTGCCTATTTTCATTGGACCAACCATCTGAGAGACCTTGGCTTTTCCACCCAAGGCACCTGGAATGGTTCAGCAGTCATTCTTCAATTTATTACTCTGTTCTACATTCCTGACCCATGAATACTTACAGACACAGACACCAGCTTTCTAAAGCCTGGCAGAGCTGCTTTGATTTTGTCATTGAATGGGGATGACTGCTGGGAGGCCAACACATGACTAATAAAATCCCTCTGCTCACTCCTTTTCAATGTCATTCTGGAACTCTAGAACAAGGACCATCTGGTCAGGCTTCTTATTTTAAATAAAAGAGGGGCTGAGTGAAAAACCATAGTTCTGAGAGAAAACTGGAATACACTAAGGCCTGTTTGTGAACCCAAAGCCTAGAAAAGCAAGCCACGTGCTTCCTCAGAGGAGTGATTGGATACTGGAGGTATCGTATCCTCAGTTTCCTTGTTCACGTATTTAGGGTAATTATCCATCAATACTCTATTGATAACTATTGCCACATCTACGAATCATTATCCACTCACCGCACAAGGCACAAAACTATTCAGATTGTTTTGTAAGAGGTAAGTACCACTAAAGTACTCATTTATAGGCAGAATCATTAGAGACTGGAAGAAATGAGATCAACTTGCTTCAAGCAGACAGCTAGCAAATAACAGAGCCAGACTTAGAACTAAAGTCTGCCATAGGTGAATTTATTTGTCTTACTGTCACAATATAGATTTTTTGGGGGAAAACCATCCCAATCAGGAGGTAAGATCTAAAATTTGGAAGCTCTGTAGGGAAGCACAAAGCAAATCACCTTAAACCTTTCATTTTGGAATAATTTAGACTTGACAGAAAAATTGCAAAACTGGCAGCGTTTCGCTGCATTTTCCACGTGTTCGCCTGTGATGTTGACATTATGCATGACTATCTACACTTGTCATAAACTAGGAAATCAAGGTACTCCAGATTCTGGAAATTTCTCATTTAATCACCCTTTTAAGGGCTATCCTTTTCTGTGATAGGAAACTGAATGTGCTTTTCAAAAATGTGTTGAATGGTGTGTGTAGCCAGCTCTGTCTTTACCTGATACTGGGGACTCCAAATATTACCAGATTTGGGGTGCGGGCACACCTCCGTTCAGTGATAAGCGGTCAAGAACCAGCCACACTTGCCTCTGTTGATTGCCATCTTTAGCACGAACTGGATGCTTAGACTCTCAACAATGCCCCTTGACTCAGTCAATCTGCTTTTGCTCTTGGCTGTTTCTTACCAGAATCTGGGACCTGCCTCAAAACTTCTAAGTTTCTAACCTCAATTTCCTTATCTCGTATCCATTTTCTTTCTGGACACTTCTGTGATCAGAATTCAATTGTGCTTTCAGCTTGACATTTGGAATTTGTGTTTTCAAAATGAATTCTGCTTATCTCAGTAATCTCCCTTTGTCAGGAAGAACCTAAACTGTCTTCTCTAACATTTAACTTGTCTCATTTTTGCAGAGCCAATGACTACAGTGATTGTTTCAAATTTACATATCTGGTGACTGGACAATTAACCAATCCAGGAACATGGTAGGAACTTCCTTGTCCTTCAGCTGTTAGGACAAGCATAGCGTAAAATAAAAAATAAACAGACATCAAACATCATGGAACGGTATATTTTTAAAAAGAACTTAAAAATCTTTCCTCTGCCAAATGGCAGAAACATTTTAATCCACTTTTGGAAAGGAATGCTGTTATTAGTCACAGCATTTAAACTTGGGCTTTGACCAGGCAAAACAAGTATTAACATCAGACTTAACATGTCTGAAACAAATTTGTCATCTTTTATTTTCTGAAACAAATCTTTCTTCCCATCTTTTCTGGCTTTGTTCTGTGGCTGCATGCTCCAAAGCACTAGGCTCAAACCCTCGGCCACCCTCTCCTTCAGCTTTGTTCCAGTAGCTCTCATGTTCGCCTGCCCTTCCCATCTTTACTCCCTGCTTAGGTTACCTCACAGGTCACTCCATCTACCTGCCTTTAGTGTACGTGTGCTGAGACCCATTTCTGGTATACGCTCAGTCCCATCACTAATTTGTTCAAAAACGTCAATGATATTCTCATCTACTGAGGTTAGAATGGACTTCTTGTCTGTATTTGAGCTTTCCTGTGTCCTACTCCACATTTCCAGTTACTTCTGCTAATAATCCATTGGTACATATACTATTAACCACCCCTAGTAGCTTATATGTTATGTGTTCCCTGGACATCTACTATCCACTGACACTAGGCATTTGCACATGCATTTCTTACACTTGAGAAGACTTCTTTATCCCCATTCCTAATCTCCACTTATTAAATGGACAGTAAACTGAAACACATCACAGTCTGGTTTATGTAAGATCTTATTGGAGCACAGCTGTAGTGGTAAATCTTTGTTATTGGGGTAACTGGATTTGGAATCACCTAGGAGACCCACTTCTGGGTGTGCCTGTTTCCAGAGACATTTAACTGAGAAGGGGAGACCCATCCTGAACATGGGTGTCACCTGTCCATGGGCTGCCATCCTGGGCTGAATCAAAAGAAGCGAACAAGCTTGACATGAGTATTTATCATCTAGGCTTCCTGACTGTGGAGAGTGTTACCAAGCATCTGATGCTTCTTCTGCGATGCTGTCTCTGCCATGAAGGACCTGCACTCTGACACTGTGAGCCAAAAGAAACAACCTGTCCTGACTGAAGTTGCTTTTGCTTTTGAAGTTTTTGAAGTTTAGTCACAGCCATGTCCATGTATACATACAGTCAAATGCACTGCATAATGTGGGTAGATACAGTAGTCCCATAAGATGATACCACTTAACTGAAATTGCAGCCCATTTAGTTTGTGTAAGTACACTCTATGAAGTTTACACAATAATCAAACTACCTAACCAACTCATTTCTCACTATACAATTCACGTATGTGTGGTTCCTAATTTCTGGGCCTGAAAGGACACCTCTGAGCATCTTTGTAATAACTCTTAGTTTGATGTTCCTGAGTTGATTCCCGTCTGAAGTGTTTTAGTAAAATATTTTCAGTGCATTTCATGTGCTAAATATGCAAAACCGGAAAAGATATGTAATTTCTCTCAAAAAGTTCACAATCTAAAGTGATAACGAAGTTATAAAACTATGAAACCTGTCTACAACATGAGAAGCAATACCAGGACACATAGGAGAGGTTTAGTGACAGAGAATAGAGAGCAATCAACTTTATGGAGGCAGTTAAAAAGGTGGGAAACATGGTGACAGCTGGTTGGAAGTTGTGTATAGGAGTTTATCAGGCTAAGATGTCAAAGGCTAGACAGAAGCATATTCTCAAGGCTGAAAGGAACATACCACGTCATCTTCTTGGATGACTTCGATGGGTCCTAATGGAAGTCAAGGTTAGTCAAATTAACCCGAATTTGTACATTGATTCTCATACCCATTAGCTAAGAAATTTGGAGCAAGTCTTTTCATTCTATTTGCCCATTTTCTCATCTTAGAAATATTCACATTAATTATTATGATATGACCCAGGCAAAATTTTATGACACAATGTTTGATTGTAGGCACACACACACACACACACACACACACACACACACACACACAGCCTTGGTTCTTACATCTAAATGTATCACAAAAATGAAATATTCATGTAGGTCAGCATGGGACAGGAAAAGTAAAGAGAAAGATTCTATCTTCCCTAAACAAAGATGGCTGTTCTTTCCTCTTTTCTTCATATCTCTGTGCTCCAAAGACACTAATTCTTTGCTGTGTTGTGTATGGCAGGTGTTTGGATCTAACCCTGCCTTCTAATTGTAAACTCCTTGAATAAGGAACTTTCCTTATTCACTGTTCTGCCTCCCAAAGTTCCTGCAATGGGTCATAGAGAGGACAGACCTCTATCAAACATTAGCTGAATGCTGAAATATTACATTATGAAGCTATTTTCTTTTAAAAATATCTTATTCATTATCATTATAATAAATGTATGAGTAGATTGACTGCATGTAGATAGGTGCACCCATGTCACGCAGTGCTCACAGAGGAGGTCAAATCCCCTGGAACTGGAGTTACAGACTGTTGTTAGCCACTATGTGGATGCTGGGAATCAAAACTGGGTCCTCTGCAAAACCAGCCAGTGCTCTTAACCACTGGAAATCTCTCCAGTCCCTTTGAAATTATTTTTTAAACAAGCAACCCATTATTTTGTTAGATATGTAACTAATAAATAATGAACTGTAACATGCTTGATTCACTCAAGCTTTTCTAGTTTGATGAGTGAAGTCTGCTTTGTAGTGAACTTCATGTCTGTTTATCTCCCCTGCCTTCATTGTCTTATTTGGGTTAATTTTCCATTTTCAAAATAGTCTACCTCACTGTTCAGGTGTCCACTACTACTGAATGAATGGTTTTCATATGTCTTTAAACTCACACTGAAGAGCTCGGGATTAGTATCATGTTTTTAGAAATGGGTTTATGGAAAGGAAATTAGAATAATTAGGAGTGGCTCACTGATGGAATTTTCAGCATCAGTAGGAAGGCAGTAAGTTTTCAAATTCTTCATGAAAGTCAACCTAGTTTGAGGTATCTGTCTATCTGTCTGTCTATCTATCTATCTATCTATCTAACTATCTAAACAGTTCTGGGGTTGGAGAGGTGTGTCAGGGGTTAAGAGTACTTGATGGGCAAACATGAAGACCAGAGTCTGAATTTCAATACCCATGTCACAAACCAGGTGACCTGGAAATGCTCTAGCTCCAAGGAATCCAACACTCTCTTCTAGTCTCTCCATGAGTACACATGTACATACACATGCACATACACTTCACAGATACATGCACACACTTAAATAAAGAAAATCTTAAACAATTAAAACAAAGAACATTCTATGGATTCCAGAAACAGAAGGAAGTTAAACTGAGTCATCAGAATCACTCTCCTATATTAAATGCATCTGAATGATACATTTGGGGGAGGTTCTTTTTTGAGACAGGGCTTCCTTGTCACACCAACTGGCCTAGAATTTACCATGTAGACCAGACTGGCCTTAGTTTCACGAAGATCCACCTGCCTCTGCGCCACCGAGTGCTGGGATTAAAAGTATGCCAGGCATGTATCCGAATGATACTTTTTATAAGTTTTGCTATTCCTCACAACATTCCTATAAGTTACTATTCTACTTTCCCAAATGGAAACTGAGGCTCAAAAGGTTAGACAGCTTTCACAAGGCCATACAGCTGAAGGGCAGAGCATAGGTCAGACTGCTTCCCCAGAGCCAGGGAAGATGCCCTCCGATTGCCTGGGAAGGAGGCTTGGCGTTCTGTCAGGCTCCAGTTTCCTGCTGCGCATTTCTCTTTCCCAACATTTTCCAACAGGATGTTCCCTGGAACACTGACTGATGTGAAAGCAAGTCTGGCTGTGTAATTTGCAGGGCTCAGTGCAAAAGCAAAAGGAATGGTTGTCCCTTGTTAAAAAACAGGGGAAAGAAAGTACCACCGGAGGTATTAAAATGTAAGACAGGCTGGAGAGATGACTCAGTTAAGAGCACTGGCTGGTCTTGCAGAGAACCAGGGTTCAACTCCCAGCACCCACAAGGCAGTTTACACCCATCTGTAACACCAGTTCCAGGGGAATCTGATGCCTGCTTCTGACCTCCCTGGGCATTGCATGCATGGGTGCACTTACATCCATGCAGGCAGTACACTCACACACATAAAATAAAAATCAATTTTTTAAAAATGTAAGACTTTATTCTTTCCTCAATGGGGTATCTCTTCATCTGTCATATTATAAAGATATGTTTAATATGTTATATATGATTTAATATTAACCGAATCAAAGAAAAATCAAAATTTAAACTTATTACCATGAATTTACATTCATGGTGTACTGTGCAATGTCAGTTCTAAAGGCAAACTGTAAGGGCAGTTACAGAATCGCCAAACTGCCACAATTCAGGGTGTGCAGCTCCCTGGGAGCACTTTGGCTCTTCTCAGGACTGGATGCGTGCGATTATCTCTCTTCACATTCTGCCCGCGCTCCCGCCTGGGGCTTCCTGATAGGTGAGGAGGATCTGAAAGCAGGAGGCACTGTGGGCTGCCAGGCTTCTCCTTTCCTCTGGGCCCAGATTCTCTGTGGGAGTATGTGGGTCCGGGAGGGAAGAAGCAGGAGTAAGAAACAAACGATTCAGCAGGAAATGGCTGGCATTTCTTAGACCACCGTTGCGTCCTTTCTGTTCAAAGCACATTCTGGTTCAGACATGGAGTGTGAACTCTGGGCTGCAGCACCCTGGCTGACACGTTTTTATTTTTTAATATTTTTTTTTATATTTTAATTGTATATGTATGAGTTTTTGTCTGCATGTAGGTCCACCCATGTCACGCAGTGTCCATAGAGGGCATCCATAGAGAGGATCCATCGGATCCTCTGGAACTGGAGTTACAGACCATTGTTAGCCACCATGTGGGTGCTGGGACACAAACCTTGGTCCTCTGCAAGAGCAGCCAGTGCTCGTAACTGCTGAGCTGTCTCTCCAGCCCCTGACACAGTTTTAAGGCTACCTCATGCTCATGTTCAGTCTCACTGATCCTGCCTGCATCCTGACTCAGTGAAATTAGCTTCTGGGGCATTACAAACACTCTCCCCTAGGAACAACATGGATGGCCCTAATATGCTAGTAACGTCTCTGTCTATATGCAGCTGGAACATCTCAAGGAATTCCATTTGTAAAGCACGAATTCTAAAATGCCATTATCAAGATGGAGGCAGCTGATCACACACCAAGGGTGGAACCCCTTCATACACAGTCCCTGTGCAACTGTGTAAGCTGCAAGTTATGTGCCCACAAAGCTGGCCCTGCCTAGCTCTTAAGAAGTGTGCCTAGGAAGGTGGGTTCCACAGGTCAAACTGAATTGCTTCTCTGATCTCTAAGCCACCTTCTTTATTTCTCAACTTCCTTCCACCAAGTTCTCAACTCCCATTCAACCTTCCATTCAAGCAGGTTGTAAGAAGCAGGAAGAAAGCAGTCTTAACCACCGTCTCAGCCACTCAGAACCCAATCAACTTGTCCTGGACTCAATATTGTGCTTATTTTCTACTAGCCAGCTTCCCACCCACAGTCAGATTTTGGGTTGTAATCCACACTTTTTCTAACCTACCCAAGAGTATATCTTAACTAGTGCTGGTATTTCCATGTAAGTCCATGATTTATTATAATGCCTAAGAGAAACTTTTTAATACAAAGAAATCCAGTGACTTAAAACCTCAAGTAGGCTTTGCCTCTTTTTTTCAGTCAATACTTTGCAAGCATTAAGTAGGTGGTTTCCGAGATGAGCGAGGCCTTTTCTAGAAGTGTGCACAGGTAAAGAAGCCACGGTCCCTAACTCCAGTCTTGACACACCGTTTTGGGGTTTGTACCAAATGGATAATTCAAATTCTGAAAATGTTCTAGGGCTGGTGGTAGCAGGGCTCTGTGCTAAGCTGTTTGTTGTGCCAATGTGAGGAACTGAGTTCAGATCCCCAGCATTGATGTAAAAACCAGATCCACACCTGTAATCTAGCAGACAAGTAGAGATCAGGACAATCCCTGAGGCTTGCTGATCAGCCAGTATAGACGACTGGTGGGTTCTAGGTTCAGGGACAGACTCTATCTCAAAAAGTAAGGTGGAAAGCAATTTCAGCAGGCACCCGATGTTGATTTCTGGCTTTCATGCAGATAGGTGCACACTATGCACAAACATACACATAGACACACACAGAACCACTCATATAAAAATGTTCTAGACAGTCACACCTTTAGCTCCTTTCTACTGTGATGTGTGGTTTGCATGATAAATGTGAGGGCAAGTACCTGAGGGACGTGACCCTAGGCCAGTCTTCCAAGTTTTCTTTCAGGGTGACAAAAAAATCACACTTCACCCATAAATAGGATCTTTCCCTGATCTTGAATTCTTGGTCAAATTTTTCAAAACTAACTATAGAAAACCATAGTTTTCTAACTGGCTTCCAGATTAACCTCAAGGGATTATGCAAAGTTTCCAGGGTCTGCGGTTCACCCATTTCCCGTTTCATTCTGCAGCAAAGCACTTTGCTGTGCTGAACTCATCACACTGTTCCTTAGGTGCACCCTTCACGTCAAGGTCTAAGTATATAGGACTTCCAGTTCTCAGATTAAATGAGCAAAATCTTAGGCCTGAATGTTTTCTGGACTGTAGATACACTTTAAAATTATGATTAACGTGACAGTTTAGTTTTGAAGATGTGGATTGGAAAGCTATAGTCTAAAACATCCCCTTTCCTGGGATGGGAGTGATCAGTAGGAGAGGGAAGGAATATTCTTTAAGATCACTTTTATCTGTGACTTGAGAAATGATTATCAGCTCTGCCTCATCATGACTGAAGTTCTACATTATACTCATTAGTCATTCATTCTTCCTCCCTTATAACAGGAGATGCTTTTTAAAGGTTTAGCATATGTCATTTATGGTAATAGCTTGGAGAGGACAACGGAGAACAAGATATAACCTGGTCTTGAGGAATATTGCCGAAGATGTTTACAAACAAGAAATAGCTAAGAATTGTCCACCCCCTGGGGCATGTGCAAATGTTGTCCTCAAATTGTGTAATGGAGTTTTCTCGAATTTGGGACGCACACCCAGAATGTAATGGAAAAGACTTGTCCTGGAGAAACACCCTTTGGGACCACAGTATCTCCCCTGACAGGTACATATGTGAGTATACAGATAATCATCCTGATCACTTAGTTTCAAATTTTTTACATGGATTCTTTTGTGTCATGTTATATATATATAGATCTATTAATATAGACCCCATTTTTATAAAATCTATCTTCTCTTCCCCACCAAACTCACAATGGAAGACATAAATCCTTCCAGGACATCCATTGGGTTTCTTAAAATGATTAGTTAAGAAAGAATCATTTCTTTAAAAAAAGTTTCATTTATTATTTTTATTTTATGTGTATGAGTATATTGCCTACATGTATGTAAGTGCACCTGTATCATGCAATGCCCACAGAGGTCAGAAGAGGGTATTGGATTTCCCTAGAACTGGAGTTTTGGAGGGTTGTTAGCAGCTATGTTAGTGCTGGGAATTGAACCCAGGTCCTCTGCACAAGAAACCAGTGCTCTAAACTACTGAGCCATGTCTTCAGCCCCAAGAAAGAATCATTTCCAAACATACCTGTTCTTAGGCTCTTGTGGTCACCAAGGCAACAGCATCCCCAGGACCTGATGAGAGAAGAGGAATGGAGAACAGCCATGCTGCGATGGGATTCGGAATGGGGGTGTTCAGAGACTTCCAGAGCAGCAGACTGGCTCCAAGACTCAAAACTGGGATGAAGGTGGGGACTCATGGTTCTTCAGGTGCCACCCAATAGGTACGGGGAGGGAGTCAGAACTACAAACTAGCCTTGCAGGGTTAGCAGTGGCAGAGAATCCCTGTGGGTTGTGCTGGACACAGCAACTTCTATTGGGACTACCAGCCTACTCAATGAGAGGATAATGGGAAGAAACAGTGACTTGGTGCTTAAAGCAAGATGAGTGCCAGCAGGGCGGGAGAGGAGGCAATGGAACACATAAGAAGCACCTACAGATCAGGACCTGTACTGGACTCCTCCTTACAGAGGGTGTGATCTAGGCTTGGGAGCCAGGAGATGAAAAGTCATGCTCTGGGACTCTCTGCTGGCAAGGATCACAGGAAAGGACTCCTAAGGGGCAAACAAGCAGCTGTGACCTCCCTCACATTCCCAGGAGAGAAACAAGTCCTTTCACTTCAACTTGGACCAAATCTTGGTGCTCCCTCGGAGCTCCTGGCTCCTTGAGGCTTTCTTGCTGGGCTGTGGCCGCTTGGTGCCCGGCACTGGTTCTCTCAGCGCAGGCAGGTATTGCTCAGAGTTCTGAGAAGAGGCTGCTGTTGCCACTGTCCTAACTTTAATGTTTTTTTTTTGTTTGTTTTTTTGTTTTTTTAAGGTTGGCATCTTCACTCTCAGTCTGCTGCTTCAGGCCCAGCTTTACCAGTTTGCATGGCTCACTTGCTCCTCAATGTCTGACAACCCTACAGCCCACACATGACTCTTGCAAGGTTCAGGCAATGGTACTGACGTCCTGGTCCTGGGTGCTCCTCCCTCAATGATGACGCTGATAATGATGATGATGATGGTTCAGGGAGCCACCAAGAACATTGGTGTGCACAGCCTCAATTACAAGACTTCCAGTTGCCGCACGTTCTGCTGAAGCCGCCAGAAACAGTGTATATGGGATACATTTAACTTTGGTGGCCAGAATAACAACTGAGAGATGTTCAAGCTTATTTTTCTGAGTCTTGGTAAATCGGAGAAGACTCCTGGCTTCAGCTCTGTAGTCAGCATAGATCCTGTAAGCAAACACAGCAGCCAGAATGTGGAGGCAAAGTTGCTTTGTCCCAGCTCTCTAACATTGGGCATGTCCAGCAGTTTCCCACACTTACAGACACCAGGGGCTTCCAGCACCTGGTGGAAGAGTATGGCCAGGATCAGAAAATGTGGTTGGTTCTGCTCTGTCACTTTCATTTCCACACTGAGGCACCAACCCTGGTCTCAGGTGCCTGGAGCTGGAAGCCTCATCTTCCAGCACACAGGGTGTTTAAAGAACCTTTTGATTCTGTAGCCCCGAGACAGCCAAAAATCCTTCCCGCTCCATGCCTTCTCTTCTCCCTTCCCCTCCCCTTCCCTCCCCTCCACTCCTTCCTTCCTTCATCTCTCTCTCCCATCCCTCCCCCATCTTCCCTTTCATCTCCCCTCCTTCCTTCCTTCCTTCCTTCCTTCCTTCCTTCCTTCCTTCCTTCCTTCCTTCCGTCGTCCTTCCTTCCTTCTCCATTTTCTCTTTCTAATCAAGGCCTCACAAAGCTAAGAACACTCTATCTGTGAGCTGTGGCCTGCAGCCTCCATCCATGATTTTAGTGGAGGTCTTCAGAGTCTTCTTCCAGAATGCTTACTTGTGCTGTATTCTGTGCTCATTCTCATTTGCCTTTGTGTCATCTTTGAGAAACAAAATGCAATATTAATTAGTTTTTAAATAAGAGGAGGAATACACTTCATATTTTAATGGATGAAATTATTATATATATTAGATGTTGTAATAATGCAATATGCATGCTCAGTGTGTAGTGATGAGGAAAGAATAACTAGAATTTCTGTCTTAAGTATTTATATGTTTTTATGTCAGCCTTGGCCATCTTCCAATCCTCTCTTCTAGCTCTCGTATGAGTTATACAGTAAGTTGTTACAAGCTGTGGTAACACTTGTGCTATGGAACACTGGCGTCTCTTCCTTCACTCTAACTCTTGATGCTTATCATCCAGCTTTGTTCGTGCCCTTGTCTTAGTGCTCCCTCCCAGCCTCTGGTGACTACCATTCTCCTGTCAACTTCTACAAAATCAACACTTATAGATTCCACATATCAGTGAGAGCATGTGGATTTTGGCCTTCCTCCCTGGTTTATATCACTTAACATAATGTCTTCTCATTCCATACATGTTAGAAAGGTCACTTTGATAAAACATTCTAAAGAAATTCATCAGTTACTTTCATTCTTCTTTATAAACCACGTGAGGTTTTTTTTGTCATGATGTTCAATAGACTGTGTGCTGTCACACATAAGTCTCACTGTCATTATCAAGATCCAACCCATGCTGATAGGCAGCCAATATTTTTATAAAAAAAGAACGATTATATTATGAATTACAATTTGTGTGTATTTGAAAATGTACATAATAGTGTAATAAAGAACAATATAATTAGTATAATAAAGAATATAATTTACTTTAACAGAATATTTCATCCAATTTCCCTTAATTTTTTTTTTATTAAGATCCAGGTGTTCAGTAATATTTTAAAGAAATACTTTAAAACCTTGAAGTTGACATTTTTGAATCAGCATTTTATTAGAACACAAACTAATTTATAAATCTGAACCATGAAGGACTCAGTAGATAATTATAGTCTTGAAGGAGCTTCAAATCCACCTTAATGGGACTCCATCAACCAACCAACCAGAGGCCATGTTTAAATTTTTAAACAGCACATTAAATAATTAAACAGCATAACAAATTATGTTTTAGATAACTGTCACAGTCTAATTTTTTGAGCACTCTTAAAAAAAAAAACAGAAATGGTTCATTAGAGGTACTTCTGATGCCAAAAATGCTAATGTAAGTCACACACAACCCTAACAGGAACTTGGCAGGAAACAGAAAGAACTTGCTGCTGGAAATAACAGATTAAACAAAAACTCAATCAGCACAGCTGTAACCGGAGCATTCAAAGAGGCTGCACACTTTCATGGTCAACACACTGATCATACAACTTTCTCTTTCTGCATCAGTTTGCATGCTTTTATAAATATCTTTGTTTAATCAGTTTCATTATCCAACCTTGCTATGGCCATGAATATAGAATATTTCATGATTTCTCATGACTTTTTTTTCCAGGAGCTACAGGAAAACATATCAGACTTTTCATCCTCTCTTCCATCTTTGTTGACACAAATTCCTTTATCTGGCAACTGAAAGAAAGCTGTTAGATTTTTTTTTTAATGATTGCAAGCAGCTGGTTTCATGGTACATTCCCCCCCCCCCCCCGGGATGTGTTTGAAATTTTTGTTTTAAATTTTAATTTATTATTTTATATGTATACATGTATTGCCTGTTTGTATGTAAGTACGCCTGTGTTGTGTAATGCCCACAGAGGTCAGAAGAGGATGTCAGATCCCCTGAAAGGGGCATTACAGACAATTGTTAGCTGCCATGTGGGTGCTGGAATTCAAACCAGAGTCTTCTGCAAGAGCATCCAGTGCTCTTAACCACTGAGCCATCTCTCCAGCCCCCAATGTTTGAAACAACTTTTAAGGTGGAGCTTGTTACTTTCTTTTTGAATTCCATGACTCTATTCCATACAGCTTTTAGTTTGTTTTGTTTTCTTTTTCCATAAAGTTTTATTGAATTTTTGTGTATTTCATTTGCCCTTTCCCATTGGCACCTCCTATAGTCCCCCACTGGATTTCATGCATTCTGTCATTTGTGTTAAGGTCTAGCAATCAAATTAATGTCCCCAGAGATTCCTCAGTGCAAGTTTATCCCCTGAGATCTAGTCAACCTATCTAGAGTCCCTCCCTTTAAGAAGATCAGTTCTCTCTTGCTCAGCAGTAATCAGTTGCCAATATTACTTTATCTAAGATTGGGGCCTGATGCCCATTTCCACAGTCCCTTGCTGGATTTTTGTCTGCTTGAATTTACATGGATCTTTTGCATGCCAACACCATTGCTGTAGGTTCATATGCATAAGGTCCCAGAAGCCTGTTAGACTATTTCCATATGGTCATGCACCTCCTCCCTGGCTCTTACAATCTTTCTGCTCCCTCTTCCAAAATGGTCCCTGAGCTTTGGGTGGGTGGAGTTTAATATAGGTGTTGTGTCTAAGTGCCTACACTCTACAGACTCTACAGACTGTTATTCTCTACATTTTGGCCATCTGTGTACTTTTGTGTTTACAGACCTCTGTTGAGTGAGAGAACTTTGCTGATGAGAGTTGAGAGATGCCTTAGTATTCTCTCTATTCCTTGTTCTACTATGTTCTATGAGCCTTAGGTGCAGAGGTTCCATTGTAGATGTGTTACTTAGGGTTGGATATTTTATAGGCAATCTCTGTGTGTGACCAGTTGTGGAACTCTGTGATAATCTCTGTCTGTTGCATAAGAAACTTTTTTGATGCATGGTGACTGGAATACTTGTCTGAAAATATAAGGATCTATATTTAGCACACAGTAAGAAATTACATTTGTCTGGGGATGGATCAGCCTTGAGTTTTTTTCTAAGATCTATGACCTCTCCAGTCATGTATATTTGGCTATGTTTACAGTACCACACATGAGTTTCCTCCCATGAATGGGCATTCTTCAAAACTATGAGAGCAAACCTTCAAGGGAGGTGGCTTCCAGGTCAGTTCCAGTTCCATTGTTCCAAGTCCTGTGTCTGAAGTATGTCCTGTCTTCAGCAATAGAGTTCTTACATTCAAGTTTTTGAAGGCAACCAAGGGCTGTGGCAATAGCCTGTGTAAATTTTGGGCATTTCATAGACTACCCTGGCCAACAGCTAGAAGGGGTTTTTTTCCTGTTTGGCACTGTTTCTTGCTGAATAGCTTTCAGCTACACACATGGACTCATGTAGAGATATGTGTAATTTTTCAGTAGGTTTTTGAACTATTATGTTTCCCTCTGGTTTTTCACACCAGATAAACATTATTTATCCCTCTTATCTCTCTCCCTGTTTAACCCTCTCTCCTCCCTCCCATTTCTCCCATTTCTCCCTTGATGATACCTGTCTCCTAGCCCCCCCTTCTTGAGCTCCTTCTTCTTATTCATCCCCATAGTTCCTTGTATAACTCTCCCTCTTCCCTTCCCACTTAACTATCTCCATTTTACCCATTTCTCCCTTGGTAACACCAGTCTCCTAGTGTTCTGCCCACGTAGCCTGAAGTACTATTCAGATCCTAGCATTTGTGTTATGTGGATGTTCTCACATTCTCTGTCATGGATTTTCTTTCTTGGTGTTTAAAAAACTATCATTTTTCCATTATATGACTTCAATTCTGTGCTAAATAATAACATCATCTTTGTCTGAGATGGTATAATGGCAGAAGTCTTATAATATCTCAGGGATATACATTTTATATGGTATGCTTAATTGAATGATTTTCATTTCTTTCTTTCTTTTCTTTTGAGACAGGGTCTCATGTAGCCCAGGCTGTCCTTACTATATAGCCAAGCATGATATTAAGTCCTTCTCTTCCTACCTCCATCTCTGGTGCTGGGATTACAGAGATGCAGTACCATGCCCATCTAAATTTATTTATCTATTTTGGTGGTTCGGGGGATTTAATACAGGGCCTCATGCACATTAGGCACGTACTTTAACTGAGCTACACAACAGCTTCACCGGTTGTATTTTTTAAGAAAGAAAATATTCTGGGGCTCTTTATTTTGTGATGTAGATAGACAGAAGAAGTACAGTCCAGGGAATCAAGAAAGAATTAAATCCAACACTCGTGATCAGCTTCCAGTCTGTTGGTCAGTACTGCAGCATCTCAGCTCTATTACACTACTTCAGAAAAAAATATATATAAACATACTGCTTAATTCAGTGGCCATCACAGTTCAGCTATTTACCGGCCTGGGCAAAGAAGGCCGGGTTTGCAGCGGAAGAAGTAGGCAGCCTTGGTTTTGAGTTCCCGTTGCCATCACCCTTTGTGCGGCCTTGGGAAAAGCATGTCACTTTCTCTCCGCTTCCATTTCCATAAAATGATAGGAATGGCAGTCAATCATTCCCCAGCATCTTTCCTCGCTGGAAAATTCAATAAGTAATTTGAAGCTGTTGTTCCACTAGCATTTCTGAAAGGCAGCCAGGGGTGGGGACAGAGGTGGGGCTGTCTAACATGCTCAAGGCTCTGAGCTTGACCCCAGCCCTGCAAAACATGAATGGATGAATGAATGAATGATAGCTACTCAGGGGCCTGGGAGCTGGCTAAGGGGTAAAGTGTTTGATGTGCAAGGATGAGGATCTGAGTTTGGATCCCTATGTAAAAAAGCATGGTATGGGCCCTCAGCTGCAATCCCAGGAATGGGATACGGAGACAGGAGGGTCCTAAGGTCTCCCTGGCCAGCAAGCCTAGTCAATAGATGAGCTCCAGGTTCATTGAGAGACTCTGCCTCAAAAAATAAAAAGGTGGAGAGTGAAAGAGGAGGACACCTGATACTGATTTCCAGCCTCCACACACACCTTCACTATGCATACACACACATGCACACACAGCACACACACAGCAATACAGGAAAGAAGCTGTGGAAGGATGTCAAAATCCTTCACCTGCTGAGGTCTACCCACTCCTCATGTGAACTGATTGGCTCATTTCAGACCCACAGCCTGTTCAGGCAGGTGCTGACATCTCCACAACCCGCTTGGGGAAAGAATGAATTGAAACCCACGCCACCTTTCTGAACCAGCTATATTCAAAACATTCATTCAGACCTGGAAACACTCCAGCCCCAGCGAAGCAGCCTCTTCTTCCTCTCAGGGAGTCTTACAAAAGTAAACAAAAGACAAGATAAATACTACACAGGGTGATGGAGCACAGGAGCAGATCTAATTCAGATCTTCAAAAATGCTACAGGTCCCACTATCTGTGAATTCAAAATCCCCATAACAATCAACAGAAAGGAAAGGAAGACATTTTCATACATAATGTGAAATCTATATTGCACTAACATCTCTGAGCTTGTCTGGGGTATGTGTGTGTGTGTGTGTGTGTGTGTGTGTGTGTGTGTGTGTGTGATAGATTTAACAAAATAAGTTGCAGTCTTCAGCATCTAACTGAGTATGGTTGCTTCAATAAACTCTAAACAAGGAAACTTTAAGACTAGGTTTGGTTTGAATTTCAGTTCTAATTCCATGCCAGAGGGTTACTGATATTTTTTATATTGTGTTAGTGTGGCATGTAATTCTAAAACTTTGCTTGTATGACATGAATATTTTAAAAACTCAGCTTATTCAAGACATCCATCATTTCCATTCTTACTGATTATTCTCTTAGACTGTATATAGCTCTCATGGCCTTAGAAATGTTACAAGGTTTTCAAACTCAGTGATCCAATATTGAACAAAGAGTAAATCTGAGTCCTAATTGGATTGTTAAGTGCAATATTTGAAAACCAGAAGAAAATAAACACATCAGATTGTTTGCAGAGTAGTTCTCAGAGGGTCATGTGAAAAAGAGAAGTCCTGGAATTCGGTTTTACTTGACTTGGCCTGGCTTTTATTCTCAGTTGTAAACTCTGGGAACTTGGAGACTTAACTTCAATTTCAAAGGTGTTCAGTTCTACCATCAGCAAACTGGGTGGGATAATCACTGAAAGTAAGGGCGATGTCAGACAAGCAAAAGGCTGTGAGATCAAATCATGAGCTTGTCCAGACAGGATCTGACAGGGCTTTGCTAAACTGCGGGTTTCACCAGCTTTTTCTACCCATCCTGGCTCTGTCACTAAAACTGTCAAAACTGTCAGCCGGTGGTTCACTGACTCTAGGTGTGATTAATAGCATCTAAGATGTGAGTATGTGTGTGTGTGCGTGTGAAATGTATGGATGGTGTGTGTGTGTGTGTGTGTGCACATGCTTCAGGGTGTGTGATTGTGGGGACATGCATGCCACAGTGTGCATGTGGAAATCAGAAAACAACCTCAGATGTTGGTTCTCCTATCTTGTTTGAGACGGGGTGTCTTGCCGTTCATGACTGCATACGCCTTGATGGTGAGCGTGGAGGGATCTCCCACCTGTGACTCCCATCTCACCATAGTAACGCTGGATTAGATGTCTACTACTGCACCCAGCTTTTTGTAGGTTCTAGGGATTTGAACTTATGTCTGCTTGCTCTCATAGCTAGTGCTTTACCTACTGGACCATCCGCTCAGCTTTTTTTAAAGGGTTTTTAAGAAAATATTTACTAATAAAAATATTTATCATTTTTATCTTATGTGTAGGAGTGTATTAACTAGATGTCTGTAAGTGCACCCATGTCATGCAGTGCCCTTAGAGGACAGGAGAGGAGGTCAGATTCCCTGGAATTGGAGTTATGCTTGGTTGTTACCATTCATGTGGGTGCTGAAAATCAAACCCGTGTCCTCTGCAAGAGCAGTCAGTGCTCTTCTTCATTGGGTCATCTCTCCAGTTCCTTAAAAGGGATTTTAATGAAATAAATAAATAATGGAAGATACTGTATATATCATGGAATAGGAGTAGGAAGTAGCTCCAAATAAGTCATGTTACAGACAATAAAGTGTGGGTTTGGCATTAATAGTCAATTTCTCCTCAGTGGGAGGATGATCATTTCTCTGCCCTGTGGGATCTGGATCCTTTAATGGATACTTTATTGGACAAGACTGTTTCTACTCCACAAATAATTGTTGGGTTCCATGGAACTTGTATCAGTGTTGTCTGCTGTTGGAAAACTGAATTGCCTTTCTCCTATTGGTAATAAGCTTTTGTTGATTCTCCTTCTGGTTCTGTAGATTTGCTTATTTTTGCACCTACTGTGTGCTGAAGTTGTGTGGGATGTCCTGGATGCAAGCATCACCTGTGAAACATTACCTGTGAGGAACACCTAATCCATCTCTCCACTCCACTCTGCCTGGGATGGCATTTCTCTGAGCTGTTTTTGTGAATATAGAAAGAGTCAGATATGGCAGAGTTTTGACCAGATGAGAAAATGGCTCCTCTGTAGTGTGAAATTTATGGAATCCTGGATGCTTCTGGATCTCAAGGACCTGTCATCATCCATCATAACTGTTGTTCAGCTGGTGCTATGTTCCAAGCACATCAAATATATAAACTAATAATGATGCCAATCAAGCACCTTATTTTCCAGTGGCCAAAAATGCACAAGTGAGAACTGATTTCAGCCAGTCATGATGGTGTATGCCTATAATTCTAACATTAAGAAGAGACAGGAGGATCACTATGAGTCTGAAATCAGCCTGGACTGATTTTCCCAAGGTAACACAATGTTTTCACTCCAGCTCCCATGTCTAATCAAAAGCCTTTCATGTAGTCTCATCCTTCCTTGTCAGTCCCTGTAGTCACCTGGGGATTGTATTATTTAAAGTTTTAATTTCTAATTTAAGACAACTTAGTTTTCAAAATGGAAGGTCTTAAATAAAGTTTAAATTTTACTTTTAAACTGGACGCTTGTCTCTAATAACATCTGTAGCAATACATTGATAGGAGCTTTCCCTCACTTTAAAATAAATGTCACCAATTTACGTGTTCAGGATTGTGAATTCAATATGTGGCATTCAAGAACCTTTAATAAATGCTTGAGTTTCCCATAAAACATCTAAGAAGGTAGAATACTGTTTGAATAAAGCCTTCCCACCAACTGCACAGCCATCCCATTCCAGCTTGGGATTCTGGAGACCTTTAGATTGAGTCTCTGGTTAACCAGATTGGAGGCTTCTGGTTCAGACAAGTCACAGATAATCAATATCTAGACATGTGACATCTTTCAGTCCCTAGGATTCATATTAAGAAATTCCTTTTTAAAAAAAAATTATTATTTTTACTTTATGTGTATGAGGATATCGCCTGCATATATGTAAGTGCACCCATGTCATGCAGTGCCCACAGAGGTCGGAAGAGAGGATCAGATTCTCCTGGAACTGGAGTTAGAGATAGCAGGTAGCCACCAGGTAAGTGCTGGGAACTAAACCCAGGTCCTCTGCAAGAGCAGCCAGTGCTCCTAACCACTGAGCAATCTTTTCCGCCCAAGACATTTCTTATCCATTGAGATTGTTAACCACTGAAATAAATGCAAATTTGCATAGAGTTTACTACTCCATCTTGTATTCATTGCTTTCCTCATCCCCGTAATAAAATGTCCAGCTAAAGCAACTTAACGGAAGAACGTTTCTTTTGGCTGATAATTTAAAAAGATACAGTCCATCATGTAAGGCATTGTGGTAAGAGCAGCTTACTGCTGTGGCCATGAGAGTTTGCTTCTAATCTCTGAGGATCACGAAGCAGAGATGGGACAGGATGTAGGACTGGGCTATAAACTTCAAACTCCCCTCCCCTAAGGACCCACTTCTTCCAACAAGGTCCCACCTCCCCAAATTGTCTACCTCCTCCCAGAACAGCACCACCAGCTGGTGACCTGGTGTTCAAATGCACAAGCATGTGGTGACATTTTGCATTCAAACCATAACACACCCTTTGCATTCTTCTCCCAAGTGGAGACAGTCTACCTTGGCCTGGCAGCACTCTCAGAGACTCAGCTTCATAATTACAACACACTGATGGACCTTATTGATGGTCAGTAGTGATGGCAAGCAGTCTTAAGCCCTTTTAAGGCATTCTTTTACTTAATCCCATGGAAAGGAAATACCACCTACGGATGTGGGATGTGATGAGGACCCAATGAGATAAGACAGAAAGAGCACTTAAAGCCATGCCTATCTGAGTTTACTGTAAGCGTTGGTGACTGTAGCCATGATTATAATCAGTCACTTATTCTTACGGGGGGAGGGGCAGAGCAGGTGGCAGAAGGATAATTGCCCTCAATTCTAACTTCTCCTCCTTTTTTAAAAAACCTGATCTTTTGTGAAATTCTATCCAGACCCTATACTGATTCTTTTAAGCAATCTCAACATGACATCACCTGTCTTTTATGGCTTATCAAATCTGTTTTTGGAAACAGAATGATCCAAAGTCTGAGCACAAATGAAAGGGAACACATTGGCAGCAATCAAGAGGCGGCCTGACCCGTCACAATCAGAGACTCACCTCTACCGTGTTGACAGGATGAGTGGACTCTCTGAATTCCGAGAATTCACAAGTCACAGTGACCCCTGCCAAGTCCCACGGAATTAGATACAAACTCTGACACACACTTCGGTAGCAGAGTGCAGAAAATAGACTGCAGGGAGAGGTGGGCTCAGCGATGCCCGCTTAGCATTCTGAACTTCTTAGCTCAGAACCTGGAAGGAGGAGATGGAAGGCAACTAGGAAAACATGTTAGGTAACCACCTTAATCTTTACGCCCAGCTTTCTTTATTGTAGCCCAGAATTTCTGCCACCAGGATCTTGATTTTTAAGAACACTTCTGGAAGCAGGGTGTCTATGTGGGAAATGGGAAGAGGGTGGATTCTGTTTCTGTTTTCTTTGGTGAAAAGAATTTCCATGGGGTGTGTTAACAGGTGCAGATGAGACTCAAAAGCCCTGTGCCACTTAGTTCTGATCGTTCACAGGTCATTTACCCGGAACCTACCTCTAGTGAACCTCCCTACCTCACACAAACTGTTTTGGTAGGTGCAGCCAGAAGTGGAGGAGACATTGCGGTCTTTCTGTCCAGTGACTTCCTCAGGTTAATCCTGACACTTCTTCCGCTACCTCTCCTATAGCAGTCGATCACCTTTCAGTTCATAACAGAGTGTGATATGAGGAATGACGTAAGAAAATGAATCAGCCCCTTACTTTTCCAAACTCCAACAACTGTGCTTGTTAAAATGCTTTCAGTCAGCACAGTTTTGAATAAAGGAGTGAATGAACCTACCGGAAATGCTTTTAGAATGGCTTAGCAATTCTGGCACCATCGAGAGCAGTCTGCATGGTCCTCAAGCCATTCCAGGTTAGCAATTCTTTGTGCGTGAATTAGGAAATCAGACTAGAAGCCTGTGAAAACTAGGAATGACAGGGAAGGAAATCTTAACTTCCTTTCATGTGCATTGGTTTTAATCCTTTAAGTTTTATTCTTTGTGTGCGTGTGTGTGTGTGTGTGTATGATGCGTGTGTGTGAGCGCAGGCGTGTGTGCAACACAGCATGAGTGTGGAGATCAGAGGACAACTTTTGGAAGCTGTTACTTCTCGCTGTGGATGGAACTCAAATGGTCAGCCTTGTACAGGGAGTGCTTTATCCACCTGAGTCTCTTGCTGGCTCAAATGCTCAAATTAAACAACAACAACAAAACTCCAAACAGGCTTTATTTACTCTTTAGAAGTAAAAAGTTATGTTTATGTTCATAAATTTAAAATTCAAATATAACAAAATTTTCTTTACTCATTTTTGTCCTCCCTGTTCCTAACCATTTTAACAGTTTCTTCTGTTATTTATTTCCACACTTATGTGTTATAATGCTAGCTCTTAATCCTTCTGAAAATGTGTAGATGGGTCTTATGTGATTATATAGAAATTTCTCATTGAATCAGAAGAATAAGAACAGGCTGCAAAGGCTGATTCAGACTAGCAGATTTAAGATGAGTGTCCTTAAAAAAAATGGCTAAAGTTGTACTTACTTGAAATCACTATCAAAGTGGTAAAACTGCTGCTAGGTGTGGATACTGGGCTGGGTGCCTGGCTTTGTCCCTTTTAAGTGCAATCTTGAGTTCTCACAGCCTCAGCCGTCCACACAAGAGGATTCTACTTGGACAGGCAGAGCAGGACTGTGCAGTCATGGTGTTACTGAAGGTACTAGGGTCAGGCTAGTATCTCAGGTGCTACATTACTCTTAAATATTGATTGATTTTTAAAGAATTTGATTTAAAATTTTCTTCAAAAATTAAGCTATAGAAAATTAAAAATCCTATTATATTGATTTTCTCAAAAAAGGTAAAAGGAGAATGATTTTTTTGTACCTGTGTATGTAATATAATTGTTCAAAGCTACATATAGATCTAATATCATGACACTGTAAATACTTTGAAAAAATTGTTTTGTAGACTTTGCTCTCCAGCAGTTTTATGTCAGTGACTTCTGAGTGAAGACAGAAATTTTTCTGTATGTGTTCCGCTTTCACACAGTATTAGCACTGTCTACCAGGTACAGGATTTGTTCTTAACTAATGAACTGTACTGACACGTCACCACCCATAGTTGGTAGCTTACACTGGGTCTTGATCTCAGTGGTGTATGTTTGATGGGTTTGGATAAACCCACAGTGATGTATATCTGTCCCAATAGCAGCGTACAGTCACTGCCCTGAAAATCTTCTCTGCTCTGCTTCCGATTTTATTATTTTTCTACAAGATTGCCTACAATTTTTCTTAAAACTGCCTTCAAAATGGTTAATAAAGTTGACATCTTTGACAGCTTTTATTGACTTTTCCCTATTGATCACAGCAGTTTTACTGAGGACATACTCTCCCTGTACGTACTGAAATATATCTGACACTTGCAGAGCAAATTCTGCTTCTTCAAGGGTCTTCTTAAGGGGGTTACTAGATTGTATACATATTTTATTCTAATTAAAGGTTCTGTGTCATGGGTTTTATTTAGAGTGCTTCCTTTTTCAAATATTTTTTAAAGACCTAAACACACTGATTCAATATTCCCTATTGCCATTACTCAGCAATTTGCCAGATTTAGATTCCATAAGATCACAAGCCTTCTTAATTCTATTCCCTTATGATATTCCCCTAAAAAATGGCAGTCCTTGGAAAGACTGTTTTCACAAGTTGAAATATTTCAAAACACGATTATAATTATACTTTCCAGATTAAGTCTGTTCACTCTTTGAGTTATGATTTTTTAATTTGTTCAATTCTTTTCTTGCTTTTATAAGAAAAATTAGTATACCTTTCCACCTGAAAATTCTGTTTATAAAAATTGTGATCTCAGAGACGGGCCTGGTGGCACAAGATTTTAATCCCAGCACTTGGGAGGCAGACGTAGGTAGATCTCTTAAGATCAAGGCCAGGATGGCCTACATAGTGAGTTCCAGGCCAGCTGGGACTACAGGTAGACCCTGTCTCAAAAAGAACCCCCGCCCCAAATATATATATATTTTCAAAATATATGACTTTCAAAAGTCAAAATTTGGTGCTCTATTTTAGTGTAATGATAAGGAACTTCCAACTATCTGAAATTTTGCAGTTCTAATGTACAGATGTTTGCAGTTCTAATGTACAGATGTTTGATAGCGTGGTGGGACAGGCAGGCATAAAGGAAGAGACCTTTTTTTCTTATTTCCAAACTGCTACAATAAAGGGACTATCTCAATAAAAGTGAATATTGAAATAAAGCAGGTCAAACTCTTAAAAAATTTTCCCAATGCATGCAAGATACATTTTATGTAATTATACTGTCATCTGTCAAGTACGCAATGGCATTATGTCTAAAAAGTAATGGACATATATTAATTAAAAATATTTTTCCAGGCACGGCGGTACATGCCATGAGATCTCAGCTCTTGGATGCCAGAAGCAAAAGACCATCAAGTTCAAGACCAGGCTGGCCTACACAGAGGAGATGCTATGTCTAAAAAATTCTTTTTTGTTACTGCAAAATGTTAATGGTCACCTGAACCTTCAGTAAATCATAATCTTTGTTAAGACAGCTCAGATGATAAAGTGATTGTCTTGTAAGCATGAGGAGATGAGTTTGGTCCCTGGAAACAACATAAAAAATAGTTGGTTGTATTGTTCACACTTGTCATGCCAGTGGTGTGGAGACAGAGACAGGCAGATTCTTGAGCTCATGGGACAGCTAGCCTTCCTTACTTGATGTGGTCCAGGACCATCTCAAAACAAATGGCAACAACTTCAAATGAATGAGACTCAAGGTTGTCCTCTGGTCTCCACATGCATATACATACATGTGCACACATGTGCATGAATACACATGATGAACACACACATATGTGTATCTGCACACACACAAACATGCCCACATATGTGCATGTGTGTACATATAAGATTATGAATTAACAAAATGTGACAGAGACACAAAGTGAGCACATGTCATTAGAAAAATGGAGTGGATAGATTTGCTCATTAAAGAGTGGAGACACACGACGAGGTGCAATAGAATGAAGAGCACCTGCCTGTTGGTGCAGTAAGTGCTTCAAACGTCTAAATACTTAGAACTGAATATGAAAAACAAAACCATGTCTGCTTCTGGAATTCACCTTGGATGGTTCATGAACTAAACTTTGAACTTTTAGTAGCTACAGCTTGGAGTTCACTGCAACTTATTTAAATGCAGCTGTGGATTGTATGTATACTGTAATGCATTCCAAGTACATTTCTGTCTTGCGTATCCCCTCCTTTGTTATACCAAATTCCACACGACTTTGTTTCCAAAAAAAATGGTGAACTGGAGAACTGAGTCATTTTTTTGTCACTACCTGACCACATAGTTTCTAGACATTTAGAACTTGTTTTCAGGAGTAATTTAGAGGAGTTTTGACCTTGGGCTGGAGAAGCCCCAGAATTCTGTAACATAGAGATTATGGGACATTCTGATGGGATCTCAGAAGTCCAAAATACCAAGAGAAATGCAGAAAATGGAGATCCCACTCATGTAGTTTCAGATGAGAATAAGGACTCTATTGCAAACTAGGCTAGAAGCTATTTGTATTACATTCTGACAGAGAATCTGACTGTAGTCTGCCCATATTCTGAAAAACTGAGGCTGAATTCAGTAATCAACAAAGTTTCTGGGCAGAAGAAATTTCAAGATAGCTTAATATTCAGATTGAAATTTGGTTATTGCTTACTGTGTTTATGGAGTTTTATATTGAGTATTCAAAACAAGTGGGTATGAAACATGTGATTTGGGGAGGAAAGGAGAGTGAACATGGGTAAAGTTTCAGACAGGCCTGTACAGTGGGGTGCTCACTGATGGCTGCAGTTGTTAAAAAGATAGGCATCATTGAGAAGAAAGTTTTCACTTTAGTGGAATTTGGCAGCATCATCCATGTTGTACTGATTTTGCAGCCATAAAAGATGCAAGAGTGAGAGGTTGTAGAGCCTTGTAACAAAGGTTCAGAAAGCTGCAGAACCCAGGAAATGGGTAACAGGCTTGGATTTCCTGAAAGGAGGCCCCGAGAGGCCCAGAGGCTGTGAAGATGAAGCTCAAGTTGCAGTGGTGACCCCAGGACACTAGAGAGGACAGGATTATAAGACATCTGCTGAGGAAAGTAACAAACAGGGAGTGAAGTTGGCCAAAGAGAGGGACTGTGTGCTGCAGCCAGCAGAGCTAGAGGGGTAGCAATATCCCAAGACATTGGAGGACAGATGGAGCTGCAAAGAGCCCCAGATGCCAGACATGGAGCTTCGGCCTATGGGGTTTGCTCTGCTGGATTTTGGTCTTGCTTTGGTCCCATCTTTCCTTGCTGTGTCTCTGTGCCTCCTGTTTGAAGTGGAAATGCTTACTCCACTGTGTATTGAAAGCATATCACTTGTTTTGGCATATAGAGGCTCATCTCAGAAAAGACTAGGCTTCTGAACAATGTTGGAATTCTTAGGACCACAGATCTTTAGAAGTTGGACTAAATACATCTTGCACTATGAGATGCCCATGAGTCTATGAAGACCAGGGGTAGACTGTTATGATTTAAATGTGATGTAGTTCAAGTTTAAGCTGACAAGGGATACACTTGCGATGGTTGATCTTTATAGCCAACATGACTGGATTTGCAATCATTTAGGAAACACACCTCTGGGCATGTCTGTGAAAGTGTTTTGTAAGAGAAGTTTAACTGAGTAGGACAGACTCACCCTAAACCCGGGTGGCACCATCATGAGCTGGAGTCCCATAGTAAATAAGGTGAAAAAGAAAAAGCAAGCTGAGTGAGCACCAGTATTCTTCACTCTCTGAGTCCTGATATAATTATAATTATGCAACCAACATTAGTATTCAATCCAAGAAATCTAAAGTGAAATTCAGAATATCTCTCTGAAGCATGTGGGATTACTACCAAGTGTACCTGCAATTTCTCTTTCATCTTTTGTTCTCAAAAACACATTCTCCTCTTCACTCTTTAACTCTCCAGTCAGTTTTTTGTTCATGTGTGTGTATATGTGTTTTAAATGTGGGTGTGGGGATGTGTGCATATGTGTGTGTGTGCACGTGAGCATATGTGCACCTGTGAAGGCAAGAGGTTGGTGCTGGGTGTCTTTATTGCTCTCCATCTTATTTTTTATATTTTATTTTATATGTATGAGTGCATTACTGCATGTATGTAAATGCTCCCACATTCTGCAATGCTTTTGTGTGGATGCTAGGAATGGAACTCAAGTCCTCCACAAGAGCAGCCAGTACTCTTAACCACTGAACCATCTCTCCAGCCGTTCCACCTTATTTTGGGACAGGGTCTCTCACTGTACCTGGAGCTCGCAGATTTGGCTAGGTTAGTTGCCCCAGAGTCTCCCGTCTCTGCCTCCTTGGTTCTGGGATTACAGACGTGCTGTTGCTCTTGGCTAGTTACGTGGTGCTGAGGATCCTAACTCAGGTCCTCGTGCTTGTGCTTTCTGACATTAGTACTTGTACTTTACCAAGGGAGTCATCTCTAGCTCTTGTCTCTTCATTCATTTCCTCCGTCATTGCCTTCAGCTCTCTTAACTCATCTGGACTCTCCCTGAGACCCTGCATGCATTGTTGCTACTTTAACACCCCATTCTTCTTTGTTCCACCTGCCCTCAGCTGCTTGCTTATTCTTTCATAGCATAGGACTGAACACATCACTTCTTAGCTCAGAAGCAAGTTACTCTGGCTCAAACCAAAGCCCGTGTCGAATTCTCTAACCACTTCGACCCACTCAATTTTACCAAACATCATTTCTCACTCTATTCTTATTCTTAGGAGCTCCACTCCAACTGTCATAGGCAACTTGCTTATCTTCGTGTAGATCTTGTGCTTTCTATTTTCTCCCATTCCACATGTTTGTTTGTGTCATATGTTTATTTATTTGGCTGGAACTACATCAGCTGATGTCATAGACATTAGTGATACAGTTCCTCAGTTGAATTAGTCACATTTAAATATCCAATAACTATGTGTGGCTGATATCTATCACATTAAACACAGAAGATATAGATCATGTTCATTATTTAATTTTTGCTTTTGAGAAAAGGTCTCATATATCTCAGACTGATCTTGAACTTGCTATATGCCACAGAATGACCTTGAACTCTAATCTTCTTGCCTTCACCTCCAAGTGCTGGGATTACAGGTATACATCGCCATACCTGGCTTTATGTGATGTTAGGGATCAAACCCAGAGCTTTGTGTGCTTTAGGCAAGCCTCTGACAACTGAACTACATCCCTCATCCTGACAATTTTCATTAGTAAAGAGTTCTGTTCAAATTCCCTAGCATCCTGAGCTCACATTGCCTCTCATTTAATCCTGGGCTGTTATCATTTTATGACCTCTTCTTGATTATTCTTGTTACACACACACACACACACGTACACACACGTACACACGCACATGCACAACTGAGTCCATTTAGTGGTACTTGTGTATAGATGTGTTGTTTAGGGCTGACCACTCTGGATTGGGTAACCTATCAAGGAGCATATCCCTGGGGGAAAAAAATTGATTCTTCTTCCCTCAACAACCATTGATTGCCTATAGCTTTTCATTTGGAGGTGGGACCCTGTGAAATTTCTGCCATCCACACTGGCAAGTTAGCTGGTTTATTCATTCTGCAGGTCATATTGTTTAAATTTCTTTGGCATTGCTTCTCTGCCATGTCTCTAAGACACGATCAGCAGGCATCCTGGTCCTCGGATCTTACAATCTTTTTGTTCCCTCTTCCATGATGCTCTGTGATGCTTAGGTGTAAAGTTGCATTGTTGATGTGTCATCTGGAGCTTGGCACCCCATGGTAGCTAGCTCTCTGCATTTTGACCAGTTGTGGAACTTTGTAATAGTCTCCATCAGTTGCAAAAAGAAACTTCTTTAATGAGTGGTGAGAGCTACACTTATCTGTGAATATAAAGATAAGTAATTAGAATATAGTAAGAAATTACATTGGCTTAGGAAAATGGCTGTAACAGGTTCTCCTCTGTGGACCTCTTCAGGCTTGGATATTTGGCTGGGTTTATAGTACCATGTTTGGATTCCCTCCCATTGAGTTGACATTATGTCCAATTAGACAGCCGTTGGTTACCCCCAAGATAAAAGTGGCAGTCTTGCTCCATTAGGTAAAAATGCCCTTCAACTGATGGATGAATAATGAAGACGTGGTGCGCACAGCACAATGGAGTTCTGGTCAGCTAAAATCGTGAAATTTGCAGGTAAATGGATAGAGCTCAGAAATAACGTACTGAATACGGTAACCCAGAGCCACGGAAACAAACACCAAATATTCTCCTGTATTTGTGGATCCTAGCTACAAATCATTAGGTGTGTGTGAGTCTATAACCTGAAGTGACCACAGAATCCAGGAAAGTAGAACAGGACCATGAGAGAGAAGGGAAGCGTGCTAGCAGTGACACAGAGCTATCTAGGGGGAGATGGGAAAATAGGGGATTGGAGGAGGGACAGCGAGAAAGGAGCAGAATGATGCTAAGTGGGTCTGAATAAGCCATAGGGAAACCTATTATTTTATAAGCTTACTTAAAAATACATACTGTGTGTGTGTGTGCATGTGTGTGTGTGTATGTGTGTGTGTGTGTGTGTGTGTTTGGAGTCAATGGCTATCTAACATAATCCCAGTGTCAGGAAAGTGAAACTGCCTTTAGAGTTATTGGTCAGAGTAGTCCAAAAGATTCCCCAAACAGTATAGGCTATTGACATTGCCCTTGGTTGTTCCAGAACTTGAAGGTTAAGACCCTACTGCTGAAGACACCACACACTTCAAACACAGGACTTGGAGGAATCAAGCTGGAGAGCTGGCGCTGACCTGGAAGCCTCCTCCCTGAGAACTAGCTCTATGGTATTGGAAGGTGCTATTGTAAATTGGCAAGGGACAAAGGTCAGATCAATAGCCTTACCCATCTGTAAAATCTAGGAACCACAATAAAAAAAGAGTTCTTGACAAGCCTCATTAGAATATTCTCTAAAGTTTGGTAAATGTGAAAGCATTTCCATAACCAAGAGAGATGACTCTGCTTCATAAATTTACCAGTTGGAATTAGCATAAAATTGGGAAGATGGAAACTGTGTTTGTAACAATGATATGTTTCAGAAAACCTAATGATAAATCACATAGATCTCCATAAATTGTGATTGATTTTCTTCAGCACAGGGAGGTAACATAGTGTAATGAGAGAAAGATGAATGGAAGTATCACACTGCCTGGGTTTAGAATCTTGTTTCCATCCGTTACTGATACGGCTTAGTCAAGCTACTGAATTTCCTGAAGCTCCGTGCAGATGGCAATAGCTACATATGTTAGATGGAAGTGAAAAACTTCCAGAACAAGTGAAAAAAGAAACAGAAATCAAAGCAGCTTTTCCAGAAAAACAAAGATATTAATGAGCCCACGTAACTGAAACCATCCAGTGACTTTGGTGTGACCTGATCCAGGGCTCATAGAATAGTGTTATTCGGAGGTCTGCAGTTTCCAACTATAATCTTGATTCTCATGATCCCGAAAGAGAAGAATTCAGATGGGACAGAGTAGAAGAGCGAGCAGTCAAGGGCGTAATTAGAGCAAGCCAGAAAGCAAGAGGCAGTACACTCTCCAAAAAGAGCAGGCAGAGGTGACCAGTCATGGACAATCCTAGTGAGTGTAGGTCGTGCATCTCTCCTCAATCTGTTATTCCCTCCCCTGTGTCTTGTCTAGGGTGAGAACCTCCTGGAAAGTGGAGTTTTTCTTGGAGTCCCAATATGCCCAGAATTCAGTCAGTTTTAAGTAAATATATAAGATATAAGAATATGTACCTCCAAAGTTGAGAAGTTCACTAGTGGAAAGAGGAACAAGACTCAGTGCATGCTCCTCAGAAGTCCCTGAGTTCAGATGCAGCTGATCCAGCTAGAGTAGACCACTACCACCTATTGCTTTTTACATCATTTTAGGACCTTGAGGTAGCCCAGCCAAACGTGGGGCATCACTAACTATCTCTAGGTTCTGGTTACTTTTGGAATGGGGAGAGGGTCTTTGGTCAGTCCCTGCTGCCTAGCAATAGCGTAACTCTCTTTATAGGCAAGCTCCTGATTGTAGTTGTGGGAAGGCCACCTGCAGCTGGAGTCTCATGTTCTCTCTGCACCTCAGGACTCAACAGCAGCATTGCTTTAGGGCACACTCCTCAAGACCTCTTCTGCCAAGAGCACCTGTGTGTCAACTAAGAAATGGAGCGGTCAGATAAGCCTAGTCTAGGCCAAGTGAGCAAACGAAGACCAAGGTAACGTAGATGCACAGGCTCGTCCAGTCTAATGGGTGCTGTGGGATTGCTGTGGAGTGAAGCTGCCACATTCTCCAAAGAAAGTGGTACCACACAAGGAGCACCGGAGTGCTGAGCTGTCACACACACAAGGGCAGTAAGCAGCCATTGTATTCCATGGGAATGGAGTCTGCTGGAACTGGGGACCACGGGGTCACCCTCTCCTCTCTCCCCTGCTTCTCTTCCCCAACCCCTGTCTTCTCTCCTCTCACCTTCTTCCTCCTCCCTCTCCCCCTCCTCCTCCCTCTCCTCCTCCTCCTCCTCATCCTCTTCTTTTCCTCCTCTTTCTCTTCATCCTCCCTCGCCCCCCGCCCGGTTTATAGCAATGGGTAAACGGTACCATATACACAAAATGACCAACAACAAGGAGAAAACACTTCTTAAATATCATGTATATATCACAATATTTTTTAAACTTCCTTTTCTAGTTAAGCTGAGTTAGATGCTTTTCACTGAATAGTGACTGGGATCTAGAGTAAAGCACTCCAAGTATATTATCAATAAGTACTCTGAAGTAAGAGAGAAGAAAATTCTAGTTTCTGCTAATGTATCTCACACAACATTCTACAATCAACACAGAGGACATGACTCTGATATTAAAAAAATACTATATATGGGGGTCCCTTATTTTATTAACAGAACCTCCAGAAACATCACAGTAACTTACCACTTCCTAGTATCTTCTAATAAACCAGTACTGTGATAAGCAGGACGTTGGCTTACATTCATCCCTCAGCTATTGGAGCAGTTTCCCATTGGTTACTTTCATATTCAGCAGGTTAACAATGATTTTAATCAGTTTAACCTAAGATTCTCCCGTCTTATGCAAATGTAGAGATCTTCAGATAAGTAACATAAAGAAATTTCTTTCACACAATCAAGTCAGGAAGCAAACAGTTCAAACTGGTACTATGATACAACAGTTCCATAAGTTTAGGTATTTGATTTTTATTTTATGTGTATGAGTATATTGCCTACATGTGTCTAAGTGCACTATGTCATGCAGTACCTACAGAGACCAAAACAGGATCCCCTGGAATTGGAGTCACAGATGGTTGTTGGCCACCATGTGGATGCTGGGACTAGAATTCCAGTCCTCTGCAAGAGCAGCCAGTGCTCTTAACCTCCGAGCCATCTCTCTAGACCAGTTCTATAGCTTTAAACACCTAACTTACTTCTGCCTTTGGTTTTATATTATTGAAGCATGGTCCCATCTTCATGTTCCCAAGAAAGCTTCTAGACCTCTAGCCTTCACATCCACAATTCAGGAAAACTAGAAGTAGAAGCAAAGAACAAAATTATAGGTGCCCATTTGATGCAGTGTCCTTGGAAATGCCTTTTTTGGTTACTCCATATTGTGGGAGACATGAGAGGAGAGTGAACATTCTCAGTACTCAGTCACATACGCATTAGAAACACTTAGACTATTTTGCTCCAGTGAAAGTTTCCAGTCCTTAAAGAAGAGTCTGAATAGCTGTTATGCACTCAAACCATGGGAGGAGAACAGTCATGAGTGTTTGATTTAATGGCATAATGTTCAAATAAAGCAAAGAGGCTTTGACAGCCACATCTCAGATTCCAAAGCAGGAATCACAGAGCTACTCACCCACCATGGATACTGGGAATAAGTAACCCTTCCTGTAGATGCTTTTGCACACTCAATTAGGTGCCTTATACATGTGTCTCCACTCAGTATCTTTCCACAATGCCCTGGTACCCAGGTGGACCAGGAGGATGGATGAAAACATGGGTAGGCAGGAAGTGGATGGTATGGGGCTCCCCACTCCAGGGGCATCTTAAAGCCCAGGATCCTTCGGAACTCTGGGACAGGGTGCAAGCTCAGGGGCCCTCTATCTCTTGTTGTTGTTGTTTTTAATCATCCTCCATAACCACCGGGCAATGGTTATGCAACAAGGCCAACAGCTCCTGCATATGGCTGAGAAGCAGACTGAACATTAAGGGCCCACACATTTTAATGGAATACATTTTCTGTTCAAGCTGTCAGTGAGTTTGCCTGTAACATGAGCTTGCTTAAAAAGGGGAGAGAATCAGTTTTACCAGTACTTGCTAGACTTTAGGAAAGCATGCTCTGCTTTGATTTTGGGCAATCTTCAGTGAAGGGTTCATTGAGTGAACTTCTTTCACCAATGCCTGTTTCGATTCTGCATTCTCTTCCAGTGCCAGCCTAACCCAGCCTTCAAATGGCTGCACATAGACACAGCCCTTGGCCCTCTCTCTGTCCTGACAGGGAAGACCTTGCACTTGGCATTAACCTTGCATTGCTCTGTGATGCTCTTTGGGGTTTTGTTTGTCTCTCCCACCTCCTAACTGAATTTAAAGCCATTAAGCTCTGGGGATCATATACTACATTATCCACAATTTTGAGAGCCAAGACGTGTTATTAATAACTACATCAAGACCCTTGGTACAAACCTGAGCTGCCTCATCAAATTACCTACCAATGTGGCCGCTCTGTGAAGGTGAAAGGCAGTCAAAGGCCATGATTTCCCACTTCCCTTTCCTTCCACTCACAGGTTTAGTATAATTCACACACAAGCAGCCATCGAACCTACAAGTAATTAGCTTAGCGAGGCAACAAATAGTTCCTCCTATAACAGCTGTGAAATAGGTTAAAAGACTGGAACAGGTCCCCACTGGCAGGGGATTTAATAGCTCAATACAGGAAGTAACTTGGGGTAGAAGTCTTTAAAAAATCAGATAAAGATTGTTCAGTGAAGAAACCAGTCTGGAATTTATATGCCTACCCACCAAAGCTACAAAGGTTCAACCAGGCATTTTTTGTTGTTGTTTTAGTAGTCTCATGTGGTCTGGGTTGGCCTTGAACTATCCAAGGCAGAAATAACTTTGTACTCCTGATCCTCGTGCCTTAACTCTAGAGTATTGGCCTTACTGGTGTGCTCCACCACGCCCAGCTTCAAATATGTACTCCATCTGCAGATAAGGAGGAGATGTTCTTAATGGGATTTTGGGGTGCAATTTTTGTCTCAGGAGCATCTCACCTCACCATCACTATACCAGCATCTGTGTTAGTCTATGTGTGAGAGGAAACAGAGAGACATGAAGCCTCATGATGTCTGGGTGTGACTTAGCAGAGCACTGGGAACACAGGGATTCTGATGATGAAGACTGGGAAGGACAATGTCCCAATATGAAAGGCACAGGAACGTGAACCGGAAGTGCTGTTCATCCAGGGGCATGTGTGGAGGTGGATTGCTGAAGTTTGCACCCTTATTCCACCAGCTGAGAAAATCACGTGACATAGCCAGAGGTCTCATCTCTACGGTGGGGAGTCACCCTGAAGAGCAGACAAGTTAGTGTCTGCAACCTGCCTAGAGCAGCTCTGAGCACATTTATAGCAAGGCCCCAGCTAGGACTGGCCACTTACCAGCAATGTCCTTATCATTATTAAGTGAAAATGGAGAAAATGGAGCTACACCTGTACATTATCTGCAGAATGGAAGAGCTTGACAGGTGAGGGACAGCTCATGAACTGAAAGTGCAGGACCTCCCAAAGTCTATGTGCAGGAGCCCTAACCTCAGATTTCAATGGGATGCTTTTGGAGGCGGGGCCTATGGGAAATCATTAGGATAAGATGAGGTCATGGCCTTCATGATAGACAAGCCTTATAACAATAGCAAAAAAAAAAAAAAAAAAAAAGAGCTCTCTCTTGTGTGAGGACCCAGCTAGAAGGAAGCTGTCTGCAAGTCAGGAAGAGACCTGACCCACCCTGGTCTCAGATTTCCCAGCTTCCAGGACTGCAGGAGGAAGCTTTCTGTCATTTAAACTCTAATTATGACAGCCTCAGCTAAGGCGACACCTATGAAGGGGAGGAGAGTACTGGGACAGGGAGGGAGGAGAGGAGAAAGACTGAGAGTAGCAGTGATATATACATAATTATAAGTAAAAGTATTTTGCTTTTGGTTAAAAAAAAAAAAAAAAGGTTTAAAAAATCCCTTCACTTGGGATTGGCAGATGGCTCAGAGTTTAAGAGCACTGGTTGCTCTTGCAGAGGACCTGGGTTCGATTCTCAGCACCCACATGGTGGCTAACAACCATCCAACTCCAGCTCCAGAGGAACCCAAAACTCTCTTCTGACCTCCATTGGCATTGCACAGCAAAGGTGACTTACATACATGCAGGCAATATACTCATACACACAAAACAAAAATTTCCCGTGTATATATTCCTTTGATCAGGCAGACTTAAACAGTCAGTACAGACATACAGCCTTAGATGCTGGAGGTGCTGAGGCAGTGTGGCTCTGTGGTGTGGCAGGTCCCAGCTGCACTGCTCTAAGACCCCCTCACCCTGCCTCTTGGGCACTGGCTACAGTCTTCAGACTCATGAAGGCCACCATTCCAGTTATCACATGGACATTATAACATCCAGAGAAAAAGAGTTTGGGGCCTTCTCTCTGTGTGTCTCCTCCTTGGGAAAACCTCCACACTGTATTCTTTGCCAGAACTGTTCTCATGACTGTCTGTATACCAGTGAGTGGAAGGTAAATCACTGACACAGCTCCCTGCAGCTGAGAGGCAGCCATCTTTTCTTGAGTCCTCCAGTTCGAAAATATCTTCCGTATTGCTGAAGAGAAATTTACTTGTAATAAAGATACCACACCCCAAGGGGCAGATGGAGCTGCAGTTCTCAGCGGATGGCGACATCTGAGCCACGCGCTCTCTACATACATTACTATATGTTTTGCATCAAGTGCAACATTTTTGGTGAGAATGACACAGTGATATTTTCTTCCTTCCTTAACCCCAACTAAACACATTTTTCTATTTAAATTTCTAACTCATGGTGGTTAAATGCCATTTAAAAAAAATAAGTCTTGAACAATCTGACTCCACTTTATCGGGTAAGGTATGCTTTTTCTTATCTGCCTCCTCCTGGACCCCATCTGAGCATGACCTCCCTGAGCACAGCATCTGAACCTTTCTAAGTTTTGTACATTGTGTGCACACTTACCATGGCAATAGTGAGTCAGAGGACAAGTTGCAGGAGTTGATTCTCTCTTTCTTCCATGTGGGTCCCAGGGATTGAACTCAAGTTGCCAGATTCATCCACAAGTCCCTTTAACCACTGGGCCATCTTGCTAGCCCTAAGGTTTTCTAGTGGATCCCATAATGTTTGATAACAAAGGCATCAGTAGTTTGAAGCTTTTGTTAGGCTACTGGAATAAATTGGAATTGATCTGGCAAAAACAAAATACGTGTCCCTCCGCCTTCTTTCTAGACAGCATCTACATATATATGTCCATATATTTTAGATAGTGCACATTGACCAACATGACATCCTTCTATTTAAAGTACTTGGCCATAACTTAAGGTCCCAGTTCCATCACACTGTGGGTAAAACCACATTATCCCTCCTGATTCATTTGTAATTATAAGATAAATTGTAGGTCAAGTTCATCATTCAAGGCATTTCTTACTCAACATTTTGGTATCAATAAGGAAGAATCTGAGCCTACTGATGCATGCTTTATAGCTTCCTTGAGTCCTGAGATTCAGATTATCCCTGTTCACATCTGAGATACATGAGGCTGCTTCTAGAGAGCCTCTGGCTTAGAATTCTGATGTCGACACATAATATATTAAGAGAAGCTGGGATAATGGTATCAACAACCAGACCGAAAACATGGTTCTGACAAAGACTTGTCTCAGCACATGCTAGAGATTTGAAATACGACCAAGACTTGGAGTTGGAATGCCCCCACTTGAATCTTACCTCTGTTACTTTGTTTCAAATAAAATCTCACCTTCAAGTAAAACCCAGCTTCCTCTCTCTGAGGAGCCTTTGCGAACACTAAGTGAGATGATATATGGTAAAACAGAGGGAACACCACAGCTCTGTGAGGTCTTCTTTCCCATCTGAATCAATCCTTTGAATTATGTCCCTCTCAAATAGCTCAGCACCATGTCACTGAGGCACAAATGCACACTGACAAGATGGCTTTTTTTTTTAAAGCCAACAAAACAACTGGTTGTTACATGATCCTTGACCACAGTTGGACAGACTTTTTCCTTAAATTAAATGAAGTGCTTTAGCAATCTACAAACGTAGCCTAAAGCCGAGCAAGAGAAGAGAATTGTTTTCCTTAGGGAAAGTGTAATTTTAGCAAAGTTCAACTTTCACATTTGAGGATCTGTATTTTGAATGTCTCTGGTAAGTGCAGAATGAATATAATTAGTTATGAGCCATTTTGGCTGTGGCCAGGGTACACATTAAGCTGTAGTGCAATATCCTTCAAAACCTATTCACATTCTGCCGTGGAGCTCAGACCTTCCTGTGTTGTGTCTTAAATCAAATAATGTATATAGTTTCAGAGCCTAACAGTTGTTCCTTCAGAAGGGTTAAGAGTGGACATGACACAGCTGTGCCATTCAAATAATCCAGCCAGACACATACAGGCACTATGTACTTTCATCACTGGGTCTCAGGATGGAAATGAAATGTGGCAAGTGTACGTGGAATAAATGGCAGAAGACAGAGAGAGAGAGAGAGAGATCTGTGAGGGAACATGCTAGAGCACCCAGAAAATTAGGATTTGAGAGAGGGGCGACTTAGACCTAACACTGAATTCTGGCCAATTTAACTGCCAGAAATTATCACCATGATCTATCTGTGACTACTCAATGGCCAGAGTGACACTGTTGCCATCCTTGACCCCCCTTCACACTGAGGTGATTGTCCCAATATATAAAATAAGGAGTTCCAATGAGAAAAGGAAAGAAGAATGAATGTCTGTCCAGACTGTGTGTCCATGGGAAGCGGTTTCTTAATAATAGATGTTACTCAGTTTAAAGACCGGAAATCAGAAAAATTTAGGCCTCCCATGGGGTTCTTCTGCAACTTAGAAAAGCCAGCTTAAGGAGAGGTGGAAAGCAACGTACACAATGGGAGTTCTGTTTGGGAAGCTTAGCACAGGAAGGGATGCTAGGTCTATTTCTAAAATATGGTTTGAGGGGCTGGAGAGAAGGCTCAGTGGCTAAGAGCATACACTGCTCTTACAGAGGACCTGAGTTCAGTTCCCAGCACCCAAGTCAGGTGGCTCACAACTGTCTATAACTTCAGCTCCCAGGAACCTGATGCCACTGGCCTCAGGCACCTGCAGTCATATGCACCCACTCACACACAGACACACCAACATATGTATACTTAAAAAATAAACTAAATCTTTAAAATATGGTTTACCCTTCTCAGGTAAGAGTCAAGATTTATGTCTTGGTAATTACTTAGATACAGTCTTGTAACACAGGAAATCCCAGAAAATCAGTTCTTGCTTCTGTGCTCTGTATCTAACTTCCAGGAGGTCCTTCAAAGTGCATCTAACACACCATGCATACTCAACAAATGTTGAATAGCTCTTTAGTTCAAAAGACTTCTTAGAAGACTTAAAAAATTTCAATTTCTTAAGAGGTAAAATGGTATCTTAAAGGAGGGAAAGGAAAGGAATTTAAGTTAATGATCCTCATTCTCTGAGTGAACATCATGCAGCCACTATGGCCTAGGGAAGACATAGAAGTTTTCAGCGCTGTGCACTTTCTGCCCAAGGCACCAAGTCAAAGGACATGCCAGATGAAAGCATGTACACAGGTAGATGCATTGTGGTTGGACGTCAGAGATCCATGCTCTGTCCTCATTGTGAAAACCTCATTCAGTCGGTCATAGGTCTTACAGAAACATCCTTAATACCATAAAAGTATGACAATTAATAACGTGCTGCAAGGGACTTTCCACATTCTCTGCAGCTCAGTAGTCCCCAGAAAGCTACCCAACTTCAACTGCTTTAGCCTGATAGGTTATCAAGTGACTGAACTATTGTTTTTCAGTTTACAGTTATACTTTGTACAGACAGCCTGTGAAAGCCCAACCCTCTCTCCTCGCATACTCATGATATAAGTATATGGTATATATACATATTTCCACATGCAGAGATGAATAACACACAGTTACATCAGGATATAACACACACACACACACACACACAGAGCTTTGTTCTCACCATTAAACAAGAGCATAGGTCTGCTATGAAGCTTTCCAACCAGACTGCGATGGTTGGCTACCTCTACATGAGTCTTCCTGAGTCCTTGCCCTGGAACAGGAAAGGGCATATTTGGAAGTATAATGGCCTGTACATGCTGAGTCACTGTCCTCATGATGATTAAAGCTGAAAATTTGTCCATCCATCATTATTCTTTTTTTGTTGTTCTTAAGGAATTGTCTTATCTATAGATACAGAAGCATGAAAGCAAAATGACTGGTTTATTTTTTATGTTTATTTTATTTTATGTTTGTGAGTACATTGCCTGCATGCATGTAAGTGCACCCATATTGTATAATGTCTGTCAAGGTCAGAAGAGGGCATCAGATCTTTGGAACTGGAGTCATAGACAGTTGTTAGCCGACAGGTGAGTGCTGGGAATCAAATCCGGGTCTTCTGCAAGAGTAGTCAGTATTCTTGAGCCATCTCTCCAGCCCAAAACAACTGGTTTATAACAGATAGTATTACAAATTATTCTGATGATGATGCAGAAATGTGAGATTGCAAACTGAGAGACCAAGTGAGAGCAGAGAATCACAAGCCTAAGACCAACAGGTGATAGTGTTGAGAAGGAGGGGACAGGTGAATCGAAAGAGCCTAAAAATAAAAGTGTGAGCATCCAGTAGATGCTGCTGTCCAGTGTTATGTTCAACAGCATACGCTGTGCCCCAGAGACTAGACCTGAGTCTTATGTCTCCTGCCTACAGTTTGTGGGAATTTGAACTTTTGGACCATAGCTCAAACTTTCCATCTCTATCTCTATCTCTCTCTCTCTCTCCTTGCTATCCACACAGGGAGAGGAGTATATTCTTCCTAGAGGTATAAAAATGATGGTTTATAATAATATGTGGCATTTACTGAGCACCTGCTCCACAAAAGGCACTGTAGTAACCACTGTGAAGGAAAAGTTCATTGACCCTCACACTCCTGCAGAGGCAAGCATTGTTGCTTTCCTGCTTGACCTTGACACATGACAAAGCTGAAACTAGACTGGGCTGGACTAGATCACACTTTACACACTTTACCACACTTTACAAAGTGGTAAAGCTGAGATTTGAACTTGACAGAATGGTTTTAAAGTCTGTGGTTTAAGGATTAAGTTAGCACTTATCCTGTAAGTACTTATTTTATTTTAGGTTAATTAGGCTTCTGAATGTGACAGTCAACCAAAAGAGACTCATTAGTAATTAATCAAAGAAGAAAGCAAATCATCCACCAGGAAGAAACTGGCCCTGTCATTGACACAGATGTGACACAATGTATGGAGGGGTAAGATGATGTTGGGGTGGATGGCAAAGTCCAGTCCTGAAATAACTGTGTTCTAGAGAGAGCTTTCCTTGTCTATGTTCAGTGCATCATAATTCACAAGAGCCAAGATATGGCTCTTCATACAAGTATTCATCAATGGATAGGAATTTTTAAAGTATCTACAGGATACAATGGAATACTGTTCAGCCTTGAGAAAGAAAGAAATCTCTCCATTTGTGATTACAGAAAAAAATACAATGTGGAATATAAAAAAAAAAAACTGAATTCACAGAGCCAGGAGAGATGGTTTAGTAGTTAAGAACCCTGGCTGCTCTTGAAGAAGACCCTGGTTGGAGTCCCAGCACCTGCATAATGGTTAACAAAATCATCCCTAACTCTAGTTCCAGGGGATCTAATACCCTCTTTTGACTCCTGTGGGTATCAGACCTCATGGGTGCACTTACACACATGCAAGCAATACACTCATACACACAACATACATACATACATACATACATAATAAATAAATTGAGCTCACAGAAGCAAGAGTACATGCGCCAGCGTGGGGTCAGGGAGATACTTGGAAAACGGTCAAAAGGGTGCACAATCTCAGTTAGGAGACATAAAGTCAAGAGATCTGCTGTTCATCATAAAAAACTGTAGTTCATTACAGCGATTGTAGTTTGAAAGTAGAGATTGTGTTCTGACTTGAAAATGATGAGTTTAAAAGGTAAGACACATGCCGGTTAGCTGATGTTAGCTTGTCCACATGGCACACACCTTCCAAAACATTATGTCCTCAATAAACACATTCAGTTTTTGTCAATTAAAAATAACGTAGGGGAGGGGCTGGGGATGCAGCTCAGTGACACAAGATTTACTTAGGGAGCCTGAAGCTCCAGCTCTAATGCCACGTATGTGGTCATAATAATAATAAATATAAGGATTTATTTTGCGATAGTGTCTTGCCACATAGCCAGGTTTCCCTTCGTCTCACATCCTCCTGTTTCACTCTTCCAGTGCTGGGATTCCCAGCATGTGCCACCATGCCTGGTTGAATTATTTTGATGAGGGAAACACATCAGGAGCTCCTTCCCAGGCTTCCTCTGCAGGGCATTTCCTCACCCTCACTCCCGAGTAAGCCCACCTGGGGACTGCCTCAGCTGCTCACCAGATGCTGAGGCTGGGCTGGCTGAAGGCTTCCTGACTTTCCCCTTTTCACAGGGTAGCACAGCTAAGCTCAGCAGGCCTGGCTGGTGGCCTTGGTCTTCAGAGCTGACTCACAGGTATCTTGTTTACTGCACTGTCTGTGACCAGGTCAGAAGGTGAGAATGTTAAAACCTAGCTGGAGCTGACTTTGAATCCAAATCAAAGGGTAGTCACCACTGATGCACCTGACAGCTGCAAAATATTTGGGGAACGCCGAAAGGTGAAAGGGCAGGCAGAGAGAGCAGGTTGCTTTGTTAAACCACCATGGCCTCTCAGACAAGATGAAGATGACCATGGCTAAAGAGTTCTGTCCATCTGTTCCTCGGAAATGTTTGTCATATGTGAATGAAAGGATGGACCACTCCGGCCCTCTTGCTGTCTTTCCCCTGTCCGAGGCATGGCGCCAGGACACACCCTCAGCACAATGGCCCTTGTTGAATGCTGGGCCCACAGGAAACCTGTTACCCCAAATAACTGTCACATTCTCCTGTGATCAGTCATAGGAAGAATCGCAGCGTCGCCCGCCCCCAGCCCTGGGGACGAGGTGGCGGTCACAAAACTGAAAAGACCCTGCCTTGTTTCCCAACAACAGGGGTCTGTGCAGCTGCTGGGCCCAGCCAGACAGAAGCACGCAGCAGCTGGGGCTGCAGAAGGGTCTTCCCGCCCACTTCCTGTGCCTGGCTGTGATTGCTTATAGGGCAGATGGTCTTGCTCCAGAGTCCTCCCTGATTCAGGGAGACAAAAGCAAACCCAAAGCCACCCTTTGCTTTTCTGTAGCTCCTCCGCCCTGTCTGCAGCCCTTTTCTGAGGTGATTGTTACCAGCTTTCTTTCTTGTTCACAGCTGCAAGGGACAGAGTTTTGTTGTGTGCTAAGTGATCACGGATTTTCGTTCTAAATAGCCCTAGTGAAGAGAAATGCCTTTGGTAAGGAAGCCAAGACCAGGAGGCAAGATGGTGGGATGAAGGAAAGGTGGTAAAATGGAACCCAACCAAATTCCCAGTAAAACACTGAAAGCGTATGTTACCAAGAGCTGCTTCATCCTCGGGTAGTAGCTGGTGTGTGGCTCTCTGTGAACTGACTTCAGCTGGGGCTCTGGTTCCCTCATCCTTTACTTATTCTTTAAGTGCTATGCACCAGCAGAGGTGAATATTTATTTATTTATTTATTTTTATTTTATGTGTAAGAGTGTATCGCCTGCGTGTGTGTGAGTGCACCCGCGTCCTGCAGTGCCCGGAAGTATCAGAAGCAGGAGTTGGATTCCGTGGAACTGCAGTCAGGACAGTTGTTAGCCCCTATGTGGGTGCTGGGATTTGATCCCAGGCCCTCTGCAAGAGCAGCCATCTTAACCACTAAGCCATCTCTCCAGCCCTGGAAGTGATTTTTTTTTTAACCTCCAAAATATAGAGCTCGTTCATGCATCTGTGCCCTTTGAGGGAAGCGCTTCTCTGTTGGAAATACCTTCTATGTCTGCTTGGAAAGAGCGTACTTGACGGTGGGTTTTTGTTGCTGCTGTTTGGTTTTTGAGACAGGCTCTCATAAAGCTCAGGCTGACCTAGAACTTCCAATCTTCCTGCCTCCACTTCCGGAATGCTGGGGTTAGAGGTGCCTGTCCCTGTGCTCAGTGTATGAAGTGCTAAGGATCCAGTCCCTTGTACATGCTAGACAAGCACTCTACCAAATGAGCTACACCCCAGGCCCAGGTTTGAGTTTTAAAATCTGGCACAGTCATCGTTACTTCTGTCCCCAAGGAGTCTCACCTCTTGGTCTGGGGTGTGAGCTGAGCATTGGAGTTTGAAGACCTGGCCAGGTCATTCTAATCTGTACTTGAGTTTGAGAATCTGGGCTTCTGGCTGGTGCCGACCCCAGCTCAGAGTTCCGTGGTTCTGGAGCCTTGATCGTGTTTTCCGCATCATCCCTCATCCCTCCCTCCTTTTCTCTTCCCCCCTCGCTCTTGCTTTTCCCCCTCTTCCCTCTCAGCTTCCATCCAGGGAGTTTTGCTGATGTTTTTATTATTAAAACATTATCTTGTTTTTCTTTAAAACTTTGAAATTTTTATTTTATGTGTATGAGTGTCTTGCCTGTATGCATGTAAGTGCACTCATGTGTGTAGTGCCTGTGGAGGACAGAAGAGGACATCAGATCCTCTGGAACTAGAGTTATGGGTGGTTGTTAGCCATCACATGGGTGCTGTAAACAAAACTCAGGTCCTCTGGAAGAGCTGGAAGAGCAGCCAGTGCTCTTCACCACTGAGCCATCACTCCAGCCCCTTTAAAATTTTTTTAGCAGATAAAAATGACATCTATTTTCTTTTTGTAAGAGCATGGCTTGCTGTATGCATACATCATGGAATGGCCCTGTTGAACTAACTAACATGTGCATCTAGTCACAGGCTTGCCTATTGTCATTTTTCACCAATACCTACACAACATAGCTCCTCCTGGCCTGGGACACATTGTGAGAAGTAACACTATTGGAACTCTCTGACTTCTACCAGTCCCCTCCCCTTGGCCTTGTCACAGTGCATTGCTATTTGAAAGTCTCTTTCTCAACATTAAAACCTAAGGATATTAGTGTCTCTCTCTCTCTCTCTCTCTCTCTCTCTCTCTCTCTCTCTCTCTCTCTCTCTCTCTCCAGTCCTTGGTGTGTAGCAGAAGATTAATGAATGTTGTAAATGAGTAGTTATCACAGTGAAAGACAAGTATGCACCAAACTTGTAGCCATCTTGCTGAGGCATTTGATGTAACAACTGCCCTGTGCTTCCAAACTTACGTCTAGAGGAAGGTTTTCACAGCCTCTGTGAGTTACGTCTTGGGATTTGATGTTAGGACTGCGTTGGCAAAGCACTCCTCACTACACTGGAATCAAAAGGCCTTATGCAAAAGCAGATTGCATTACATTACATCAACAACACTTCTTTTTAAACTGACATTTAATGAGTATCTCTATCAATAAAGGCCTTTTAAGAGCTCTCCATAAAATGTTGTGAAAAATGAGAACATTTAAAATGCAGGCAAACAATGAACCCCATTCATACAGCTTCTTCACACTCTTTCTCCAGTGTCATGGACTCAAACAGGCTCCCTCATTCTCCTCCAGTGGGGTTGGCACATGCTAACCATATTGATTGTCTGATTACAAATAGAGCCGGTGGCAATGAGGGCTTACAAGAGGAACCTATTTGTCCCTGTGGGTTATACATAGATGTCAGACTTAATACACGCTCAGCTACAAAGCAGTGGTACCAGGTAGTAAAATGTAATTCCCAGGGAAATTAGACTCCTATGCTGAACAATAACTTCATTGTTCTACATAACTTTGTAAAGTAATTTCAAAGAGATGTTTAAACAAGGGTTTCCTAATCCTTACTAATTTCTAAGGTAGCTACTCTCCAAAAAGAATGGGCTGTCTCACTATTCATTGATCTACAGAACATTAAACAACAACAGCATAAGAATGCATTGGCATAGCTCTAAAACACAGAATTGGCCTGGCAATGTGATATTTGGGGGCGGGGGTAGGAGGATAGAATTTTTGTGGTGTGTGTATGTGAAGCGGGGGGAGGGATGGAGGGAGAGAGAGAAAGACTTGCTTTCTGCCTGTTTTCCCAGCCTTCTGCTCTAATGATCACCCATTTGATGATTCTAGGGGGTTCAGCATTTATTATGCAAAAGCCATTTGGAATAGCATCCAGGTGACGTTATTAATAATGTCAGGGGAGAACCCAAGAGAGACTCACCCCTTTGAGTTTCTGGTCAATTCTCTTCACTGAGTTCTTTGCTTCCCATCTCCTGTAATTGACTGCCTTTAGATTGGATTTTCAGAGTTAAAAAATGTCAATACACCTGAATGTGGATTTTTTGAATTAAGTATATTACTAGTGAATTGAATTTCATGTCAATATTAGCAGGTGGCCAATGAGTTGAATGTGATTCAATTAGGAATTGGAGATTCTATATGTTGTGCTTGATTTTCCTTTTAAAAATCAAAAATGGAAAAGTGAAGAGACGTATGGGTTACGCAACTGGAGTTGAGAGAAGACTGTGGATGAAGCAAGAACAGGTTCTGCTGCTGTTTCCAGTGGTATCCACTGTGAATCCATGGCTGCCTTATTGGCTACCTTCATTGCTTCTATTGGTCCTTCATCAGCATTGTGTAAGAAAACTATAAACCACTGACAGGCCCATTCTCCGCCTTGTCAGGTCCATGCCAGGAGTTGTGATGGAGGATGACATGCTTTATGTCTAAGTATTAGAAGCTGGAGCTGGGGAGAGCTCAGTTGGTAAAGTGCCTGGCTGTGCAACATGAAGACCTGAGTTCAGTTGTCAGTACTCTTATAAAAAGCTAGACATGGTCACATGTACTTATAATCCCTTCACGGGGGAGGTAGATCCTTAGAACTCACTGGAAAGCCAGCCTAGCCTAATTAGTGAGTCCCAGGTCTCAGGAAGAAACCTTGTTTCAAAAATCAAAAAATAAGGTGAATCACTCCCAAGGAACAACTCCTGACATTGATTTCTGGCCTCCACATACACATACATACATGTACAGTTCCTAAACACACAAACATACATATTTGTACTTGAACATACACCAATATTAGAATATGCTTGAAACATGCAGACTATTTAGTATATTTTACCCCTACCTTTAATAAGTATATCTTTCTAATGACAAAATTTTAACATAAAAGTTGTTTCATATAACTGAAATTCTACAAAAGATCAAAGGTGACCGAATTTAAAGGATCTGTGTATGTTTGTTTATACAGTTAATTAGAGGCCAATATTGAGTGATTAATAGTAAATAACTACATATTTTAAAAAAGCATTCATGAACCTCACTTTGTTTTGATTTCAATATATCATATAATTTGATTCTATTAATAGTAATGACCTAAAGTATTAGAAATCAATGTATCACTACTGGAAATACATGAAATTTTATGATATTTAATAAAAAATAAAACCAAGCAAACCTAGAATATATAAGCATTTTGCATGTTTTCAATGTTGTTACTCTCAAACATTCAAAGTATTTCTTTGAATTAAAATGGAAGTAAAAAGTGGCAAAAATGTTAAAAGGATGATTCAATAAATTTTATATCTTGTTTATTCTTTAAAAATGTAAGCACATATTGCTAAATGCTTTTATGAAACTTAGACAAATCAGTCTTATTAGGCATTGCACACTTAGTTACCAGCATAAAGAACCACTTACTTGCATTATATGTGCTTCATACAAGCAGCCCTGGACAAGTTACACAGTTTGTTGTTATTGATGTTATCTGAGCACTCCTGCGGTTCACACTCTGCTGCCTTCTTTGCCTCCCTAAGCAGGTTCTGACTGGCGCTACAGCTGCAGCAGCTGCACAGTACACCCTATGGCATGGCATGTAGATGAGCTGCCTTTTGTCTTGAAGTCATAGGTCCCCTGAGGCTGGAGCGATGTCAGCCTCGGAGTAGATGCCTCAGGTTTTAGCTGTGCTGTGTTGTCAGTGAGCACAGAACTCCAGATCAAAGCTTCCACAGGTTCTCCTATGCGTGGAGTTTGGGTTTGGAGTGTGTGTGTGTGTGTGTGTGTGTGTGTGTGTGTGTACATGTGTGTGTATGTGGTCCACCCTCCTTTGAGACCTCTCTAAGTGGCTGGAGCTTATCAGGTAGGCTAAGCTGGTGGACTACTGAGCCCCTGGCACCCACCTGCTTCTGCTTCTCCAGCCCTGGGATACAAGTTCATGCCATGAGGATGCCTGGAGTTTTTCTTTTTCTTTAATGTGGGTTATAGGGATGGAATTTGGGTCCTCATACTTACAAAGTCATCTCCCCAGCCCACGGGCTGCTGTTCTGTGATTGTGATGTCTGGGACACTAAGACATCATATGGACCTTTTTCCTCTGAGACGTCTGCTTAACTCAGGCCTTCAGAGATTCTTCTGTAGATTATGAGTCGCCTCCTTGCAGGTCACCTTTCTTCCAGACTCAGTACCTCAAGTATCAGAATACCACACAGATGAGTCAAGCTGCTTTTTTCTTATTTTAAAATCAGATTCCAAGATCCCTTGTGAATAAATGAGATAAAGCAAATACACATGAACATACTCAAGTATACCCATGGCTAGCAAACCACTCAGCCTCCTTCACTCAAAGCTAATCATGGAAGCATTAGGCCTTGCTTATTTGGCAGAACCAGTAGTAACTGGATTCCAGCTACTGACAGATGAAGAGCTTTCAAGACAGAAACATGACTCATGATTACTTCCCATCATTTCATGGTTGGGTTCAGCAGAGAGGCATGAAATGAAAGCGAAGCTGAAACTGAGCACTTCATGCTTTGCCAGGTACTTTGCTAGGAGCTACATACATACACACCATCTTCTGTGACTCTCCCTGTTCTCTGGTTGATACATAATATTAGTAAGCTTTCTTTAAAGATAAAGGGACTGAAAAGTCCCTGAAAAGTTAAATAATTGCCTAAGGCCACACTGTGAGGAACTTACAGCCAGTGGGATTTAAGCTAAGTATGTCCAGTACCACTTAGCTTGCCTATGCCTGGCTGAAATTGGACAGAGAGGGGCTGGAGAATGGCTCAGTGGTTAAGAACACTGGCTGCTCTTGCAGAGAACCCAGGTTCAAATCCCAGCACTCACATGGCAGCTAACAACTATCTATAACTCCATTTCTGGGGGATCCAATGCTTTTTCTGACCCGTCAGCATTGCATAACACAAGTGCACTTGCATACATGCAGGCAATACACTCATACACATAAAATAAAAATAATAAATAAAATATTTTAAAAATTGGATAGAGAGGTGAGAGTATCCATGACTAGGGTAAGTCTACAGAAGTGAAAAACGAAGTCATCTCCAAACTCCCCCAAAGGAAGCAATCACCAAGTCACTGGAAGTCCAACCAGGCCCTTTTAAAAAATCTTTCTTTGACCTTTGCTTGACTTAAATCAGGTCCCACAGTAACACAGATACTCAAAATGATCTCATTGGGCTACAAGGCAAAAGCCTAAAGGCCTAAAGGAAGATTGGAAAAGAAAAGGTTTTATTAGGCACCTACTGTATGCTAGGACCTTCACATGCTACTCATTTAATTAACGAGATGAATTGACAGTACAGAAAAAACCTTCTGATGGGAAAAGGTTTTTCCTTTTCAGAAATGACAAAAATGACAAAAGAGGCTATAAGCGTTTCCCCCCAGCGCTAAACATGTGCTCAACATTTGGGAGTAAGACTATAAATTAGCTTAACTTCAGATGTGGGCCCCTTCCAAGCAAATGTGTCACACTGCTGCTCCGTGCTGCCTTGGGTCCAAAGACTCAGTGAAGAAACAGAAACACCAAGTCTGAGATCATACTTAGCCCTTTCATTTTGGACGGTGCCTGTAAAATGCTGAACAGATCAAGGGGACTCAGGCACAGGGCATATGGACATAGTCAGAACTGGAAGGCAGGACTAATGGGTGAAGTCCTCCTGTGAATGGGGCTCAAGCCATCTAGTTCTTCGATAGGTCAGCGCTGACTGACAAATTTTGAGGTCCCAGGGCAGGGACCTCAAACCCATACTTCTTGTCAGGTATTTGAGCTCAGCAACAAGAAACACAACTAATACACTAGTACAATCAGATTTAAGTAAGGAATGGATCTTAAATCTACTTGAAGATGAAGAAAATCAGAATGCTTAAGTAGAAAGGACTGTATCCCATGCACCACACACTAACATTAATCTGACAAGTGCAACTGAGAATGATTTCCCAAATTCCAGCGGAAAGATGTAAAACGCTAATTCATCTCTGCCTGGGCTTCAAAAGTTCTGATGATCAACTACAACACCAGAAATCTTGTGTGGCCTGAAGCACAGCATCTGGGCTTTGTTGAGATAAATGTTCTTATTTATGGACTTTGCTGAGATAAATGATTTGTTTCAATGTTCCATAAACAAACTTAAAATCAGGAAACAAGAAAAGCAAAACCCATTTTTTCTGACTATATTCTAATTAGAAGTAAAAGTTTTCCAAAGAGAAGATAATCTGCACGTATTGCACTTCAGGGACAAGGAAAGACCTTACACATATCCCTTCATTTTTATTACTAGAGTAACTTTGTTTTAGAAGAACTACTTTGTGGTCCAGAAATGGTAACTTTTAACAGGACTCATGACCTAACTCACTATTAATTTCTGCCTGCCTAGTCATTTATCTGATCTCTTTTCATCTTGGTTTCAACCAAGTCGGACATTGTTGCTGAGGTTTTGATAGAAGTAATACATGTTGTCAGAGAGAGAGCAACTCTTCAGGTCTATATGAAAGACCATCAAAAAGCAACAAGCAATTACAGAATTATCGCCGAGAATATTACCCAGGCTTCTCTAGGAGCACTAAACTCTCTGCCAATAGTCAGTAGATGATGGGTTTGGGCAGAAAGGTGGCAATGTCTTTTCCAGTAGCTGCATCTCCTACAATGCCAGATACATGCCTTGTCTGAAGAGGCATCTGCTTCTCTGTGTTCTTCTTCATTCCTTTTGTAGTCCTGAGATTGGGGCCATAACTTTGGCCTTTCTAGGCAATCAGTTCTATCACTGGGCACATCTTTAGCTCTTTTTAATTTCTATATTGATTGCCACTGTTGGGCATAATGCAAGGTGGGCCTAGCCGGGCTACCTGCTAGGAGGAATAGAGGAATGGCTCCTGTGGGTGCGGAGTTCTGCTCCGGCTAGTTGTAAGACCAGCACCTGCAAAGAACCTGCCTACCTGGGGACAAACTTACTATTGGCTGTATTTGGGACCCCACCCCATGAGGTCATTGGCTATCCAGACCTATAAGAGCTTGTGCACATATTCAATAAATGAGTTTGCAGTGCCACGTGAGTATGCAGTGCCACGTGAGTATGCAGTGCCACGTGAGTTTGCAGTGCCACGTGAGTTGGCAGTGCCACGTGAGTTGGCAGTGCCACGTGCTTGGCCTGCTTCCCATACAACTCCCAGAGTATGCGGCTTGACTCTTGCGTCTACTCACTTCCAACCCCTCGGACTGGCCCTGAGTGGTGAGACATGACAGTAACAGACATGACAATATGCCACCACCTGATCAAAATCATGAAGCCTTGCTGATTTATACTGGTATGGTCATGGTCACCAAACAATGAATAAAACGCCTATGGAAGGAGGGAGAGAGGCTTTTTTCTATTGGGGATTGTCTAACTAGGCAATGACTAGAGAGAATATGAAGCTTTATACCTTAAACTATAAGACAGAGAGTTCAAATTGATATCCCCGCCATTTCCCTCAACCATACAAGATCTACTATGGGCAACAGTAGACAGTGAGAACAAATTACATAGTCCCCTTTCCCAAGAAACAAGCTACAGTGCCAGAGATAGAGAACAGCTAGCTCTCAAGTCATTTGGGCTAAAATAAAATGAGACTTCAAGAACCAAGAAAGGAGCCACTTCTGGGGGACAGTGGGAGAAAGGAAGAGATGAAAAAAGAAAGAACCAGCAAAGGAATCCAAAGAAAGTCCAAGAAGGGAGAGGAGAGCCAAGGCAGTGACTGAACCTGCCCACCCGTGGGCTCAGATTGTCCCACCTCAAACACTGCCAATTTCTCTACTTCCCTTTAGTCAGTGTTTCCATTCCAGTATGGCCAAAGCTTTTCCCACTTTGCTGTTTTCTTGGCAGTCTTAATTTTTGCTCTTTTACAGTTATTGAATAGTGTGATCTTCCCAGCATGCCCCGATGCACTCAGATTTCCTAGAAACTTCCTGAGGTTTGATTCAGCCATGAGGTATGACTTGAGGTTCCGGATCTGGTATCTGTTACACTGCTGTCAGGAATGGCTTACATGTTTCATCAGGTTTATTTTGTAGTGGACCCAGTCTTGAATATGACTGTCATCCTCACTTCTTGTCATCCTACCTCCTCTCATCTTCTTCTGGGGTTGGTTTGTGTGACCAGTGGGGGATTTCAGGAGTGATGATAGGCCACTTCTAAGCTTAACTGTAACCCTCTGTGGTTTTTGTCCTGAGTGCTCCCTTTCTAGGGTGCTCACACGGGTAAGTCCTTCTGAGCCCATAGGATAGAAAGATGAGACCTCCTGCTGACAGCTGTGTGAGTGAGCTTCCTAGAAAATATTTCAGTCCATCCTCACATTGGAGTCCTAGCTGTTGACTTGATGCAAATTTCTGAGCTACAACCACCCAGCCAAACCAATCCCATACGTTTGACCCTCCAAACTCTTGAAGATGGTAAATATTTGCTGGTTTAAGTTCTAAGTTTTAGGATAATTTGTTATGCAACAATATAAAACTGACATAATATGTACTTATGTATGATTTTGTTATTTTTATCTATTTTCATTTGTATGTGTATGTGATGTGCATGTATGTATATGCACATGTACATAGGGTGCATGTGTGTGCGGGTGCACATATACATCTGTACATCTGTGTATAGAGGCCAAGTATTGGTATCAAGTGTCCTTTGATCTAGTTCCATTTTATTTACTGAGGAGAGTCTCTTTCTGAACCTGGAACTCACTGATTTGTCTACTGTAGCTAGCCAGCTTGCTCTGGGGAATCCCCTATCTCTGCCTTCTGAGGATGGAGATGATAGTTGGGCCTCCATGCCTCCCTGACTTTTTTTTTAATGTGTGTGCTAGGGTTTCGAACTCCAATCCTCACACTAGCATGGTAAGGGCTTTATCTACTGAGTCATATTCCCAGCCTGCATTTTCTTGGACTTTATTAGAGGGGGAGTAATTCATATGTAAAATGCAGAGAGCTGGAGCATTTCTTCCAATGAGTTTGACCATTGTATGGATATACGTAGTCACTACTCAAAACAGATATACACCATTTCCATCTCCCTGAAAGTGTCTTATGTCCTTTCCAACAAAATTCTTATTTTTGATTGGAAGACATGGACACTTTTGTTTCTATCACAGTTGGCTCTGGTGTTTTTAAGCATGACCTAAGTAGAATCATACAGCATGTGTTGCTTTCTGCTCCACTCACCATCGTTTTTGTTTAGACTTACCCCACTATTGGGTCTGTCAGTCATTTGTGCCCTACTAATTTATTACTGAATAGTATCTTTATTATGAGTATATTGCAATTTGTTAACTCATATTCCTGGTGGTGAACATTTGGGTCCTCTCTAGTTTTTTGGGGTTTTTTTGTTTTTAGCTACTTGAATGATGCTGCCATCCTTGTTCAAGTTTCTTTGTGAACATAAACTTTCATGTCTGCTGGGTATCAAGAACAGGAATGCTGTTGATGATATAGGTACATGTCTAACTGTAAGAAATGAACAAAACATCTCTCCAGAAAGTTTGTGTCATTTTACATCTGCACCAGCAGCATGTGAGAACTACAGCTGAGTCTTACTCTTTCCAATGTTTGGTTTTAGTGTGCTGAGAATCAAACCCAGGGCCTCAGATATGTCAAGCAAGCGCTTTACCGCTAAGCTACACCCTCAGCTCCATTAACCTTTTGATAACAGCCATTTAATGGGAGAGAAATGCTGTCTTCCTTTGTGGCTTTCATTACTCCTGATGAGTAATGATAGCAAGACCCACCTCTGCTGGGTGTCTTCAGATTCCATCAGCATTGTCACCTTTAACTTCTGATGTAGATTCTCCCTTTAAATCGCCGTTTGTTAAAGTAGGCGTGCATCAGCCCTTGCTGGCTTTTCTCCAGGAGGCGTCTGTCTTCTCACCCCCTCTTGCCGCTCTTTTTTCTAGCCCCACATTTATTTCCAGCTCAACAAATCTTACCTGAGAAATGGCTGCTCCTGTTATAACCTAGTAATCTACCCTAGTTATAACCTGCCAGTTCTATCTGAGACCCAGCACTGCGTTATTAATGTGAAAAATAATAAGAATAAAGAGGGTGACAGACTAGTAAGTAGTTGGGTAATGGTTCTCTGAAAACATAATCAATGTGTAAAGTTTTGCTCAAGAAAACGAGTTTAGTGGATCTACATTCGTGCTTCTCTTTTTAAAGATCTTTGTTTTTTATTCATTACATTTATGTATGATATTTGAGTTTCTGTCTCCTAAGTGCTGGGGTTAAAGGCATGAGCCCAGGAGAACCAGAGTCTTGATCTCCATATTTGAAAACATGAAACTTAATGGGGAGGCAGAGCAGAGTTGGGATGAAAAGGGGGCCAACACTTAATGATCAGCTACTAAGCCTTGGACCTTGTGTGTAAGCTGGTCCACATCACACGTCATGGTCTAGAAACAGGGTTCTGAAGACAGATTCTGGAGAAAAAATGGACATCTGGACATAAAGGGAAGACTGAGTTGCCTGTCTTGCCCAATTCAATCCAGGCATGGAACCAGCTCCTGCTACTCTTAAGAGGACCCTGACTTGGTGAATAAATGATGTGGTCATCCAGGCAACACTATCATGTAATAGACTAGCAAGCTGTGACCATCTAGGGAGAGAAGAATAAACACCCTGAGAGTGAAAAGCAATCAATCTGCTTTTTTGTTAATGGTTTCTGTTCTACTCTGACCCTCCATTTGGTTTCCAGTCACTCAGCAATGTGTTGTTCTGTGCTGCTCATCACTTTTGTCCTCGGTTCTGGACCACTGTGTCCCCAGTCTTGCTGTCAGTTCTCTGGACCATCAAGTCAATTTGAGTCCCCATGAAACAGCAGCATCAAATGTGATCAGAGGCCTCTCTGGCAGGCTAGTACTGCCACAGGACTCTGGCTACTGCTGTTGGGAGAAGTAACCTTCTTTCTCAAAACCAGCAGCCATGAGAAAGAAGCAAGAATGGGAGAAGAGAGCACTTGAAGTTTTCAACAATTCCAATATGCAAGTACTCCCCGCAGCAGATGATGTTATGATGCTTTGGAAGAGAGAGAAGGATGCTCTAAGCCCCTTATTCCAGCCTCTAGAGTAAAAAAAAGCTCTCTCCACTCAATGAATATGGGGTAGGTACATCCAGTCAATGCTTCAGGCCAGTTTTTTTTTTTTCTTCAGGGAGTTCCAGGTGATGGAGGAAGTTTCCTCAAGTCTTTCACTTCATAATAATAACAATGATGATGATGGGGAAACCATGAAGAAAAGAAAGGAAAATAATTTAGAGACAGAGAGAATCAATTCACTTAAAACCACTCATATATACACTAGTGTTCACATGCTCAGTCCCCTGAGTTTTCAAAGCCCTTTCTTTTTCCCCAAGCCTGTGTGAAGTTGAGTAGAAGGAAGAAATGGGGGGTGGGGTGGGGGAAGGTCATGGACTCGAGTTTGGATGTTGGCTTTTACACTCATGATATAGTTGAACGCTCCAGGCATGGATCTGAAACCTCTCTATGGAAGAGCTTTGCTAACATTGAGGCAATAGACTGAAAGACCCAAAACACCATGAACATGATAAATAGTGATTCTCTCGTTCCTGATACCTCACACACCAAAGATGCTATACAGGGGTCTGTTGAAGTGCTGGCTCCATTTTTTAGGGGAGAACAGGAGGTCAAGTGTCTTGTCCAGGGTCACAGTCAGAAAGAAGGTGGTTTTCTAGTTCCAAATCCTGTTTTACATTTAGTATGCTTAAATTTTTTTCTACTTATTTATTTATTTATTTATTTATTTATTTATTTATGTATATAGTATATATATGTGGGGTGTGGACCACAGCTCATTTGTGGAGGTCAGAGAACAACTTGCAAGAGTCAGTTATCTCCTTCCACCAGGTGGGTTTCAGAGGCGGAACCCGGGTTTTAAGGTTGGAGGTAAACATCTTTACCCATTGAGTCATCTTGCTAATCTTCATACAATATTCTTTGCGTATGCAGCTTTTTGGTTTGTAATTGTAGGGTTATGTGCACCAGAATCTGGAAAGATATTCAGGGATGTCTTTTCTTGGAAATCTGCCTTCAATCGCACCAAAAACTGCCTTGCTATTTTCAAACGGAAGACCTCTGCAAAATGCTTTTTTTTTTCTTGTCTCCAGCTTGTGATCAAACCTCACACTTCTGTGAAATAATGACTTTATGCCTTGGGATGTTGATATGGGCTTGAGTTCAAGCATTTGATAAGCAGGTGCTATTTCTCAAGTTATGACCCATTGCTGTGATTTCTATGATCTGGGTGTAAGGGTTCAATATCACAGTCTTATGACTTGTGTGAAATGTTTTGCATCTTATCTTAGACTGACAACAGCAGAACATATTAGATACTAGGACAGAGGCAGAATACTCCTGAATCCTTTTGTCTGAGATAAAACTAGAAGAGATGACTGAAAGATTCCAGACTAAGTACCTAAGAGCCTTTGCTGTTCCAAAGCACAAAGTTGAACTTCGCTGTTTTTAAGATCCTTTTCAAAATTCTTTATCTTACTCTTCTACTTCACATCATTTTCTATGGCTGATTTCTTAAAGGTTTGGTCAGATCTCAAGCATCCAATAGCATCAGTGTTTCCCAGTGAAAAATTAACTGGGGGTGAACCAAGCTCTAATATGCTCTGATTATGTATTCCTCAGCCTCTTGCTCTTTCTACAAGATGACACTATTGCTGATCCAGGGTTTATTCTGTGTAGCTGGCACTTAAAATCTAGGATTCACTGGCACCATTTAAAAATTTGCCCATCTACTTATCCATTTATTTATTTATTTGACAGTTTACATATTTATTTACTCTTTAGATATTTATTGATTACCTGCAATAGTCCGGGCACAATGCTACATTCCTGGGTTGTGTTGAGACTTAGACTTTGCTCCCATAGAGATTATAGTAAGTGGGGAGGATGGGAACAGGCAAAACAATGTCATTAAAATTAGGACAATGATATTAGGGTGTGTGTAGAATTTCATAAGAGGACTAGGCCAACCAAGTGTGTGAGTCAGTGGATTCATCTCTGAGTGAGCCCAGATCCCACTCTTCTTCTGCCCCCCTCTCCCAGTTCTGCCACACTGGACCAGTTGCTTTAATTTCTTGAGATGTCGCATGGAGCTATAACAGAACGTGTCTGGCATTTAGAGCAATGATAGGTACAGCCCAGAGTACAGGACTACCTGGCCTGGGCTCTCAGGGCATTTCTAAGAAAAGAGATTTGTAAGCTAGGACTTTAAGGATAAATACATAAAGAGCTGAGGATGGGAGGGCAAATGAGGGGAAGAGACAGGTGAAGATGTCGTTAACACAGAAAGCCTGTGGAAGGGGAGGACTGAACATCAGAGGGAAGTGGCCAAAAAGAGGCTGCAAGTGTTGATGAACCAGAACCTGCCAGTTAGTTAAGGACTTTGGACTCCTCCCTAACAGCATTTAGTCCATTGTGACCAATGATCCATGCAACCAAAAAATCCTTAACAGAAATGAAACACGTCATTTCTACCTTCCCAAATAAACACTGACTGATAAGGAGTAGACCAGGGAGCCAGCAGTAGTACAGCCTGGACTTTTTGGTGAGTGACACAACCTTCACACACTTCCCCAATCTGTATTTCCTTTTCTCCATCCCTAAAAGCTATCACTGCTGACCCTGAACATCAGACTACATGCTCAGAACTGCATGTCAGATGACTGCATCTAGATAATTTCGTTATGGACTTAGGGACTCTCGAGGAAATTAGCATCCAGTCTCTGTTCAGTTCTGTTTTCCTCTATTCTTTCTTTCGTTTAGGACTATAAAATGTGCCACCTTCCTAATTTGTCTTATTTTTGTCAAAGCTCTTTTTCCCTTCATTTTTATCAGCTTTAAAAGGAACTGTTAATAACTCTCCAAAGATGTTTTTATCCTCAACGATAACTTTAAAATTCCAGAAATAAACCAATAAATGGGGTGACCTTGGATCTTGTAGTCTTTCAGTCCAGGGTTGAATTATGATTCGCCTGTGTAACCATGGGCAAGTTATTTAATGCCCCTGAGCCTCATTCTGTCAAGTTGCAATATTAATTACAGCAACACTTATATTTTATTATTGTGAGGTATAAAATAATGTTTATGGATTCTTCTAGGTCTAGTGACCATGATGGTAGGGATGGAGAAAGAAAGGAAGGATGGTGCGGAGGGAAGAAGGAACAGAGGTGAGAAGGTTACTGAATAGCTTGAGGAGGGAGGAAAGAAGAAGGAAGAAAAGAAGGAGGGAGGGAGGGCAGAAGGAAGGAAGGAAGGAAGGAAGGAAGGAAGGAAGGAAGGAAGGAAGGAAGGAAGGAAGAAAAGATGGAAAGTGGTTAGACAGGCAAGCAGCAAAGATGAATTCATTACTAAAACCAGATCCTGGGTACACACAGATGACATCACTATGAAGAATACTAAGTATAAAAGAGAATCCAGTTTTCAGGTCACTCATTTGTTCAATCATGCATTCATCTTAGTTTGCTGGGCATTATTCTCAGTGACATCAGAAAATCCATTTACAAGGAATGCTTTGTTTTTGGTCAGAGGCTTTATAATGTTGATATCAGTAGGTCATGTTACCTACGCTGGTAACATGAGGGAATAGTCAGAAGTAAAGATTTAAATACTACATTTTCAGGGATTTGTCATTCAAGAGTAATGAAGCAAGATTGTTCGTCTGAAATTATTACACTGACTCCTGGGTTTTTGAGTTTACAGTTTAAAATTCATGGCTTTTAATGGTTGAACTCGAGGAAATTACTTTAAGATAAATGAAAGCCACTTGTCCCTCTCCTCTGTGGCTGTGGATGTGAGAAGGTCAAGATTGTCACCAGACTGTCGTCAACAGTCACTTCCACAGTGACTTGCACTACGCTCAGAGAAGTATCTCTCCCTCTCTCTCTCTCTCTCTCTCTCTCTCTCTCTCCCCTGAGTGGAGAGTTCTAGGAAGCACATGTCTGTCTTGCCACTACTTCTGGACAGAGGGAAGTGAATAACAGGGCTGAGTGTTAAAGATGTTTCCATCAAACATCCCACCCTCCTGTTGATGATCTGGAACCACCGGGAATAGTGATCTAGAACAGTTTTGGAATCTCAGTTTTACCAAGTGGTCTCTGAAGAGGAAGGCTTACTATTAATGCAAGAGATAATCTTTCATGATCTTTCCATTCCAGCTGAATTGAAGTGGTACTATGTCATAAATTTAGAGATAAAAACATAAAAAAGTACAATCCTTTCTCTCAGGAATACAATTAGGAACTGGGTGTGAAAGCACATACCTGTAATTCTAACAGTTGGCAGGAGGATTGCAACTGAAAGGTCAGCCCGTGCTGCATAGCAAGTTCCAGGACAGGGAGCTACAGAGTGAGCCCCTGTCTCAAAACACAGTAAACAAAACAAAGAGGAAGCAATGCTATGAGGTAAAACAAACCATATAGTCCCCCTCATCTGTGATGACTATGTTTAAGACCCACAGTTGAGGCCTGAAATAGCAAGCAATACACAATACAAATATACAAAATATATAATAACTTAATACTATGACACTATACGGTAATAATGTGAATGTAGTCTCTATCTAAAACAATACCTGTTGCGCTGTGACCTTGTGCTCTTTGATGATATGCAGTGATACAAGGCCAACACAATGAGACAAAGTGAATTGTGATGTGGTGTGGATATAATAAAAGATTTCTTCTTGTTGCTTGGAATGATACACCATTTAAAGTTTTATGCATTACTATTTCTGGAACTTTCCCTTCTATATTTTTGGACCATAGTTGACCTTGGTAACTGAAACCATTGACAGTTAAAAGTGATGATAACAGAGACTCTTAGATATGATTAAGTACAATAAAGTAGAATTAAAGAATAAAGATAGGTACTGAAGGAAGGTCAAAAGGAAGGAGTTGTGATTCTATTTGAAGAAATTGTAGGAAGTCAGAAAAGAAAACCTGCAAAAGAAATAAATATCTACTATGGGTGGCACATGAAATGAATGAGCTAAACAAGATCATTTGTCCCACCATTCCAGGACAGGGATTCGAGGAGATTTGCATAGTGAAATAAGAATGTTTAGTTCATCTTTAGAAGAAAGCTTGCCACAAAAAAGAAAAGAGGTCGTGTTGTGTATGCCCCATAGTGGAAACTCTTCCCACATTGTGCCTACACCTCTGAAGAAGGTTCTAGGTTCAGAGTTGACCATGGGATAAAGATCAGCCTGCCTTGAGAGACTCCTCAAAAGCTCCTTAGGACTGTAAGTCAGTATTTATTGATGTCACTTGCTGATGCTTTGAAATTATTCCTCCTTCTCTCTGAAAAGCTATTATCTCCTTTCAACCCTGAAATTATTGAAATATCCCTTAATAATTGTGTGTTTCTTTTACAAATCTATTGATATTTCAGATAATGTTAGACTAAAAGGATTGAGAGGGATTCATGGTTAGGAACAGAACACCAGACTCCACCAACACCTCTACTCTAATCAAATGGAGTGGAGATGTCTATGACTAGTGTATTTCTGGAGCAAGGCTCATCTGTCAATCCCATTCTGGAGGCTCCACTCTGCAGCTGAGTGAAAGACAAGATTAAACTGATGCATGCCATTTTTAGCCTCCAAATAGCACTAGCAGAGAGACAAGTGCATTTTATTTTTAAGTTCACTTAGAGGGAATTTAGAAGGCACCACTCAAAACTATATGAGGAATAGCAGAATTTTTTAAATGGTCTATAAATTGAATCTGGAAGGAGAGACTGGTGATAAATATGTGTGCCTTAAATTTCCTTTGTAGGATGTCAGAATTTCTATAAAATACCCTAAATTAAACTATATGTACTAATAAAAGTATGGGTGTCTACAACTACTTATAATAGTATTTAAATATACAACTGTTATCTATTTTTATCTAACCTCTGAAGAACAGGAAGATTTGTCCTTCCTATTTAAAATTTTTAAAAGGAATATGTTGTCTCGGTTTTTTGTCTTTAAACAATCTTGTCTTGGTGCCTGCGACGTTAATGTTAAAACAGACTATTAGCAAAATGCCTTGATAATAGCTAAATTGATGTACCCCGACAGAAGCACTGGGTTCTTTAATTTTCAGACAATGGTTTATGGTCGTTATTCTTAAAATCTTTCTTCAAAGTCAGCTAAGGAGATGATGAAAAATCACTTCCTAAATCACAGGATCACTTTAAAAATGTCTTTTCCATATGCAGCCCCATTTCTCATTCATCACACAATATTCAGTTCTGCTGTTCCCAGCCTGGGACTTCCATGGACACTTAGGAATCTGCCTGGAGAGCGTAGGGTAAATTTAGAGTTTTCTCTCTGCCTCAAGGGACACGCCTCCAAGAATGTGATTGACAGCCAGCCAAACAAATGACTTAAGCGAGAGGGTCTGGGGGAAAGCAGTGAAAGCTGGGAAGGGGCCACATGAGCGGTGCCTTGGGTCTCCATCTTGGGGGTGTGTGCCAGAGGTCGACCGGACTTCTGATCAAAATGCTGGCTCCCCATATGAAATTTCTGTCTCTCTCCCCAGGAATGAATCCTCTGTAAGTAACCCCGAATAAAACTGATTTCTCTAATTTGAGAGCATTCTCCATTCACTCAATCAGTTCAAACCTAGGGAGTGGGGCTGAATGCCGGGCCTCACTGCGAGAGGAGAATTCGTAAGACAAAGAGTGAGCCACAAAGACTTTAACCTTGATTCCTTGACAGTAATATCATTACCAGCCTTCTTCAAAATGAAATCTTGGCCTTCCCCCATTCCCTTTGTGTATCCTCTAAATCCTTCCTTATTAATAATTAATTAATTCTGTACTCTTCTGTTGTTTCCTTGGTCATTAGTTTGGGAGACATAGAATTTATGGGGAAGAAAGACCAAATCAATTCTAATATGTTTACTCAGTGTCTACCCTGTGCTAGACATTTTACGGAGGGTCAGAAGGTGAAAATACATAAGCCTTGCCTCTTCAGACTTTCATCCTGCTTCTGTCTAAGCCCATGGTCTAACTTCCTCCTGATCTTATTAGTGTAACTTGACAATATTTCTGTTGAGTCTGTTTGTGTCCAAGTCTGCCTCTCTTAACAGTCTTACTGCCTCTAACTCATTTCCCTTACACAACTTTAGCAATCACTTTAATATATGAAGCCAGCCATGCCACACCTTTCGCTGACTTTGGGAATAAGTACACACAGGGCACTTCAGAGTCCGGTAGGACCAGGACCCATCCACCCTTCAGCCTCTTCCCAACTCACCCACTGTTGCTCCATGTCTCTACTCAGGTGCCATTTGATGCTACAAGCAAGTCTCATGCTCCCTGTCAGGATTTGTAATGGTTCTTTTGTAAAACTCTTTTGGTCTTACCTTAAATTGGTCCCTCATCAGACAAGGCCTCAGAACGACCACTTCAAACCACTTTTTCTTTGCTCCCATTCTTTATGTTGCCATAACGTGAATTCAAGTGGGAGTGATTAAAATTTCCACCATTAAAATTCAGGTTCTTTGAGAACAGAGACTCTAATTTTCTTATTTATGTTTTTAAAAATTATATTACATGTGTGTGTGTGTGTGTGCATTCATGTGCCATCACACATATATGGAGGTTAGAAAACAACCCTTAGGAGTTGGTTGGTTCTTTCTTTTACCATGTGGGTCCAGGGAATCGAACCCAGGTCAACAGGCTCAGCATCAAGGACCTTTACCTACTAAAACATTTCGGTTGCCTTAATTTTCTTAGTTACCTCTGTGATGCACTTAGTGCATAGAAGAGTGCTAGATATATAGTCAGTGATGACAAATATTTATTGAGGGAGTGAATGTATGTGTTTTCAGCACCCTGGGTACGTAGTTATCCATGCAACTAAAGGGCAAAAAGCTAAAAATCTGCCCTAAGAAAGCATAACCAGGTTCCTGTGTTCAAAAAGTTTTTATTAAGAGTCTAGAGATAGCTCAGCGGTTAACAGCACTGACTGCTCTTGCAGAGGACCCAGGTTCGATTCCCAGAACCCACATCATGGCTAACAAATCTGTAACTCCAGTTCCAGGGATCTGACACCTTCTTCTAACCTCTGTAGGCATTGCTTGACATAGGTTCATTTGCACGCTTTCAGGAAATACACTCATACACATAAAATTAAAAAATATATATATTTTAAAAGCTCTTATTAAATGGAGAAATCATTTTATTTAAATAAATTTCTACAAATCATTGAAACTTTGAAATGAAATTTAAATATATCTATTTACCTACAGAACACTCTCTCTCTATATATATATATGTGTGTGTATGTGTGTTTGTTTGTTTGTGTGTGTGTGTGTGTGTGTGTGTATATATATTTGTTTTGTCCTACATCATCTTGTTGCATAACAATCCACTTTATGAACAATGATTGAGGTGACTGTAAAATACGGGCGAATCAGAAATAGTGTAGAAATGAGTTTCTAAGCAATGTGGCTCAATGTGAACCACCAAACAAGGCTGAGGCAGGGGAACATACTCCAGCAACAGCAGAGGCTCTGGGAAGTAAAGTTTCCCGACTCCCGGAAGAGGTAGAGACAAAAGGACTCTAGATACAAGAAGCAGAATACATATGATGGTACGGTGTGGTGTAAGTCATCCTGCATCTGGTGACTAGTGAAGTGGGATTGTGCTGTTTCAAGGCAGAGGAAAACACCCTAGAGAAAGGAAGACAGTTTAATAGGACGAAGAAGGCATTGACATTGCTTGCTGTGAAGATATCTCTTCATCCTTTGTACATTAAGACAGGAATCTGAACATTTTGTTGGTTAGCCAATCGATTACATGACCTTTACGTCTATTATAAAGTCTTCTCCACGAATGGAAGGTTCTTTTTTTTCATTTGTGTGTCTATGTGTGTATGCCACATGTATACAAGTGGAGGCTGGAGGAGGGAGTCTAGATTCTTGGAACCGGAATTGCAGGTGGTTATGAGTTGTCAGATGTCAGTGCTTGGAACTGAACTTAGCTTCTCCAGAAGAGTAATAAGTGCTCTTAACCATTGATCCATCTCTTCCGCCTCAAGGAGCCATTTCTTTATATTAAAAATCAGTATGTTCTCAAGGTTTCTAAAATCTGGAAGACCCTGAACTCAGAAAGTTCTTTCAGCTTCAAATAGGGTGCTAGAGAATAGGACTTGAGTTTCTTCAGAATTTAACGATTCCTTCAAGCATGTAGCAACAGACTTTTATCTAGGGTTAGCAACTGAATAGTATGTTTGGAGCCCTTTCAACAGGATGCTTTGATTTTCATAAAATGTGTTTTCTGAATGCATGGTGCTGCATTAAATCATGCAGCACAAGGAAGATCTGAATCCTCTGGGCTGGAAAAGAGAAAAGAATCATTTTAGTCACTTTCCTTATTTTGTTTAAATACACTGAAGATCCTTTTTTGGCAGGAGGCCTATGTTTAACCAGAGTTACTGAATATAGAATAATCATGGGTGGGGAACATGTTTTCCTTGAATATGTTTTCTTGAGATAAATGTGGATCTCAGCTTTGAAGGAGACTTTTGTAGAGACAGAAAGCCTTGGGAGGCTAAAACAGCATTAACAGACAGAACTTTCCCTTCCATTCGTGAACTGCCCTCTTCTCCGCTTTCTGCATGTCTTCAAGCTTCATCTAACTTCATGTCCACAGACATCACTGGAACTCAAGGGCTCCTCCATTGCTGAACAGAGACTTCACCGCTTGCAAGGACTTCATGCCTGGGTAATTTTGCCAGATGTGAAGGCTGAAGGACTGGCCTCTTCTTTCAAAACCATTCCATTGTCTTTACACTAAAGGGATTTTGTGCTTGCACCAAATTGTTTTCCCTTCCACTACAGATCTAGGGAAGCACAGGAAGTCCATATGCCCACCCTGCCTGCATCCTGTATGTGGAGCTAATTTCTCAACTCGTACATCATCTGCCAGAGATGAAAATGGGAGAAGCATCATTTAGGGGATCAGTTGGCAACTGGGTTGACCTTATTCCAAGGTTATTTAATTTCTTAAGTGACCACTTAATTTCTTCAAGTCACCACTAATACAGTGGCTTAAACAACAGAAATACATTCTTTCAGTTAGGAGGCCAGGTGTCCCGAAGCCAGGTGTCAGTAGAGTTGATTCCTTCACAGAGTTCCAGCAGGAGGACCTGCCAAGCTTTGAAGGTTGTCAGCAAGCCTGGTATTCTTTGACTCAAGGAATATAGCTTTATCCTTGACCACAAGGCATTCTCGAGTATCTTCTCATCGTCCACTCCTCTCTGTGTCCCCATGTGTCACTTGCTTGAAATGCCAATTATTAGATTGGTTTAGCATGGATTCATCTTAACCAATTACAATAGCAAAGACACTATTTCCAAATAAGGTTCTGAATGAACATGAATTTTGAGAGGAAAATTTTTTGCATGTAGTTTCTATTCACTTCTTATACTTAGCCACTGGATGGTTAGGTATTGTATGTGGCCTGTAGTGTAATTTCAGGATGTTCTTGAAGAATCTTTCCCTCTGATATGTTACAACCTGAAGTTTGCAACTTCACTTTTCGTTCTTTGGAACAGACTTCTTTATGAAATCATTCCTGATTGAGGATGTCGTTCCTCACAAAGACCTTGGTTTGAATTCATGCAAGTAATTTTACATGTGCAAACATTTGTACCATGTAAAGATCTGTCCAGTAGCTAACTTCTAAGACCAAATGACCTGCATGGACAATTAATGTCTTATTGTGTTGGGCATAATGCAGGGTGGGCCTAGCCAGGCCACGTGCCAGGAGGAACAGAGGAATGGCTCTCATGGGTGTGGTGTTTCACACTGGTTGGTTGTGAAGCCAGTTTCTTCCCAGCACCTGGAGGGAACCTGATCCACCTGGGAGCAAACTGCAATTGGCTGTAGTCAGGACCCCACCCCATAAGGCTATTGGCTAACAAGACCTATAAGACTCTCTGCTCTTTCTTGAATAAATGAGTTTGCAGCAGACCACCACTGCTGGCTTTCCACTCAACTCCCAGAGTCGGTGTCTTGACTCTGCGCCTACTCACCCCCTCCACCACAGTGGAGATCCTTCGGTCCCCCTTGGGCTGGGCCTGAGTGCTGGGACCCCCAACATTATCGGAGTATTCAATCATTCTAGTGACCAAGAAAAAACATCACCAGTGAATTTGAAGAGGCAGTTATTTAGTACCTTGTTACTCAAGAGTGTGGCTCTTGGATCCTCGGTGGCAGGCATGCTAGAAATGCAGACTTTCCCAGGGATGTACTCCAGCTGCTGTACTGTGATGTGCCTTTGGTTTTGAACCCCTGTATGCAGCTGAGAGTTCAAAGTGTGTCTCAGCAAAGGTTCTCTGAAGTTAGACTCAAGAAAATTATTAAGGGGCTACAGTTGGGATGTGCTTAGAGCCTAAGCTTTTGAATAGGACACTAAGGCCAAATGAGGTTTCAGAGAAGGAATAAAGGAATGTAGGAAGTCTTGAGATAGAAGAGAGAAAGAAAAGTGAGTATACATCTATCATGGACAGAACACAGTCTTGTGCTTGGCTTTGCATAGATTTTCTGTTTCTTTGTCTCTGTTTCTCTGTTTCTGTCAGTCTCTCTCTCTCTCTCTCTCTCTCTCTCTCTCTCTCTCTCTGTGTGTGTGTGTGTGTGTGTGTGTGTGTATAGTTGTCAGGGTTAGTTTTTATCATCTAATTAATGTAGGAGGGCCTATCCCACTGAGGGCTGTACCATTCCCCGGTAGATGGGCCTGGGCTGTATGAAAGGCTATCTGAGCACAAGTCTGTGAGTGACCCAGTTAGCACAGTTAGCAGCACTCCTCCATGGTTTCTGCTTCAGTCCCTGCTTGAGTTCCTCTCTGACTTCCTTTTGTGACCTGGGAATCTAAAGCAAATACCCGCCCCCAGGTGCTTTTGGTTAGAGTGTTTATCACAGCAACAAAACGTAACTAAAATAATGCCGAATACATGTATGCACATGTGCCTACATGTGTAGAGGCCAGATATCAACATCGGGTACTTTTCTCTCTTGTTCTTCCCCTTATTTTCTGAGACAGGATCTCTCACTGCAATTGGAACTCACCAGTTCAGCTAGACTGGCAGGCACTGAGCCCAGGGATCTTCCTATCTGGGCTTATAGATGTACACCACTTCTACATGGGTTCTGGGGATCCAGACACAGGTCCTTATGCTTGCACAGGAAGCATCTTAGCCACTAAGCCATCCTCTCAGCCCCTATGTTCTCTCTTTTAATGAGTTGGGTACCATTGTTATTATGAGCATTCTTTTTTAGATGAAGACACAGAGGCTGAAAGCCTTAGGAATTTTCTTGATGTAAGGTTATATAGGCATTTGAGCCTGCAGAACCAGAATGCAATGCCAGTTTCTTGACTACAGTATTCTTCCACTTATTAGAAAACAGATGTAGATGGCCCAATTCACCAGCAATTTGATTATCTTAACACTTGGACCGTGTTTGTACCTGTTGTATAGGACTGCCCTCTGACAAATAGATGCTACTTGCCTAAGTTTGTTGACTGTTCACAACCCTGAATAGAAGGAAGGGCAGGGAGAGTCATAGGACCCTTGCCTGAGAGTTCACCCACCCCTCACAATCCATGAGAAACAGCAATGTGGCCTGAATTACATGTGGCCTGGGGGAAGGACGAAAGTATGTAGGCTGGGGAAGACTAGGGGAGATCTCTCACCATTTTAGGATGGAGAAGCCGTCGTCTGTGGTTGGGTGAAGATATTTTAGGGCAGGCTTAGGTGGGGAATACCCACATTCCGGTAAGTAAACTCTAATTCATTGCTCTGTAGGTAAGCCCAATAAACTCATTTGTTTCTCAGTGTGCATCTTGGTAGAATCGCATCTTCGTTGGTTTGTCATTGGGAGGAAGGACTGGATGCTGTTTACATCTTCCCATCAAGGAATTTTAGCAGCAGTAGCTCTCTTTGAACTTGAATATCAGTGCACCCTACTTTGAAGACATGACTAGTCCCCAACATGAACCAATTTTCTTCATTTTAGTTAAGTTAGTCAGTTGCTTATGAAACTCAACCTCAAGCCTTCTAGACCCAAGCTTATCCTCAGCCCAGATCATCTTCTACCGACCTATGAGGAACAGGAACCAGCCCCAAGCCTGGCCTCTTTCCTCCTGCATGGCCTGTCTGCATGAGCACAACTGTGGAGGAGGCGACTGATGCCCATGTTTCTCTGATTTTTATCCTCTCCTAGGTCATTGGAATAGTATATTCTTGCTCAGTGAAGCAGTAATTTTGTGTTCCATGTGAGTGACATGAGTTTTAGGTACTGCGCATCCTAACTGCCTGATAAAACCCTCAAATGGCCCCAAAGTCTTACGCAATTGTTTACAACTAAATGCCATCCAAACTGCATTCAGGATGAGAAATTCATCTTTAATTTCTTTTGTGTTGTGGGAGGAAAGCATCACCATGAATGTTTCTGATTCATTTATACTTCACTCCTAAAAATACTGCCCTCAGGAAGGATGGCGCCTTGTTTGCCAGGTCTATAGTATTTTGTTTGGTTTCCTTTAAAAGAAAATCTACATATAGCCAGTTTTAAAACTGACTAGAGTGTCCCAAAGATATTTGCAAATTTCACAATTCTGTTTCTCTCCAGATACTCTCAGGACATAAGTGGCATTCTGATGAAAGATGTGAAGGGAGATGAAGTGTGGAATCTCCTGAGGAGACACTGCAGAAATCAGAAAAATAAAGTGAACCCTAGAGAAACTCATGATTTATACCCAAATGCTCATTTTTTTGTGGACTGACATTTATACCGCATCTGGATTGTGTTTACTTTCAGTGACATTTTATTCACACCATATTATAAACAATTACAGACAGTAAGTGCTCATAACTAAATGCATTGAGGGCTATTCTGTCACTTTATTTCATTCTGACTCTGGATCTGGAAGAGGTTTAGCTAATACTATCTTCTTTTGTAAATAGGAAAACTGAGCCTCAGGAGGGACATGCAATTTCTTAGACAACAAATGTATGAATCAGATCTAGAAGCTAGATGTTCTTAGTTCTTAGGAAAAAGAAATTCCCATGACACCACACATTGGTAGGCAGGTTGGGCAAAGGAGTTGGAGAAATATTTAGATGTGTAAGATTTATCAAGATAATGTTTTCACTATAAATATTTATCAATTAACTAAATTTCCAATCACAATAAACAATAAACTCTTCATTGAAATCTTGATGACTTGAAACAAAGTCATTGGGTTCTGTAAGTTCTAAAGTATCAGCTTTAGATGTATTTTTCCTCCCTCCCTCCCTCCCTCCCTATTTCCTTCATGGTTTTGAATTTGCCTTTTGAAACAGGTTCTATTGCCCAAGCTATCCTCCTGTATCAGCATCCCAAGTGCTGGGATTGCCGGCATGGGCCATCAGGGCTGGCTTAACTGCCCTGGATTTCACAAGATGACAAAAATTCCAGATGAAAATTTACCTGGGGCACTGATAGCTGCCTGGGTCAAATCAGGTAGACTTTGCAAGATGACTTTCCTTCCTCCTTAAATCTCCAAACTATGTGGTTGCTTATTCTCAGTTCTTTGTACTAACTGAACTTAGAATATTCTGAGTGAGTGGGCTATACCTGGTCACATGAGTATCTTCACTACAGACTCCCCCAAGTTCAGTGTCAATTTTCTGTTTACTGTTTATGGAAGCTGTGTTTTATGCCAGAGGTAAGATTTCCTGTGTCCTTATGTGTCACCTCTGTTGTCTCTTAGTTGACCTAGGGACTCTTGAATAGGTTACAGGTGTGCAGGATTTCCAACTGCTGTCTCTGGTCATTGTCAGGAGTATTTACATTTGTTGATAAAGGGAGGGAAGCATTCAGCAGTTCCAGAGCAGTTCTCAGTACTTTAATGAGGCTGAGCTGGGTATTTCCCTTCCCAAATTGGTTAGGCCCCTGGTAAAACCCGATGAGTCAGGCTCTAGTGCACTAATTCCCTTGAGGTTAGGTCTTACAGAGGAGAACTACAGGACTGCAGACTTATTTCAAAATAGCTACTTCCTTATCCGGTGGGAATCCGGAGAGTACCTTTTCTTCTTTTTCACAATAGGACCCTGAGAGAGGTAAAGCTCAGGAAAGTTCCTTAGGTTAGGCCCTGTTAAGATTTCTAATCCTCAAACATGAGCAAACAGAATCTCTAGGGATTTGTCAGTGACAGGTTAGGTCACTGGCTTCTGTTCTTGCACTTCCGCTTTAGTGGGCTGAAATTCTCCACATCCGTTTGTCTGTCTGTCTTCTTTGAGGGCAACAATCTGTGACCTAAATTCTCTGAAGGACTTGAGAAAAATTGTTGACTTTTCAATTTGCTGGTTTTTTTTTTTTTTTTCCTGGTGTCAATGTGAGTCATGAGTTCCAAGCTCTTTGTATGCCATGGGTGAAACTGGAACAGCTCTCAGTTCTTGTACACATTTTTAAAAATATATACAGAGACAAGGTATTACTCTGCAACCCTGAATGGCCTCAAACTCACTGACATCCTGCCTCTGCTTCCCACATGTTGGGATTACAGGTATATGCCACCACATCCTGCCATAATGTTTCTTTAGTCCTGGATTCCTCTGAACCAGGAATCTTCCCAAATGGTAGTAGCAGTCTGAAATCCAAGGACGAATTTAAAAATTAGGACTCAGGAGTCCTGAGCAAACACAGGAGATGAACCACAAGGGTCCACCCAAATTTTGGATCTTCTTCTTTCCGAGGTGTTCTGTTTCCAAATAAACTGACTTCAGGCAGCAAACCTTTGGAAACCCCTGATGACCATAAGCAATGCTGGGACGGAACATTCGCAAGCTCACCTTAGCACACAGGGGCCAGTTGTTTGGGACTGTCTCCTGGGAAAGAGACTTGGTTGCTCTGTTTTGTAGATGCGTGAATGCCAAGCCTGTTTGCTTCACATTCTCAAGTGAGGACACTCAGATCATTGAGTTGAAGAGACACTGAAGAAGAGCAAGACACACAGAAGCTGCAGGAAGCGGATGCTGGGTTTTAGTTAAAGCAGTTGAGAGGAAGCACCGCTCAAGCCCTGACCTTGTCAATAGACAGCTGGTGTCACATAAAGAGTGAGGAGGGAAAGGAGGACAGAGAGCAGAAGCAGAGAAAAGGGCCTTTTGGTCTTCTTCAGCCTTAGGCAGGGTTAGTCTAAAGGAAGGAGTGTGGTAGGAGTTGGGCCTGGTTCTTCAGGGTAGTCCTTCTGAAAAGCTCGTGTGCCTCCAAAGCAGATCCTGTTTGAGTGGCTCTGGCTCAGGTACCAAGATTCTGCATTGCTAACAACCCCAAGGGATGGTGACAGCCCTAGGCCTTAGATCATGCTGTGAGGAACAAGGATCTGAGGTGACTTCCAAAGGTCTCCTCTGTGTGCTCACCTACAGAACACAACAACCACCTGAGTTCAGCATGTGTATTCTTAGTTTAAGAAGTGGATTCTTTGTGTTTCTGAGGCCTCAGTTTCCTTCTAAGCCTCTCTCAGATCTATCCTTCATGACGACTCTACCATTTGAGGACTCTGTAATTCATGGCTCCTTTAGGCTTCTGTTCCTTTTTTGGCACCTACCTTGTTCATAAGCAGAAGCTGCTGTAGACTTTCTAGAAATGACTCCTAACTAGATCGTAGGTGTCTGTGTATAGGTTATTATTTTGGAACTTTTTCTTTCTGAGGTGTTCTGTTTCCAAATAAACTCACTTCAGGCAGCTTTGCCCTTTGGAGGCCCCTGATGACCATGAGCAATGCTGAGATGGAATATTTGCAAGCTCAGCTTGGCACACAGGGGCCAGTTGTTTGGGACTGCCTCCTGGGAAAGAGACTTGGTTGCTCTGTCTTCTAGAATTCTTTGATTCCTGGGCCTCGGATGCCTGGCTCATTTGAAGACTATGCAGTCTAGTGAAAACAGCTCAGACGTGGGTTTAAACCTCAGATCTATCTCTCAACAGTTGTTGAAGCCTAGACAAAGGGTTACGCACCTTGGGTAGTTGTGGTAGTGTTGGTGGTGATGAGTACATGGGATGTTTATGCCCCACAGGGTTGTTGAGAGAAATCAAGAACATAAAGTTAGCCAAATGTTACATCAAGTATCTGACATAAAGTCAAGACTCAATAAATTTAAACCCTCTCCTATATAATCCATTTTCTCCTCTCTCCTTATTAGAACTTCTAGTCTGTCTGCTTCCAATACTCTTTCCTTGAAAAAATATCATGTCAAGTTTAACATTCTTGGGCGATTTCTTCTATGCCTATAGACCACCATAGGCTAGAAATATCTCAAGTCAAAATGCTTGAAACACACCTACTACAACAAATCTCATAGCTTAATAACACATGCTACTGTAAAGTATCACATTTTTACCCTTCGCCATCACATGGCTGGCTGGCAGCTGAAGCTTGCTCCTGCCTGGCACTGTGAGAGAGTTCTGTAGTACATTATTGCTAGACGGTGAAAAGATTGAAACATAATGTACAATTTCCCCTCAAATCATGTTGGTTTTACATCATTGTTAAACTCAAAAAAAAAATCATAAATTGATTCATAAAAAAGTTAGGGACCATCTGTAGCCAAGAAGATTTGGCAGAAGTTAAGGGAGGAATAGGAATGTCTCATATTGTTTCTTTGTATTAAATGTAGTGTAAAGAACCATTTAAATGATCAGAAATATGCTGTTAAAACCATAACTGGAGGCTGGCTGTGAAGCTCGGTGTAGAGTATATGCTTAGCATGTGTGAGGCCTTGGATTCAATCCTCAGCACCCCCAAAATATCACTAGTGCTTTTCATCTTTAGAGCAATATACCTCTATTACAACAAATCCAGATGAGGTACTGAATTATTATCTCTTTATTGCTTTTTGGGTGATGCAAATTGTTGTTGAGAAAGGCCAGAGATATAAGATTTTTTTTTTAAAGCCTAAAACTAAACCACAACAAACCCAGGAAACAAAATGTGAACAAAGCCCCTGCATCACACCTATGACTGAGCAATGCAGCTGAGTCCCACAGCTCTCTTGAACAGAGGCAGTGTTAGCACAAACCATGCCTCGATCGAGAGTAATCTACTTTAAAACAGCTATGTCTCCCCCTAAGGTCAAGAGATGAAGGAGCTATGATCAAATGATATCCAAGACTTGAGGCAGGGTAAAGCTCTTTTAGAAGAGTCAAAAACCTTTCTTGAGTGTATTTCTTAAGGCCTCCAACGTGTTTCCAATGCTGTGGAATAAAGTGGAGAAGGTTGGGATTGCAGGGGATTTGACTCATTGTTAAGCCTGGTGAAAAATCACATGCACATGTGAATTTGAAAGAGTCCAGGAGAGTCTTGAATAAAAGGGAGAATGTCTAGATAGAGCGGGCTACTGCTGGGATAGATGGGGACGTTTGAACAGCGGCCCGCATCACCCATCTCTGAAAAGCAGCAGCTGTTGGTTGACAAACACCTTTCCTGTACATCCTCAAGGGAGAAGCAGAAGGAGGTCTGGGCAGGGCTATTTTGGGTTCGCGGGGACCTGTGTTGCTATGAGACTTGAGATTAGTGGTTAGGTTAACGCCGGATGCCGCCTAACAGCTGATCGGCAAACGTCTAAAAGTTTCTTTCGCTTCTCAGAAATCATCTGCGCATCAAGGCTGTGGGAAAGGCAGCTGGACGCTTCTGTTTTGTGGGGGTTTCCCCACCCCGAACCCACGTGAACAGAGAGGATGAATGGCCCTGATCTGGTAAGCATTTTTTTTTTAATGTCACCATGCTTCTTCACCACTGGGTTCACAGACACTTACTGTTTGTTTGAAATGTCAATGTAAAGTGAATTAGTGAAGTGTCCCCCACACAGAGTGGCACACTTGTTACCTGAGTCGTGGGCAGCCTGGCAGGTAATCTCACAGCCTGGTCAGAGAGGGTGAGTGGCCGGGTTATACACATGAGTAAATGGTAATTCATATTCTACAGTCAGAAGCGCCCATTTGCCTCCACTGTAATCCCAGGAAGTTACTCAGATTTCCTGGGCCTCAGTCTCTCCTTCTGTTACATGTGGTTAGTAATATAGTACTCCTACATAGCATGTGACTATATTGTCAATATTGCTCTCATGATCGTTGCTATTCCTATAGAAAAGGCCAATACATCAGAATTCAGTAAATTATCATCAAAGGTCAACTTCAAGAAAGTATAGAAGAAGCTAAAGAAGCTTGGTGGCTGGACCTGGAGTTAAGATTTCATAGGTATAAGGAAGGCAATGATGGGAAACACTGTGTTGGAAGAACCACAAAGAAAGAACATCCTGTTGATCTGAGACGAGATTACTTCACAAATGAGCAGAGTTCCATTTCCTAGGCTGGTGCACTGATGTCTTTGGAGATGTATGCTATTTATTTGTGACAAAAATTATGAGACATGTCACTTAGCAACAAGCCTTCTAGGTCTTATCATGGTATCAGCAAACCCAGCTTCCTCACTGGATTATCTGAGGAAGAATTTGCTTCCAAGATCATTCAACTTGTTAGACAAAGTCAGTTCCCAGTAACTATGAGACTGAGGCTTCTGTTTCTGTTGCCTTCCTGGCTGTAAGTCAAGAGTTGGTCATGGCTCAAGTCTGCTCAGATTCCCTTTTCACCTCACACTGTTGTGGTGAATCCCTCTCCTACTTTGAATCTCTCTGAGATTCCCAGAAGGAAAAAGTCCATTTCTAAGACTTGGCCTAGAGAGTGTTTTTGCATCTCTTTCCTCTCTCTCTCTCTGTGTGTGTGTGTGTGTGTGTGTATGTGTGTGTGTGTGTGTGTGTGTATACATGCACATGTATACAGGTCACTCAGGCCACATCTACTTTGTTTTATGAGACAAGGTCCTCATTGGATCATCAGTTAGGCTGGTCTGGCTGGCCAGTGAGTCTCAGGGATCCAGTATCTCTGCCTCTCCAGCTCTGGGATTGTAAACACGGGCACTATGGTCATTGCTGTTTTACACCAGTTCTGGAGGATCTAGCTCAGGCCCTCATGCTGTCATGGCAAGCAGCTGAGCTATCACCCTGGCCATCTTCCTTTGCTTTTAAGGGTTCATATGATTATATTTGTCAACCAGGACAAATAATATAATTTAAGTTCACAACCATAATACAAAATCTCTTTTGCTACATCATCTAACATATTCACAAGTTCTAGGAATTGGGATCTGAGATCTTTGTGAACCATTCACTGGGCCTGTCATGCTCTTCCTGACACTGACAGTCTCATCAGACTGAACTTCCCTGGCAAATGTAATTCTCCAAAGGGAAATCAAATTATCATCATTAAAAGAAAACTGAATGGGGTATCGCAAGATGAAAGCAGAAACACGCTCCTTGAATCCTTACACCTTCCAAGGGGAGCTGACATCCAGAACCAGCCTCTGAAATAAGCAGATTTTTGACTAACAGGTATTGGATCAGGGTCAAGATCAGCAAATTTTTAAAAATTTGAACAGATGAAAGAGAAGAAATGACAGCTTTCATCTTTCCAAGTCACCCCAACAATTGTACTCTGTAAACTTGTGTCTTCATCAAATCACCAATCAACCAGGCATCCACACTGCCATGCAGGGCTCTTGGTTAGGAACTAAAAGTAAAGTTACATAAAACCCCATGCTCTGTATTTAAATAGTTCATAGTATAGACCAATAGTCTGCATACTTTCAAGGTATACAAATTACCCAGGAATATGTGGGAAACGAAGATTCCTAGGCCCATTGCTATGGCTTGGATGAAATGCCCCCTCCAAACTCCATGAAGGTGATGTTATTGAAAGGAGGGGGTTCTGGTGAGTGGGTAGGTTATAAGGGTTCCTCTTCCATGGACGGGATGGGCTAGGGTTGTAGTAAAAGGTCTTCCAGGAAAGGACCATCTTGGAAGTGAGAAGCAAACTTGACCAGACAACTGAAATTGTCAGCGTCTTGATCTTGGACTTTCAAACCTCCAGAACTGTGATAGATAAATTTCTATTATTTATAAATTACTCAGGCTCAGGTATTTCATTACAATAGCACAAAACAGACTTAGATATTGTGATGATTTGAATGAAAATGTACCCCCCATAAGCTCCAAGTATTTGAACACTACCCCTGGTTGGTCACACCATTTTGGGAGGTTTAGGAGATGTGGCCTTGCTGAGGAAGCTTTGTCACTAGGGGTAGGCTTTAGCCTTGTTCCATACTGAGTTTCTCTCTCTGCTTCTTGTGCCTGCTTGAAGGTGTGAGTGCAGGTTTTGTGCTCTGGTCATCCCTGCCACCATGCCCCCCCCATGACTTTATGGATGCCCACCCCTCTGGAACCATAAGCCAAATAAATTCTTCGTTCTGTAAGTGGCCTTGGTCATGGTGTTTTATCAGAGCAACAGAAAAGTAGCCTTTACAGATATTCACCTCCAGGAGCGCTAACTCAGAACCTACGGGAGAAAGGTCCACGAGTCATCTAATATAATGTCTTCTTCATAACACACAGTCAGTAAACAGTTTTCATGAGTGGCTGACTGAATTTACCAAACAGGCTCAGTAATTCTAATCCAGAATCTATGAACCACCCTATAGGGAAATAATGGTGATCATACGCCTTAAAACTGAGTCACTTAGTAGAGACCCAGTAAAGACTTTGGCTTTACAGTTCAAAATATTCTAGAACAAAAATTAACAGCATACCTTTATGTAGTTGTTATCTATTTTCTCTTAAGGAAGCTGGTTTTAGTGTAAAACTAAGTAAGAAAAAGTCTGGAACCCGAAAGGAAATAAGAGAAATATGCAGGAATTTTAAGCAGAATAAGGTCAAAGGAAGTTGTTGGTTTTCTGCATCTTTTTCTTTTTTTTTTAAGCAGAAAAATTCCACTTAAGAAACAGACCAGTTGATCTTGCACCTGTGCCTCTGTGTCTGACACTTATATGGGTCAACGTGGGGCGAGCAGCCCCAGGCCCTGGAAATAGACACCCATCACATCTCGCGGACACACAGCGCCTTCTTATTGCAGACATTCTCACCCTGGCACCAACTGGGAGCAGATTCCCTGCATTTAGGCAGCATACCAGACAGACGAAATCACACAGGCCCTGAAAGCAGGCTGCCCTGCCTTCACACATCCATCACCTCCCAGGCCCAGATCCATGAAATGCCTTCCTTGGTGTTCATGTAAGTGCTTTTCCTCCAGAGGAGTTGAGAAAAGGCTTGGGGTTCACATGACCTAGGCTCAATTCTTACCAATAGTTTCTTAGTCATGTGCCTAAGGACCAATTGCATAAGTTTCCCGTGCCTCAGTTTACCCACATGTAAACTGAAGCTGCAAGCAACACATATTTTGTGGAGTTCCTGGGTTAGGTCAATGAGAAAATACAGAGTATTTAGCACACAGTGTGCTACAGAACAGATAAACTGTAGCTAGAAGTAGTTTTTTTCAGAGATCCTAGCCTCTTCTCTGACCGCTCTAGGACAAGCTTTGACTTTTGGTACTTGGGACATGATGTCAGCAGTCTTGGCTTGGGGATGCTTCTGTATCATGCCCCTCAGTGTGCTCAGTGTTCTCACTGTGTTCACCCTCAAGTGAGCACATATGTCTGTGATAGCCCTCAGCCCTCCTCATCATGGGCCTGTGTCATAATAACCATCTACCACATGTGTTCATAATTCAAAGAGGGAAGTGCTAATGCTGGTTACCTTGTTGACAGACATTGAGAGATTTCAGGTTAATGGGCAGGTTGATTCTTACCCCTTAAGTGTATCTGTAAGTCTTACCTTGTAAATTTGAATCATCTTTGTCCCACAGTGCCCAAATTGGTCCTATTCTGTGTAATATAGGGAAACTGAGGTATGAACAAATCGATTCAAAAGTACTTGCATGGACAGGAGAGATGGCTCAACGATCAAAAGCATTTGATATGTAAACATGAGAGCCATAGTCAGATCTCAGGCTCGGATCACTCAGGCTCACTGGCTGCCAGCCCAGCAAAGAATGGGATGTTCAGGTTCAGTGAGAGACCCTGCCTCATAGGAGTAAAGCAGAGAATGAAGGGGACATCAGCACTCTCCTCTGACCTCCATGTACACAGGTTCATGTATCACCAGCATAGGCATGTACACATATTACCCTCCCCCCACACTCAGACCTTATACACAAGCATTTGCAACTTTTCTGAATGTTTCTAGCTCTTTTTCATGTTACTTTTGGAGCAGTGTTGAAATATTGTTATATATATGTTTTGCAAATGAGGAAATTAATATTCAAATGTATTAGGCATCTCATGCAATTTCCCATTCCCAGAAAGTAGAGAAATGGGATTGAATTCACAACCTCTTACTCCTCAGCTAATGCTATCTTCATTAAATTGGGGAATGAATGAATGTATGGACAAACATGTGCTCATTCACATGTTTATCAAATGCATGTTTTCTATTAAACTCTCACACTCCATAAGATCCCTAAAAGTCACTGAATCATTTGTACTTTGGCCTCGATGTCTCTCTGTAAGACATTTGTTAATGTTCCTTTGTATAAGTTTTCTTGATATCAAAAAGTAGTATTCTGAATACAAAAAAAAATCTTATAAATTACATGCGCAATTTCTAATTATTTTTAAAAGTCTTCATTTCAGGAATAAGCAATGTTCAAATGACCTAGGGAAGATTTTTTGCTTTTGTTTGTTTGCAAAGCTTGGGAATGAACCCAAGGCAAGAGTTCTACCTGGGCTATACCTCTAGTCCTAGGGAAGGCACTTTTAGAAATTGAAGTTATTTCTACACAGCTACATGTCAAGCTTAGGTTTGAAACTTACGTTGAGTATCTGAAAATTTATATTGAAATTTATACTGAGTATCTAGTTAGTTTAGAGATCTGATGTCTGTTATCATCCAACTTGTCACCATTAGTGGAAATATAATTGTCTTCAATTCCAGCCTAAAATTGGATTTTTTCCTTCTGTTTAGTAGAGCTAACATTCTTTCATAATCTGCCTTCCACAAAAATAATTAGCTTGGCTGGATTGATACCCATGTTTTTCACTCATTGAATCAATGGACTTTCCGACAAAGACTAGCATGGCTGGGCAAGAACAGTGAAGAAAATACATGTGGCTGAGAAAATAGTTAAACATTAGTGGAATTCAAAATACCATATATGTACTGAACACTGGTTGTTTCTGTTGAGAATTAAATAGTGATATATGGTTTCTTTCTGGGTCTCAAATGCTTAAGATCTAGCTGAGGGAAATGAACGTCTACGTAAAATGCAACTTGACAATTCAATGAGCTCCGCTTTCCACGAGCCAAAGACTTTGGCAAAGATATTAGGTAATCTGAGGAATTGAGGAAGGAGAAATTACTGTGCGTGGCAGAGGGCTGAGAACATGAGATGGGGGAACTGGCTTGTGACTGGAGAAAGCAGGAGATTTAGAGATTTGGGGGACGGGTGGGTGGGGAGAGAGCACAGAACTAACAAGGAAGGAGGGAGCGAGATGAACAATAGATTTTGCTCTCTGGAAGGTAAAGTTACTAGAGCAGGCAATTCCCAACAAGCAAGGATGAGCAGGTACAGTGTGTCCTTACTTGTAGGTGTAGAAATGCAAATTCTAAAGAGCAAGTTTATCTGACAGTAAACACATGTCTGAAAACAGGAGCCCATACATATTTATGCCTGTGTTTTGTCAGAACCTAGTTTCACAATACTCGAGGTACAAAAAGGATCATTTTTTCTGCCAAAACTCTCTGACTCTACCTTCCCCTTAACCAGTTTCTCCACCTTCTGTGCTCTCTTTAGCACCAGATGCATCTCATAAAATAAACCTATTAGCATCCAGGCATGCTTATGTGTGCCTGCAGTTCAAGCGACTTGGAAATCAGAGGCAGGAGGATTGCCTGAGCCTAGGAGCCTGAGAGCAGCTCAGGCAGCAGATCTCTCTCTCAGAAATAGAACAAAAAGATGAAGTGAAAGGAGGGGGAAAGGAGGAGGGAGAAGGGAGGGAAAAGAAGAGACAACCGAGGGGCTTTCCGGCAGTGTTCTGACAGACGTATTTAGGCTGTCAGAAAGACTTAATTTCTTTAGTTAAGGTGACAGATAAAACTTTTTTCATTTTTATTGAATTTTTGTGAATTTCCTACTCAACTCCGAATGTATCAAAGACCCCAAAATAAGGTTTGAATCTGAAAGAAAAGAAATTAGGGAATACACTGGAACTTATAGGCAAGGAAATGACTTTCTGAACAGAATCCGAACAGCACAGGCATTAAGACCAACAATTGACAAATGGGAGCTCATGAAGCTAAGAAGCTTCTGAACTTCAAAGACACCACCATTGGAGAGAAAAGGCAACTTACAGAGGGGGGAAGAAATCTTTAACAGCTATACATCTGGCAGAGGGTTAGTATCTTAAAAATACAAAGAACTAAAAAAATTAAACATCACACAAACAATTCAATCAAAAATTGAGGCAAGGAGCTATACAGAGTTCTCAAAAGATGAAACACAAATGGCTGAGAATTTTTTTTTTTATTTAGTGTTCAACATCTGTAGCCATCAGGGAGATATAAATTAAAACCACTTTCAGATTTCAACTTATCTCAGTCAGAATGGCCAAAATCCAAAAACAAACCATGACAAATGCTGGTGAGGATTTGGGGAAAGGAGAATTCTTATTCATTGCCAGTGGGAGTAAAAACTCCTGCAGCCACTATGGAAATCAGCCTGGAAATTCCTCAAAAAGCTGGAAATAGACTTACCACATGATCTAGCTATACCACTCTTGGGCATACACCCCAGTGATGCCTGTTCATCCATGTTTATTATTATTACTGCTCTATTCAGAGTAGCCAGGAAATGGGAACAACCTAGATGTCCATCAGCTGATGGAAGGATAATGAAAGCACAAAACATTTACAAATGGAATGTTATTCAGCTATTTAAGAAAAACAAAGTTATGAATTTTCAGGTTAATGGTGGGAACTGGAAACAATCACAATGAGTGAGATGACCCAGAACCAGAAGGACAAATGGCACATGTTCTCTGTCATAGCTAGATGTTAGCTTTGAATCCTTAGGTATGTGTGTTTCAATTGGGAAATCCATGAAGGTCAGAAAACTAGCAAATGGCCATGGGGGGGGGGGCTTCGTGTGAGGAAAGATAGAATGCAGTGATATAAAGTGGGGGAGGGGAATAATGGGTAGGTAGGGTTAAAGGAGGTGGGGAATGGGAGGGCCAGTCAGAGGAGGGAGTATGGGTCTGGAGGATAACTAACACTGAAGGCCTTTAGAAAAAGTCGTATATACAACCCAGAAATTCTTAAGGTATACACATGTACAATATAAAAAGAAATGAAAAGGAGGTACCTTATAACAGGGTGAATTGCCCCTACTACTAGATACTATAGGCTAGCAAAGAAAAAGCTCAGTGCCAGGAACGGACTCCTTTCAAAGTTATTGACCAAGGGTCCCATACACCCTTAAATGATACTGGCCATTACCTTTGCTCTTGGTTACCCAGCAGAACTTGACCATAAGACCCTACTGTTGAAGATACTACATTTATGAGTTGTAGAACAAACAAGGAGAAATCAAGCTGGTACTGAGCTCAAGGCTTCATCTTTATCGGTTAGCTTTCAAAGTGCTAAAAGATGTTGCGCATGCTGCCTAAAAACAAAAGCAATCGTTAACAGCTATGAATCCTGTAAGCTACAACAACTGACCTGGCAAGATATGCCCACTGATAGAATAGTGGCACAAAGGTTAGGGGAGTAACCAACCACTTTATGATTGGCTTTAAGGTCACAAAATGGAGCCTATATCTGATGCTGGTATCAGGTTTAAGGAACTTGTGACTAAACAGGTCACAGACCATAGGGGAGATCCTAGTACTATTATTATTCTGCTCAATAGACATAGTATTAAACTTACTTCTAGTGACTTACTGCTATCCCCATATAGTAATGCATCTCTCAGCTCTCTCTAGAGATGCTTCCTCATGCAGCAGATGGTGATTAACCCAAAGACACACAACTAGTCAGAATGCAGAGAATAAGAAACTGCAGATTGCTTATTCCTAAATAGAACACTTATATCAAACCCCTGTCACCCAGACCTCGGGACTCATTGCAGAAGAGGGAAAGGAAAGGTTGTAAGAGCCAGAGGTCATATATGATCAGTTTTCCAAGACTTATATGAACTCATAGCAATGATGACAGCAAGCACAGGTCCCACAAGGCAAAACCCCAGCATAGAAGTGGGGGAAAAAGCCCCAAGCCTAACTGAGGAACTATGGGTAATAGCCAAAAGAAGGAGACCTTGAATTGCGGTGGCTCCTTCCTCACTCACAATGGGTCCCAGATGAAGCCACTATAAGTGTCTACAGTGTGTGACGACCATAGATTAAATTCTTGGAGGGCTCATTTAAAAAGCCAGAATAAAGGGTTAAAGGATGGCTCAGTAGCTAAGAGCGTGTACAGCTCTTGCAAAATACCTGAGTTCAGTTGCTAGCACCCACATTAGGTGGCTCACAACCACCTGTAACTCCACCTCCTTGCTGATCTGACACCACCTCTGACCTCCATTGCTACGTGCACTCATGTGAACATATCTGCACACAGACACACATGTATACACATAACTAAAATTACTGTCTTCTTATAAATGTCAAGGTACTGGGGACAGAAGGCCTGAACTTGTTTTCCAGACACATTCAAGTTTTTATAATTCAAAAAGATTTATTTTTATTTCACATGTGTGTGTTTTGCCTGAATGTATGTAAGAGCATTTATAGGGCTGTCTGATCACCTAAAACTGGAATTATAGATAATTATGAGCTGCCATGTGGATGCTAGGAACTGAATCCAGGTTCTCCAAAAGAACAATCAGTGCTCTTAACTGCTGAACCATCTCTCTAGCCCTTAATTCTTAGTAAGTTTTATTAAGGTAAAGTTCTTTAGTGTTCAGAAACATTTTTGAACCACAGAAAATGAATATACATTATCTGGTTAAAAATGAAAGCAGGGATCTGTCTACTCTGGAAAGTCATGAGAGTAACAGCAATATTAATGACAGCAAATGTCAGCCGATTGGTGAATTATTGGAAGATTACATGTATGTGTGCATGAATGTGTGGGTGTACAAAAGTGTGCATGTGTGTATGTGTTTGCATGCGATACTCGTGCAATATGTAATCTTTCCAAGAACCAAGTAGCCTTGAAGATAAAATGTGCAAAGGCGCTAGTCATATCTACCCAGTGCCTTTGCTGGTAAATTAATGAGATATGAGCTTAAGAGAATTTGGCATGGAAACTAGTAACGTTTTAAGCGACTGGAATTCTTGAAGTTCTAATATTTGAATCAAAGGATGCTCAAGTACAAAAAGCATAAATGATACCGAACTGTTTTTAACATATCCAAAACTTTAGCACAACATGTTAATCTAGCTCTCATTTCTCTTTTGTGAATTCTCCACTTCCAGGTTAGCTCCATTCGGTAATGAAGGTGTTTCTAAACCCTGTATACATTTTTTAACTGAATCAGTTTTATATAACATCTTATCAACTTTTGTATAACTATGGGCCAGCTTACAACAAAGTACAGGGACAGACCTTATTTCCACTGTAAATCAAGTTAATGAGAAAGTCACTTCATAATGAAAATCCTAACTTGGTCATCGTGTCATTTTCCTTGCTGGGACATTAGAAGTTGACTACTGTGAAGCCAATAAGTTATTACAGAATAAAGTTTATTGCAAATATTTTTAAGCAATAGATGTGTTTGATTTCACCTGGGTGGCTTTTTTGGTAAACTATTTAACATGGTTTTAAAACTTTTTGAGAATATTCTCCAGGTATGCATCTCAGAAATGGCATTGCCACAGTTCTTCATGATTATTCAGGACATGTGAAATAACTGTGATTGAATGTCTTTCTATAAACTGTAATTCAAGCAAAGCCTGATTAGGAAAAAGGCAAGCACACATCTTATAAGTGTTGTACAAACTAGAGTATGGCTACACCCCATCTCATCACTAAGAGAAAACTCAGCAGGTGCTTACCCCTCAGGACCAATGACCCAACAATTCTTCAAGTCAACACTACATTTGACACATTTTTTTCCAACTGGAAATAGGTAGCTACTGCTGGATTTTAGTGAGAACAACACCTCTGAAATCTTGACTTCACAGTCCCCATCAGAGCCCTCCAGAGTCTTCTCACTGCACCAGACAGTAGCTTTAGGAGGTGATGTTCCTAGAGGGAATCAGTTTCTAAAATTAAAAATGAAAACAATTACCAGGAACAGAGAGGAAGAATTCTACAGGGATGCCACCTAAATAAGAAAGAAAGCATAACCTCCTGTGAACGTGGTCCAGAAGCTCGGGAGATGCAGGAACAAAGAAAATATCTGAGGTTTGATCGACACTGTGATGGTTAACTTTCTATAATAGGTTCAACAGACACTCACATCCAGATAGATAGTGCTCAATCTCCCTCCCTTTTCTCTCTCTCTCTCTTCCTCTTGTCCTTTCCTCTCTTCCTCCCTCATTCTCTCTCTCCCTTCTCCTCCCTTCTTCCTTCCTTCTCCCTCTATTTCCTAAAGGATTTGAGTCAACAGTCTGAGTAAAGCAGATGGTCCTCACCAGCTATGATAGACATCATGGCACCGAGGAATGGCCTACAGAAAGCCAGTGGAAGGCAGGGCTCCTCCGAATGGTGGCATACATCTTTAATCCCAGCACTCCGGAGGCAGAGGCAAGTAGATCTTTGTGATATATGGAGGTTATCCCTCTCTACACAAGGAGTTCCAACCATCTAGAGCTACCTTGAGAAAGGGAGACCCTTTCTCAAACAAACAAACAAAACAAAAAGAATGGAAAGCCAGTGAACTTGCTTTCTATTTTTCAATGGGACATCTGTCCTCTCCTGTCCTCTCACATGAGAGATCCCGAATCTCAAGATTCTAGTCTTCGGTCAGTATCCTTTAGTACCATCAGCTTGAGCCTGAAAGCTCAGACATACATTGCCAGAAATACATCGCCAACTTTCCATGATCTTCAGCTTGCAGACAACAGATCATGAAACTTTTTCCTCTTCCATAGACATGCGAGCCAGTTTCTACAGTACACCCCTCTCTGTGTTCACTTTCTCTGGTGAAGCCTAGCTAATGCACATATCAATTGATCTAGACACAGTAGTGATGACTTTAGGCAGATAATCTAGGAAAATATGCCAGCCCAGCATATCAAGAACACACCAGGTATATCTTGGTGAATTGCTCACCCTCTGTGAGTCAGCCTCCCTTGATGGCTGATAAAAAGCTTTCCCAGGCTCTCAGCAGTTGCTCCACTGCCCACTGCAATGTCTCTCAACAGGTTGGGAAAAGCTAACCCACAGCAAGGGTGAAGTCATGGTCCAGGTGTCTTCAGCGCCCATCTTTGACATCTGCTCCTTCCTGTTGAGAGCCCTACCTGTTGAAAAGATGCCTGTTATTACATCCTGTCCTTTAGAATGCTCCGGGTAACCTTCCTGATAGCTCTTCCCAAAGACTTCTATTATGTGAAAGAGTGCCTTCTCTCTGGCCACCTGAAGATAGGATCAGGGGCTCCTTTATGCATGCCTCTGGGTCAGAAACACCTGCTTTGAGGTGATAAAATACCACATGAAATAACAAAATCTTTAAGGTGATACTAGAGAAAAAGACCTCTCCTTTGTAGGACGGCGGGGGCAGGGATTGGCAAGGCAGGAATTCTGACCAGCTCAGCACAACAGCCTACCTATCCGTCACCTGTGTTCCGCACAGAGAGCAGCACTAGCAGTGGTCCAGAACTGATAACATATGGACAGCTGCCAAGCTTCACAATGAGGGTTCTTTTTTTTACATTTTTATTTTGGTGTGTGTGTGTGTGTGTCCTTCAGTGTACCATGGTACATGTTTACCTTAAACGGTCAGAGGACAAATCTGAAGAGTTGGTTCTCTTCTTCCACCACATGGACCCTGAGACTTGAACTCTGGTTATTAGGCTTGGAAGCCTACACCTTTATCCACTGATCCATCTCACTGGTCCTGAAGTTCATTTTATTAAAGACATTTCCTCTTTGTGAGAATTTATAGGCTTCTTCTCTTCCAAATGTTCCCATTACAAATGGACTTTAAGAACATAATTGCCAACAAAGTCCATGTCTGTGAATATTTTAATGTCTCTGATGAAATCCGCCCCATTTTCACTCCGCATATTGTTTTGAACAGTATTCTACATAGAGAGGCTGATGAATAATTATCCACCAAGTGCCCAATAAAGGAGTCTTCTCTAATGCAGCACATGGTGTGGGCAAGAGGCCCACAGGAATCAGCAAGGCCCATTTCGTGCTTGCCTTATGCTTTGGGAAAGAAAGAAGCAGATAGAAACTTCTCAAGGCTTCCGTGTATGAGCAGGGTGCTATGAAAAGCAACTTGATAGAAATTCAAATGTGGGGCTCTTGGGCAGGAAAAGTGGGGGAGGAGAGAAGAAAGACAAACCACAGATCATCAAATAAAAACTATGAAAAACTGAATTTTTAAAAAACACTGAAATTATACTCATTTAAAGAAAAAGAGCCTGAATGTCAAATCTTCTGTATTTTTGGCAGCAAAACATTTGTCACTGTGGTCACACCGCCTGGGGATGAATGGCAGAGACAAACAAAAAGCACCTGAAATTCAAAACAAAAGCGAATTTACATTTTATTTAAGAAAAGCAAACAGATGGGTCTGTTAATAATGTCAAAGTTGATTTTATAAAGAGAAAACAAATCTGGAACCCAAGTCAAATAAGTTTGAAATAAAAAGCAAACCAATTAAAAGAGCAAACACAGGCAGATGCCATCACGCCGTCCTCAGTCTGTGCACTTCTGAAACCTCTCCTTTTCTCATGTCTGGGACAGTGGCAGGGTGAGGACATCAGGGCTTGTCACATGCCCAGGTGGCAGTAAATTCACAAGCCACAGACTCCAGATTGTAGAGTCTTAGAAAAGCTCAAACTCCTTTTGGGGTCTGCCACACAGGTTTCGAAAAGAAAACAAGATATTTGCTTGTGAAAACCTTCCTGCCTATGCATGCACAACTGTAGAACGCACAGATAACGATGAGAGTGTATGGGTGATTTCAAATGATCATGGTTCATATATTATTATTTTGGTGAAGACCTTAAACAGATGCAGTTAAATCCAAAATCAAGCATCCCATTTGGTTAAAGCAACAACAGCTTCCTTTTCTCAGCAACCCTCCTGACCCAAGTTGGGGAGCTCAAGTGGTCCAGCTCTTCACTTTCCATATTTTACCTATTATTTTTCTTTTTGTGTGTATGAGTGTATTGCCTGCATGTACGTATATGCACCCATGCTGTACAATGCCAGTGGAGGTCAGAAGAGGGCGTCAGCTTCCCCAGAAGTGGAGTTAATGATTGTTAGCCACCGTGTAGGTGCAGGGAATTGAATCCAGATCCTTTTAACTGCTGAGTAATCTCTCCAGCCCCCTTAAATTTTACTTTTTAATGTGTGTGTGTGGCATGTGCATGCATAGTGTGTACATGTCTGTGGATGCAACTGTTGGAGTATATATACTGTTAGTATGCCAAGGTTAGAGTCCAATTTGGAGTGTCAATCCCCGCCTTCTGCCTTGTTTGAGCTAGTGTCTTCATATTGATCACTTCCTGTGCGAGGCTAGCTGCTCCATAAGCTGCCAGTGATCCACCTGTCTTTGCGTCCCATTTCGCCATAGGTGTGCTAAGGTTGCAGATACACACCGCTGCATCTGGCTTTTCTGGGGCTTCTAGGGATCCAAGCTCCAGTTCTCTGCAAGCATTTATCCATCTAGCCATTTCCTCAGCCCATTGGTGAATGGCTTTTACCCACTGGCTTTTTGGGTATAATTTGTACACTGAATTTGGTTCCAAAATCAGTATTGTCATTTTTAGTGTCGCTTTCCCACAGGTCACATATTTCTCCTCATTTATCTTGCAACACTATATTTTCTCTCCTACTTCCTTCATCCCATAAAGACTGCCCAAGTGTCTTCTTTCTTCCCCTTGGCACTGCTCTGACATACACAAATATTACTATAATACTGTCTCAGCTGTCATAATTCGGGAGGCAAACATTTTTGCAAGGATGCTGAGAAAAGGCTGTCTCCATTGGAGTAAAAAATCTACCCTCCCTCTCATTTTCTAGTTTCTGAGACGAAGAACTCATTGCTTTGGTATATTGTTGAGGTTCAAATTTAAGCTGAGTGAAAGTGAACAAACCAAACTTTTGTTTATTCATTCTGAGACATGGTCTCACTATGTAGCCTGACAGGCCCGGAACTCACTTCCCGCCTCGTCCTCTAAATTCTGGGATAACAGGCGTGTGCACCATGCCTGGCTCAAAACAGAACTTTTGAGTACTGCTTCAAACTTTTAGGAAAGCTGCAAGCCAAGAAGATGGACCATCTATAAGTCTCTGCTGTCAATCACACAAAGAATGCAAGGTCCCTGATTGGTCAGTATGTGAGATGGTTAACTACGGTTAATTGATTTGAGATGCGCAGCCAGCTGGTAAACTACTACTCTGGCTATGTCTGTGATGGTCTTTTAGGAAGAGAACAACGTCTGAGTTGGTAAACTGAGTAATGGAACATTCTCTCCCCAGTGTGAATGGGCACCATCCAGTCCACAGAGGGCCTGGATAGAACAAAAGGGCGAAGGGCAGATGGCTGAACTGCTGCCCATCTTGTGTGAAGAAGATGGTACGGGAAGAACCAGGACTGCCCTGGTTCGAAGAAGTGCCCACATGTCTGGACCTGCATAAACTGTCCCAGATTACCCTGGTTAGCTCATGGTGATGATGAACACATCTGTGCCACATACTTCAGTTTTCACCTTGACGCACATGGGAAGAGGAAACCTCAAGTGTTATTTCCAGTAACACCTTGGTCTGTGGGTGTAACTGTGAGGCATTGTCTTGATTGCTGAATGATGTGGGAGTGCCCAGTAGTTCACTTTGGGTAGGTGGTCCTGGGTTGTATAAGAAAGAGGCCAAGCAATGGGCCAGAGGAGCAAGCCAGTAAGCAGCACACCTGTATGTTCTCTGCTGAAGTTCCTACCTCCAGGCTGCCATCCTGAGCGCCTGCCCTGGCCTCTCTTGATGATGAACTGTGATCAGGATGTGTTAGCCAAATAAACCCTTTCTTCCCCAAGTTGGTTTTGGCCAGAGTGTTTTATCACGGCAATAGGAAGAGAATCAGAACCCTTCCTTTATTCTAACAAGTGTCTTGGATAGTAAATGGCACAGCCACCTTTATTAAGAGAAGCAGAAGTCAAAGGAAGGTCTGAGGTCCATGGAGGTCATGGATCGGCATGCTGACAGACTAGGGACTAACCTGAAGGGCAGCTATGAGGCAGCAGCTGTTGTGGGGTATAACGGAGCAGCACAGAGAGTGACTGCTACAGTAGGCCAATCAGTAGAGGGATGGAGAACAGGTCATAGTACAAGGGAAAGGCTGGGCCTGTGCCATCGCCTCATCCAGCTACCCAAGCAGCCCCACAGCCCCAAGGCCCAAGTCGCCATCTTTCATTGTTTAATGGACACTGTCCAGAGCACTCTGCTAAATGCCATATGTCAGTTATCTTTCAAAATTTCATTCTCATAACTAAGCTAAATTGTTCATATTATCACTGTCATACTTTACAAAAGGTGAAATTAAAGCACCTAAAGGCTAAGTCATGGGCCCACGTTAATACTTCTTGTCAACCCAAGTGATTAACGGGCAGTCTGTCTCCGATGTAGTCAAGTTATGCTGCTCTCCCCAACTTTGATGATTCCTGAATGACAAAAGCATGACTCCTCTCCAGTTAAAAGGGGAAAAATAAGAATGAGCTATAGGGCTCAGTTTCATTAAAAGGAAAAAAAAAACTGTATAAACAATAATGTAGAATTGAAAATATTTTTGTAAATAGAGGTGAAATAGAACTGAGAGAAATATTAACAGAAAGGTGTACAAGAAAGACTAAATTATTGTTTTCACAGATGTCAAAAATCTCATTTATTTCTTATCAGCTACGGAAAAATGACACTTGACTTAAGGTTCTATTAAGACAGCCAGCTAAAGGATACTAAGAACACAGAGCATCACTTGTTCTGCTATAACGTCTTCACAAAAAGAAAAAATGAAGAAAAGAGTCAAACTATCAGAAAAAGCATATCATTGGAATAAGGTGTTAAGAAGTTGGGCTTAAAGTATAATTATGCAGGAGTCAACAACTTGCCACTTCAAAAAGTGGTCCTTGGACCAGCAACAGCACCCAGGAGCTTCTTAGAAATGCAGACTCTTACTAAGCTAGAATCAATATTTTGACTAGATCCTCAGGGACACATATGCACTTTAAAGTCCAAGAAGGCATATTTTAGTGTGGAACTGTTTTCCATAACCTAGTGGACACAGGTTTTCTGAAGAAGAAGGCTTAACTTTAGGTAGACTGTAGTTCAATGTCACTGTCACATTCATTGGTTACATGATCATGAGCAAAATATGCCCTCATAAATCTCAATGTGTTCATTCGGGAAATGGGGATGATAGCAACCATCTCCTAGACTTGCTTGCGGACAGTCAATGGTGCTCACTTCATTCACTTTTTTTTGTTGTTGTTAATAAATCCCAACTCAGGCAACTCTGCTATCAGCCTTGGTGAGATCCCTATTTTCTAAACTTAGCAAAATATGTAATTGAATATTATCTAGAGATGACACTCTAACATACATTTTCTAGAGACAGCAACAAGTTTTAGAAAATTGCCTCAAAGGTATTCTTTTACATTTCTATATGTTCTTCTACTGAGTTGAGCAGAGTACCATCTACATGAAGCCAGATACATTATATATGAGGAAGCCACCACCCTGGCTTTTGTTACACTAACATATATTCAGAAGTTGCCAAAGGAAATATACTAGGATATGGTGCAAATACAATACTATCATTAACTAACAACTATTAATAACCACCTCATAGAGCTGCTGGAAGGACTAAGTGATGGAGTTTTCTTCCACTTGACCAAGAAGGAAAATAACTTCAGGAAGCATAAATGCTTTGCTGATGGTCTCATGGAGTAAATAACACAAATCTTAAATCTTTTTACTGACAATGTCACTCTTAAGAGGGGCTACCAGAGAAGAACTTCCTGTGAATCGTACTTTTTCTTCTCTTTCACTAGGCAGGATTAGGTTCCATGGACCTCTGTAGATAGATTCTCTCTCAAGCTAGTGATCCTAGAACCACTATGCAAAAAGTCTAGAGCAAGTTAACCTTACCCTGGGATCAAGCTCAGACTGCTTGTCTTTTTCTACTTGTACCATCATCACAACATAAGCAGTCATGTGACTCTCAAGCCTTTGGCTGTTTAGATTTTTTTTTCCCTCAGTTCTGCTTAGACTCACTTCCTGCCAACCAGTTCTGTGGTTTTCTCTTAATGTCTAATCAGAATTCATTCCACTGTATGCAACAAAAACCCAGATCAAATTGCAAGGAAGTATAACTCAGAGAATCGAGCAATCCGTGAATAAAACTGGCTTCAAATCTAGCTGGGTCCACCCCAGGCACCACTGCAGAACTAGATATATCTGTAACATGCTTCAAACCACTGGATTCCTGTTCAGAAACAAAACACATGTTAATATTCCAGAAAGAGGCATTCTTTTTGCCTCTGGTCTAGCCAAAGTTCTGGCTCTGTACTTTGCTGGACTGACCGTGGTCAGGTGGTCATTCTGAGGCAGAGGTTTGAAAAGCTCCAGATTGACCTGCTCTGGGTATTCAGTCATGGATGGTCAGGGAAGGAGCTCAGTCCGACTCCGTGTGGAAGGTTACAGAGAGAAGGCATGGATCTTGTATGGAAGGTCAAGCCACCATCAACAAAATGATGCTAGACTGACATAATTAACAGACTGAAGAGTCCCCTTGATTTCTGCTATACTTCCAGACTTCTGGCCTGTTGGAGCTAAAATTACTTAATACCGAAGCTTGTCCTTCAATCTCTGGAAACCCTAGAGCCAGCCCTCAAGCACCCATCGTGATCAGTTGCCACTGTAGGATACACAGGAAGGTCTTTGAAAAACAGGGCAGGAAAGGAACTCAGTGACTCTATAATGATTTGGGTTTGAAAATAAAAAGATGAAAATGTTTCGTGGAATCTATAGCAGTATCTGCTCTTTTATAAGTTCTCCCACCATGACGAGTGAGAGTATAGAACTCAGATTAAAGAACGGCTGGTGGAAGCCAGGTGATTCACTGATGCCCATGAACAGACAAATGGGTGAAGGAAACACTTGTGTGGGAAGTACATTTTCTGTTGCTGCAACAAAGTCCCTGAGACAAGGTAACAATAAAGAACAGAGATTCATCTAGCTCATGGTTTTGATGGCTGAGAAGCAGAGTACTTGCACCCACTTAGTACCTGGTAAGAATTCCATAAGGGCACCAATGGCAAGACAGAGCCAGCATCCCAAGGAACTGTGATTTTTAACAAAACCATTCCAACTGTAGCCCCTTAATCCACGAATAGATTAACTCATTCATAATCACAGAGCCCTCCCAACCCAATCACCCCCCAAAGGTCCTGACTCCAAATCCCATTAGTGTATGAATCTGGGGACTGAGATTCCAAAGTGAAATCTGAAGGATACATTTCCACCATAGCAGGGACCTTGTCTAATTTTACAAATGACTACTTTAAAATTGTGTCTTTATAAATATATGCTAGATATATTTTTACTGACCTCCAAATGATGTTTGTTTATATTGGACAGCAAGACATTTGTCTAAGCATCTTATTACTGAAAACCATGGGAAGAAAAAAAAAGAAAAAGAAAAACTGTTGTGTCCTCTCAGAGAATGTATTATTAGCAAATACTTGGAAAAGTAAAAATATCAAATGTGTCAGCACACTGGAATTTTAACAATATTTATGAAATGAAAAAGCACGTACCCATATATGGTTAGGTTATATCTTTTTCTCCAGATATGAAAATAATTATTTATGCATCTCAATTCTTTGCTAGGCATTAAATAATTCATATCACAAATAAATTCTTGAGAGAACATCAGGAAAGAGAAACCGATAGCAGTCAATAGGATAAAAAAAATGACATGAGAGGTTTTAGGTTTTGTTATTGTTTTTGACACAGGACCTCTCTATGTAGCCCTGACTGGCTTGAAACCCCAATGTAGATCAGGCTGGCCTGGAACTTGAAGAGATCCTCCTGCGTCTGCCTCCCAAGTGCTGAGATTAAAGGCAGGCACTAACACAGCCTAGCAGTTTTAGGGCTGAAACCTTAAAAAAAATACAGGCCTTCCTTGTGTCCCAGATTGCCCATTGTCTCATTCTCAGCAACGCTGTGCCTCCCACAGAGATGCCCTTCAGATGTCCGGCTGCTGAGAGGCCTTGTCTGATATCTGTATCTTTTATCTAGCCTTATCTTTTCTTCACTGAACTGCACACCTTCTGTTATTACTTTATGTACTCATTTTTTAAATTTATTTAGCCCTCTCCTGTAGAATAAAGACTCTAAGAAACAGTTGTCTGTTGCAATTACAGCTGTATTCCTTTGGCCTCTGCAATACTTGGCACACACAGAGCAGGAATCAGCAGCTCCACATCAAGAGCATGAGCTGCAGGATGGGCCTCTTCCAAACCACGAGTAACCAAATTAGAACAGGTGAAAAGAATAATATTTGCAATCTTCAGTGGTTTTATTATTGTCATTGCTGAGATGTGGTCTCTCTGTGTAGCTCAGGCTGGCGTGGAACTGACTATGTAGCCCAAGCTGACCTCGAACTCCCCATCCTCCTGTGTTCTGAGTTTAAAAAGGTACACCACCATGTTCAGCTGCAATCTTTTCTTAAGTCCTTCCCTCCTTCCCTCTCTTCCTCCCTCCCTCCCTTCCTTCCTTTCATCTTATTCATTTATTTGATATTTAAGTTTAAATTTAAGAACAGCAACTAGTGGAAATTTCTGCTTCTCAGCCTACAAAGCTCTGTTTTCCTGCTGCTGACCGTGAGCTTGAATACAGCTACCTTGGTTGTAAAAACAGTAATCTGTGACTCTCTTTCCCAAATGGTTATCTCATTCTCAGCCTATTGTTTAGACACTGTAAACAAAAACAAAAAAAGAAATTCAAATCTTCCAACTACAGACACTCTGAGAAACCAAACTTTATTTCAAATTGCTAGAAAAGCAGATTTTAGAAGAAAATTTTCAGCATTTCAATAACTGTGCTTGTCTGCTGATTTGCAATTTTGTATAAAATAACTAAATAGATAGTTAAATTTCTTTTCTATGTTCACTTAGAATGTATTAGCAGATACCTGTCATAGACTGTATAAGTTAATAAAATAGACTTCAGGAGCTTCAATTCTGAATCAACCAGAATTTGGTTATCTATCAAGTTATTGTTTGACATCCTGTTTTCCCGTCTGGAAAAAATGAGAAAAGACAAAAATTATGGTACCAGATTTATACGATCCAATTAAATAATGCAAAACTAACCAATAACAACAGCAACAAAACCCTTCAAGAATCCTTTAAAATAGGGCCTGACATATACTAGAAAATGCTGAATATTTATCAGCATTATCTCATCATTTATTCTAGGTTTACAGGCAATAGTTTAAAATTTCAACTTTTTGTGTGTTGGCAGTCTAAAACAAATTTGATAGTTTTCCTGTTTAAACATTCCAAATGGCTATACTTAAACATATTTCTTGCATGAGTTAAGTTACATGAAAATCAAATTTATGTGAGATATTGTAGACCAGTGTAAATTACAACAATGTTCCTCATAAAAAGAAATACATTTCGAAACAATGCTCACACACTGCTCGTGTGTGCTTGAGATGCCACTATAAACTGACTGCAAGGATTAATAAGACTAAGTTTTCTACAGAAAATGAGATCATAACAAAAGTCCTCTTTGTGTTTAACTTTTATCAGGGGCAAAAAGAAAGAAAGAGAAAAACCAGCATGAAATGATGAGCGCAAGTGATGAAAATTCATTTAAGATGATTACTTTCAAGAGTAATTTCTCCTGGGTAATCCAGTCCGCTGTTAGTATGGCTCTCCAGAGTGATAGCTAATGTAAATGAAGCTCTGGAAAGTGGATTGTCACACTCACTCAATAATGCCAGAGAAATCCATTCAAAGCCTTGGCAGGGGGCGGGCTGGGGGGGTTCAAAGGGAGAAATGCCCTTTTGTTTCATTTTCTTGATTTCAGTTAAGGACCTACAAAACACTTCTTCCTTGACTAACAACTAGTAAGCTCTTAAAAAAAAATACGCAGCTAGGAAAAAGAAATGAAGGAAGTCATTTGGATGAAGTAGGCCCCCACCTGAACGCCAGGATTTGGGCTTGCTCTCAAAGACTCTGATTCTGAGCTGAATCTGAGTGATCTTACCTAAGATTATTTCGGCCCAATTTATTTATCTTGGAAAAAGTGGATAATGTTTCAAGGGTGGCTACAAAGAAATCTAAAACATATTCATTTCTGAAACTTCTCTTGAGGATGTCTATGACATTCTAAGGTTTTATTTTAAAACAACCAAGCGTATCATATACTGTGAAAAGTTTTAAAGGACACTCTCCTTTCACAAATTCAAATAGTTTTTGGATCACCCACATTAAGTAACTGTTATTTTTTTATTTGCTGTGCTGGGAATGAAACTCTGGGCCTGATGCATGCTTGGCAAGCACTCTACCATTGAGGGATATCCCCAGACCCTATAGAGCTGTTTTCTTGCTTTCTGTGTATCCATGCTTGGCTACTATAATAATATTAGTTTAAAAAGAGCAGTCCCATCACTCTGCCTAGAATGTTAATGCAATTTGTGTATTAGTTAATTACTTGTTTTCTTGCTGCAATAAAAGAGTCTGACAAAAGCAACTTAAGAAGGAAAGCATTTATCTTGACCTACGGTTTGGTGGTACAATCCACCACTGTAGGGAAGTCATGGTGGGAAAGTCATGGCATTAAGCACCTGAGGTACCTAACCACATTGTCTCCTCAGTCAGGAACAGAGAGAGATGAGTACTCAGTTTGAGTTCTCCTTTTTATTATTCCAAGACCCCAGGCTACAGAATGATACTGCCTAAGGTGCACAAGTCTTCCCACCTCAACCAACCTAATCCAGAAAATCATTCACATTCGTACTCAGAGGCCTGTGTCCTAGGTGATTCTAGACCCTATCGGGAAGACAATGACATCGAAGTTGCCTTAAAGGTTTAGCTAATGGGGCTTTGAACAGAACTGAAGTGGGAGTCGCAGGCAGAGCAGAAGTTGCAGGTTCTATTTAAAAAGACACTCAGAGAATGCCATGCAGGAAGAGGGAAACTCAAGTCTGTGGCGAAAGTGGACCATTCTGTGTGGGGCAGAATCACTTGGAATAAGAGAAACAGAAGAGAGTAATAGAAAGAATTGTTTACATCCCGTACACCTGCAGGAGGCAACTGGCTAAGCGAAGGAAGCACCGCCCCACCCCCCACCCCCCGTGGCTAAAGCTTATCGGGCCAGATTCGTTTCATTCATGGCAGAAGAGACATCACATATACACATACGTATTATTAAAAATAAAATAAATCTTTAAAAAAAGTGTTAAATGACCCATTCTTATCCCAACCTTTTTGCTCATATTCGAGTCTTGGGATACTAACTGCCCTCCACAAAACCAAAACTATTCATGTATTTTGCTGAATCCTGTGTGTCTCAATAAATAGCTGGTATAGAAAATGCTCCCAAAACATTCTTGAATGAAGAATTGACCTCATTTGGGTAGTGACATGAGAGTTCTACATGAGTAGAAAATTTGGCCCAGTGACCTCCAAAACACTTTCTGCCTTTAAGAAATTAGTGAATTAGAATGGTACAACACCAACAATATAACCTTAGGATTTAAGAGAAATCAATGCTCCCCCATCTGTTCTATGAATGTCATTTTCTAGTTAAAAGGTTAAGCAGGAATATGAAGCTTAGTATAGAGTCTCTCAGTCACCTCCTGGGTATCTGTCTAATGATTATCTTCTGCTCCAGTTTCCTATCTCCCGGCCTTTCAGTTAGGTCAGGTTGGCATTTCACTGCCCTTTATATGCGTGACAACTGAAAATAGGAAAAGAAAAGAAATACGCAACAAAACCAGAATCTGTACAGTGCCGAGAGGGTGGCATCGAACAGCTTCCGCCCTCCGGTGTCAAGACACCACAGACACGCTTTGTTCATCTTGAGCCCTGTGTGCGTAACAGTTCCATTCTCAGAGCACAGCCTCCCCCGAATTTATGGATGTCCCGCCCCGAACATAGCCACATATGCAATTGATACCTTCAAAACTGGCCTGCTTCACCTGGGGCCCAAGAGGAGCTGAGTCCACAACTCACACTTAGAAGTCATTCAGCCACAATGCCTAAAAATGAAGGATATTCCCCAGTGTCCCTCCTAGAACCCAGCTCTCCTAATAGTCCAAGGAAACCAAGAACTGACTGCTCAGCTCTCCAAAGAAATGAAAACAGTGTCATTAGGCTACTTCAATAAACTTCAAGAAAACCCTCAAAGTCCAAAATATTAAATCCTTTTTGTGGGATTGATAGAATATCTCATGTGCTGAAGTTGCTTGGAATATCTGCAGACATGGAAAAAATACTTTTAATGAGATCAAATCACTCTACCTCTGGGATTCTAAATTTACTCATATTCTCAAAGAAAAATATTCAGTTATAGTAGGGGAAGTGGGGTTAGCCCTTGAGCTCAATAAGCAACCAGGAGTTCTCTCTTTAAATCCTGACATCTAATCTGAATCTAGTTTGGGGAAATGCTTTACTCTGAAGCCATCCCTTGCCTATAAGACTGGGCTTCAAAAATCTGGACTACAGAAGGAATTCACAGCTTGGGTTTTTACCACATTGGTCAGACTTTTGCTGGCCAACCTGTGTCTTATACCAACTAGAAGGTGCCATTGTTTTCTGTTCATGTCTTCTAACAATGACAAATATTTGCTAAAATCATATTGAGCTTATTTTTCTCCATTTCTGGTACATACAGTTATATATTCATACACATATGTACATACATGCACAGGCACACATATCCACATACATACCAAATACACACATGCACACACTGTGGTGGTTTGAATTAGATGTCTCCCATAGGCTCAAGTATTTGAACACTGGATCTCCAGTTCATGGTGCTGTCTGGGGAGGGTCATGGAAACTGTAGGAGGTGTGGCCACACTGAAGGAAGTACATCACTGGGGATGATCTGAGAGTTCATAAGTCTTGTTCTCAATCCCAGTTTCTCTCTCTGCTTCCTGCACATGCTTGAAGATGTGAGCTTTCAGCTCCTGCTGTGGCTGCCTCCTGCCATACCTCTGCCACGATAGACTCTTATCCCTCTGGAACTTTAAGTGAAATAAACTCTCCCTTCCATAAACTGTCTAGTCAGGGTGTTTTATCACAGAAACAGAAAAGTAACAAATAGACACTCACACATACACACAGATACATGCACACATAGAAACAGATGAACACATACACATACCCACATATATACAAACTTACATACATGCAAATACATGCACATGAGTACTCACACAGAAACACACTTACATATACATGAAGATGTACACACATATGCATACACAATACTCACATGCACACACATGTTTATGCACCCACATATTCAAAAAGGCGCACACACGTGTATATAAGCAAACAAATATATAGATACTAATATACACATATGCAAGCCCACAATGCATTTGCACAATACATACATGTACACATGCATACATGAAAGCACATACACAAAACACACTCAAATACATACACATGTATGCACATGCACATATACACACTGTCCCCAAAACACACATGCATCTAACCACATGGAGAAGCATACATATACGCATAGACACGTGCATTCCATATGAACACATACATATGCACATACAAAATACACATATGCATATATACATAATATATACACATAAATATTCAAATGTGCACACATGAGTACAGACACATACACATTCACACACATACCAAAGATATGCGCACAAATACACACATACACAAACATATATACACACCCTCACACACACAGAATCACAATTGCACTACACAGGAACACTCATACACATGCACACAAACACAAAATACACACATACACTTGCCTGGAGCTCTGTAGGCTAGGCTGGCTTGTCGGAGAGCTACAGAATCTGCCGATCTCCATCTCCCCAGAGCTGGTATTACAATTGCTCACCACCATACCTGTGGGAATTTTTATTATTGTGGGTTCTGAGGATGGAACTCAAGTCCATGTGCATGCAAAGCAAGTACTTTACTGACTGAACCTTCACCTCAGCCCTAATCTTTCATTTTTGCAAGTGGTCTAAGCAGGCCTTGTCTGAAAAGGTCACATATGGTTTAACCTGGGGAGGCTTGGCGTAGGGCTTCGCATTCACTTCCAAAGTACTTTACCCACAGGCCTGGCAAGCGAATGGTAAGTGGCCGGTACGCCCATGCCCACCTGCGGCAAGGAATGGGGCCTTGTCTTTTTCCCACTTGTGGGAAAAAAACCTTTCATGTGCTTTGGGCTTCCTCACAGGAAGGTGGGTGTGTTACAGTATGAATATTCTAGAGTTAGGATAAAGTTGTGTTACATTTTAATACCTAGCCTTGGAACTAATATGCTATTTCCCAGGCCATTCTAATTTTTACAAATGAGTTAGTAAGACCAGTTCACGTTTGAGGGATAGGGATTTATTTTCATTTCTTATGGGACATGAGGAAAAAAAGTGTGGACATGTTAAAATTCCAAAGTCTTACTACTGACTGCAAATTATCCATACTTCTCCTACATATAAAATACATTCATATATGCCCCTTCCGAGACCCAGATGTAAGCACTGATAGGTCCTCTCAGGTGGGTTTTCTTGTATACTGATTTTTTTCAAACTGAAGACTTGTAAACTGAAAGACATGTTACTTACATTGTACATACCCAACGTTAAGTTGTGGGATCTCTCCATTTCTCCATACATGTGCAGGCCATTATACTCTTGTTCAAAGCAGAGAGCAATAAGAGCACAGAATACTAACTGACTGGTTCACGGTATCTCTGAAATCCGGTCATCAAACTCTCTCTGGTTCTCTCCAGGTTCCCAGTTTTTAGAGCTCTTTTCATTTAATTCTGTCTCTGATCTCTCCAGTCTGAGCTAGAAAAATGTCTGTAATATAATTCTATTTTAAAAATCTGTAGACTTCCCACAACTCTTACTAGCAAATACTCCATTGTGCAAAAATCCCTGCCCATAAATACCTGTGATAGAAGCCTCAGCTCACTCAGCTCCCTGAAAACTGCTACGAGACCACAGCCTGAAGATTTTCAGCAGTCCTGAAACCTAGCAGAGCATCTTCTGGCATATCTTTAGCTCTTTAGAGGCACTCTGTTTTGAAGAGCTCCTGAGGCATCGCCACATATCTTTGCAGGTTATAACAAAGGTTCTTTGGCCCTGGGGTTTGATATTTGACCTGTCATTGTAATCTGAGAATGCTGCGTCCATGTACGTCCTCTAGATTTTCTGAAAACGGTTCCCTTTTTAAAGCTCATCTCTTCAAATCCTTTTTATATGTGATGACAAGAAACCCCTTGGCATTTTCAAAGTTCTGTCTGAACTTCTTCTTAGGCAAATGTCTCCAAGCATTAGGAACACTTAGTATTTTCCATGTCATAGCAGGTGATGATTTCACTGAGCTTTCTGTCATGACATAACAGACATAACAGATTGTTGAATCTCCCCATGTTAAACCATTACTGAGAGCCTCCCCAAGACCACCAGGCTTCTGTGAAGAGTCTCTTTCAGTCCCTGCCAACTTCTGTCCATCAACTAGCCCCAGAGTTATTACTGTATTTTAGGTCCTGTTACAGTAGCATCTAATTTCCATGTTCTAGAACCCATTCGAATCATCTTTTATTGTGCATGAAATACTCCCAAACACAGCCTAAACAGTAGCTCAAATCAACAATAACAATAATTTTCTCACAGATCTAAGGGTTGGCTGGGCTCAATGAGGTGGTTTCGGTTAAGGTCTCCATGCAGTTGTCAGACAGTGGCTGGGACTGGGGATTACCACAAAGTCTTCTTTACTTATAGATGTCATCTAGCCTGGGAGGATCATGTAGTTCGGTCTTTGGGCATTATTCTCTCTACTCAGTATACCTACATGGTATTTCCAAGTAGTCAGCAGATGGTAGATGGACTTTTCCAGAAGGGTGGAAGTTTCCAGAATGATTGCTTTAGGAGAGCCTGGCAATGTTACATAGATATTTCAGAAACAACTTCACAGGTCTACCTGCTACCCTTCTCAGTATCCTATATGTCAAGGTAGTCACAAAGACCAGTGAGGTTTAACAAGATGGGACATGGACTCTACCTCTTGATTCTTCCTCCTGATAAAATATTTTATTAACGTATTTTAGTACCACTTAGAAATACTCTGAGAGGTGTTCTTTTCAGAAAGAAATGCAATCCAAATTTCTAGTAATGAAACTGGTTTCTGCCAATAATGTTGGAAACATCCCACCCATGAGGCAGGTGGTCTCTGTAGATGGGAAGGAAAAAGATAGAACAACTTTTTTGACTTCAAATAAAAATAACAACAAAGAAGGTGCTGGCATCAACCACTTGAGGATGTGGATTAAAAGAGGAAACTGAAGTGGATCTGAGGAAGAGAAGATAGCAAGTTCTGAACACACTGAGAGATTCTTTTTTTTTTTTCTTAAGAAAAGTGAGATTACAGTTTTTAGAATAGGGAACATTGGAAAGGATACTCTATTTTCCGGTTTAGGGAAACCCCAAGGTTTATCCCTATGTTCAAAGAACACCAGTTTGTGGCAAGTATCCCACTGAAGACAGGCAAGAAACTCCCTGCTGTAGATGATCAATATCTTCACGCCACATCCTGTAAATGAAAACCAGGAGCTTGCTCTAAATTCCTGTTGCTTTCAGAAACTATAGAGCAGGCTTCCTTGACATTCTCTGCCTCTGCCTCATAACACCTAGCCCAATATTCAGTTATTCTTATGTTTTGATATTTATTTTTCTCTGAGAATCCCATTCCTTTTGTACAATAGATACCAAGTTCAGGGACAAAACTGAGATGCAATAGTCAAGACACCTAGATTTTGCTGTTTTACCCTTAGGCCACCTTAAGTGGTATCCAGACCCGTGTGTACTTGTTGTTTGTATAGAGACCATTGATATTGACTTCTACTAGAATTTACTCCCATGATAAAGCACCGATCTTATTAAGAAGTGAATAGGAAACAGAAAATGCCTTTGATTATCTGGATTATCCCACATCCCTCCCATTGCAGGATCAGATGAGTCGCTTTCTCCATCCCTCTTTTTCTCCCTCCCTCCCTCCCTTCTCCCTTCCTTCCTTCATTCCTTCCTTTTCCTTCTCCTTCCTTTCTTCCTCCTCTTCCTCTTTTCTTCTCTTCCTCCTTCTCCTTAATTTAATTTTTAGTTTGTTTATTCTGGAAGATCTAGGTTTTTCACAGTATAGAAACCACATTTAGATCTAAATTAATAAATAATAAACAACGCTACCCAGAACATTCCACATTAAGAAAGTTTCGTTTCCCTAGGTATTCAATCTCATCTATAACTCCCTGCAATCCCATGGCCACCCCAGTGCTTGGAGTCTAGTATCTGCCCTTTGAGTGTTGTTAAATGAACAAATGAATTACTTTTTTCTGTTCTTTCACACATCAGAGATCCCTGACTCTTCCATGTTGATATATCTTCATCTTCAAACTCCGCTCTGTTCACCTGGCTATCTGGGATTTCTTCACTCTTGCCTTAGTTCAAGCTCCTATACCTTTCCTGGAAACCATTTTCTGACTCATCTCTGTCCAAGTATGGTTTTAGGTTTCCTGAAGCCAACATTCCAACAGAATTTGAGATGTAAGCTGATTAGTAGGAATGGGTCCTTGCAAAAGGAAAGGCATAGAAATGGGATTGGAATGAGTGAGAAGTGAAGCTTTAACATAATGAAAACATTCAGCTACCCCATGACAGAGCTCTGGAGTGAGAATTGCCTGTCAGGCTTGTCCCAGGCTAGCCTTAACTTGTTGGATGTTTGTACCTCACTTAGACCAGTCATTTTGTTGTCCTGGAAGGATCTGACAGAGAGATAGATAGATAGATGATAGATAGATAGATAGATAGATAGATAGATAGATAGAGAGAGAGATGATATATGATAGAGATAGAAATAGAGGAGATATAATCTCCCTCAAGGGTCTAACAGTGTAAGTGCCATGTTAAAATGTTACCTGCAGCTGAGTGGCATGTCTCTTAAGGAGAATCTGAACCATTGTTCGCATTTACCACACCAAACAAGACATCTCTGTTCATATGTTGTGTTCCTCTGGAGCCTGGAGCTCTGTTCTTTCCAATAACATGAACATGAATATTTGCCAGTCTTGTTCTTAACTCACAGCCCCAAAGGAAAGCCAGTGGTGAAGATGGTTTTCTATAGAACAGTTTCTTAGTGCGTCTCAGACTACCCAGGTCTAAATTCAGCTTGCATGACATGTGTGAGTAGGCTAGGATACAAGGAATAATGGGATAGACTTGTAAAATCAGGGTTGGGGGAGTTATGTGAGTCCAAGTTTCCCCTAGTCACCCTCCTAACATCCCAGGAATGGTCTGTCCGGTGGCTAGAGAATGATTTTCAGGAAATTCTGATGAGATAAGAAGCAGAAGACTAGGGTGTATACATATATATATATATATATATATATATATATATATATATATAATGCAATATGTACCAGCTCCCATTGGATGGATCCATTTATATGGGAAAGGCCCAACTGTGCTAAAATGCTGCTGCCTGCCACCCGTTACCCAGCAATCTAGACCATTCAGTGCTGCTCAAACATGTCCAGTCCCAGGTCTCTGTGCTTGCCTGTGCCATTCCCTCTGCATCTAAATGTTCTCTTTTTGCTAAAATTTACTTGTCACCCTTAGTAAGAAAGCCTCCTCCTGTGACATTGTGTCTTCTCAGAGCCTTTCTATGCCTCTTCCACTATTCTGGGAACTGCTATCTGCCACAGTTTATGGTGTGGAGTTGCTGTTGTAAATCTGTGTTAAGGCTGCTGCTGCCATTGGGTGTCACACATATTTCTAGGTCTGTCTCCTGGCTCTCTTTGCATTCAGTGTGAACTATTTCACATTGCTGTTTGCCTTGCCTGGCTTTGACCTTTCCTATCACATGCTTTAAGTGCTTAGCATATTTGTAGGTGCTCAATACGTCCTTGAAAAATGAATGAATTGTTTTCTAGTCATCTTCTGAAATGCGTTAGGCCTGAGCTGGGAGTTGGAGATGACGATATTTCCAAATTAGTATAAGATTCTACAATCCTGAGAAATTTGAGTATTAGTGATCAAATAGGAATGGGCTATGTGACAGTAGGTCTCCATCCTCAACTTGACAGAGATTTAGAATCACCCAAGGGACACACCTTTGGGAGTGTCTTTGAGGGAGTTTCCAAAGAGGATTAACTGAGGGGGTAAGGCCTACCCTCGAAGTGGGCACCTTCCAGGGGACAGCCCAAATATAAAGAGTTCTGAGTGAAAAATAGTGTGCCCCTAACAGCCTTGTTTCTTCTTCCTGAGCTAGTGCTTCGACTGCTGCTGCCCCTCCTCTGGTGTCGGACTTCAGCCTCGTCAGCCTTCCAATGGGAACTGAGTACCAGGAACTTTCCAAAGAGTTTCTAGCTTTCAGAGCAGATTGGGGCAGGTGAGGCATCCAACTTCATGGACTGGGCAGCTACCAGGTTCTGTGCCTCTCTGACAAGTAGATAGATGGCCACTGTTAGATCACCCAAATCCAATAATGTAATCTCTCTCTCTCTCTCTCTCTCTCTCTCTCTCTCTCTCTCTCACACACACACACACACACACACATTCACTGCACACATACACACCACACATATACCCTCGCACACACACACACACACACACACACTTTATTGATTCTGTTCCTCTAGAAAACACTGCCTAATACAGACTGACAAACACTCTGAGATCAATCTGTTTTATTCAGATCAGACTTCTGTAGCAAAACATCATAGATTTCGTGGCTTAAACAAATAGATTTATTTCTCGAAGTTCTGGAAGTTGGAAGGTTCAAGATTAAGGCTATCATGAAAAGGCACTATCCTGTTGTAGTCTTACATTTGGATGGATGCATTGGAAGGATGGGGTGGGAGGGAGAAGAGTAGGAGATATGGTATCTCTTTTTCTCCAAGGATAATCCCATCTTGAGAGTCTTACTCTCATAACCTCATCTAAGTTTAAATAACTCCAAACTCCAAGAGCCCTCACATTGTGGACTATTGGCTTCAACATAATGAATTTTGAAGAAACATAAACTTTTGCTCCATTTCATAGACCTCCAGGGAGTGTGTGGGCTGCTCTTCACCCCACACAGCTGCAATAGGAGTGGACAGAGTGTTCGCCAACTCTGATTCATTTCCAGGTCATTATATAATTTAATTTTAGTTCCCAAGAAAAGACCTGCTATCATGATCAGCTCTTAGTTCGCAATAGAAGGCACTATAAAAATAGTCAAACCTTTATCAGCCAGTATTGGCCAACAGACCTGGACTAGATCAACATTGCTTCAACATTGTTGCCATGACATACAAGGTCAGTATTTGCATCCATGCCCTTAATGATGACCTGTTAGATTTGGCTCCTTCGTGCTGCAATCAACTGGAAATAATTCACTGTTGGTAACTGTTTATCTTCCCACCACTCTAGCTTGGCAGATTCCATTATTCTGCATTATTTTTGAAACTATTAATTAAACAATAAGTGATCTTCACAAGGGAAGTGACTTCGGGAGAAGGCTCTTCATAGTTCTGTTTCTGAGATCTAATCAGCTGTTCCCTCTAAGTCATTACTGAGAATGTTATATTGTTTGGATGACTTCATTTGAAAGAGGGACTTTCCTCTTTGCCTTCTTGTCTTTTCATTTCTGTTTTTAAAGGACAGTGGGAATGGTATTGACCTTTTCTGTAACTCTCTACCCCTGCCCGTTGTAGCCATTTTGTATTCACAATGGTGGTTCTCACAAGCTTTTAAAATTGCTATGTGGAAGTACTGACCCAATGGGAAGAGGGAATGGGACTCCCTGAGTCCTACTCTTCCTTGTAGTATAAACACATTGGCTAGTAATTTGCTTTATTCAAATTCAAATATACCCTGACTCCCATCCTTCTCAAGCCATGTGAGTTGGCTAATTTACAACTCTTCTAAGCCTCAATTCACATGACCACATTAATGAGTGATATTCATCTCATAGGGTGTTTTGTCGGGGTAAATGAGATAGTACCTGTGAAATATATATTGCAGATTCAGGAGCACAGCAAATTCAGTCGGTGGCATCCATTGTTCCTACATCTCAAATCACATCCCACTTCTGTGGTTCTACCAGGAAACTGGACTCAAAGCCCTCTTGACGTAAGGATATGAAATATTTAATTACGTAATTCCAGTGTCATTGTGGAAGTCTATCCTCGAGGCTAGCAAGTATAGAATGTTCCATTTAAGCAAATCTGCCTTTGCAGCGTTTCTCCATGTCCTGGAGGAACTTTTTCTTCACTCACCAGGGAATTTGAGAATTCCTGTAAGTCCTAATGATAACAAAATGGAATGCAGGCTTTGCAGCCAGAGATCTCAAGGATCTCCAAATTCTACTTTCCTGGCTATGAAAGAGATATATGAGTCACACTAAAAGGTGGTGATCGGTGTAAATGAAGAAGTGAGATGACTACATAAAATGCATTAGTTTAGGGCTGGAGAGATGGCTCTGCTGTTCTTGCAGAAGACCAGGGTTCAAATCCCAGCACCCAGGTGGTGGCTAACAACTGTCTGTAACTCCAGTTCCAGGGACTCTGATGCCCTCTTCTGTCCTCCGAGGGCATTGCATGACATGGTGCGCTAACACACATGCAGATATTACACTCATACACATAAAAAAATTAACAAACCACAGACATTTTCAATGTATTAGTTTAACACAATGAACCAGAGAAAGGCATAATGAAGAGAATCTATTAGTTTATTTATTTATCCTGCTACTAACCAAATGTGTTCTCCCCAAATTCATATGTTGAAGCCTTCATCCCCAAATGTGATGTTACTTGAAGGGAGGGTCTTCGGGGGTAATTTAGGTTAACAGGAAGTTACTAAGAGAGAGATCCTGATGGGAATAATATTAATGCCATTAGTCTCTCTCTTTTCTCTTTTTAGCTCTCTCTTCTCCCTTCCTTTTTCCTTTCCTTTCATCTCATCTTTCACCCTACACCTGTGAAGAAAATATGAGCCTATGCTCAGAAAAAGAGCCTTCACCAAGAATCCATCCTCTGGACTTCCAGCCTCTAGAATCATGAGATACAATGATTTGTGATTTAAGCCGCCCAGGCCATGACGCTTTGCTATAGTAATCATAAATAATCCATCCACCAATAAACATTATTACTGTTTGAAACTGTGTACCACTAGTGGCTGATTTCCTTCCAGAAGAGGACAACAGAGTAACGATGTGTCGATGTCAGCCATGGGATGCCTTTGGGCCAGTGAGAAAAATTAAGTCTCACAGGAAGCTGGCACCCTCTCTTACCAAACATTTCTAAAGACCTGATTCCCGTGGGTAAAATGAATAACTGCTTCAGGGAAATGGAGCACATACATTTATACAGTGAGGTATTTTATGGGAGTGAGTGATGCAAGGCAATCATTATAGTAATTTTATATCATAGATATAAAGGAGAGAGAGGAGAGAAAGTCCAGTTCTCTTGTGAAAGATTTTCCATTTAATATCTTTTTTTTATCTTCAGGCAAGTCAACCACCTACTTATAAATCAGCAAGAACTAGACATAGATTTTTAAGACAAGGACTGGACCACAGCTGTCACATGCCACTGTCTCACCCTCCCGGAGGCCAAACAGGACCAAGCTGGGTAAGTCAACATGCCAAGGTCAGGCAGAGCCGACTGCTCTCACCTCCAGAGCCCTTCTCATGACACACTGTCTTTCTCTTGAAAGTGAGGTAAGAGTTGTGCAACCGAATTCTTGAAATAAGGTCAGTTATAAATGCCTGCAGCAGTCACCTTCTCTTTTATGATTTAGAAAATGCTTGTCTGAACTTGTTATCAGAAGACACAGACTGAGAAAGAAGGGATATATTTTTTCACCCATCAAAAAGCCAGGAGTAATTTAACATCCACATCCTACAGAAAGGTCAGATAATGAATCTCCATGAGGCACAGACTTTTCATAAGCTGCTTTTGATGTTATGGCTTCTTGTTAAAGAACCGAAGGCAGAGCGGAGTACAATTACTAGCTATGCGTTTTCATCGGTGTGTTCGGCTAAATAGACACGCAATTGCCTCATAGAAATGGTCCATGAAGGGTCCTCTGTTTTTCAACACAACAGACAAAAAAAAGACAAACAACAGGTGTTGAACTTTCCTTGACCCAAGAAGTGTTTATTTTGCAAATGACAGAGTCAAGATTTGAACTCAGATCAAACTGAGCTCAGAGCCCAGAGTTCAATAAAGCCAAAGAAATTTTCCAGTGCCTACTTATTCCTGGAATCTCTTACAGCAGGGGTGACTTGAGTCATCACAGACATGAACTATGGCCAAGGCTTGGGAAAGGCCAGTGGCTGTAACGTGCTTGCCGTCAAGGCTGCTGGCATGAGCTGCACAGGCAGACCAGTCATCACTGCAGGTGAATAATAAAAGCAGCTGATAAGGGAACCCGTGCCTCCCTCACACTTTGGTGTAGACAGACTAAACAAATTGGCAAAATTAACAATTGGACCAAACCTTGTTTTAGAAATTAAATGTTCAGTAAGCTGGGAAAGAAGACAGGCATGCCTGAACACAGGCCACGATCAGTCATGAGGAGGTCTCAGAAGAGGGAATTCCCCGTCATGTGACACATGAATATTTCAGGCTGAAATCTTGACGAGGCATTAGATGGAGTGTAACTTTTATCATGAAAGCACTCTGGTCAACAGCCTAACCTACATTCTTAATAGCAGCACAAGTTTGTTGCGAAGGCATTCTTCTGTTTTACAGACTCACTCAGTTCTAATTATCATTCACCCCCTCTTCTGGGTAGACATGCCTCCACAGAACACATTCACGGGGTGTCCAGGTGTACAGCATTTCTACCCCACTCTTCAAAGCCACTAAGTAGTCCAAGCCCAGACAAGTAAGAGTCTTATAAATTAAAGCACTTTACACTCTCTTTGACTTACTGGCTCTCAGTCCACTAGAGGAGTAAAATCTTGACAAGCTCTTGGAACTCCAGTCTGCCACCTTCTCTAAGACCTTCCTTCCCTGGAGAGTCAGCAGTTCAGTAATATTCGCTGAACATTTAGAAGGTAGTATTTCACCATTTGTAGTGCAGGTGACTTGAGCACATGTTCAACTTCCCTAAAGGCTGAAACTGGGAATAGTGATGTCTATTTCCACCTATATACACATACCAACTACTGAGCATGTACCATGGTCACCAAAACAAAGACTCACACACAGACAGCACAGCAATGTCTCAAGATGTTTAAACTGAACTCCAGCACTATTGATTCTCCTCCCAGGCTAGTTGGATACCTTTGACCTTCAGGCTTTGACTCTGGGTCTCATGGAAAATCTAGGTGACATCCAAACTCCATAAACCTTGCCCCTATCTCATGAGGTCAGAGCTCATCTACAGTTGGAGCTGCTTGCTTCCTTCTCTCCATCTTCAGCCTCTCAATCTAATGGCACTGGTCTTTCATGGCATTGGTCTCTCTCTCTGAGTTCCTGAGGTTAGATTTCATGGATCTTCTTTTTCCCAGCACTTTTCTCAATTAATTAAAAATCCCCAAGGTTTTTCTTGCAGCCAAATTTTACTTGGTTTCTTAGACAGTTCTTTTAGACTATATCTTTTATCCCGAAACATCTGATATCCACATTGATTCTGAAATTGTCCATAATTTCTAACCTCAAACAACTGTGGAATTATATATGAGCTTTTAAACATAAGGTGAGTAGGAACTTAGGTGTATAGGTGTTATTCATCCATCAGTTCATTCATTATTCATAAGCTACTGATTGAACACCTTCTAGTACTTGGCATTTTTAAGTCTCAGGATATATATATATATACCGCTACACAAAGTAATTCCAGTTTAAGAAACTCAGTCTCAGGAAAGAGGAACACAAAATTTGTGCTACTATACGCTGTCAGGTTTACAGTAAGCAGTGGCTCTCAGAATTGGCTGTACTTTGAAATCAATCTGGGTTCTCTAAATATAGGCACTGACCCCTGCCCAGACCTAGACAATAAAAGCCTTTGAATTTGTGGCTTGTGTGTTTGTGTTTTGATGGCTTTCCAGGCAATTCCACTATCCACCAGGACCGAGAGTCCCCCAGACAGAGAGAATCCTGATTTTTTTTATTTTGTATTTTTTGGATCCTAAGGAAGAGATTTCTACCCTAATTAATAAGGTTACCAAGGTTACCCAGGGAAGATGCTATCTGAGCTGAATTTTGACAAACGACCTTCTCACTGAAGATATGGGAAAGATATTTTAAGCACAGGGGGATGAAATGAGCTCATACAATATCAGAGAGTTGTGGGGTCAAGTTTAGAACCCATGTGAACTCTATTTGTCTGGTCAAGGAAATTCTAGAAGAATTGCTACCAGGGAAATATGATCCAACTTATGCACATCTGAAGTACCAAGAAATCAGCTAGGGTGCAAATTTTACTTTCCTCATAGCCTAACCCTGCAAGAATCATCCCTCTTTTAATAAAATCTTCAAAATTATCGGCATTCCCTTGGTTTCAGACATTATAAACAGGAAGCTCTACTCAAGAGCTAAACAAGGAGCAGCTGTTCTGTCACATGAGTAAAAAGGGGCCTCTCCATCTTCTCAGCTGATGGGAGAAATAGTTTGATGTCATACAGCCATGTCATAGTACACTCAGATGATCACAGAGCCAGACACAGTGACATTTTCGATTCTGAAGGTATTTTGTTGCTCATATTATACCATCCTGTTTTCATTGGCAGGGGAAATCTAGGGATCCCAGTTGCTAAGGCAGAATAGAATTTATTCACTGGGATACGGCTTTGAATGCCAAAGAAATTAAACATAGATGCACTTAAGTTTAATGTTGTTTCCCTCACTAACCATGTGCAAGTCCTTCCATACATCAAGCTGAGGGCAGCTTCGGTTAATGTTGCTGCTGGTGATGGTTGTGCTCTTTATCTTTCTTGGTTTACCTGACAATACACTATTGAATTAACCACAATTTCACGGGGATAAATCAGAGAAGGAGGAGGAAGAGAAATCCAAAAGAGATAAGAAAGTTAATGTATGTATGTTTGTTTTCTTTTCTTTTTTTTTGTCTTTTGTTGAGACAAGGTCTCGCTGTAGCCCCAGCTGGCCTGGAACTCACTACATAGACCAGGCTGGCCTTGAACTCACAGAGATCCACCTGCCTCCACCTCCTGAGTGCTGAGATTAAAGGCAAAGGCAAGTACCACCATGTCAGGCTTAATGTTTGTTTTAATTGTGAATCAGTCTGAATCTAAAATATTGAGATATATGTGTCTCACTCCTGCCCCCCCACCATGGGAAATGTGTTCACTATCATCAAAATTTTCCCCAGGATGGAAATAAAAGATATTGAAAGACATTAGAAGTTGTATAGGTGAGAATAAATTAAAGCTATGTTTTTAGGCTGAGAAATCTGAAGCCTAGGTTATCTGAGTAATGCGTTGCAGGTCCTCAAAGGGAAGTTGGAGCCAGAAAACTCAACTCCCAGCTTCAAGTTTGATTTGCTTTCCACGGCATTAAAATATGTCAGTTGAAGTCTGGTAAAAAATAATCAACTCATCAGCATCAGCTCATCATTTCTATTTGTATTTATAGCTAGGAAAGTATTTGAGTGTGTGTGTGGAATTTTACCATGTTGACTTTCAGCAAGATGAATATATATGTGTATATACACTCACACACATACACACACACACACACACACACACACACACACAATAGCTAAGTATACTTTAACAAAGAAAATCAAAGATCATGGTGCTCCATTTCACAACATGGTCTTTTGTTCATTTAGTCAATAGCTATTATCTTGACTAGGAGACACACACATATCAGATTCCATTTAGGTGTGTCAAAATGACTGGTTTTACTTGTTCCCTGGTTCCCAAGGCTAATTATTATTTTTAACACCTTTTGATATGCTAACTGGCTGCAGTGGGATTTCTCATGTGTTTATTAGTCATCACTGGCATCTCACATAGGTACACGTTTTCCTCTGCTTTCAAAGTGTCAGTAAATGAGCATATCTAAGCCTCTGAAGAATATCATAAAACAACATATTTTTCCCAGGAAATAAATACCTAAATGGTACAATAGTAGTGAGGTTTGGTACCAGTACATATAATGCCCAGTCCTTCCTTCCTGTCACATGCCTGGTATGTAACTGCCTCAGTTTCCTTATCTACAGGACAGAGCTATAGGACTGTGTCTCACATGCCCACTTTTAGAGTTAAGTAGGCTAATCCATGTAAGGAGTCAAGCAAGTCATGTGATGTATTCCAACTTCCCTACATTGTCAGCTAGATCATTTATCCACTCAAAAATAGTGCCTTGATTGCCTAAAACCAAACTTAATAATCATACCTAGAATTTTCCTAAGGAATTCACAAGTAATAGCCCATTTCAACTTTATAATGACTCTTTGAGGTCTGAACTACTGTTGCGATATCTGTCTTACAGATGAGACAAAGTCACTCAAAGTCTGGCTGCTAGGGGTGGAGAGCCAGGACTCAGCTCTACAAGTCTGGTTCTGGGTTCTGGGATCTGTTCTGTGTCTTGTAGAGGGTATAAGCTAGACAATGGGACAAGAGTAGTCAGAATTCTAAGGCAATGCCCTGTTAGAGCATGCTAAACAGTAGCAGTAGGAAGATTCCTAGTGGACTAGCAAGACTTCTACAGGAAGGCAGCACAGAAGACAGAGGTCTGAACCCTACCTAGGTGCATTTTCCTTCTCTGAAAATTTATTACCCAAAATGGAGTCCTTCCTATCACATTCCACTAAAATGGAATGGAGAGGGACTAAGAACAAGAAAAGGAAACCCTCAAGTCATGAATGCCTGATCCAGGTAGATCTTCTAGAACTAGTCCAAAGTAACAGCTGGTGCTATCTTAAAGACTCATTTTACTTAACAACTGACAGTGCAACTGCCAACTATGACCATAAATCTAGCTTTATACAGTAACTGCCCCCACCTGCCCATAAGAGCTTGCCAACCCCTATAAGCATGGAGCGTGACCATGAATGTTCATGTGTAGAGTTCTCTGCTTGATAAAAAACCCCACCCTTTTCTTTAACTCTCTGGACACACAAGTAGCTGCCTGTGTATGTGTGCTCTGGATTGCAATTCTGCTGTATATTCTCAAGTAAAAAGTCCTTAATTATTTGACTTTGGCAATTCCTGCAGGATTTTTTTCAATCTCTTTCTTTCCCTTGCCTTCCCGTTCTGTTTCTTCCCTTGAGACAGGTCTGGACAATGGTCTTAAATTAGCTCAGGTTGTTCTTGATCATGTGATCCTTCTGCCTTAACCTCTCAAGTCCTAGAATGACTACAGTGTTCTGCCCAGAGGGCATCTCCTATAGTTTAGACCTGCCCTCTGAGGACACACATATTTTGAAGGAAGAATGGGCCTATTACCAAGTTCCTTGCTCCGTCTCTTGGCACTTGTCTAGTAGGCACCTGTATTTGTATATGGGTCTGTCACTTTCATAAATGTCTTTGGTGGGTTGTCAAGCAAATATGTGTGACACTTGGCACATTGTGAGAACCCCTTCAAAGTACCATATATTAAAAAGTCGGGGATTCGACACATGCTTTGTAATTGCTTCCAACCAAACAACTAAAATTAAAAAAAGAAATTCAGTGCCAGAAATGATCACCACTTCTTTATGTTACAGGAGCATCGTTCCCAAGGGTGGGGCCAGTGTTTCTTCTGCATCCAGTTCAGTTTCTCATACGTATATTGTGATTTCTGCTTTTGCAAAACAGGACATTGCTTAACCAAGTCCGTATGGGAGGAAGCACAGCCCAGCGAGCAGAACAATGATTTGAAAGTCCTGGGTTCTATTTTCAGCTCTGCTGTTGACTGGTTGTGCATTCAGCCCTAGGAAGGTCACAAGCAGATTGGCCTTGCCTTGTCGGCTTTCTCTGTCTGTGCAACTCTGGATGGAAAACAAATCAGACAGCTGGCTCTCAGCCTTGAGGAGCTACAGTCTTCAGAGAATTGATGTATAGCCCGGCTTTGTTTTCATTTTTTTAAAGCAAAAGAACAGAACAAACTCTCTGAGGTGGGGGGAATGAGCTGGTAGAGAATGAAGAGAGGAACCTGATAACCTTTAAACAATGTTGGGGGGGGGCTGAATCATTCGGATCAAAGGAGGCTCTTTGGCACAAGCTGTAGTCTCCTGTGTTTGGAAATGGAAGAGACAAAGGAAGTTGAGCTTTGACAGACTTCTGTGAACTGAGACAATAACAGGTGTCCAGAGCTCTGTCTGTGGGAGCCCTGACTGAGAGGTCACATGGGGGAGGCCTGTGGGAAAATGGAACACTCAAAGCCCCCCGAAAGTGGTCTGTTGCTACCAGCACCAGCTGCTTGTCTCTGGCATAAGCAAGCAACTGGGGCCTGAACTTCTGTGTTTCCAAGAGAAACTGAACATTTAAATTTTATCATTAGAACTCCTGATTCTTTAAATGATGGGTCCAACTTTTAAAGTGATACTAAGAAGGCAGAAACAAGTGTATAGCCTGAGCAATGCAGTTTCCATGTCTCTTTAACATGTCCACAAGTTGGGGTTTCATAAGAGTTTCGATTATTGTTTTGCTCTGAATAAATAGAAGTTATATTTCACACAAAAGACATTAGCAGTGTAGAATACCTGGGACTTTTAAAAAATACCCATACATGGGGCTAGGGAATGGCTCCATTTGGTAAAGTTTCTGCTGTGCAAGCATGATGCCCTGAGTTCAGAGGCCCTAAATCCTGGTATAAGCCAGGCAGGACAACGCACATGAGTAATCCCAACACTGTGAAGGCAGAGACAGGAGGGTCCCTGAAGCTTGTGGCCTAGCCAGTGTTGCAAAATCATGAGCTCCAGTTCAGTGAGAGACCCTGTCTCAAAACACAACAGGGAGAAGTGACCGAGAAAGGCATCCGATGTTGACTTCTAGCCTCTACAAGCATGTGCATCTATAGACACATGTATGCACATACATGAACATGTATGCACATATATACCATACATTCAGACTACTCACACACGGGTCCCAACACAGATTCTAACTGAATTAGAGTGGGCAGTAGCCAGAGCAATGGAGATTTACAATGCTTCTTGGGCTATTCTAGCAAAGAACAATGATCTAGAGACAGTGTGTTAGGCTATTGCAAAGAAGTTTAAGTATTTCGGGAAGTTGTAAATTTTAAGATGATAACAAGTACACCCAATTTGCAAACATGGATCAAAAAATGGACATTCAATATGAACTGCCTTTTCTTCTTTCTTAATTGGGATTCAACTCTCTAGCATCTTGCTGGGGACCTTGGTGCTCTTGAGCTCATTAAAGAGCCAGCTGACACCAGATACTACTGGGTAAAATGGGTATTGTTCTAAAGGTCAAACACAACAAAAGCCAAAGGACAAGTGCAAGCCGAAGCACAGATAAGTATTTACAGGGGAAATTAATTTGTTGTCTAATGGTTTTGAACTGGGCCACAGAGTAAAGCACGCCTTTTCCAAATGAAACGCAATCTCTGCTCACATTCTAATGGCTATAAAACTCACTGCTTGAAGCTAACAAATGATGCATAAAACTAATGCTCCACAATTTTTTTTCCATCTTTATTTTGTAGACATTGTGCAATGTGAGTGAAGTAAGGCTTGGTAGCGAGCTAGAGTCATAGCTAGCTTTTATTTCATCTTTGGTTTTCTATCTATTTCTCATTTTAAAATGCCAGGAAGGATTTAACATATGAAATCACATACAACAGGATGTCAAATGGGGCATTACATCCGAAGAACACCAACAAAGTCGGTGGCAAGGAATCCCTCCTTCTAAAGGAAAGTGATGGAAAAGACCTTCTAGGAAGACATGGAAATGATTTCACCTGTTATCACAAGGGCACCTTCTAGCCTGGCAAGAGACTTTAAGTTGGAATGAAGCTTTGGGGGGAAGGGTTTATGAATTTAGTGAGTGTTCTAATCCTCAGCTGCACACTGGATTGAAATACACTTCAGACAGAGCACCCCTGGAAGGCTGGTATTTTTTTCTGCACGTTAAGCAACTTAAGAGTCCGTGATCAGGGCTGCTCTTTCTTTAGGTCAATAGGCTATCAATAAGCAGCACTTCCTAGATTTGGGACTTTGCTCATGAAAGGCAGACTGGGTCATGGAAGAAACTGCACACAAGGGTATCATGACTCCATTAGGAGGCAGATATCAGAAGCTAAGAGAATGAAGGAGTCCAAAGCCTGAAATAAAACAACAAAACTCAACAAAATACTCCTGAGCAAAAGATCACTGGGATGTCCATGTCACTCGGAAGATCCCAGTGCCAGATTATCACAGCCAGAAATCATAGCTAGGGAAGGGGGCAGAGCTAGAGAGGAAAAGGTAAGGAAAGCAGCTCCTGTCCTGCCTCTCCAACCTGAGTGGGTCCAGAACTGTGACAAGGGATGGAGCTAAAGCTCACATGAATCTGTTTTTGGACTAAAACTCACAAAAGTTTTTTTTTTTTTCAATTACTATCTGTTAGTTATCAGAATGCCTATGAAGACCAGAGATTTTTAAAAATATTTTATTATTTTATGTGTATGCGTGTATTGCTTACATACATGTAAGTGCACCCATGTCATGCAGTGCCCACGGAAGTCAGAGGAGGGCATCAGATTCCCTGGAACTGGACTTACAGAGTTGTTAGCCATCATGTGGGTGCTGGGAACTGAACTAGGGTCCTCTGGAAGACCAGCTTCTTAACTGCTGAGTCACCTCTCCAGCCCCTCTTCTTCAAGCCTCCCAAGTGCTGGGATTTAGTCACCTGCCACCATGTCATGCTTTAGGGCCTACTTCTTAAAGATTTCACCACCTTCCAAGAGTGGCATGCTAGAGCCAAGTCCCTTACTTATGTACCTATGGGAACACTTAAGATCCAAACCATTATAGGAAGTGGCTTGTTCAACATATTTTTCATCGTATATGTCACTATTTATACATAGGCCACTATCACATAAGAGAATAATAACAGGTATTGGTTGGTTATTACATTTTTATTTCTTTTTTCTATAATTGATTTGTCACATCAAATAAATAGCCTTAAAAACTAATCAAGGTATTTATTTTTGGCCAAAATGGAGTAATAAGCCTAACTTGTAACATTAGAAAGCTGAAGGAAAAAACTATGTCTACAGATACATGCATGTGTACGGTGGAGGGTGGCTGTAAATTTTCAGGTGTTGAATCACAGGTGTGCCATTCTACGATTTCCTGCAATAAGGAAAACAACAATGTGGTATGAAGTGACCAATCATCTGATTATCCCATTTTGCTTGCACTTAGAGGATTCCTAAGGCATAAGTCTTTCAATAACAAGTCCAGGAGAAACCAAGATAATTTGTTCCCCTAAAAGCTTTGCTCTTGTAGGAAGCTGACTGGGGGATTCACACAAAGCTTGTCAGTCTTGATGAGTTCAGGAAACAGAGGCAGATGTTTCAAGAAGGAAGAAGGCTAGAATTGGAGAAGTGAATAACAGAAAGATGAAAGCTGCATGAAGAAAGACACATAGCTCTTCAGACTCACAGAAGGGTCTCCTCAAGCTACCAACCAAGGTCAGATGTATATATCCATGACCTGCAGCTATCTGAGCTTGAGGAGTAAAATAACATAAGTAATCACTAGAAAATCCTTGGGGTGCACAAAAGCCTGACGTTCATTTGTGATCCCAAGGTCAAGAAGGGAAATACTTCATAGTTCAATAAACATTAGGTCAAATCCTCAGAGGGCCACTATCTTGGTAATGGGAACAAAGAAGCTCTAGCCTAATAGCTCTAGACTGTTGATAAGATCCAGCTGCCTCCAAGTAACTCAACTGTGTGCCCAAACTAAACAACATTCAAAACTCCTAATGTTATTTAAAGAAATAAAACAAGGCCTATAAATAAAGGAACGAATCAATGAACAGAAAGAAAAAAAAACTAGAAAAAGCAAAGATGCTGAAGCTGACATACAAGAACTGAAAATCCTTCCACAAATATTCCTTGTATATTCAGAAAGAATAAGAAAAAATTGAGCATGATAATAGAAAAAAAGTAAAGATATAAAAATACTAAAATGCAGGCTGTAGAGATGGCTCAGTAGTTAAGAGCACAGGCTGCTCTTGCAGAAGACCTGAGTTCGAATCCCAGCACCCACATGGTGGTTAACAGCTATGCATAAGTCCAGTTTCAGGGGATCCAATGCCCTCTTCTGTCCTCTGTGGGCACTGTACAAATGGGTGCGCTCACACACATTCTGGTATAATACTCATACACATAAAAAAAATTTAAATACTATAGAACAAAATATTATATTGAACATAAAAATATTCCTCAGAAACCATAGATGGTAAGAGAAATGGGGAAGATATCATCCTTTTTTTCAAAGACCATCCAACCCAAATTACAGTAGAAATGTTCAAATTACTGAAAGACAAAAGTCAACCAAGAATTTTTTTATAAGGTGAAAGCACCTTTTAAAAAACAAGTGAAAGAGTTGGAGACTAGGCTCAGAAGGTCAAAACACTGACTGCTCTTGCAAAGGACCCAGGTTCGATTCCCAGCACCCACAAGACAGCTAACAACTGTCTTAACAGTTTGTTAGCCCTCTTCTGACCTCCTTGGGCACTGCATGATATGGGTACACTTACACATATGCAGGCAATACATTCATACACATAAAACATGTGCCATGTGGGTGCTGGGACTCGAACCAGTGCCCTCTGCAAGAGCAGCTGGTACTCTTATCTGCTGAGCCATTTCTCCAGCCCTGAAAGTTTATGGTTTTAATGTTCTCATTAATGTTTAATGTTTTCATTAGAAAAGGGAAAAGTATCTCAAGGCAATGGTCTTAGTTTATTCAGGAAACTAGAAAGAGATATTATACACAAAGTAAACAAAACAAAAATGTAGTATAAATAACAGTTACTTTTATTGAACATTTACTGTGGTCCAGCCACTGTCTTAAGCATTTTCTGCCCAATGGTCTTTTCTAAATAGTTTGATGTTAGCCAAGATAATTATTCTGATTATTATTCAGTATTTCAAATAAGAAATTGAATCTTGCTCAAATTCAGGAACTTCTCCAAGTTCATAGAGTTAGGTAATAGCCATGATTGTGATTTGAATTCAGCACTCCATATTATAGTATTCCAATATCTTTTGTGTGTATTTGAGAACCAATGAGTTTATCAAGCCTACTGAGTTTATTGAGTTACTTTTCTATCGCTGAGATAAAACACCATGACCGAGGCAATTTATAGAAGGAAGAGCTTACTGGTTCCAGAGGATAAGAGTACCTCGTGGGAGGGAAGATGTGGCAGAAGGCAGCTGGAGCAGAAAGCTATCACTCACATCAAGCATACACAGGAAACAAACTCGAAATAGGACAAGCCTATTAACTTTCAAAATCTGCCGTCAGTGATGCGCCTCCTCGAGTGAGGCAGTATCTCCTCCAACTCCACAGTCAGCACCACCAACTGGGGCCAAGTGTTCAAATACTTGAAGCCTATGAGGGACATTTTCATTCATACCACTAGGTATGTGGGCAGAGAGGACTCAAAGGCAGCTTCCTCACTGAAAAGCCCACCCAAGCATGAGAGATGATTTACAAAACCTGAACACCTGGAGCTCTCAGCCTGATGTTCAGCAGCTCCGAGGCTGGTCAGTCTCCTCGTGCAGCTCCCCCTCCTCTCCTCTCCCTAGCAGTTGTTCACTGCTTTTTGGCAGTGAGGAGGAGCCCTGTGTCTCTCATTAATTTCAGGAATTTCTTGAAACTTAAGAGTTGCTTACCCCTGGAGTCTCACAGCTTCCCTGTTCCTTCCTGGAGGGAATGTTTCAACAATGTCCTGGTCCTTAAGGCGCCTTCCTTGAGGATGGAATGCTTCAATTCAGAGAAAGTGCTACCCACCACCTATCTATCACCTATCTATCTTGCCAGCACCCTCTACCATAGGAGAGCTGTTGGGGTCTTTCCCATATCCTGTACATTGTATTGAGCACATTTATATTTTAAGCATATTTTATTATCTGTATGTTTTAGATTTCTATTTTGTATATACTATATAAATATATATATGCAATGTACATAGATATGTATATGTATATAAACATACACTACAAATTCCTTGTTAACCAGGAGGCTGTTCTAGCATTCTGAAGAACAATCAAGAGGTCAGTCCTTCCTATCATCACCTCTGAAAATTGTCCTTCCAATGAAATGATGTGCCATGAAGGACATCTGTGGAAGCAGATGTGACTAGAGCCCATGAAAAATTTCCATTTGCCCTGCCAGTCTTTCAAGCTACATGTCCTTAGGTTACAGAACATGGGTGAGCAGCTGAGTGTCACCGTGTATCCCATGGCCATCACAATTCATTTATGTTAATATTTCTTCACAAGGAGAAATCCAACCTTCCCCAAATATAAAATCAAGATTGTATATTTATATAAGAAATCAAATGCACAAAATCCAAAAGAGAACTGATACGTGACTCCTATTAGTGTAACTATCTACAATTATTGTGTCATGCTGAGCAACTCACCCACCTTTCCAGGTCCTCAGTTTTTCAGTTGCAAATGGAAGTGGGGAAGCATTTCTATTGTTCTCTTTTTTAATGTTCTCTGCCCTTTCTCTCCAGAGTTGACAGTTGTGACTGCTTTAACAATATGAATCCTACATAATCGATTCACAGTATTCATAAAGGTTAAAGTCGGGCTGTATTAACACCTTTCGTCAAATCTTCCAGTGGCTTCCTAGTTCATCAAAATTAAAACTAAAGTCTTTACTAGAGTTCCAGAACATAATTCCCCCGATCCTTTACCCAAGCATCTGTCATTCCTCTGATTTCTCTGTGCAGTGGTTTGCTAGAGATGACCACAGCAAAGTACCACAGGCTAGGTGATACGTTTTTCACTCTGTCCATGTCTTACTCTTTTGTGCTTTGAAATTTTCACATGTGATATTAACAGAGTCTAGAAAATTAGTTTTCCCACTTTATAGTCTTAGTTCTGGAAGCTACAAGTCTAAGATCAAAGTGCCACCAGGTTTGATTTCTATTAGGGACTCTCTCCTTGGTTCCAGCTGGCCAACTTCTTTCTATGTCTTTATATCTAGATGGATATAGATCTGGTGGATTAAAAACCAAGTATGTCTAGATGCTATACTTTGAAAGCTCTAGCAGGTATGTCCTACCAATGGCCCTGGTTATATGCATCCCAGGATATCGAGGAAGGTAGCCAGACACAAATTTTAAACTTGCTTAAAATATTATGGGAGGGTTTTTCCACATTTTTTTTGTAACTCTAGACTGTGCTGTTCTCAAGCATGAATTTTGTAGATGACCAAATTGTATCAAAAGACTGGACTACCTAAATTCTACAAACCAATGCAAATTCTGAATGAGGGAATAATTGGGTCAAATCTTTAATTTAGGAAGTGTAGTCTGGTCATTGAAGAGGGAAAATTCTAAGAGCCAACTGTGGGCAGAGGAGATGAGTAAGGTTATTATAGTAATTCTACTGGGGAGAAAAATGACTCAGCATTAAGGCAGAGGCAACAAACCAGAATGGAATATATGTCTAGATGATGTAAAAAGCTGAATCTACAGGATTGTGTCAGGTTTAGATATGCAAGATGAAAATAAAAATCTTAAATAACTCCCAGGCTTCTGGATTTGCCAATAAGAGAGATAACGTATTATTCGTTATGAGAAGAGGAGACAAATTAGGTTGCAAACACATTGAGTGCCTGTGAGATGTATAGTAAGCAATGTGTTGATAATCTCTATAAGCAAGTGGGAGGGATAGTTGAGAACAAGAAAAGTCTTGGTTGAGACCTGCTTGGTTACCTTGTCCTCCTTTATGGAGTTCTGTTTTTCTAGCCATACACTGAAATCTTAACCAAAGCAAAGGATACTTTTATATAAGTTGCTTTTATATGAGACTATTTCTAAGAATCAATAGTATATCAACAACCTCCCAATGCAGCATCCTCTAAGATAAAGATGCCTCTTAGATCCCCAAATGTGGGTGGGTGACTCAGTGTGACATGGAATAAACATTGACCACACTATAGCAATCACATAAAATTTCCCTGATTCCCTCCTGCAAAACAAGATGCATGCTTAAAGGCGAATGCACAATGCTTCCCAGTTAAGCACATGTTTTCATCTGACCTCACAAATCATAGAAAGGACACATTTTCTTTTTCATTTTGTGGATGAGAATACTGATCTTCAAAGAGATTACATGATGTGATCAAGGTCATACTTGTCTTTCATAGGGAAGACAAAGTCTCCTGACTTAATCTTGCTGTTTCCAAGATATCAAACGGGTGATTCCAGAAAAGCATGCTTAAAGAGGACATGGACTCTGTTCCCCACAATGATAGCAATTTAATCTTCTAAGTAACCAACACAGGCTTTCCCACTAGTAGTGAGATAGCACATATTGAAACTGATACTTTCACATTTCTCTGCTGATTCTGTTTGATGATTATGGATATTAAAGAGACATATGTCAAACACCCAGTGTTTCAAGCCCAGTTCTTCAAAGTAGAGTAATCCAAAACACAAATGGTGCCAAATACCTTCTTGGTTCTAAAGGGTCATTAAACCCTGACCTTTGTTTTCTGCCTGACTTCTTAAGACAAATTGAATTTTATACAGAGAGAGCATCACCATTGGTAACTGTCATCAAATTCTGCCTAGAATTTCTTAAATGTCAATCTGCCTTGGAAGACCTTCTGAGATCAAATTCTGATCATATCCCTAAGGGCTGTTGTCATACATCATCATCTGCAAAACACCAGTATTTCAGAAGCCTGAACTGTCAAGTTAAGTCACTTTATGCTCTTGTAAATGACCATATCATAAGAAGAATCATTAGTGCACTAGATAGTGTACCAGTCTCACAAATTACCATATCATATGGATTTTTAGAAGACTGTTGTATGTATATATTTCTATATTCTACTTTCTTTTTTGATTCTTGTGGTGTCTTAGGAATGCAAGATGCATGGTTCACAAAATCTTTCACTTTAGTGTGATAAGTAGGGCTTGAATTTTTTGGAAAAGGGAGAAAGAAAGGACACTGGGAATTAGGATCTCTGCAAAGAGGACAGGGAATGAAAAAAGGGTTGAAATGTCTGCATCTACTAAATACTCTAGGTCAGAGAGTAAGTTACCTTCTCTTTCTAAATGCATTATTGTATAGTTTTTCACTGAAGTGTGAGCCACATTGCATGGCCACTCCCTTTCGCTTAGAAATGTCAAGGATAAATAGAAACAACCACCCACAGAAGCAACGCCAGAAGTCTACCCATAGAAACTTACTTGTATTAGTTTCTTTTAATAAGTGAAACTAGGGACTGAGGAGATGGCTCAGTGGCTAAAGTACCTGCTGCACAAGCATGAGGATCGGAGTTCAGAGCCCCAGAACACACATAAATGCTGGGTAGGCATAACAACCCACCTGTAATTTCAGAAGGTAGAGAAAGGGAATCACCAGAGAAAACTGACTAGCTATATCCATGAGCTCTGGGTTTGATTGAGAGACCTTGCCTCAGTGAATAAGTTGGAAAAGTAATAGAGAATGATTCCTGACATCAACCTCACATCTCCATATGCACATGTTCCCACATGTGTGCCTATGTACACGTGTACACCACACACACACACGAAAAATGAGAAAAAAGTGAGGCAGGGTTTTTCATATTTATTTTATTGAGAGGGAATGTGGTGTATGTGCATGTGTGTTTGTGTGTGTGTGTGTGTGTATGTGCGTGTGTATGTGTGTCTGTGTGTACCTGTATGCAGTGCACTTGCTCATGTAGGCACCTATGTGGAGGCCAAAGGTTGATATCCGGATGTCCTCTTCAACTGTTTCTTTGCCTTGTGTCTGAGACAGTGCCTCTCACTGAACTTGGGGTCACCACTTTCGCTATACTGAATGGCCAGTGAGCCCCAGTGAGACCTGTCTCTGCCTCCACCCTCAGAACTGAGGTTGCAGGCCTGCATGGCCATGCTGGGCTTTGTGGTGGGTGCTGGCATCTGGACTAGCCTTCTTATGTTTGTGCAGCAAACACTTTACCAACTCAGCCAACTCCTCAGCTCCATATGTTTTCATTTAAAAAATAGATTATATTTTACTTTCTTCTTCTCATTTGATACATACTAGGAGGCCCTGTGTTCAGACTCTAAACCCACCTCCTTCCACTTTTCCCAACCACATCATGCCCTTTCTGGTTCCCAGGACACCTCAAGCTCATTCATCCCGCAGGGCCTCCAGTAACCACTACAGTCTTTGAACTGGTTCTTCGTTTGTTTTTCTATACCACCTCACTCTATTCATTCCTAGCTTCTTTCTCCAGATCTCTCAGCACCATTTCCATGTATGCATTGGATGGTATGTATAACCCCTGGCTAATTCCATGCTCAGTTGACACTTGTGGAATGGTAGGAACTTCTGCTCGGATTTTCTGTTGCTGTCTTTAGTACCCTTACGTTTTAAATTGAAACATTTGTGTAAATAAAGAAAACTTTACTGATGTGGTTTGACTATGAAATGTGTCCCATAGGCACATGTTTCATCATTTAGCCCCAGCTGGGAGGGGCTGTTTAGGAAGGTTGTGAAACTTTAGAGTGTGGAGCCTGTTAGAGGAAGTTGTCAGCAGGCCTCTTCCTGTTGCCATTCCTTCTCTGGTAGGACCAATGAACCCCCTCTAACTGTAAGGCAGGCCAGAACCTTCTTCCTTAAATTGCTTCTTGTTAGGAACTTTATCACAGTTATCAGAAAAGTAAGTAATACATTTACTCACAGAAAGAGTTTGAGATGATTATAAATAGAGAAATGATAATTGAACATCTTGAAATTCAGAAACCATTCTGCTAATGTTCACTTTCTAATGAGTTCTGAGTCTATTATGTGCTACCGTATCATTGGAAAGCAAATCGTTGGCTGTTAATAACTTTGCAAATATGTGATCAGAAGGAAGGGTGAGGGCTGCAGAGAGAGCTCGTTGCATGCACAAGTGCACAAATGCAGAGGCGTGGGATTTGATCCCCAACACTGCAGGGGAAAGAAGGCGCTGAGCTCTGAAACTGTCAGTGTGTTGTGAATTAAAATAATAATTATGGGATTTCTGGCATCTCAGAAAGAACTTGCTCTCTTGGTAGAATAGAAAACTTCTTTAAGTCTCAGCAAAGAAATTCCATGAACTACAATTTAAACTTTCCATTATTTTTCTATTACTCTTCTACAGGCCCAGTATGCTTTCACCTATGCTCTGCCATAACTGAACTTCTAAAGATAAAAAATCATAGTCTGGAGGGGCTTGAGAGAAGGCTCAGCAGTTAAGAGCACTGGCTGCTCTTGCAGAGGAGTCAGATTTGACTCCCAGTACCTACATGGCAGCTAACAATCAACCATAACTCTAGTTCCAGGGGATTCCAAAGCCCTCTTCTGACCTCCTTGGGCATTGCACAACGACATGAGTACACTTAAGTGCATGCAACCAAAACACTCATACACATAAAATCAAAATAAAAAATAAAATATTTTTCAAAATCATAGGTCTGGGAAGTTTAAAAAAGATAAATAGAAAATACTATAATAACTAAACTGATATAATTCCCAAACTTACATTTTACAAAATTACATATATTATGTAATTATAACTTGGACCATAAACTCATAATTCTACATGCCAAAAAACTAAAAGCTAAACAACCTATACAATGTCATATACAATGTCACCTGCAAAAAAATAAAGTATGAACTTATTTCCAAGTCATCAGTAGCTTGAGTTTCTTAATCCTAACTTTTAAAAGATCCATCTTTACCGGTTAGGAGGCTAAGGGGGTTGGTGTTGGTAGAGAAGGGAATAGAAAGATGATAAAGATTGATTGAGATATTATGTATGAAATACACAACAATCCAATTTTTAAAAAGATATCTATCTTTATAAACAGGAACACATTTTATGGTGACTGACAGAAACTAATTTTTAAAATGCAGATGTGTCAGTATAGTGGTTCGAGCAGAATCATTAAGGAAGCCAGGAGACAAAGGCCACGTGGTTAGTTCTGTTTCCTGCAAGCTCATCACTAAAAGCCCATTTGTATCCTCCTCTTTAACTTCACATACCTGAACAGCTGCCGTCATGGCTTGGACCTTAGCTGTCTCCCAAAGACTCATATGCTAAAAGCTTAGTCATCAACCTGTAAAATAGTGAAAACTTTAGGAGGTGAAGCTTGTGGGAAACAGTTAAGTCATTGGAGGTACCCTTGAAGGGGTCATTGGGGTCCTAGCTCTCTCTCTCTCTCTCTCTACTACTCATTACCATAAAGTGAGCAGCCGCCTCTACCACTGATCCCTGTCACTCTGTTCTGCCTCATCACAGTTGAGAGCAACAAGTCCAAGTGACACAGGCTTTGGCATTTGAAACCATGAGCCAAAATGAATTGCTCCTCCTTCTAACTTGACTATCTTAGTATGTCGTCACAGGATTAGAAAGCTGATTAATTCAGCTACCTTAGAAGATTTGGGCTTATGAGAAGTTAACCAAAAAAAAAATGTCACTACATCAGACTAATAGTTAACAATCATTAGTGAATATTTCAGATGTTGTTGATCATATAGTCTTTGCCACAACTATATATTCAACTATGATATTTTCGAAGAAAAGTGATCACAGACAACATGTAGATGAACATACACCAGCCTATGTCTTTCCTTATGATGCTACAGCAAAGCATCTGGACTGAGTGTCTCATGAACAATAGAAATTTATTTCCACCAGTTTTGGAAACGAAGTCCTAGATCTGAATACCAGCATGTTCAATATCTTCTTGTATACTCATATCAAAGAAGTAAGATAGGAAACCTCTCGGGAACGCTTGTTATAAAGGCACTAATCCTGTTAATGAGGGAACCACCCTCATGACATAATCACCTACCCAAAGTCCAGCTCCTAACATCATCACATTAGAATTTTAACATTTAAAGTTTAAGAGACACAAAAACATTCAATCATTATCATATGTTACAATAGGACTTAACAAAAACAGATTGTGGTCTTTGTGTGGTCTATAGATTGAAGTCTACTAATTCCTGTAGTAGATGATCATTGCATAGACAGACTTCCAGTGGGGAGTTAGCTATAGGATAAATTCAATCAGTGAACATCTGTCAATCATCAACTAAAGGCCAACGTTTCCAGATAGTGTCATAGCTAAGCTTTATACTTGATCTGCACTTGGTAGGTATGAAAATTGAGGTGGCACGCATATTAAGTTGTGTAGCCAGAGCATGAACTTGATCTCTTCTTTTAGGTTCAGCCTTCACTCACACAGGCCAGAGGGAAAAACAACCTGAGATTGAATCTTGTGGGCTTTACATAAAATTACTAGACTTCTGCATACCTCAGGGTCTCCACCCATATCACAGAGAGATTGTAATGTTAAGAAATGGACCTCTGGTGAGAATAGTACTTGTGCAAATATTAGGACCTGAGTTGGAATTCCTATAATTCATAAAAAGCCAGACAGGGCAGCACATGCCTTTAATCCAAGGTCTATAGCAAGATGGAAGATAGAAACAGAAGAATCTCAGAGGCCTGTTGGCCTACTAGCCTAAGATATGCAGAGGCGATAACCAAGAGACTGTCTCAGAGAAGATGAGGAATGACACTGAAGGTCATCCTCTGACTGCCATATGCATATAGTAGCACATGTACATCCACATGAAAATACATAGAAGCACATATATCACACACTTGCACACATAAGATCAAAAAAGAAAGAACAAACAATGCTTGGGACAGTACTCACTGCAAGAGCTTGCATCAAATGCAGTTTTGCCAATACCTAGGTTCCAGAGACTTTGTCCAGAGGTTCCACAATGCTTGATTCAAACAATGGTATTAAATTTATCATTTTATTATTTAAAATGTCTAAATAAAAACACATACCTAATATGTATGAAATTTAATACATATTCTCACAGTAAACTTTTAGTGTATAAACTTTAAAACAAAGCTTTTCTGTTTGACTTATTTAAAGATTGTGTAAATAACACAAGGTGTGAGAAATTATCACCATTCCACCTTCTTATCTGTGTGAGTCACAATCATCCAGATGTCATATAACTAAATTAAAATAAAGAATTTAAGCTGGAAATTAAAGGGGATATAAGAGTTTCATCTCTAATTTTCTGTGAATCAGAAAAACTTCTTCCATTGATTGACTTTATCATAAGTAAATGTGTTAAAAAATTAGCGATTTAAAGTATATATATTATGTTTTTCTCTGTTTTATATAGTGAAGTCTCATGCAAGCTTTCATTTGGGGCTAAAAATATATTTCCCAGCCAAAACATTTAATTAACACTTTACTAGACCAGAGCTACTTCTTTAGACAGAGGCTCTCTTTTTAGATTAGGGTTTGAAATTCCTGGCATGATAAAGTTCTCCATGTATCTTTCTTTTTCACAATAAATTTATATTGACGGTACCGTGTGATGAGTTTCATTTGACAGTTTTGTACATACATATACTTTGATCTTCCTTACCTCCGTCATTACCCACACATCTCTTCTCTCCTTTACCAGTCCTTTCCCTTTCCCATTCCCCAACTGCCTTCCTTTTGTCTTCATATCTTTAAAAATATTTAAGATTCCACACATGGCAGAAAACTTGTCATATTTGCCTTTCTGAGTCTGACTTATTTAATACAATGAGCTCCGGTTCCAATCATTTCCTGAACACAATGAGAGCATTCTTCTCAATGGTTGAATGATAATCCACTGCAGATCTACGCCCCATTTTCTTATCCATTCATCCACTGATGAGCATCCAGGCTGATTCCATGACTTGGTTCTTGTGACTAGTGTCACAGTAACCACAGGCATTCGGGGATCTTGCTGCCTTTTATTCCTTGAGGTATATACACAGAAGTGATATCACTAGATCACATAGTAGTCCTAAGTTTAGTTTGCTTAGACAATGCTCTACTGATTTCTATAGTGGCTGGATGAGTTTACATTCCCACCAGCACTATATAAAAAAGAGTTCATTTACTGAACCTCACCCTCCTACCAATATTTTGTTGATGGTAGCCATTCTGACAACAGTGAGATGAACCTGAGTGTTGATTTGCATTTTTCTGATGGCTAAGTATGTTAAACAGTTTTTCATGTATTCGTTGGTCAGTGCCCAGTCACTGGCTGATTATTTGTTCTTTTGGTGTTTAACTTGGCTTCTCTGAGTTCTTGATATTCTGGAAATTAGTGCCCTATCGTATGCATGCCTGGCAGATTTCTCCTATCTGTAGATTGCTTCTTTATTCTGCAACTGTTTCTTTTGCTATGTAGAAGCATGTGATCCCATTTATCAGGTTTGCTGATTTCTTGAGTTGCTGGGGTCCCACTCAAAGCATCATCATCTGTGCCTGTATCTCAAGTGTTTCCTCTATGTTTTCCTCTAGTGGTTTCAAAGTTTCAGGTCGTATCCTGAGATCTTTGATCCATCTTGAATGGATTTATGTATGTGGATATCTAGTGTCATTTTCAAAGCACATTTAATAAAACAGTTATTTTTTCTTCAATATTTGCTTCTGTACTTTTGTCAGATCTCAGGTGGCCGCGGCTTAGTGGGATATTTTTTCTGAGTCCTATGTTTTATTCCACTGGTCTATGCATTGTTTATGCCAGTAACGTGCTATTTTTATTATGTTCCCTCAGTATAATTCAAGATCATATTGCAGTGCCTCTGGCATTGCTTTAAAACAAAAGATGACCCAGGTAGAGTTCTTGACTGTACTCCACTCTCTCACTGCCATCACCATGCTCTCGTGTCCTTGATATATTATTGTGTTTGATCTTTATGACAGTCTCCTAACTACAGTCATACCAGCCTGAACAGGACTGATCTTGTATGATAGTCATTTTGAATTTTCCAGGTAGCTCTGTGGTGTCATAAATAAAGAGTGTGAATAAGATTCAGAGAGAATAAATTCTTTCCTGAGATCATGCTACTAATCAAGTGGCAGTGTCAAGACTCAAAAGGGGAAATTGATGACTACTATTCCAAAGCCTTTTCCCACCAGTTTTGATGTCAGAAGATGACTGGCACTTGGGAATGGGTTTGGGGAACGTAGAGGTCACACCCTAGCCATTGCAGAAGTTAATCAAGATGCGAGCTCACCAAGCACCTTGTTCCTTGCTTGTTTTCCAATATGATGACCAATCTCTCAGAGGATCATAGAGCAAACTTGACATTTGCTAAGGGTTTCATTTCTTGGTCTGGATTCTGCCTCAGTTTCGGCAAGAGTCACTTGACATGATGATATGCTAAGAAATGCGAACCTGGATCCCAAATACAGTCTTGGTAATGATCTCTTGGAGTCCGTATTTCAGGAGGGCAGGGACAGGATAGAGTGTTTGCATCCATGACACAAGAAGGCACACAGCTCCCTTCTGTAAACACATGCATGATGGAGTCAAGCATCACTCTATCTCATTTTTCTGTAACTCCATCTTTCTTTTGCTACAATACCAGGAATATTATAATAAGTTCCTAGGTCATTTTGATCCTGCCTTCCTTGGATTTATTCTGCATACATCAGGATGATCTTCCCAAAGTATCTAGCTGTTTCTCTGGGGTTTCTTAAGACAAGAGCAAGATTCACTTTCTAGGATTAACTTTTCACACAACATGGGCATGTCTTATTAACAGATTTCATGTGTCCCTCTTGTCACCTCCTCACAGTCCCCTCTACAGAGGGCATGATCACTCCTGCAGCATGTCTTTGTCATGGCTTGTCTGACTGACAGATTTATTTTCCTCCCCAGCATCACATTACAGTCATAATTTTGGACCTAACACAACGTCCATTTTCTACCATCTCTTTGTCAATAATTTTAGACTTTTAGGATTTTCACAACATACATTTTAGACATGACAGTACTGACAGTCGTTCACAGTTAGTCCACTATCTACAGAGCTTGTAGGCAGTCATGTAAGATACATAATTCTACTTATACTGTACCCACATTTCTTTTTCTTACCTCAGTACACATACCCATTTAATGAAAATACTTCAGATTTACTCCAACTGAAATCATCCCAAGCATAGACACAGAAAATGTGTTTTTGAGACATATCTAATCCATGGTTCAAGCTTAAATTCCATTATATACTTAGTAAAAAAAGACACATATTATAAAACTGCAATTTTTTTTCCTCCTTGGACATCACTACTGTTTTAGTATTTATTAAAGAAAACTTGCCATTGAAACATAAATACCCATGGATAATTATGGTAGATACTTGATAATTCCTTCTAACTGGTTAAGCAAAATGAATGCCTCAGTACCTGATTAAACTTTTCTCACCTGGGAAGCACTCTAGAGATTTCCTTTATTGTTATCTAGTAGTTTGGAGTAGTTTAATGGCATTTCAAAAGATTTTTAATGAATGGGGCATAATTCTACTTTCCATAAACACTGAACAGAAAGACAAGCTAAAAGTAAAACAGATGCTTTTCTGTAAAACATTCTTCACCTTTACTGATTTAAAAACAACCAAAGCTTGAGTAAAAGGCAAATTCTGTTGGTACATAAAAAATAAAAAGAGAGAGAAGCTGGTGGTGTTAATAACAGGGGACATTTCTCACCTGTTCTAGAAGATAAATATGCATTTTGTGTTGGAGCTGGTTCATAAATCAAATTCCTTCTAAACAAGCAGAGGCTAGTCTGGTTCTGGCTATAGCCAGTGTTGAGAAAGAAAGAAAGGGTGAAGAAGAGCCTACCACCAGCACAAAACTGTGTCCACTCTGCTATGTAAACATTTCTTCTGTACCTGAACTTCATGTCAGGATGATTGAAAAACCAAGAACTTGTTTGACTTAGTAAAAGCAATCTATTGTGTTCTGTCCTTTGAGCCCAGAGATAATCAAGGACTGTTATTTTAGACCTTGACTGATCCAACTTTTTAGTAGAAACTGAACTGAAAAGAGAGCTAATGGCTAGTCTGAGCATATTAAACAAGTGCGTGTTTCTATATGTAATCCACTCACCTCCAATTGGCTTTTGTTGATGCTGTTACTGTTCTCTTATTAATAACTTAATTTTTTCCCATCTTCCAGACCCTCTGTTGTTGTGGGATTTAATCTGTTGGACAGGGATAGACGGGTTATACTTTACTCACTTGGGAAAAGCACACAGAAGATGTAAATGCTGTAAACTATATAGACTTCTACTCTGCGTAGAGAATGGAAGATGGATTGGGATAAAACGCCATGCAAATTTAAACAAGTTTTCTTTAAGTCACTAATTAGAAATTTGTTTAACTTTTGTAGCTTTTCATTAGTTGTTAAATCCTGAGTCCTGTAGATTCTATTGACCATTCAGCTCTTGGAGCATGGAAGAAGATGTGGAAAGCACATTTGTTTTGCTTTCTCTCTCTCTCTCTCTCTCTCTCTCTCTCTCTCTCTCTCTCTCTCAGGGTTAGGTGTGAGTGAAGTTAGAGCAGAATTGGAATGTGCTCACTTGTGCAGATACTGTGTAAGAGCCGAGCCAAGCCATTCGGGGGTCCACCGTCTCCCCGCTCCATCTTCTCTCTGCTTCCCTGGAAGAAGCTTTGTTTTGTTTCCTGGAGGTTTTGTATAAAAAGTAGTATACAAGCCAGAGACCTATGGGATAGGGACTACCCTGCAGGGGGGCTATAGTTTTTGGTTTAAAGCAATTGCTAATCATTGAAAATAAAATTATATTTTAGGAAATAAAGTCTCCTATCTTGCTTAGAAGAAACTGGATCATCCACCTACCCCAACTTGTTCATCCACAGATCTGTACATGGCATGTTCATTCCTCATCACTTAGTCCTCTTATTTAGTGCACTCCCTTAAACATCAGCCAGAGACGGCACTCACTCCCCCTTCCTTCCTCAGCTGACCCTGTCCCCTACTCTGCTTCCCTTTTCTTCTTGGAATGTATCACCACTTCCCAATGTACACATTCTTTTATGTGTTTCCTTTCTTGTCAGCTGTCTCCTTCCCTGTGTTATAAAAAAAAAAAAAAAAAAAAAAAACTGTGAAAACAGAGATGCTGTCAGCTCTTTGCATACCTAAAACAGTAGCTGGTAGTGAGTACGCACTTAATAAATATTTATTAGATGAGTGAGGGAGTCCCTGCCTGACAAAGGCAGCAGTGTACTAGGAGGTGGTGGCAGGAGTCCTTTGGGCACCTCCAGTTTGCTCCAGTCTCCTTCCCTCCTATGGTTTCCAGATCTGGGTGGACTTGTCACTGAAGGTGGTTTTCCTGTACCCAACCCACTTGCGCCTGCTTTTCTCTGTGGGTTTTTTCATTTATCACACAATTCCCCTGTTTTAAGATTTTGGGGGGATCCAAAAACACTTCTGCTGCTAAAAATAATTTGAATGTCCTGGACAAGAGGACCCTTCGAATTTCTCTAGTTCTAACAGTCAAGGGATTCAGACTTCATCACCATTCAGACCTAAGTAAGAAATATGAGACATGTGTTCAACTTTCCCTTGTCCTTTAAATGCTTTCACTTTTTTATTTCTTCCTTTTTCTCTTTTTGAGTCAGTCCCTGCACAAGCAGACCAAGTGAGCCCTGAAGAGCCCAATAGATTATCACCTGCCAGTCCAAGCCAGCCAGCAATCACAGCATCCCCACCCCATTCCTGATTATGATGAACTGATCCAATCCTGAATGATGGGATTTGCAAAGACAGCTGTTGGGCTCCACAAACATTCGAAGGAGGGGAAATTTGAGGTTGGTTGGTACATTCGCCTTCTCCTCTGTACTAAAAGAAACAGCTGCAGCCTTCACCAGTAAGACAAGTAAACAAAAGCTGACAGTGCCCAGCACCATCCTGCAGCCAGCATTCAAATGAGGTCTCTCCATGGGGTCCACAGCCTCTTGTCAAGTCTCAGTTCTTCCCAGTAAACTGGGGAGGCCAAACACTGCCCTGAATGTGCAGTTCAACCAGAATAAAGCAAGTGTCATTCCAGTCTCTCCTCATTCCTTTACCAGTTGTCACTAAGAGTATTGTCAACTTCCAGAAACCTGTGCGGACTAGGCAGAAATGCTGTTCTGATCTCTGAGAAGCAAGGCTGTCTGGGCTCCAGGACATGAGCACCTGCGCTAACCCACCTATCAGTTTTGAAATGAGAAGGCACAGCCTCTGTTGTGAGGTGCTCTTTGATTCAAATGTAGGTGGCTCTGTCCTTCTGCTTCATCTACCCTTCTATTTGCTCATAAAAAAAAAAAAAAAAAAAAATCAGTGTTTATTTGCTATTTTACCCAGCCCCATCCTTTTAACTGCCAGGACCATCTGTCCATTAGAAACATTATCTTTGGTTGTTCAATTGTGAATCCAGGTGATAATCAAGATGAAGTGATTGTCCCTTATGTTTTCTTTATGAAAGTGGGGGAGGGGAACAATGATGGACAGCTTTGTGTTAGTTTCAGGGTCTGTATTTGAAGTACTGTTCTGCAAGCATTAAAATGCAAGTAGCTGGCTGTCTGTTGGTAGAAACCTGTTAGCCAGGGCCTCTATTTCCTAAATATGCTTTCATTAAGTAAGCCCTTCAAAAAAGGAAATATGACTGCTGACTTTTAAAATATCTTATTATTTTTATTTTTATGTTTCTGAGTGTATAGACTACAAAGCCCACAGAGGCCAGAAGAGGTTGTCAGATCCCTTGGAACTGGAGTAACCAATGGTTGTTAGCTGCCATGTGGGTGCTGGGAATTGAAACCGGGTCCTCTGGAAGAATAGCAAGTGTTCTTAACCACTGAGAGCCATCTCTCCAACCCACTGTTGATGTTTCATACAATTATATTTTCAATCTCTTGTGCTCACTTTTAACATTGAGATGGTTTGTTTTCCTGACTGTCATTTTAGATAATTTAGTTGACAAGTACATGTATCCAAAGATTTTTAAAAAAAGAAAAAGAAAAGAATTCCTCTGTGCCCAGATCTTCATGAGTATATGCAGTCATTCCCATAAGATTTTTAACCAAAGAGGCTGAAGGCTGGGGAAGGGAGAAAGAAGCTACTTGTCTACAGGGTTCCTTTATCCTGTGCGTTCATTACATCCAATCATGACCCTGTTTTTCCTCAATTTATTGATACAACAAGACATATTGATTTGGTCTAGTTAAACATGTTGAGAGAGAGGAAGTGATCAATTAATTAATTCTCCAAACCACTTATCCCTCTAGTAGAATTCGTTCATTTTTATGCCCTGTAAAAGGTTGGTACAAGATAAATTTTCTTTTTTAGTTCTATAATTAAAACCTCAAGTTATAGAGATGTGTTTTCTGGGTCTCCTTCTCTACTTCCCAGTATCACCATAGCCTTTAGTTGCTATCTTCTGTGCATGCTCTGAAAAGTACGTAAGATGACCTTCTTCAAATATCAGGGTTTCACATTCAGCTCACAGGGCCCACAGTGACTCACTGCCTCTTGGTGCTTGGCAACAGTATCAGCAAAGTCCTCAGTTCAGAAGAAAACAAACGGAGGCAATATTGTATTGGGCTCATCTCTCTAACCATTGTCTGTACTCAAGTAGCCGTTCCAGAGTCAAAGCTCAAGGACAGACGTGTGTCAGAGCATCGGGGACAATCGGGAATAACAGAAATCCTTATATGGGATAGTGGAAACGCACTTCGATGATTTTTAGATTTCCATGAGCTCTAAAATCCAGTAAGCAGTATTTCTTAAGATAAATGAAGACTGCTTCTAGCTGCCTCAGCCAGATCAGTCCAAGAGGAGTTTATGACAGTGTATCATAAGGTGCTCATTACAGCTCTGACCTGATGAAGGAGACCCTGGCAGGACTCTGTAGCATTACACTGGGGCCAAGGACATGTATAAGGCCAGCACCCCAGGCCTTTGTTCTGTCTTTTAGCATATTGGCTAGCAGCCATTTGCTGTGGGGCATCCCCTCTGCCCCAACTGTGCCTGCAGGTTATGTCTTTAATAAAGTGAAAAATGCTCGGTGGAATCAAATATATCTTTCTCAGATTAGGAACCTGAGACAGAAAGACAGGTGGTTTTCCCTACACACAATTTAATGATTTCTTCTCTCTCTCTTTTTTCCTTTGTTTTTGGCCGGACATGGTGGTAAACATTTGTAAATTGTAATCCCAGCACATGGGAGACTAAACCAGGAGGATAGTGAGTTCAAGGCCAGTCTAGGCTACACAGTGAGAGCCTGTTTCAAAAACAAAAGAAAACCATTTTGTGTGTGCATACATACATATAAATGATATGAAGAGACTGTCTTTTCAAAGCAGTCAAATAGATGCCATGTGCCAAATTCTGTATTTTTAATGTTTTAGGTTGCGGAATTCCTTGTTTTACTTAGGATATTATTTATAATTTTTTTAGGACTAGTTTCATTTCATTTATTACATACTTATTTGGGAGGATCATTACCTTATTCGGTGTGCTAATTTGTACAGAAACCTTTGTATGTTTGGGGAATTTAACTTATTCCTGCACTTTTCAGGAAACGAGAGCCAGATGTTGTTGCACATGTGTTATTTGCTTTAAATAAGATCTCAGAGATAAGAGGAACATATTGATTGGCTATTGCATCTTCCTATGGAGCATATAAAATCTGTTGTGTCCTACTGTTAACAGTTTTTAAGGCGAAAGCTGGGGCTCCAGATAGTCCCAACAGACTAGGATTGGCCACTTGTCCCCAATACATCAATTAAAGAAACAAGTAATAGTGAAAAGTAGAGAGATTTATTCAAACTGGCTACACTGGGGAGAAGAATAGATGAAGGTGTCTAGCGACCTCAAGCCCATCTCTGGGCTACTAACATGCAGTTTAGATTTAGAGAGAAAGAGGTATGCATAATTAAGCAATTCTGATCAAGGTGTGGTCCTGTAAATCACTGACACATCTTAGCTCTAGTCCTACAAAGTGAGCCAATGAACTGTTAGATTGCTAATCTGTTCATCTCTGAGCATACAGTCTTGCCCTCAAGGACAACTGTCTATATCCAAGGGGCAGGGATTTGCCCAATGAGCCTGTTTCTTCCTGGAATTCAAGATGACTCAAGAGGAAAGGTTAGGGACAATAACTTATCTCTGTGCCAAGAGCCAAAATAAAGGACACAGATATAAAATGAAGGCAAAGATGTCAGACTTTCATCCTTCTTTTAATTACTTCATGGGCCTAAGCAAGAAGCCAATGTTTTATAGCAAAAGCAGCTATAAGTATCTGTTTTACTACATCTTACATACTTTAAAACTTTAGAACAGATTCTGATACAATCTAAGAGGAAAACTTTCCAAATGCCCCCTTATTTGTAGTGGGCAGAGACAGGAAAACACATTCCTTAACAGGGCTCTCTCAAAGCTAAGGGGCCCCTGAAAGGCAGAAACCCTGAGCTTAATGCACTTTTTAGGACAGCTCACTATCAGGTTCTGACAGAGGTCACAGACTTCCAGAACCCCAGGCCCTGAATTCTGTTGCAAGCAGACACTCCAAGGGAAAGCAGAGAAAGCTGTGGCCCTGCCCACATGTTTCTTGCTGGCTCTTACTCCTGTCTGCCATCCCCACAGCTTCAACTTCTGCATACCCCTTACTCATCCTTCAAGCAGAATGAGCTGTTCAGCCAAAGGGTGACCTTAACGCTGCCCACAAATGGAGGCCAATGCCAGACTGAGCCATCTGAAAAGTTTTGCACTGAGATCTCTTTTCTCTGCTTCTCTCCTTTTCCCTCCCAACGTCTCCCTTATGCTACAGCTAGATATTCGAAAATCTCATCGACATTGCTAAAGCATTTCATTCACAGGATTGTTGCTGAATTTTTTGTTTCCTTTTAAAGGCAGGCAGGTTGTTTGGAGAAGTGAGTGTCCAGTTCATTGCTTTTCCTTCTCCTGAATTTGTGGAGCCACCATGCTTTGCCTGCAGATTCTGACAGTCGCACTCTGGAGGAAATACAGCTGCCCTTTGTGAGGCGATCAGGCCACGCTAGGAAGAGCTGGGCTTCTTCCCTTTGTTTGCCCTGGCAGCTGTTTAGGATCTGCTCTTTGAGTCAAAGGAGTGATACATTACATATTTAAAGACTTCAAAATCGGCTTGACTCTGTAAGTAAGGTATATTCTCTGATTGGAATCTCTTTCTCATGATGACGGGATTCTGAAAGGATCCGTTGGAGAGCTGACTCACTGTGACTGGACAACTCATTTCACGCTGGGGTCCTTCTCTCTCATTCACTGGCTCTCTGCTCTCCCTTCTCTCTCCCTTTGTCTTCTGTTAGTTCAGGGGAATCCCAATTCTGAATGTTATGTTGTCATCAAGATGACATGACCAATTCTGGTAATTACAGAACTGTGTAGTGAAATAAATGTCTATTTAAGGAGACATATGGCTAATGTGTATCTTGAAACTTCCTCCTTGACTGTGCATCTGACCAGGTATCATCAGTCCTGACACAGTCAGGATTCAGTGATATCTCAAAAGACTATTATGTGAGTCAAACCTGATATAAATTAAAATTTAGTAAGATTAGTTAATTATGAAATTCTGCATGTAAATGCAGAAATGGAATACAATAACCTTGAGGTAGGAGAAGCCAAGTTTAATATTAGTTAAAAATCGCTTAGGGATTTTGCTTGATTTTTAAGGTATTTTATTCTTTATTTTTATTTTAACTATATGAGCTCATTGCCTTCATGTATGTAAGTGCACCTGGGCCATGCAATGCCTGCAGATGTCAGAAGAGGGCGTTCAGTTCCCTGGAACTGGAGTTATAGACTGCTGTTGGCCACCACATGGGTACTAGGAATTGAACTTGGGTCCCTGCAAGAGTTGCCATTGTGCTCTTAACTGCTGAGTCATCTCTCCATCCCCTGGAAACTTTGTTGATTCTTAACAGGATGTTACTTCCAAAATTTCCTAAGGAAAAGAACTAATAAAATTAGTTCTTTTTTATTTTATATATATAAAATTATATATACAGAGAAGACTTCAGCTGAGGTTAGCTAACAACAAAGTCCTTTTCTCTGTGCTATTATTGAAAGGAATGTTCTAAGAACTTTCCATTCATTATGTTTGTCATTCATAGAAAATGCTATTCATCTCAAGAACCAAAAATTGAATCAGAACATCAAGGAATGTCTAGAGAAAGTGTCTGGAGAGAGCTGATACAAATAAACATTCTGGAAATTCATAGCCAAAGACTCAGCTGAGGAGATGTATTTAACATGAGAAAGAGGAGCTGCATGGCATACAGGAGCTACTTTGAATACTGGAGATGGCATGTCAACTGTGAGCAACAGGCAAGGATAGTAATCCCAAATAAACTTTCCAAGAATAAGCCTTCTTTACCACTAAGAAAAAAGAGGAAGCTCTAACAATGAGTCCTTTTAGTCACTAGAAGCATTCAAACAATTGTTGAGAGAAATCCCCTAGGATTGACACTCAGTGAAATTTTGCCTCCAGAGTTATTTGGTTTAGTTGAGAGAGTCTTAATCTGAGATCCATGAGTGAATTTCAAGAAGTCGTTACATTCCGGGAAATGGCATACAAAATTGTGTGTGTATTTTTGTCTGAGGGGATGGTACACATACTACTTCAGATCCTCAAAGCAATCCAATGAAATCTGTGAAGCAATAAAGGAAGTCCCTTCCAATCCTGCAATTCTGTTTTGTAAAACTGGTTTGACCCTTTTCAGAGGAGTACGTAGCAGAGCTGTGTGATCAATTTAACACTGGGGACAAGGGAAAATGAACAATCAAAGAAAACATTCAGGGTTTTAATGACAGTATCTTGGAAGCTGTTGACACAATTTAAAGCCAAAAACAAAGAGGAAAGAAAAAGAAAGATGAACCAATTCTGTGGAAGATAATAAAACAAGAATAGGTGGACAAACTGAGGCTCATCCAGATTCCAAGACTGTGTACTGAACAGGCAATCCAAGTATTTCCTTGTATTATGGTAGAAGAACGCTGGCATCCATGGATGTATGCTGACTGGTGACTTTGGACCTTGGATCAATAAAGAAACAAACCACTTGAAATTTAGAACCATAAATGTTATTGTTCCAGTCAGTCTAGAGATTAGAACTCCCTGATGTAGCAGATTAAGAAATCAAGACTCAGAAAAACCAAGGGGCAGACTCTATCTAGTACTTAGTTGTAAATCTAGGTCTTTATAAACTCAAGGCAGGGTGGTGGGGGTGGTAAAGGATTAGATTTCTAGAACATTCAAATATGGAATAAAAGTACCTACCAACATTTCCAGAAAAAGCAACAACAACAAAACTAATCTTAACTTCACATAATGCAAAGAGAGCCGTTCTGTGACAGTAGACAGCAAGCCTGTAACATGGCCCTGCTATGATTTTAAGGTATGAATTTCATTCTTCAAACTCCAGAATGTTTTTGCAGTATTTTCAGTATTGGTGGTCATAGTCTCAATTGGCCTTAGGAAATTTGTGCAGATTCTTAGAGTATAAAGACACAGAACCCATGGCTGCGTTATATGAGTTGGTGAATTGGATCCCACAAGTCTTGGGGTTTCCTTTAGGGCTTGTCTTACCAGTTTCTAAGGTCAGACAAAGGCTAGCTCACATGTATATCAATGTTCCACACCCCTTCTGCCTCTCTGAAGAAAAGATTCATTCTGTGTTAAAAAAAACAAACAATCCTCAGAATCCATTTTTGGTCAGCAAGTCTTTAATACACACACACACACACACCCTCTACACACACACACACACACACACACACAAACATTTCTACTGCTTCATTTTTTTATCTGACTGACAAGGTTAAGGTGGAGTTTAGATTTAAAAAAATTGAAATAGTCCCATTTGAGATTTATTTCCTAAAAAAACTATTTTTAATAACCTGAAAGTTTATGTAATTCTGACATGTGAGTTATTTACACACGTGTGTGTATGTGCTCTTTTTTTTCAGAGACTCAGATTAAATGCATTTTGACTGAGGAGTTGCTGAAATGACTCCAGTGTCAGCTGCTGGAACTTCAACTTTAAATGCTAACTCAAACACAGGCTTCAGGTTCCAGTTCATACTGAACCCTTATAATATACGGCCTTGGAGTGGAGGCAGAGTGACCTCTTGGGAATAGCAAGATCCAATTAAAATTCAGTTTGCTGTCTTTAAGCAAGACATAAGCCATTATATATCCTTTGAGAGGGTCTCATGAAATACACACCTGATCTTTGAATGGCTACTCATTTGACTGAGAAGGTGAATTGCAATTCATCTGGGAGTCAGAGCAGAAGAAGGAATTCAAATAACAATACTCAGATATTTCCTTGTTTGTTACCAGGGAGAAAAGAACCACTAGATAATGAAAGCCTTACACATTCGCAGATATTACCAACCACTTATAAAAACAAGGCTATGGTTATGCGCAAAAGTCATTTGTCTTAGGTGGAGAACAAAAGAGTAAAGTAAAATGTGGATGACATTTCTACCACAAGGTAAGTTTTTGTAAGTTTTTTAAAGTCATGTTTACATTCTCTTAGTTTAAAAAAAAAAAAAAAAGAGGAAGAGAAAGGAAGGGGAAATCTATAATCCAGTGTTCAAAAGCAAATCCAGATACTTCATCCATAACATAACTCACTGGAAGACATTACATTTCTAAACACGAAGGCGATTAGCAGCCTTTTCTAGTTCTCCTTTGGTTCAGTAAGGGAATCACTGCCTACATTCTGCAGTCCCACATAGTGTTTTAAACAGAAAAAGAGAGAGAAAAAAAAAAAAAACCACAGTAGACTGAACAGAAAACCCAGACAAGTGCTTTGCATTTGGTTCATTAGCTGACTGCTAAGATGAAACACTCCAACAACACAAGCGCCTCCCACCCCCAGCCTCACTCTGGGTCTCTTTTATTGACTTCTTTTCCTCAAAAAGGCATTCTTAAAAATATGTTCTTCAAAACCACTATATTGCCCCAGAGCTACTCCATTTTGCTGCCCCGCTTTAAATTCTGATTGACTCTAGTTGTTTTGATGTAGGCCACAGATGGACAGATGAAACAAGATCAATGGATTTGTGATGTGTCCATATTTAAATACTAGATGGGACTGTGCAGGGGTGGTTAAGGCCTATATAGTTCATTTGTTTCTTTAACAAATTTGTTGAATATTTGTATTAGTTAAGGCAATGAAAGATGATATAATAAATAAGCCCCACATTACAGTGCTCTGACACCTTTATAACTTTCATTTATGGAAACCACAGCATGGGTAACTCACAGGATTTAGAGAATCAGCATCCCGTCACTGTCTTCAGAACCTTGCAGTCCTCTGCAAGATAAGGGAAAGGAGATTTGTGAATGTGTGCATTTTTGTTTGTTGCAACCATCCAATGTACAATATAACACATTTCATCATGATATTTTGATATAGGCATATCATGTGCTTTGCTCATCAGTACCTCTCCATTACTTTTTCTTATTCTTCTTATCCCCTCCTTCAGTTGTCTTCATTTCCTAATATAGTACAGTTCCGATACAGTTACCTGACATTTTCATATCTCGCTCTCAAGATTCCACATATGAAAGAAAATGTGATGTTTCTTTTGGGAGTATGACTTATTTAGCTAAACATGATGATCTCTAGGTCTATCACTTTCTTACAAATGAGATAGCTTCATTCTTTTTTATGGCTGAATAAAATTTCATTGTGTATATATACTACATTTTTCTGTATTCGCTTCTTGAGGAACACCTAGGATAGTTGTGTGACGTGGTTATTGAGAATATTGTTGCAGTAAACATGAAGAGGTGCACCTGTTTTTAACCACCTCCTGTTCACCTGCTATTAGAATTAACCAATCACACAACCACACCCTAATGTAAGATGGTTAAGAAATATATTTCTCAGGCTGGTAAAATGCTTGCCACACAAATACGAGGACCTGAGTTGAATCACAAGAACCCACATTTTTAAAAATTCAAATGTGGTGTAACATGCTTAGAATCTTAGCCTGGAGGAGGCAGAGACTGGCAGATCCGGAGGGCTCGGTTGCAAGCGAGCTTAGCTCAATTAGCAGACCTCAGGCCAGTGAATGACCCTGTCTCAAAACAAGGTGCACGGCTCCTGAGAAACAGCACCCAAGGTTGACCCTTGGCCTCCACATGAACAAGTACATGCGCACCTACACACATGTGCATCCACACCCAAATGAATGCATACACATATACACACAGAGAGAGAAGGAGAGAGAAATAGATTTCTTGAGATGAACATTAACAGAAGAAAACTCACTTTAAAACACGATAGACCAAGATGCACAAGGTAGGAGATAGGTCAGTGTAACCCTAACCAGAATCCTCTATCAGTCTCCCTACATGTGAACTCTGACTTGAGTTCTCTCGTGCTGTATATCTCCATTCCCAGTTTGACCAATGGCTTTTTGTCTTCAGGAAATAGAGGAATGGTTTCTCTCCTTCTTGTTTTCTTTGGAAATTCTGGGTTTAGAGAGCAGGGGCATTTGTAATGATTTATTTTTTATTTTTGAATTTAAGTACATGCACAAGAGTGCAGGTGTCGTCAGAGGCCAGAAGAAGGCATCTGATCCCTTGGAACTGGTGTTGCAGGTGGTTGTGAGCCACCTGATAGGTGTTCTGAGAACTGAATTCTGGTCCTCTGGAAGAGCAGTAAGTTCTCTCAACCCTGAGCCATCTCTATAGCCCTAAGGGTGGGTACTTTAAAGTAGGAGTTCTAAAGCAGTCCTGGCTTTGGAAGAGAAATAGGCAATTCCCCTTGCCTATACAGTTCATATAATAAGAAACGTGAATATGAGGGAGAGTAGAATCCACAAAGCATGTTGATAAAATTCTATCATAGGAGAGAGATTATATGCAGTTTTGCAAATGAAGTGACCTTTTAGGTAGGGTTTCTAGAAATACATAAAATTAATGTGGTTATCAAGCAGAGAAAATAGAAATTGCTGATTTGAGGCATGTGATCTACTAAATTAGTCAACCAACAAAAATGTTAAGGCATGATTCAAGATACTCTATAACCGGCAACAGGGAGAGGGCAGCTGCAAAAATGTTCCAGAAGGTTTTGATTCCATAGAGGGCAGTACTGAGAACAATGCCGGAAGAGAACTAGCCCCAATGGGGCACCCACCTGTGCCTGGCAACATGCTGAGTTATCTGGATTATCATGTTGGGTATTAGTGCATTTGTAGAGCACTTAACCAGGTGCCTGGCACAGAAAGCATGTGCAGTAAGTAGCAGGTGTGATTTAAATGTTAGTTTTATGTGGAGGTTATTATGATCTCTGATTTCAAAACAAGGAAACGAAGTCAAGGTAAGGCTAGGGGATGCTGTGGACTGAATGTGCCTCTCCCCAAAAGGATACATTGGACTTAGGGAGATAAGAAGTTCATGAGGAGGAATTCACCCTCATAAACAGTACTGCTGCCCTTATAAACGAGGCCTGAAAGAGTGCATTCAGCTCTTTAGCCCTGAGAGAATGCCATGCTCAAGGGTTTCAGCTCTCACCAGACTCTGAATCTGCTGGTTCTTTGATCTTGGACTCCACAATCTCCTCAACTATGAGCAGTAAGTTTCTGCTGTTAAAAAATTGCCCAAAGAAACTGTGTCTCAACAGTCCAAGTGACGTAGTATAGAGGATATTTCCAAAGGCCCTTCGCTGGAGAAATCAGTCATGCACACATGGAAAAGTTTTATAACAAGGGGGCTTTGTTATGAAAATGGTGACCTGAGCACCTATCTTGCTGCTCCCCTAAACTTTCATTTTAATTTGAACAGTATACAGCTGAGTACCATTTGGACAGGGTATTAGGTGGGGACTAGAGGTTGCATGCAAGGCATCCCATTTGGAGGGTTCTGCGAAGTGAAAACCAATGATAAACTGATCTTTTGACCAGTGGTGATGAACTTAGGGCAAGAACCAGAGCACCAGACTTCCAGGAGAAAGTATGGCTCTGGGGGACAGACCTGCGAATGGCAAAACAGTCAGCCAGTTTGAAGGCAACATCTGTGGTACACCTGCTAGTCCTTAGGCGTGAAGACATTAGAAGGAATAGAGCATAAAGGCTCAGGTCCTCTCTGTCCTTGAACCTAGGCAAGTGTATTCGAGCTTTGTGCAAATGCTCTTCCTATTTATACCTAAGCTGTGTATATTTTGCCAACAGCAACCTATACTGTTGAATCTCTCCCCATTTCTATGGCTCAAGGGTCCCCAGAGATATCCCAGGCAACCAGAACAGAGGATGAGCACTGAAAAATCACAAAAAGCCCAAGGGTATCCTGCAGTCAGATAGATCTACACATGATGATGAATATTCTTCTTGTAAATTAGGACTGCCAGAGGAGTTAGATAACAATGTTACCAAAGACTAAAAAATGCAGTTTAGGGATTAAAAGATATTATTTAGTTTCCAAAGCTCAAAAACATAGTTTTTCAATTTAAAAAATTTAATCCAGTTAAAGAAAAGACAGCTCCAAATGAAAAAAGGCTCACGAACAGTATGGTAAGGCCAATACCAAACGAGTCATACTTATCCTCAAGTTGAGCTGATCATCAAACTCATCAGATTCACCTAGGATACCTGTTAGAAAACACAGCCTTTGCAACTTATCCAGCCCTGGTTAATCAGAAGCTCTGAAGCAGTCCATAGAACCGCATACTTGTTTGAAGTAGGCACTGGGTTTGTTCAGTGGGCCTGGTTATAGGGAACTGTTCAGGTTGGCAGCAAATACTGAATGACTATTAGAGTGAGACTCTGCTGGGGCTACTAGGATGGTTAGAAGGCCTGAAATAGGCAGGAGCCAAAATGGGATTGAGGTGTAAGAAGCATTTATAGAAAAGGACTTTAAAATACCAAACAAAGATGGTTCAATGGTTTGGTTTTCTGATCCCAACTTTTTTCTAGGCGGAGACACAGACACATCATACTTTAAATATCAAGTCTGAAATTTCTATATGAATAAGTCTAACCTAAAATAATCTAAAACACAGAGGGGAAGTAAAAAGTCAAAGTATTGTAATTTTGTGGCCATTTGAGTCTGGGGTAAGATATGTTAATATGCACATTTCCTATATTCTATGTGCATATTTAGCAATTAAGATAATGATACTGGAGATGTTAGGGTCCAGAGCCTGGATTCCGGAGGTTCTAAAAAGGTAGACTTGGGCACTCATCTTCAATAGGCCAATTAAAGAAAGGGTGCAAAGCAAGAAAGGAAATTTATTCAATATGACCACACCAGGAAGAGGAACAAATCAAGTCTGTTTTAGCTTTAAACAGAAGGCCATAGGAGATATATATCGAAGCAGTCCTGGTCAAGGTGTGGCCCCACCCATCAGTGAGCCATCTCTCTTTCAGCTCCAGTCGCTTTGGCAGTTTGGTCTGACAAGTTATCAGAACTTTATGAAATCTCTTCCTGGAAGTCAGTTCCTCCTCTGGCTAGACCCAGGATTTACTTTTTCCTTGTCCCACCATGAGATTACGAGGGAATTTCCAATTTCTTGGGGATCATTCTATGAGAACCTAAAGAAGAGGTATAAATGTGTCTTTTTGGAAGCTTTGCTTCTGCCAGGATAGTTACAAAAACACCAAACACCGGGTAAAATTTTACAATCTTACATTCTAACCGCTGACAAAAACTATAATTCAGCTCTCTGCCAGCGATCTAGAAAGGTGGGTCAGTTTGGGCAAGAAAGGAGTGAAGAACCATTGGAATAAATGGGTGCTTTGAAGGCAAGGATGCAGCAGAACGGTGAGCTTGACAGAATCACCCTTGCCTGAGTTCCCCTTGCTTTTCCTGAGCTATTCCCACTGAGGAGAGAGCCTATGACATCTTGATTTTCCCCAACCTTCAAATGGCCACTTCTAAGCGACTAATGTAAAATTACAGGAATCAAAGGACTCCTGGATCAAGAAAGTCCAGTTTTGATAACCTCTAGGATGTATTTCTTCTGGATTATGTATTTTTTTCAGGAAATATGATGGATTTGAACTAAATGCATTGGAAAACTTTCACTTCCACCTTTGTTTACTCAGAGTAGCCCAGCTTCGTGGGACTGACCTTTCTTTTGATACCCTCAGGAGAAATGAGCCTGGACCAGGAGCATAGAAAAGCAGTTTTGTAATGTACCCTACAGCAAGTAGAAAGCATGCAGCTATGGAATCAGAATATGATGCCTGCACTCAGTCCCTCGGCAGCTGTACATGGTGGCTCACCCGAGTTTCTTAGTTTCTCTGCACCAGAGAAATCCTTTGAAGTCTCTTGAATTTATGTTGCCATCATATTAGTTTTCCAGAACCATCTTACAAAGAACAGTAAGTTGGCAATTTCAAACCACAGAAATGAATGAACTCACAGTTCCAGAGATCAGAAGTCTAAATCAAGGTGTTGGCAGGTTGACCCCTTGTGAGGACTATGAGAGACTAATCTGTTACCAGGCCTTCCTCCTTGGCTTGAAGAAGGCTGTTTTCAAGTTCTAATGGAGCTTTACTTACACAGCTATGTTTAGACTCTACCTCTTTATAAGGGTATCAGGCACTGGATTAAAGCCCAGCCAAGTGATCTCATTTTACTTTGTAAAGACTTATCTCTAAACAATGTCACGTTCTGATATACTAGAACTTAGAACTCACATGTGAATTTGGAGGTCTAGGGGTGGTAGTGATGGTGTGGACAATTTAACACATTAGAGCACCGAGTCCTTACATCATCTGTTTGCAGGCTGCTGAACAAACTTAAGAAAATACGACTACAGCTTCACAGGTACCATTCCCTGCCACAGCAGCTCATAAATGCTATTTATGGTTTATATTCAGTGTCATAAGCACTGTTTCAAGGTCTAGATTCTGGAATCATGTTTTCACAGTCAGATCCTCTAGGTCTTAGGTGAAACTTGGGAATTTGCTATTCTGAAACTTGACCTGGAGGTTCTAATGTATAACCAGGTCAGAGAGCCTTTATTATTTTTTAGACTTGACTCAGGTCAGAAATCCCAGAAGCTCTACCTAACAAGTATTTTCTTCTTTAAGCGGTGTGATCATAAGATCTTTTGCTCTTCCTTGCTCTTGTCTCATCTCCCATCTTCCTCCACAGTAGGATGAAATACTTGTGCATACAGAGACCCGGTTTGTTCATCTATTTATTCTCGATATCTACCAGAAATCCAGAACATACTTAATGCATTCAGTAAGTGTTAAGTGAATGTGTAAAGACTCGAAGCACCGCATATGTATAATTGTGTCCTTGTAAAAAGGCAAAGGTTCTACTTCCATGGCATAATTTTGTCTGACTTGAGCTTGCATGGGTCTGTGTGTGCTGTCTCCATGGCTGTGAGTTCATGTAAGTAATTTCCCAGCTGTCTGGAAACTCTTACCTGGTGGTCATTCACCTTCTCTGACACTATCTTTCTGCTCCCTCTTCCCCAGTGGTCTCTGAACCTTGGGAGGCAAAGTTTTAATATAGGTTCTCTGCACTTTGGCCAGTTGTAGCTTTCTGGGTTGATCACCATCTGTTGCATGAGGAAGTTTCAATAGTGGGAGTTGAGAGATGCATTAACATTGTTCCCACCCCACCCTCCCTTCCGCTATGTTCCCTGAGCCTTGGGTGTAGAGGTTGTATTGTAGATGTGTCAGTTAGAGCTGGCCATCTCACAGACACATATTCTCATTTCCTCTGTTCTGATTCCACTGCCTCCACTGTTACTAAATGAAAAACCATCCTGCCTTTCAAACTAGAAGGAATGCCCATACTAGGCATCTCTATAATTGTTTTCTTTCTCCATTGAGACATTGATCATACTTAAAATTAGTTCAGTGGCTTCTCTCCCTGAAGACTCGAAGCTACCTGTGGGTGGGCTTCTCTCCCTGAAGACTCGAAGCTACCTGTGGGTGGGGTTCATGTCTACTCTCTGTAAATTAAGGGACTAGGCTTAATTTACTTCTCTATTTTTACCATCTGGCATAGTGCCTAGAAGACAGAATGTATTCAATATATTTCCTTAAACATTTTAAGGCTTTTGATTAACTGTGCGTTTGTTTAGTTTTGTCGAGATGAAAGCATGGGATGGGATTTTAGAACAAGGTTAAATGTGGGTGATATTATAAAAATAGATTTGTTCTTTGTCATTAGACTCACACATTAAATACCCAGAAAATAAAAGCAAGTCCAAATGACAGGGAATATTTAATAGGCTTGAAGCACTCCAGACAGTTGAAATATTTGTTTAAAAAAAGAAAATGATAATAAGATAACAGCTTTAAAAGTCAGCTTCAAGTGGACAAAAGATCCTTTCAAATACAGCTCTCAGCATATCTTTTTAACAAGAAACTGGAGCATTTATGGAATGGCAAGTCTACCAATTCAGCCTTTCTAAAGACATAGACAAACCCAGCTGCAGCCCAGCTGGAACTTGTGGCACTAACCTGACTTCAAGTTACATAAGAGATTGGAATCTTACTGGCCTGAACCTCTCCTTTTCCTGAGGACAACATACTGCTTCTCAACTGGCCAGCATTTCGTTCTTTCCCTGATGACCTGCTGAATTAAGTTTCTGTCTCCACATCATACTGACAAAGGGCTTTGTTGTAATTTGCTGTCTCTCAATCACAGTCAACAAGGGAACAAGCACCTGCTTCTCTGAGGCAGGTGGAACTATGCCTTTTGTCTCTTCACAGTCTTTCTACTGTACAAAGCTGGTCATAGGGGAAGGAAAAGAAATCTTGTATTGGGCTAACTAACCTCCTTAGCAGGAAATAAATTTCAAGCATATTGACTTTATCTTTGATGGATGGAAATGAGACTAAGAAAACCCGATAGTAAAAGAAATGGAAAACAGATTCCTGGAGGGAAAGAGTCTGGACCAGTGAAAAAGGCTGAACATCAGATCTAGGCATTCTGCCTCCCAGCAGCTAACTCTGGGAGTATCTTCTAACGTAAACATGACGTTAGGAAAGACTTTTAGGAAAGAAAGTTAGGTCTTTTGAGAAAATGATGACAAATGTTCTCCTCCTCTTCGGCAAGGCCACCACCACAGTAGTGGGCTCAGATGTACCAATTTCCCAGAAGGCCCTTTACTGAGGTAATATGCAAATACGATGCACCCTCGATGGGGGAAGTCTCCCCTCTTGTCACCTGGGATTTCCAAGCAAGACTTTTCATGCCTCTTTACTGGAAGTGGTTCCAAGGATTCTGAACCAACACAGGAGAAAAATCTAATGGAAAAGAAATATGTACATTTCAGTAATCCATTTAAATATGTATTTTTAAATTTATTTCCGTATGTGTATGTACGCATATGCACATGTCACTGTGTGTATGTGGGAGTCAGTGGGTAAACTGTGAGATTCTCTTCTCTCCTTCTACCACGTGAGTCTTGGGCACCCAACTCAGGTATTTGGGTAGAGTAGCAAGTGCCTTTATTCACTGAGCCATGTAGTAAGACCCATTTAAATATTTTAATTAGCTTTTCAAAATACTGCAGAGAGCCATGAATTATCAGCACAATTAGTAATTGCTACTATAACAAATTAACACAAACACAAGGACTGGAAAAAAAGCACATATTTATTATTCTACAATTGTGGAGGTCAGAAATCCTCAATGGATTTTATTGGACTGAAATTAAGGAGTTGCTGGGGCTGGTTTTCCATAGAGGCTTTTGTCTCTCCATCTTCTGAAAGTTGTCTATGATCCCTGTCTGGTCCCTTCTTCCATCTTCAAAACCAATTGCTCAGCACCTGGAACCACTCCCTCTCTCCATCCCCTTACCTCTCCTTACTCTAGCCCTCTTCCTCTGTTGTCAAAGACACGTTGCCTTCTTTGTCAAGTATGATCCTGTCTCCTCCTCATAAAGACTGCTGTGATTACACTGGATCCACTCAGGAAATCAACATAGTCATTTCATTTAAGCTCTATCCACTTAATTACAGTTGCAAACTCAATTTTGCCGTGTTAGTAACAAAGGCATAGCACTGAGGGATTAGGACAGGGACATCACGGGAGGCAGTTATGATTGTCACACCAAGGGTGTGCATGGCCACCCGTTATCACCCCAGCACACAGCAGAGGCATGTGAAGGGGCATGGGCCAGAGCAGGACAAGGAAGAAAGATCACTAAATCATGAAGAGTCGTTGGTGCGATATGTCAGATCTGGTGACTTTGGATTCTAGATAACAGAGTAGGTGTAAGTGCTATGAACTGTGATCGGGAATACATGAAGAGTCTTCAAGGCAAAAATAAGTATGATTTTAGACATTCTCAGGCTGAGGCATCAGACAACACAAAGTAATCCACTACCAGAAACAAATGTAACTATCTTTATATGTATGAAAATATGGTCTGATGTATTTTCTAAGTTTGAAGTACATATCTTTATATATTATAAGCAAATATAGTTCAGGTAAAGATCCTTAAACTTGAGCAAAGTAGCATCTACTTTATCGTACTATTAAATACGACATCACACATATTAGTTAATATGCATGAAAAAGTAAAGAGAATTATTATATCCAATATGTGAAATTCAGCCTGCAGTAGATTTGCTATTTTAAAACAGATGCATCGAAAATAAAATAAAATAGACAAGTTACTACTTTCATTCATTACTCATGATGTTTTGCATTTTACAGCATTCCAATACAAGTGGGCATGGGTATTTCATAATCCATGCATAGCTGAGATAGTTTTATGATATGCTAAATAAATATAATAAGTATAGCATATTCATGCAGATATGATCATCTAAAGAAAACGTAAGTAAAATTTGTGTTTGAGGCACACAAAAATGTTAAGTAGCATGGTTTTTTACTTCTTCTTCCCTTAACCCTTTGCCCTCTAGTGTGCTCATCACCAATTACTTTGACATCACCTAGCGTTCCAGATCAGAGCCCTTGAAGGCACTCCCTCCAATCTTTTGTTCAGGTACAGACCAGACCAGTCCAGCCCAAGAGTGTCACACACACACTTCCGATTCAAAACAGAATACAGTTAATGTCCTTCCTATGCTTTTAAAGCTGCTTTGGTGGGCTTGTTCCTATTACCCCTACCAGGGCTACAATTTTACCACCATGCCTTTTGCTATGGATTGAACTTTGTTCCTCTTAAATCATAGGTTGCAGCTTGGTCTCTTCAATATGACAGGGGTAACTAATATTAAAGGAGGCTTAACGAGAAATCTCACCAGTACTATTGATACACTTACACCAAGAGAGCGACACCAGGGAAATATGTGTACGACGAGGGAAGACCAGGTGAGGAAACAGTCTGGAGGAGAGGGTCCACAAGCCAGGATGAAAGACCTCACCAAAACTGGCCCTGCTGGTGAAACGGGGTGAAAGAGAGCGTCCCCTAGGGGGTTCTTAGTCTCACTCATAAAAGAATTTAAGAATGGACCCAATCGGAAGCTTTAGGACAATTTTATTGGAATTTGAAGAAAAATCCTCAAGACAGGCAAGCTGGGGATTTCAGCAGCTGCCTGGAGGAGGAGAATGGAGGGAGAACAAAAGAAGCCAAAAAGTCATGCAGGTTTGGAGCCTGCATGGGGGTCAGACACGTGGCGGACTGGCGGCCACATGGCTGGGAGAAGGAGCTTTAGAGAAAAAGTAGAGAAATACAAGACGTTAGGGCAGCCCAAAGTCTTAGAGAAAGCGTGTTTAGAAGGGGATGTGAAGAAGAGAAGGAAAGATTACACTTTTCTGAATTCTTCAGAAAAGCGGGCAGACTTACAGAGAGCTACATGTCTGTGGCCGGGTCCAGAACTGCCCTGGGAGGCGGGATTCCAGGCAGGAAAAGTTCACTGCCTCATCAACACATTCTGTATTCCGCCCATCTATTTAGTATAACTTAAACTGAACCCACCTTCGTAAGGGTGGTCCTATGATCAGGTGATTGACCAGTGAAACTGGAAATGTGTGTCTTTCAACAGATAAACTAGAGAATTTATAGTCTATCCTAGCTAGATAGCTATTTGCTCCCTAACACTGGTACCTTGATCTTGAACCTCCAGCCTCCCATCTGTGAGAAAATAAATATGTTGAAACTATGTCATTTAAAATCAGATATTTTGTTATGGGAATCCTACAAGATTGATTCACATAACAGTTTCTCTTTCACTTGGAATGTCCTTTGAATCTCTGTCCAATCTTATAGACTCCTATCAATTTCCAAATCCCAGCAGAGTGGTCACTTCCTCCCCTCTGTGAACTTTGGGGACATTTTCTTCTGTGGCAGGCAACTTCTAATATGGCCTCCCATCACTGTACTTCCTGGTATCTAGGTCCTTGTGTAGAACTCACACTGAGCATGGATTCAACCTAGAAACTCATTTCTAAGATAAAGAATGATAATAAATGTCACTTGTGTAAAAGACCATGGCCTCCATGAGGTCCATTTTGACTTTTCTGTGTTGTTCTCCTACTGTTCATTTGAGGGAAGATGGCTACCATGTCATGGGCTGCCCCATGTCGTGAGCTGCCCTATGGAGAGGCCCATCTGACAAAGACCTGAGAGAAGATACAGACAACAGCCAGTGAGAAAGCACGGCTCTCAGGTCCAGTAGTCTATTAAGAGCTAAATCTTATTAATCACTGGGAGAACAAGTATAAAAGTGGATGTTATTCCTGTTAGCTGGAAATTAAAATGTTCACAGTTCTGGCTGTGTTGACTGAATCGTGGCCCTCCACTGCTCCACATTTGTATGATTTCAGTGCCTCAAAATGTGACTGCCTTTGGAGATGGATTTTAAAAAGGTAGCAGTCAGATGATCCAGGAAGAGCGGTGTCCTTATACTGAGAGGAAATGTAAAACAGGCACACAGAGAGAGCATGTGAATACACAGGGTAAAATAGGCAGTTTCTGCTGCATCAGCCTCCAGGCTGTAGAACTTGTTACGGTACTCCCAGCAGACCAATGTTCTTGTGACACCTTAATTTCAGCCTCAACTCTGAAATGAAGGACCCAAACTTCTGCCCTATAGAAACTGGGAGATAATGAGTATTGTCTGGACTGCTAGGAATTGGAATAGTACATTACATAGCAATAAATAACTAATGCACATATGTGGCTCATAGCATTTAAGATAATCTCGTGGGGGCCAGAGGGATGGCCCAGTGGTTAAGAACTCATTGCTGCTCTTTCAGAGGACCTGAGTTCAGTTGCCACATCCCATGTCAAGTGGCTCACAACTGCCTGTAACTAATGAATCGTCCATGTAGATAAACTTAGACATTAGTATCCATCACATCCTTTTTAATCCAACCAAGATACAGATTATTTCTCACTCATAAGAAGTAAAAAAGGCTCAAAAGGCTTCATGTGACCTGTAGTTTTTCATGAAGATTTGTGGAGGTCTAGGAAATAGTCACAGCACACTAGAGAAGGCTCTTCTATAGCCTTCTCCCTTTTCGCATGTTCTCCTCAGAGCAGATGTTCTCCGAAGTCACTGAAATGTACACACTCTCTGTGAGTTCTGTCTTTCACTGGGAATCATAGAATGTTCTAGGTGGAGTGAGAAACTAGATGACAAGCACAAGGTATTGATGAGAAACTACTTCAAAAGGCCTCAGAAATAAAGGACCTGTATCTCCAAGAGCCTAGCAGTTTTCTTATGGTTTCTGATATGATTCTATAGATTCTGAGTTAAATTTTGAATTCATAAGTTTTTACTCAAAAAAGCACCCTTCAATTTTTACAAGCTTCACAGAACCCATCAATTCTGCTTTATTGGGTTTATCAAGGATGCATCAAACAAAAATGACACTACCCTGTGGAGAATTTTTATACCAGTGTCCTAGCAAATATTATTTTTGAATTTAATTCTATATTTTCTTGCATGTGGGCCACTTTGGCCAAAGTCAATGTTCATTTTTGTGCCTTAGTCTCATAAAGGTGCCAGGTGTTCTGTCAGAATTTCATAAATATGTACTTATGTATTAGATACAGAAATGAATCCTCACACATAATTGGATCTAATGGATGAAATAAGGGACTAAACATTAGCATTACCTGTGTCCTCAGGTAGCATTTCCCATGGAGAATAGGTCTGAGGAGCACTGCCCACACTGAACAAGAGCTCTCAGCAGACCTGCATTCCTCCACACTGTGAGACACCTAGAAAGAGGCCCCATGTTTGGTCTTCCAGTTCCTTTACCAATGACTAGAGTCCAAGTTTTAAAATAGAAGCCTGGTCCTGACCCCCTGAACAAACCTGGATTTCTGGTCTTGTTTTATCTATAAATATCAATATTTATCAGCAGATAATATTGTGATCTCCCATTGGCCTATTTTCCATAATTCACAATGGAGAATGGCATGTTGAGTTAATATCTTTAAACCAAAATGATTTGCTCTTAAAAAATAAGATGCTATGCTCTGATGTTTCCTTACTAGGCCAGAAGTATATTGCTTCAAATAAACATTTGTCCCAATTTTAACTGATTATAGGAAAACAAGCACAAAAATAATAACAAAACACTGCAAGGTTAACAGATGACGCTTGACAAAGAGGAGAATTAAGATGTAGGCAGGAAAATAGGCCTGAGATTCAGGCTAAACACAATGAAGAGCGGAAGAGCAGAACAGCCTAGAGCGGGGGAAACAGGAAAGTCCAAGGGATGGTTTAGAAGGCAGTATAACAGGATCAGGGCCTGAAGGGTCAGGGGAGAATACACGGATAAAGAGACACAATTTTAGAAGCCAGCTAAATGACCAGTCCCCTAAAGGAGACAAGGGAGATAAAGAAAGAGGTGGAGAACTATGGAGAAAACGACTGAGACCTGTGCACTGCCAGGAGTGGACACACAACTTTATTTGTTGTGGGAATGTTTTCTGGGACTCTTGTAACTGCTTTACAGTTTTAATTTAGAATTTCTTTAAATAGCTATAAAAACATTGCTAGGGAGTAGGAGTGCTCCTAAACCTAATCCGAAAGACCTGTGTCATGTTTCCAACCCACCCTGTCCCTAGGGACCATGAGGGTTTTAATGATAGTGTTTCCATAAAAACTGGACTGAATGCAATCACCACCAAGACCAAAGTATGTGGGAAATCACAGAATTGCCCTCAAAGCCTTTCTTTAAAATGCAAAATTACACACTATGGCAAAGGTTTCTGTAGATCTTAAAGAAAGGGAACAAACTAAAATCAGAGCATGGGGCAATTTTAAAAGAAAGGGAAGAGACATGCGAAAGTTGTCAGAATGAAAATGGAGCCACTTTTGTCAAACCGTTAACAGTGCTCAGGGTCTGAGCTGGATGTTTCCAGATTCTGGGTGTCTTATTCAACAATGAAATAAAGGGGGCTGGAGAGATGGCTCAGTGGTTAAAAGCACTGGTTGCTCTTGCAGAGGACCTGGGTTTGATTCCCAGCACCCACATGGTAGCTAACAACTGTCCATAACTCCAGTTCCAAGGGATCTAAAGCCCTCTTCTGATATCTGCGGACATTGCATGACATGGATGCACTTGCATACATACAGGCAATACACTCATTCACGTAAAAATAAAAAATAAGTAAAATATTTTAAAAAGAATGAAATAAAAGCATACACAAATTGCAAAGTAGCAAGAAGAGGAAAGTGATAGTACAGGTTAGAAAGAAACATGCTTCACAAACTCCATCCTTTAAATAGAAAAAAACTACAAAATGATATCAATGCCTTTGGTTATTATGTTATAGAATTATCTGGAAGCTCTTTAATATTTGCCTAATAAATTTAATTTGGGTTATATGGTGCTCTATCACTCATGAAGCTGTTTGGGGCGGTTGCATCTTTAATGAGGTTGATTCATTAAGAGGAACAGATATCTTCTAGATCGAGGGCCATCTCTGCAAACGTGGAACAACTGTATTTGTTTTATTTAGTTTAACCAATGAGGTTATTTATACCCTGACCTCTTTCAGAAAAGATTTAATAATTTAGTTACCATGAAAGTCTGAAGGTTATAAGAGCTCATGAGAGCCCCAGATTAATATCTAGAACATATAGCATGTCCAGATGGCTTTCAATTATCAATGCATTAATCTAAGCTTGGAAAAGGGCTTTTAAACTGCAGTGAAATATCAACTAGCTTCAAACCCACATTCTCAGAAAGCTATTTTGTCATTTGGAGACCTGTACAATAAACCCAGTGTTCTTTAAAAAAAAAGGAAAGGAAAGTGACCTGCTGGTGTTGCTCTGTTCTCCCTATTACCTTATCACTCCACAGCTTACAGGATCATGTGTAAGAAAGTGTGAGTTTGAGAGTGTGTGTGTGTGTGTGTGTGTGTGTGTGTGTGTGTGTGTGTGAGTCCTGCTTAAAGTGTAACAATGTCTTGGAGGGAAAACATTCATCTTAATTGAACAGCTACCCAGAAAACAAGAGTGCAATTCTACTCTATAATGAAGATGGGGTTTTTGATCAGCATGTTTCAAAACCAAGAAAATTCAAACAAGAGAACCTTTGTAGATTTCTCATACTCCATTCCTGTAACATCAAACTGCTTTAACTGAAATTATTAATGGAGTTTTATAAGGAAAGAATACATCTTTAAGATAGTAGATCTCAAACATCTCTTAGATTAAAGAATGACAAGGAGGTATATTTTATACTAAATTACTCCAATATTCACAGTGAACATTATGAGGATAAGAATATTCACACAGTTCTCTACTAATATGAGTTGAAATCCATATTAGTCAAAATTTGAAACCCAAAATTAATACCTGTTCAGTTTTTATGTCAACACTAAAACAGATTCATTCAGAAATCCACATTAAAAAAATCACACCTGGTTTCTAATGGAAGATGTAGAGGGGCCTAAGCATCATAGAAGCAAAGAATGTTTGTTATATATCAACCAATAGACGTGAAATTCAAACACTCAGACATTTAGAAACATAAGCATTCCTTTAAAGTTACCGATGATCACTGACTGAGTCATAAGTCCTTTTAACTACTGCTCCTTTACTAACTGTCCTTTGACTATTTCATACCCATAACTTCTCTGAAAAGATAAGTGACTCGATATTATATCAATAGTCGATAAATAACTTAAAAATGTAAAACTTTCTACAGGGTTTAGTAATGTCCTTTAGCATTTAAGTTCTAGATTTTACAATAATTTGGAGCAATAAAACAAATAGTAATGCAAACTGTTGAGAGGGACAGGCCATCAGTGGACTTACCCAGTGGTGGACTCTGCATGCTACAACACCAACCTGCCAGGCAAGGTGTGTATACTGGTGCAATAGTACTATGGGGTAACCAACCACTTTCTGATTGAATTTGAGGCCTGATCCACTGTAAATCTACTACTATACTGTAAACCTGGTCAAAAGCCTATGACTTAGAGGAAGTTATAGGCCCTGGGGGGGGAGGGGTCCATTATATTTGTTTTGTTAAATGAACACATTGTCAAACTGCCTTCCAAATATTTATGTTTAAATCCAAAGATGTGTGCTCCCCTCAGCCTAGGTCAGAGAAGTCTTTTAGCAGTGAGCAGCAGTCAATGCAGAGATTCATAACCATTCAAAATGGGAAGAATAAGTGACTGCTGAACACACAGCCTTAAATAGCACCAGTATATCGCTTACCTCCCAAGGCTCAGGGAACATTGAGGAAGAGGGACTGAAAAGAATGTAAAAGCCGAGGATGGGGAGGGATGCTGTGAAATGCTGACTTTCAGATACGACATGGTCATTGTACTCATGAGCTCATAGTAGCCATGGTCGCCTGCACAAGACCTCACAAGATCAAGTTAGTTAACATTCCAGCATGAAAGGGTCTCATAAGGCAGCAACACAAGCTGAGAAGCTAGAGGCAATTCATGGCTACTAGGTGAGGGGAAGTGATTTTTTCTATTAGGGTGTAGATGCTGGTGAGTTGTCTTGCTCTAGTTGGTGGCCCCACACCCATGTGCATACCAAGAAGCAGGAATTGGGTTAAATAACTCAGTGGGTTATTTAAACATAAGGAAAAGAGATGGGAAAGTTGGAGAAAGAAGTCTTGGGGGTCCAGAAGGGAGTACGATGGTAGATTTGGGTTGAATATGATCAAGGTACATTCTAAACATGTATGAAATAGTCAAGGAATAAATTTAAAAATATTCTAAACAAACAACAAAAGCAAGTAGCAGTGATAGTCTCATATTCCCAGGGATCAAGATCTACCTTTGGAGACCATAAGAACCACTGCGGGAAAGGAACTGGAGAGATGGCTCAGCAGTTAAGAGCACTGGCTATTCTTCCAGAGGATCCAGGTTTAGTTTCCAGCACCCACATGGTGACTAACAACCATCCATAACTCCAGCCCCAGGGGTCCTATGCCTTCTGTGGCCTCCAAAGAATTGGACATTCAGGTGCACTTATATACATTCAGGCAAAACACTTATACACACTTATGCATATTATGAAATAAATCACAAAGATTTTTAAAAAGACTACAAGGAATGTTTCTTTAAAGAAGATATGTTTTCTTCCTTAACTCTTTGCTAGGATTATTTCAGCAAGTAAAAGTTACGTGAGATTATAAGCTATTTAAATTTTAGGTCTTTTTGCTGAGACTCGTGGGAAAAGAATTTTGCTTAATAGTGTGGAGTTTGCTTGTTTTGGTTTGTTTTTCACACATCAGAAGGAGGAAGACAAGCCATCATGTCACCTTCATGTGGCTGTTGGGGTACTTCAGTATGCACCCAACATCTGCGCAGACCATCAAACTGGACAACTGAGGATAAGCAAACACACATGAAACCAACAGTCATGTTCATCTCAGTCCCTTGAGCCTCCAGAAGATTCCTCCCGTTTGCCATCTCAAAATACCAAATGAGAGAAGAATAATTGGCTACAGAAATCCTGGGTTTCCACTGCTCGCTTCCCTTCTTCTGGCTCCCAGTCTCCCTGTAGGCCCTGAGTCACCCCTGGTGTGATGTCAGCCTCATTGCCTTGTGTGTTCTAGAGAACTTTAATTTAGTTTTTGTTCCATTTCCCAATAGATTGCAAGGTGTTTGAAGAAAGAACTGTGATTTGTATACATTCACATTGCCAGAGTTACATATAATGCCAGCAGCCCATTTCATCATCATCATCATCACCATCACCATCATCACCATGGTATGTCAATAGAGGTTAAATCCTATGTTTGCTATTTTACAACTATGCCACACATTTTATACACTTTACAAGCACTGTCTCATCTCCTTTCATGATAAACCTGTGAGGTGGCCTCTATTAATTAGCTCCATTTTATAGATTAGACACTTATGTAAGAGGGAGGAGCAACTCACTCACCCAAGGTCACGCAACCACTGACAGCAGATGCAGGGTTTGGCTAGACACTTAATGGCTCTGATTGCCTCTTCTCATGGTGCTGCACTCCACAGCACATGCCTGCAATCTTGCTTAGAGAACTTCTATTACCATGACAGGTTGACCTGTATCCTTCAAGACCTGCATCTTCTAGAGGTCAGAAATCATGCTGTAATGCAAAATTACAGAGCCAAAGACATCTGTACTAAATTCAGTTCATCTGCTTCTTTTTTGTGGAATTTCAGCCTAGTTTTCCACATAGCCGTGTGTGTGTGCATATGTGTGATATGTGAAGTAGGGTACAGTGTGTACTGTGTGTGGTATGTAGGGGAATATATGTCTGTGGTGTGTGTTTGTATATGATATGTGCATGTGAATGTGTGTGGGGTATATGTGTGATATGTTGATTATATGTATATATATGGTATGGGTATGTGTGTGATGTGGAGGGCTGGGTATGTGTGTATGTGTATGTGGTATGTGAGGTGTGTGTGGTAAAGAGATGGGGTATATGAGTGTATGTGTGTGAGAGAGAGTGTATGTATATGTGTGAGTGTGCGTGAGTGTGTCTGTATATGTATATGTATATGGTGGGGTATGTGTGTGTGGCAGGGAGATGGGGATGTGAGAGTGTATAATTATGTGTGTGTGTGTATGTGTGTGTGTGTGTGTGTCTGAGAGAGAGTGTGAGAGAGAGTATGTGAATGTATCTGTGTGGGAGAATTATGTGTCTGTGATAAGGAGATGCAGTATGTGAGTGTGTGGGAGTGGGAGTGTGTATGTGTGTTTAATGTTATTAACTATCATCATTGTCAAAGGTCTCTAAAAACGGCTTGAAGAGGAAGCAGCTAGACAGTGACACGTGGAACAAACTTGGATTTAGAGTTTCAAGACCAGCCTGAACGAAAATATTAAATTTACCATTGTACTAGCTGTGCCTTCTGTTTATTTTCTGGTTCCTTAGTTTCTTCTTTTGCAAAACAGGTGTAGAAATGCCTATCTCCTATTAGTTTTGTGGTGATAGGAAGTATATTTAATGAGATAAATATGTAAGATTACTTTAAAACTGTCAAAATACATGGAAGTATTACAAACACACCCACAAACAAATTCACATTTTTTTAGTTCAGAGTTTTCTCCAATTATCCATAGCAATAAAGTATGTACTCTGATACCAATGCTTCTCTGAGAATTTCTCTCCCCCTCCAAGAGCCCAACCAATAAGAATGGGCTCCAGAAGCCAAGCTTGCTCTTATCTCTTGAAATCAAGACCACATTTGGAGACCACGAGAAAGAGCAGAGGGAATGTTCCCTTGAAAATGAGCTTCTTCCTTATCTCTTCTGGAGGAATTGCTTCTAGTGGCATTTACATCAAATTCTCAGTTATCTGAATTTTAGCTCAGTCCTCATCTTTTCACCTTAGCTTATTGAATCAAGGGCAGATAATCAATTCATGTTTTTAACTGAATCATTGAGAATTTCATGACGAATATCTCAGTCAATCTTAATCATCTTTAAACTGCATTTCCCCCTGGGACTCCTGTAGATCCCAACCCACACATTCTTCCATCTGTGTTAAGGTCTACTGTGTAAAGTTAGCATCCCCAGATGTTCCTCAGTGCAGGTTCATCCACCAAGGTCTAGCCAGCCTGTCCAGAGTCCCTTGCTTTAGGAAGATTACCTGAACCTCACCTAACAGTAATCAGTTGCCAATACTTCTTCAGCAAAGATTAGGGTCTGCAACTCCTTTCTCCAGTTCCATGCTCGGTTTATGTATGCCTGAGTTTACATGGGTCTTGAGCATACCAAAATCATTGTTGTAGGTTCATATGAGAAGGATCCCAGAGCTTGTAGGATTGCATTTCCATCACATACTTCTTCACTGGCTCTTACAATCTTTCCACCCCTTCTTCCACAATGGCCACTGAGCTTTGGGTGAGTGAAATAATATAGGAGTCCTGTCCAGGGACCCACACTCTGCAGACTCCTAATCTCCATGCTTTGGCCCTCACATTACTGGCCCTCTGTTACAGGAGGAGCTTCATTAATGAGAGCTGAGAGATCCATTAATGTCCTCTTTGCCCCTTGTTCCACGTTGCCTGAACCGAGGGTATAGAAGTTGCATTGTAGGAGTACCACTTAGGCATGGGCAATTCACAGCCAATGTCTGTGTGTGACCAGTTGTGGAACTCTGTAGTAGTCTCTATATAGTGCAAAAAAAGCTTGTTCGATGATTGTTGACTGGGATACTTGACTGTAAATATAAGGATACATATTTTGCACTTAGGAAGAAGCTACATTAGCTTAGGGATGTGACAGCCTTGGGGATCTCATTAAGATCTATTACCTCTTCAGCCATGTGTACTTGGCTATGATTACAGTACCACACACGAGTTTCCTCCAACTGAGAGGGCTCTAAGACCAATTAGGTAGCCACTGATTGGCCCCAAGATAAAAGTGACACTACTGCATCAGTGTCAAGTGCTGTGCTGGTCATTGAAGGGGTTATTTGGTTATGAAGCTGGTGGTGTTGATGGATGCTCTCCCTTGGCTGCTTGCATAGTTTACTCCAGAGCTATGAGAGTGGCTTCCAGGTCAGTTCCAGATTCATTGCTCCAAATCCTGTCTCTGAAATATGTCCATTTTTCAACACTAGGGTCTTACCTTCAAGTTCTTGGAGGCAATCAAGAACTGTGGCATTAACCTGTGTAATTTTGGTTTGGCCAAAATTTGTTTGGCCACCCTAGCCAACAACTCAAAGGTAGGTTTCTCCTGTCTGGCACTGATTCTTTTCTCTCTCTCTCTCTCTCTCTCTCTCTCTCTCTCTCTCTCTCTCTCTCTATTTCTCTCCCTGCCTTCCCCATTTAAAGTGTCCCCATTTCTTCCTTGATAATACCAGTCTCCTAAGGCCCCACCTCCCTGAAGCCGCTCTTCTTCCTGTATCTCCATAGTTCCTTGTGTGGCCCTCCCTCACCCTTCCCATTCAAATACCCCTTTTCTCTATTTCTCCCTTAGTAACACCTGTCTCCTACTATCCTTTTCTCTGATTCTTTCCTTTACCTCCCTAGTTCCTTTCCATTTTCCTGGTTCCTGCAGTTACATCAGGATACACACTTACATGTGAGGGTTTGCTGTAGGATCCACAGATGAAAGAGAACATACATAGTTTGTTTTTCTGAGGCTGTGTTACTTCACTTAGCATAACAGTTTCTAGTTCCATCCATTTGCCTGAAAATGTCATGATTTGGTCTTTCTTTACTGCTCAGTAGAACTCCCCTGTGTAAACGTACCACATTTTCATTATCCACTCAGCAGTAGAGGGACACTTAGGTGGCTTCCATCTCTTAGCTATCATGAAAAGAGCAGCAACAAACACGGATGTACAAGTATCTCTTCAACAGGATGAGTCTTTTGGGTATATGCAAAGGAATGGTATAACCAGGTCAAATGTTAGATTCATTTATAGTTTTTAAGCCTTCTTCACACCACTTTCCATAGGGGTTGCAGGAGTTTACAATCCCACCAGCATTAAATGAGTGTTCCTCTTTCCCCACATCCTCTCCAGCATTTGGTATCATTTTTCTATTGATCTTAGTTAGTCTGACAGGGGTAAGATGAAATCTTAAAGTGGTTTTAATTTGCATTTCCCTATTTATTGATGTTGAACATCTTTTAAAATGTTTCTTAGACATCTTTATTTCTTTCGAGAATTCTCTGCCCATCTTTTAATTGGGTCACTTGTTTTCTTGGTTCCTTGCTTTTTCATTTCTTTGTGTATTCTTGATGTTAAACCTCTGTCAGATATGTAGCTACTAAAAACTTTCTCCCACTCTGTGAGTTTTCTCTTTACTTCCTTGTTTGTTTCTTTTGCTGTACCGAGCTTTTTAGTTTAATGAGGTCCCACTTGTTGATTATTGACCTTAATTCCTGAGCAACTGATGTATGATTTAGAAAGTCCTTTCCTACACCTATATCTTTTAGGTTATGGCCAATGTTTTCTTCTAACAGTTTCAGGTTTCACATTGAGGTCTTTGGTACATTTAGAGTTGACTTTTGTACAAGGTGAAAGGCAAGGGTCTAGTTTCATTCTTCTACAGCACAGGTCCAGTTTTGCCAGCACCATTTGCTGATGATGCTCTTTCCTCCAGTGAGTGTTCTTGGCCCTTTTGTCAACTATCACATAGCTGGAGTTGCATGTACTCATGTTTGAGCCTTCAGCTATATTCCATTGGTTGACTTACTTCTTTATGTCTTCAAATTGAGCCCACAGAACTGTGAGGAACTGAAACAGTGATGTTGCTTCTCTGGGACTCAGGTGGCAATATTCCAAATAATGAGCAAGACTGAGAACAAAGCACAGGAACAAGAAAAGAGGGGAGGGAGAGAGAGAAGGAGGGAAGGAGGGACAGACGGACGGAGGGACAGAGGGGAGAGAAGCATCACAGAAACATAAAGAGAGCAAACCTGACAAAGCTGTATTTTGTTTCTGATGGATTTCTAGTTCCTTCTTCTAGTTGTTTCTGATGAGTTTTTTTTCTTTGTTTCATTGAGACAGGGTCTCACTATGCAGCCCTAGCTGGTCTGGAACTGTCAGTCAGGCTGGCCTCCATATATCTCACAGAGTGACCCACCTGTTTCTGCCTCCCAAGTGCTGGGATTAAAAGTGTGCAACTGCTCAGCTGGCATTCCTGATGTTTTGGACGTACCACGTCACAGGAAGACCCACTGGATGTCCTGTGTTCATCATATAAAATCATGTTTTACCTTAAGCATGTTAAATTTTGGCTTCTGTTATTTGCAGCCAATTAATTGATTTTTAAAAATCACTCCATTATGCTAATCTTCTGTGAATAATTCTGTCACAATGGTATTCCATTGTTGGAAACAGAGAACAAGTTTAGAGGCTTAAATACACGTGACTTTGTGATCTCACATTAAAGAAGTTCAGGAGTAGCAGTCCAGGGTTGTAACTGCATACACAGAGTCCCCTGGGTCCCGTTACATCATAAGTGACCTTTGTCTGAGGCCACCTCACTGCTTAGGTGTTGTGTCTCTGTAGTATTTCAAGCAGTAGAGAGGAAGAGGAAGTGGAAGGATTTTCCCTCTTACCTTCTGTTATATTCTTTCTGCTTCCATTTCACTGACTAGGCGTAGACACCTGGCTGCACCTTCTTACAAGGCAGTCTCAGAAATACCGATTCCCAGGACTCACTCGCACTGCCCAGGATTCTGTGACTATGGAAGGTGGGAAGAAAGGTTATTGGAATAGTGCATGTAGCAGATTCCATGTGTGATGGTTAATCTTGATTTCTAAATTAGTCAAATTGAGATATACCTAGAAACTTAATAAAGCATATTTCTGGGTGTCTCCCTGAAGGCATTTGCAAAGACACCTCATTGGATGCGCATGGAAACCTCCAATGGGCTTGGGCATATCCTTGAGGACTTCAGCTTGTCCTAGGAACCCTCTGTTTCCTTTCTGCTTTCTAGACATCATAGGGCAGGCAACCTTGTTCTTCCACAGGGAAGGCGGGAGGACATCTCCTGCCATAATGTTCTTATGCTGCCATCTGGTGTCATCATGGCCTGGAAACAAAGGAGACAGCCTACCATGGAATAAAATCTCTGAAACTGTGAACCAAAATAAACCTTTCCTCTTTTAAACTTGTTTCTCTCAGGTATCCTGTCACAGCGACAGAAACAAAACAATGTGAAAAGAAATCTAACATGTCTTTTATTCAACTGTGCACAAACACATAGTCCCATTCCTATTTGTAACACAAGCTCTCTTCATTTACTGCATAGTCTGGAAGAGGTGGGCACACAAACCTTTCTACTGAGTTCAGCTGTGACTGCTTTCAGTCCAAAGACAGATTATTACCTCCACCAGACCAAATTCACAGTACCAGTGAAAGGAATAAGGAAACCGGGAAAGGAAACTTTCCATGTGGGGAGTGGGGTGGGCGAAGGGAGAGGAAGCATGCAGCTGTTAGAATTCCCCAACAATGATCAAATTTTGCAGGGTGGAAACTTCATATCCATGACAGGCAAAGAAAGATTTACTGATGACGCATTTGGCAGCCACATCTCTAGTCCCTATGACAGATTTGCTTGTCCATCATCCCACCCAATGGCCCTGACTCTATTTCTACAGGAAGTTCATCATATCTTTCACAATCACATCTGACATATGAGTTAATATTTCTTTTCTAGTAGTTACTCAGCTTTAGCAATCCACCTCTATGTGGTTTGGGACTAAGGATCTGGAAGCTAACCAGATCACTGTCGCTAGCTAACTTAGGATAGGCTTAGGGTTTCTTTGATTTCATATTTCTCTACACAAAATTAATGGACTGTGCTGTTATGAAGATTCTGTGCAGATAACTACATTCAAATGCCTTTAAGTCTGAAGGCTTTATTTTACCCTCCAGCCTCTGTACACTATCCATTCCTAAGTCCTAGAAAGAAAGGTAGTTACTCTGAGCCCAAACAGTGGTCTCAAATGAGAAGACAGAAACTTAAATCCCACCATGCCAGTGGCCCATCCCCTTGGTGTGGCTACCTAAGGATGCCACATTATCTAGATTGCTGTAGGATGGAATGCAGGAGCAGTTGAATTTTAACCCAACAAAACAGTATTAGTCGTTAAAGACATACATTGCAGACTCGAGGCAGAATACAGCTATGTGAATAGAACATGTTGATTTTGTCTCTTCTACAGATGAACTAATTCTAACATGAAGTCATCTCTCACAGGGCAAGCAACAGACTCCAAGATCTTGAATTTTGCCAGTCATCAATCCTAAAGCAATATGTCTGCTTTCAAAAGTAGGAAAGAGGTGCATTACTTTGGATTCTGTCCAGTGAGTCTCAGTTTCTGTTTTCATGAAGGTGTATACCACACCAACAGCTTCATCATTACTGCTCCAGTTGTCACCAGTCCATAATGTATAGAGTCATCTAGAAAAAGCATTCCGAACTTTCTTCTCTGTCTGTCAGCTTGTCAGGGAGGACACCCAAGGAATTTGTAGGAATGGTACTGAGACAGAACAGGTAGAAAAGGAGGAATTACTTGTACAAGGAAACCACCCCTGCACCAAATCTCCTCAAGTTCATCTTTGCTCATTTGATGATTAGGTGCTGAACCACCTGCCTGTCTTTGTGGTCCAGACTTCTGTTCTTCCAGGCAGCAGCTACTAACCACATGTGGCTACTGAGCACTTAAAACCCGGCTTGTCTGAAATGCAGTGTGAGCAAGGTGTGACATATACATCATACCTCAAAGACTGACCAAAGAACATAAAAAGCTCAGTCGTCTCTTACTGATTATTTTCACTTGAAAGATTTGATGAAACAGTGAATTCAACAGTCACTGTAATTCATAAATACACAGGATCAGCCTCTGCACTGATGTTCTGCCTTCTAAAAGTTGGATTTTGAGGACAATCAAAATTGAGGACCACCACTCTTTATTATCCATGATGCACAAAGTGACTGGAAGGCCGATTAAAAGAGAGCAGAGCTTCTCTCATTGCTCAAGACCCTTCCAGAGTTTGCTTCTCACAAAGGTCATATAACCATTGCTAGACCCACCAGAGAGGAGTCTTTAAGAAGAAAATACTCCACCACCTCACCACTCTATTCCCCTCTCCCTGAAACCCTCTGCTCTTCAAAAATAACTAACTCTTGGTTAATATGTGTTGATAAAGAATAAATGCTTTGGTAAGTGACATCAATATGAAATCCAAATATCAAAATGAAGTGAGAAACTTTTTAGATGAAAAGTTTCAAGATACTGTTACTCAACTTGAAATGTATAACATGCATGGGCTTTGGGAATCATCAGCTCTGGGTAAGTTGTACAAGTCCTTTAGTTCTTATTAAATGAAGGTTTAAGGAGCTAATCACCAACATTACTTTCAGCTCCCTGAATTATGATATATTAGTTAACTACTTCATGAGTCTAATTTCCTAAACTAGCCCAAAGTCCTAAGGAATCGCTTACATTTGGCTCTGATCTTTGAAGCCTTATTGTCCACCAGAACATGCCAGCTTTTCATTCATGGTTATAAGATATCTGAATAAAGAACAGGGGCCAGAGTCATAGCACTCAGATGTTCTACTCTCTGGAAACAAAGCCATTGAAATAATAAAAATGAATTCTTCACTGAAATTTCTTTTTTGTCAGTTCTAGAGTAATGCTCCTGAGAATAAGGCTGTTCCCATCATCCTCTTTTGAGTTTAGAAGATTGCTTTGTCTGAAATTATCTCCTTTGCTTTCTTTCTTTTTGTCTCTCTACATGAGCATTTATGCATAAGCAAATGTAATTTAAAAATTTTAAATCATCTCCTGAGAACCTGGAATTATAAAGGTCTCCCATTTCTTTATTCATAAGGATAGAGGTAGTTACCGGTGTGGCTTTAAGGGATATGATGAAATAGCAGCCACAGTATTAGACAAAGTTCAGTTCTACATCTTAATCTAATTATATCTTCTGTCCAGCAAAAGTTATCGAGTAATTTTGGGTATGTTTCCTGAAGTCACAGTTATGTTTTGGTGAGGGGAAATGGAGAAGGTAAAACCAAAACTTATGTTGCACTAAACAACTGGTACAGAGTAGGTTTGTTAAAAAAAAAAAAAAACAAGCTTATTATCAGGCCATAAGATGACATAGACCATATCCAATACTCAGATTTTCTCCATTTCTTAAAACTACCTTAACTTTTAGACAAAATACCAACAGAAATGTAGAACCAAGAGAAGGTAATTTCTGCTTTATTTATCAGCTAAAAAATGACTCCTGTGGATCAGAAGCCCTAGCCAGTTCTAAAATTTTAGCTGGTACCACAGTCTCTAACAGAATATTGAACAGTGGTTGTGCCTCAACCTCAGAGTCTCTGATTCAGCAAGACTTGGGTGGGACCCAAGAATTTATATCTTTAACAAATGTGTAGAGACACTGATACTATTGGTCTGCGGGACCTCACTTTGAGAACTTCACCCTTCTGGCGTCATAGGAAAAAAAGACTACGAGGAATTTTCTTGATCAATTCAATGTCAGCAACTAAAATGCTTTTAGGGGAGAGACAGTCAATTTACAATCAAATGTCTAGATCAGACCCCTGACCTAACTCCTAGCTTGCCTGTTTGGGGGAAGCTGCCCTAAGAGATACTGTTTCAATCGATTATAAGTAAGTGCAACTTATTCATTGCTGTCTTAGAGGAAATGGGCTTGAAATCAGATTCTCTTCAGCAACCTTTATCAAAAAGAACAGAGAAACCTTATGTGATTTTTTTTTCCGAGCTCCTATGCTGAAAGATATCATAGATTTGATTCTCATCCAATGGCACTACCTAAAAATCGCCCCCAGAGACGCCACAAGGATTCAGGAGGTGGCGCTAATTAGACTGAGTCACAAGGCTGAGGTAAAGCCAAGCAGAACAGTTTCTGAGTTACACTGATGTGAGAGTGATTCAGTTGTACTTCCTGAGTGCCTACTGTGTCTCTAGCATATAGTAATATAAGGCTGCATCTCACATGGGGCCTGCACATATTAGGTCCCTAGTCAACACTGAATGAATGAATGAGAAAACTAGTGCTCCAATATCTGTTATAGGTTGTCACACAAGGCAGTACACTTGTTGAGCTAAGGTCTACACCATAGCAATTCAAGCCTCAGTGTCTGTGTTCCATACCACTACCGTCACTTTGGGAGGAAGGCAACAATTGTGACGACTGTTCGGCCCAGAGAAATACTTCCAGTGGATGTAAAGAATGTGTGTAAAGAAGTGCAGTGCTCTTGCTGACAGATTGGACAAGGCCTATCAGAAAATCACATTTTCTTGAATACAGTGATGATGCCCAGAGATGGTCAGATGACCCAGGTGGAACCTGTAAGTCTTCCCTGGGATACTTTAAATTCTAGAAGATATACTGTTCTTGTCATAATGCTTTGATTGTTACCCAGTCAAATACCAATTACACATACAGACACTTGAGTCAGGAATTAAAAAGTGAGAAAAAGAGGCTTTGTGGTCCACTCCCTTAAGCCCAGGACTCAGGAGGCAGAGACAAGCAGATCTCTGTCAGTTCAAGGCCAGCCTGAGCTACACAGTGAGACCTTGTCTAGAAAAAAAAAAAAAGAAAGAAAGAGAAAGAAAAAAAAGAGAAAGAGAAAGGCCAAAGCAGGGGGTTAAAATGGTAAAAACTGATGAGTGTGGTTAGAGACATCCCTGGCCATTTCCTTTCTTTTCTGGATTTCCTTCTAGACTCAGGTTTCCCAGCTACCCTTGGAATGTAATCTGATCCTACAACTGAATGTCAGCCTGTATCATAAGAACAAAACTACTGAGCACCATTTCAGGTCCAGCCCTTTGAAAACCCCTTGGGTCTGATGGTCCATAGTCTTGGCCTTTTCCTGGGTTTTTGTGACAACATTCAAAGCTATGAATTAAACAAAAAGTGGAAAAAGCCTCTGTTTCCACTTAAAGAAAAGCTGTCAACGACCCAGAACAATTACCTAGGACTATACTTTATCAGAAAGAAGTATCTACTATACATAATCATTAAATATGTTTATTCTCTCTTATTAGAACATCAAATGTCATCTTAACTAATAAAGGAATTACTAATTGTGCAAATGTCATTGAAAACATGAGATTCTAACACAACTCCTGAGAGGTAGGATTAGGTGGAGAACGGAAGTGGCTTGAGGACTGATCTATGAAGCACTCCAATAGTAAAAAATTAGTAATGAATAGGGCTGGAGAGATGGTTCAGTGGTCAAGAGCACTGGTTGCTCTTGCAGAGGACCTGGGTTCAATGTTCAGCACCCAGAGCATCAGAGACATCATTTTCCTTGGGATTATAATATATGAAATGATGTCAAATGCAGCATAATGCGTTGACCGTCTCCTAAGCTGTGTGCAGGGAAAGTAAGGGAAAGATAGCCTCTGGTAGTGAGGGTATCTCTGATGTGCCCACATAGGCCAAGAACAGAAATGGGCAGGACATGAGGCTATTTCCATGTGGGATCCAGGAGAAGGAATGGATACATTCATTCCGTGAGTGATGAAAGTCTAAAGAAGACTTTTAATCTGCTTCTCGAAGAGTGAGAATAGTTCTCTAGGCAGGTGCAAAGGAAGAACCTTATCACCAGCAAGAATGTAAGAACACAGACATCTGCTTGCAATAACGAGGAAGTGAGAAGCTTGTCTGTATTATTGAGTCCATGAGGTAGAGGGCAAGAGAGGAGAGACAGTGCTTCAGAGATAGGTTGAGACCTTCAAATACACAGCTTTGAAAAGGCATTTTAAAACATTTAAGTCAAGCACTGTCTCTTATGGTTAAATAATGAACTTTTACTGAGAGCTTTGTTTCATGTATTCTCTATTGTTTGGTCTTATTTATGAAGTATCTAAGTAACATTTTCTAGGCTAAAAATATATGAGGCTTCATAGAGCAAGATATCATGCCTAAAAACTTAGAGCTAGCATGCAGCAAACTGGAATCAAGTCTGTACTGAAGCAGAAGAAGGTTTGGAGAGTCCAGAAGTGAGAACCTTATGACTGGCAGAATACTTGTATAATGCACAGTGGTAGTGGAGGAAACTGCTAAAGGAAGGTTAGGTCCGACAAGGAAGCCCACAGGGAATATGAGTCTGCACTAAATATTAAGATGACAGGAAAAAAGACATTGAGCAGAAGAGTAACAGGAAGGGCTGTGGAAGGCTTCTGTGGTTTCCGTTTACAACGTGGCTCAAAGGGGAAGAAGCTGAAGGAAGAGAGACATGAGAAGAGACTCTTATGTGAATGATGGCAGGAAAATGCAAGAAAAACGACTTAGAAATCTCTGCAAGGAAGAATCAACTGGCTTCGGTGATTCATGTGGTACAGACTTGGGAAGGGAGATTAGAAGCAGGTTATAAATGGTAAATAGAATAGCGCTACCCATAAACAGAAGCGAGAAAGTCAGGAAAAGGCTGTTTGCAGGAAGTAAGCAAAAGGAGAAAAAAGACACAAATCAAACATACATGAAGACCAAAGGTAATATTATTGGGAGTGAAGACATAGCTGAAGATCAGGAGAGGTCTTGTCAAGAGCAATGATTTGGAGTTCAAATGCATAGAGAAGACTAAACTGCAGTCGGTCAATCAGTTTTAAAGACAGACAAGGAAAGGTTGTATCATAGACCCTGTTGGTTTCCAACACCCATTTTCTTCCTTGACTTTCCTAATCAAATTTCCCCGTGGTTCAACTATGCCATCAACTGAATCCAGAGGGTGGATCCTGACTGGTCTAAGACAAGAGCTGTCATTCTCATCCCTGACAGGAGAATATATGGGATGGAGTGCAAGGAATGAGCTTTGGAGAGTTAGCTGTGATCCTCCCAAAGTGACAGGAGAGGAGACTGCCCTGCGTTCCCTTGAAAAGTGCTCTCTGTCTTGACGTGAATCCTGGAACTCCTCTGCCACTGTGATCTGGGGCCAGCCTTCATTAAGGAAAAGTGCTATGGGAGAGAATCAGGTACCAAGTCTTGAAAAATTATTTAGATTGAGAGACCTGAAGCAAAAATCAAAGAAAGCCAGAGAAGGACTGGTCAGAAATTAGGAAGACAGAGAGAATCCCATTACATCAAAATGCCATTCAATTGAAAGAAGCTGAGGATGTGTAAGGGTTACCATGCCCTGGAGTGGAATATCTCAGTAGGGACAGAGCATTGACCCGGGAGGCAACAACTTAGATAGCAGTCTTTATTCACCACTGTCCTCAAAAAAACCAGCTCTTGACATAATTCCAGGGGAGATCTGAGGGTCAGCAAAAAAAAAGTGGTTTCTGAGCCATTAAACACATTCTTTGCTTAAAAAGTAGCATTCTTGGCAGCTGGGCAAGCCATTCCCAAACCAGCCTCAATGCAGCTACCAATCATATTCATCTTGTCAGTGGGAAAATATGGGTCAAAATGGACTTTGCTACTTGAAATTAAGTGTGATCACACTCAGCAGCCTAAGGAAACACTCCAATTCAAACCTCAATTATGAGAGGCAGTGAGCCAGGGGGAGCCAGGAGCAGCCTTCAGAAAAAGTGAAGGGATTCTTTCTGTGGGATTTTCCCTGTTTGCAGCCTGATTCCCCTTGAATGGTTTTCACTTCTGTGTTTTTTTTTCTCCCCCTCTTTCAGCATCCTTTTCTCTCCCTGGGTCAAGGTATCTGGACCCTTGGGTGATAGTCATATGTGACTCCATGAGCTGTTAGTGTTAACTAAAGTTTATTCTCTCCTAATAAATCTCCACGCCTTGATTCCACAGAACAGCTGAGAACTCCTAGCATGGGCCTAGCCAAGGCACTAGGATATGCTGGCAACTGTGCCTGCCTCTTGTTCATCACAGGTTGCAAAAGTCCCTAGTACAGGACTCCAAGAAAATTCAAAAAGAGTTGTGAGCCTCTAAGCACAGCTCTTTACTTAAACTGTCTTTGATTTCCTAGGAGTTTGGGTTGGGTTTACTTTAAGAAAAGGTAAGGTGGGCAAGAGACAGAGCTCAGAAAACAACGGTTCAAGGCAGCACAGCTAACTAGTAGGTATGGTTCAAGACTTCAGAAAACATAGATAAATTATCGAGAGTGGCTGATTGGAAAGAGGCTGATTTGGTTGTAAGAGGGAGCACAGACAGCTTTAGGAACTTAGTACATTTAGAGCATTTGCTTCTGTCTTGCTTTCATCTCACTCAGGACAGGGACAGTGTCTTTGGGGTGCAGAGGGTACGGTAAATGGAGAGCAAGCACTCAAAACATTCACTGGCTAAAGATGCTTACACTTCTGCCTAAATCATGTCTGTCTGTTAAAAATATGTTTCATTGTGTTGTTCAGAACTAAATCCAATCCCAGCCTCCACGGAGACAGAGTGACTAGGTTTCATGGTGATGTGCCAGCTAGTACTTTGGGGGCAGGGGAAGTACCAGCTGCTCCTCCAGCATTCCTTTTATTTCCAGTTCTTAGACTGGTTTTATACTGTTTTTGTGCAAGGAAATCAGGATTAGAGCCTTTTGTTAGTGAGGGGGAGAGAGAGCAGCAGCATCCCTTTGAGCCTCGTACACAGGGACAGCCTGGCAGGCAAGGCTCAAAGCTCGCCTTATTTGTCACTCACTAATTCTTTCCAAAAGAACAGGTTGACCACAACAGGCGGCTCAGCTGGAAACTTGTAAGGCAATGGATTTAGGGCACGGAAGGTTCCAGAATGCAATCTGGAAAGCACCAGACCTGGATTACCTTTGAGATCCAAGCAGATAAAACACTCCCATGTTGGCTAGAGGTCTCTGCTACATTTCACATGCCTCTGTGTCAGGTGGTGGATGGTGACTATTATCCAAGGCCCCTATCTAAGGACAGAAATGAGCTCGGGGGTTCCTCCTTGATTCTGTAAAGGAATTAATATTATTTACTTAATACCCACTTGAAAATTCCAAACTGCCATAAGTGTCCCCTTCCACAGGCTGCTTTATGCAGTGTGTAAAGCTGAGATGCTGAACAGGACCAGCAGACTCTCATTTGCTAAGCAAACCACCCAGCCTCCCACAGAAAAAGCGGCTTGTTTGACTGAACAACCCGACTCAAGACGGAATTACTGTGAACACATTCATATACGTGCGTACCCACCCTAAAATGTGGGGAATTTTTTGGAGGGAGGCCAAGAAATGATGTTTAAGATTGGGACAACAATCACTAGGCAGAATTCCCCAGTGAATACTTTGCTCTTTTTAAAAAAAAAAAAAAAAAAAAGACAAAGAAAGACAAAGTGAAAAAGGAGCCATCCTTCCCCTTCCTTCTTTCCCATTCAGAAACAAAACACTCATTCTGTGAACAAGCAGTGGCAAGAGTATTCGTGAAAACCAGGCCTCGTCTATGTTTTCACTCTTTAAGGAACTACTGGTGTTGAGCAGCTACTCCTCTGGCCTCCCAGGAAACCCTGCTACAAGGAGGCTAGGTGTGGGGAGCCACATTGGCAGGCAGGGGGGTGGGGACTAATAGCTAATATTTTTTTGCACCTCAAGAAAGATGGTCTGTTTCTTAAAGAAAAAAAAAAGAAAGAAAGAGATCCTGTTTCTGGGTAGCTGTTATCAGAAACTAGCTTTAACCAAATACATTTGGGGTGTGTGTGTGTGTGTGTGTGTGTGTGTGTGTGTGGCAAGGGATAAAAGAAAATGAAAATCTAAAGGCACAGTCTACTTAACCTTTAATTTTTCTTTATTTTTCAGAGTAGACAAAGTTTAAAATTTCAGCCAAATGAAAAGCAGTCAAATGGTTGAGAAAGCCTTTATGACTAAGAGAGGGTTGCAATGGAAAATATGTAAAAAGAGAAGTTAAACCAGCTGGTACACTTAATTTTGGCTTTTTACATTTCTTTTTCCTCGGCTTAGACTAGAGGAAAACGTTCTGCGTAATTACTCAGTGTTTTTCCTAGTGTTTGGCCCCAACAGAATTCTTCACAGGACTTAATGTAGTGTGTCTCCTGGGATTGGATGTAAAGGTGACATTTTACCCCTGGGTTAAGGTCACTTCCTGCTCCATCTTGTTAATCAAAGCTCTCACTCTCGCAGGGATCTCCAGCAATGGTAGGGGTTAAGAATGGAGGGATACAGTGCAGGTAGGAGAAAGCTCCACAGCTTTTTATACTGTGTTTCCATTTTATTAATTTATGCATGCATTTAATAAACATTAAGTACCTCAACAGTACTAGCCATTGTGCTAAGTGCTTGGGAAACAAAGATAACTCAAATTAATTCCCTGACTTGCAAATCCTCAAAGAGGAGCCTGGGGTATATAGACTAATAATTACAGCAATTATACTGAAGCAGGATGAATCAAGGAAGCAGGAAAAACCTTACTGTGTCTGGGTATGAGAGAGCAAGTGAGGCTTCCTGGAGGTGGTGAAAATGAAACTGAGTGTTGTGAACAGAGAAGGAATACTCTAGAGGCCAGAAAAAAGGACTTTTAGGTTGAGGAAATAGTTATGTAAAAGCCTTGTTTTCACTTTGAGTAGGAAGGGCAGGTTGCACTGTTACACTGTGACTAGGATTCTGGAAACTGAGAGAAAGCTGAGTGTGATGGGATAGGCGAGGCTCATGAGGTTTGGAGTTTAAAAGCAGAGATCTCCAAAACGAACCATAAAGGATAAGGGTATATTACTTCTATTGGAAAATGCCACTTGTACATCATCCTAAAGGCATTAAATATAAAGACAAAAACCAGCAACAGGAAAGCAGTATTCACAGAGAGCTCAGCTTTAGAGCTGAGGGGAGGGAGAGCTTACAGAGCTGTAGGAACCTCGCACAGGGAGTAACAGAGGCAGAATGTGGTCAGACAGGCACGGAAGCAAGACAAAGAGGCCACAGTCTGGGAATTCAGGATGGCGTGAAAACGGATGGCTGGGCAATCGAGGATGATTAGAACGAGGCAGTCAGGGGCTTCATCGTGAAGAACCCTGACAAGAGCTTGGTGCTTCCTCTTCCCAGGTAAGATTTCCCCACTATTGCTAGTTTGTTGGTCCATAGCAGAGACATGAAGATTTAGGAATTACATACTTATCTTCCTGCAAGTTAGGGGGGAAAAAAAGCACGTAATTAGCACTAGAAATTTACACTAGAACTCCCTGGATACACAAATTGCTTAAAGGAAACTGACATAGATAACACCACGGGAGTTGATCTGCCAAAAAAATGATTAAGAACACATTGGAAGAGATAGTACACAGATATAGTAAAACTGAGGTCCTGGGGTGGTCTTAAAATTGCTGACATTTGAAAATGTTGGCAGTAGAAAAGGGAGAGCCTCCGAGGAGTTTCAAGTGTTGGATTCTATTTTAGGATGCTTCTCTTTGAGTGATGAGACCAAAGATTTTTGCTAACGAGGCTTGCCCTTAACTTCGGAACCACAGCAGACTACAGAGTTCTTCAGGCCTATGTTTCAATAGAAATTCTGATTTTTAATCCCAAAGTACTCAGACAATTGTTCGAGAACACCACGCCCCCCTCCCTTGCCATGATTTGAAACACTCATATTTTACTATTGAGGAACTAAATGTGTATATTTATGTGGATACAATTTAATAGAAATATACCGTAATCAAGATGATGTCTAAAGTATGAGTGATGGGACAAGAAACTATGCCTAGTTAATGCTAAGTAAGTCTGTGCCTTTGAAATGATTTAGCTGATTTGACTTACATAGAACTAAGTATTCTTTTTAAAAATCTTATTCAATTTTTGTGTATCTCATATACAATGTCTAAATCATCTTTAGACCTTCTTTCCGACTGGCACCCTTCCACAGCCCCCACCCACTGGATTTCATGCATTCTGCCGTTTATATTAAGGCCTATCAAGTCAAGTTAGTATCCCCTGATGTCCTTCAGTGCACGTTCACCCACTGGGGTCTACTCAGCCTATGTAGAGTAAAAGAAGATCAACTCTTCCTCACCCAGCAGATGTCCAATAGCGCTTCAGCTAGATCGAGGCCTGCTGCCCATTTCCACAGTTCTATGTTGGATTTTTGTCTGCAAGTATTTGCATGGATCTTGTACATGCTGTCACCATTGCTGTAAATTCTCATGCACAAGGTCCCAGGAGCCTGTAAGATTGTATCCATGTGGTCATGCACCTCCTCCCATGGCTCTTACAATCTTTCTGACCCCTCTTCCACAGCAGTCCCTGAGCTCTGGGTGGGAGAAGTTTAATGTGGGAGTTCTGTCCAAGGACCCACACTCTGCAGACTCCTCTTCTCTGTTTTAGCCATTTGTGGCTCTTTTTGTTCAGTTCCCTCTGTTACATGAGGGAGCTTCATTGATGAGACTAGAAAGATGCATTAGTATTCTCTCTACGCCTTGTTCTACTAGGTTGCATAAGTCATAGATGTAGACGTTCCATTGTACATGTTGGGCATTTCACAGACATTTAATCCCTGTGTGACTATTTGTAGAGCTTTGTAAAGGTCTCCATCTGTTGAAAAAGAAGGTTCTTTGATATGTAGTGATTGGCATACTTGTCTGTAAATATAAGGATCCATATCTATCACATAGCAAGAAATCACATTTATCTAGGGCTATGACAACCTTGGGATTTTCTCTAAGATCTACTAATTCTCCAGCCATGTGTATTTTGTTATATTTATAGTACCACACATGAGTTCTCTCCCACTGATTGAACTTTAAGTCCAATTAGGAGGCTGATGATTACCCCCAAGATAAAAGAGCTAAGTATCTTTAAATATATTGATGAAACTAAAAAAAAAAAAAAAAAAAACAACAACAAAAAAAAACAGATCTTTGTTAGCTAAATAAATGAGTAAATATCTCTACTTAAAGGATATCTTTCTTTTACCTTATTAAAACTCTTCCTAATGTGGTTAAAAGCCATCATACTTTCATGCAACTGAGGACAGATCTGTGAAAAACTGGAGCTCCAAGTAACTTACACATTGTGAAACCACACTGGGAAATTATGGCTTGTCAAACAGTGCTGTTCCTTGATTCCGGGAGAAATGAGGGGAGGCCTTTGCCCTAGACAACAACCATTTTTCTGTGTCTTTGTGGATAAAATGCTAAGTTGTTTGCCAAGTGGATTAACTTCTCTAATAAATATCTGTAAATTTCAATTATGTAATATAATAAAAATGTGCTCCTTAATCTCTAAAATATAATGCAGGTGTTCATAGTTGGACAGTTATCCTGGCTATCTCCATGACTCAAGGATCAGATTCTTCTGTCTTGAGATACTGCCATTTTGAAAGCATAGCCTTCAAGGTCACTAGAAAGATACAGACACAGCTTGTTAGTTTTCTTCACTTTCTATTTCATTACAAAGGGAATCAAACAGCTTTATTACCTGATTGATACTGAAATAGGAATAGTCAGGGGTCCAGCATATCATTTCAATAGTAGCATCACTTAGAAAAACTACAAAAGAAACTCACTGAAGACAAAAATAGTCTACACAAACCACCTGCTGAGCCCAAGAAAGTGAATTCATAAGGTAATTCTTACTTAGCATTCTTCCCCCTTCCACGTGTCCTCCCCGTCCTCTCCTGCTTCCTTTCTTTCTTGTGCTTGTCATAAATCCACTCATGGCTATCTTTACAGCATGCAGAAATGATCGATATAGATATAAAGTATTCATATATAGCACATTTATAAATATATTTTATATTATGAAAGCTAAATATAAACACATATATTTCTAAGAGTTCAGCCCATACATCTAAAATATTAGAAAGATTTGCTTAACACCAAATCGCTAAAGCTTGGAAAGTCCTCTAAAAATTACTTGGAATTTGAGGGGGTTTTCACAGTTTCTTTTAAGCATTCTAAAGTGCATTTCCATGTCTTCCAGGCTGGCTGGCCATAAACAAATTCAGTTCAATTTCATAAATTTTCCTTCATGCTTTCTGGCACCATAAATTCTACCTTCATGTACACTTGCCACTTAAAAGTCTAGATTATCACACTGGATAGCTTTTTTTTCATGAACTTTCTATTCCAAGGTCAATTCTAGTTAAATATGCCATCCTTCCTTAATATCCTAGCATTAGAGCTATGTTGCACATTACCAGCTCTTAGTCCCTATTTTCAGGCAACATTGCTCTTCCCCTAAAGAATAGCATCCTTAAAATGCCCACTAAGAGATGTGTGTGCAAAACCAATCTTGATATTTCATCACTAAAGTCACTTTTAGAAAGTCGGCATTGATACACAGTGAGTCATCTAAGAGGTTAATTCTGAAACCCATGTGTCTGAACCGGAAGCTGGAGCAGTGAGATTTATGTGCCACTGTTTCTGAATCTGAAAAGTTTTCTAGTAATCTGAAGTGATATATTAAGTAATTCTCAGATTTCTTTTTCCCCTTCATTTTTTAGGTTTTCTGATCCAGTGAAACAGTGCTGAATGAGGAGTCTACCCCTCAGGGATTACAGGAAATGTTTCCTATACAATAGTTTTGTAACCTAACAAAAAATGTGAATGGTTTACAATTTCAGGACCATGAATAAGGCTAATTAAACTACTGTTCATTTTTAATTTCTCTGGTGTTGGGGGCCAGCCGGCTCCAACATCGTCACCTAAGATGGCGGCTGGCAGCTGCCAGGAGGAGGACCTCTAAGGAAATGTATTTTAGAAGATCGGGATGCATGATGAGCGCGTGGGCAGCGTGTGATGATGAGTGATGGGCAGCGCGTGATCACCAGGATTCTTTATGGGTTGGGAGCCTCGTGTACCTTGATGTAATACTGACCTTTTGGCTGATTGGTTGGCCTATATCTTGCTTATGTAATGTGTGTGTATATAAGGGAAAAAAAAATAAAGAGGAAGCTGCTGCAGCCTGAAGCAAAACCCGATGCGTGTTGTTGATTGTCCTGCAGGTCAGGACACTTTGGTCCAAAGCAGACTGTTTATAACCAGGTTGATTTATAGGAGAATCAAAGCCAATTACATATACATTTAGAAGAAAGCTGTGGGCCTATGGGCCTATGGCTTGAAATCACCAAAAGTACTGCAGAGTAGCCCGCTCTGAAAATACGATATCCCATCAATTAAGCCACATGTGAAACAGGTGACAGTGGTAACGGCTCCATATGTCAACTAACAGTCAACCACAGGAATAATGACTGCGAGAATGCTTGCATCAGTCACTCTTTCTCCAGTTTAAACATAAGAGGAAACGGCCCTATGAGCATGCCAAGAGGAGAGCTGGTCCGTCGTTTTCCTCCCTTGTCCACTGAGCCTCCTGCCCTCATCCAAATATCCTTACTCAGTCTAGGCTCCAGAGACCCTTGACGTAGTAGATGCCCTTTCCTGGAGATAGGGTTGCTGTCTCAAAAAGAGATGCAAAGCTGTAAGCATCACAAGAGAAAAGACAGTTTCTTCATTTTATTTTTGGTTTTCTTGAGACTAGGTCTCCCTAGAGCCCCAGCTGGCCCAAGAAATCATTATGCAGACCAGGTTGGCCTCAATCTCAAAGAGATCCACCTGTCTCTGCCTCTAAGGGCTAAGAGATTAAAGGGGTGCACCACCATGCCTGGCTGGTTCCCTCTAAAAAATAACTTTAAAAAACCTGTATCCAGACAGGGACAGGGAAGTGGGCTTGCAGACCAAGTTGGTAGATAACAGATTGGGGAGAGCTATCCTGGACCCCGTCAACGAGTTTCAATTCTGACTCTCAGCTTACTTTGTTTGCAAACTTAGAAAAAACTTCAAAGTGCCTCAACTTTTCCATCTAGCAAATGGAAATCATGATTTCTGCATTATACTATGACATAGATTTAGGACAATGCTTGGTTATGGTGAATGCTCAGGCATTACAAATGGCTGTCATTTGTTGAGAGCTTAATGCGTTTTGAGTGCTCAGTCAATATAGAACCCATTTTTATGGAAAGACATTATATGAATTCTTACTTTCCAGAGTGAAATCAAATCACAACTAGCTCTTTATAATGATATTTCTTCTCTTTGGCTAGCACAGTCTTTACTGGGTAACACATATAAACAAATATATGTACTCTGATTTTTCATAATATTCAAGTTTGCATTGTTAGATAAAAACTGAATACATAAAAACAAAATTTAACAACAGTAAAAACAAGTTTACAACCCTGGCTCACACTCACTACATGTCTTCCTTTCATTCTTGAGCGTCAGTCAAAATGATACAACTTAAGAGAAAAGCTGGAACAGCAGCCAGCTTGTGACAACGTGTGCTGCCCATCTCCTCAGCAGAGGCACAGAGCTAAGCACATCCATGCTCCTCGGCAGTGAGAAAGACTATACATCTTACCTGGGGAGCCAGGGTCACAGCAGCAGCCGTGAAATGCTGGCGACCTTACAGAGCACAGAGAGAGGACCAGAGGAGATGGCTCAGTGGGTTAAGAGCACTGACTGCTCTCGCAGAGGACCTAGGTTCATTCCCAGCACCCACATGGAGGCTGACAACCATGCTTAACTCCAGTTCCAGGAGATCTGATGCCCTCTGCTCACCTCTGTGTGCACTTCCCTGCATTGGTGCACTTACATACACTCAGGCAATACACTCATACACACACACAAAAAAAAACAAAGCAAAAGAAAACAAAATAGGATGGAAAGTGACACTGAATGCTCAGCACCTGCAGAGGTGTCACGGAACAGCAGAGAACCTGTATAAGGAATGCGACTGAGGCTGAGACACCTAACCATGCTGTAAGTGAAAGGACCCCCACTTTCCCCACCACCCTTTAGTATTTTATTTCAAGCTGTCTCAGCTCTGAAACCTGGATCTGATTTCAAATTTTTGTTTGTTTGTTTGTAATCCTTTAAGAAAGAAAGGTCTCATGGATTAATTTCTCTTTAGGTGAGCACTATTACTGGTATTTCAGCTTGATAAGCAATTCAACTTCAACAAATAAACTAAAATAATGACAATAATAACAATATTATAATAACTACATGTTACTGCACTAATGATGTCTTTCATTCCATACTTTAAAAATGTTTTCTTATGCACAAGATTTCTACCTTCCCATTTCCAGTCCTGCTGCCCACCCACTCTGATAACGCTCAGTAACCCTGAGAAATGTCCAGTGGGATTACTTTGAAGGACATAATTGCAGCTACTGAGACTAAGATTCAGTATAATTAAAACTAAATTATGATAAAATTGTTTTCAGAAGATTGACAATTGTACCCTTAGGCCTTAAAATAACCAAACTCATGCCAGGCAACCTCACCCAGATCAAAAGCAAGTGTGTCCCCATGCACGTGCCACAGTGCCTCGGTGTGTTTTAGAGTGTGTCCCACAAGTTTATTTTTTGCTCCCACGTTGATACATAATTGTAATTATCTAAAACAGTTTATGTGTTTCCCCATGGTCGAAAACTTTACTGAGAAAATTGTAGATTAATACAGAGACTGACAACTGGTCATCTTGCAGAAAATAAGAGACTTCGGAGTGCTCAGCCCTAAATGGGACACCTCTCCTCCAAAATCCTCTGAGATCATTATGGAAGAGGAGACAGAAAGATGGTAAGAGCCAGAGGTGCTAGATGAGTACAAGGAAGCTGTGCTATGCAAACTACACATAGTAGTTACACGTGTGACCCACAGAGCTCGCGACAGCCCTGAGGAGCTATTGGCAATTGATAGCTGCTGGGAAAGGGAGTGTCAGTTTTCATTAAGGCTGTGATGCCAGGGAGGTTGACCAGACAGCAGAGAATGGACCCACACTTAACAGCATTTGGGGAACACAAATTAAACTCGACAGGTCTTTTAAAAAAGTAATAGAGGGCTTGAAGTGAAAAGGTTGGGGAGGTGGGAGTGGATCTGACAGTGGGAGGGGTCTGAGTACTGTCCAAATACATTGTATAGGATGATTCAGGCCAGGTCAGTCAGGCTCCTGGCCTGCTGGCCTAAACCCGCTAAAACCGATAATGAGTATGCGAGTGCAGTGAACACTTCCTGGGACCTAACCTGGGGCAGTTCTCAGGCCCTAGCAGCCATCCAGAACCAATGGGAATGACAAACATCAGATTACCAGAGGCATTCAGGACCTACCAGAATGAAGCACATCAGATGACTAGATAAAGACCTCCCCTAAGCCTGGCAAAAGTATAAAGCCTGTTCCTTTAAAAAATTAAATGAGATTGTTGGTTCCACTTTCTCCCAGGGTCTGTATCATTGACTCTGTGCCTCCTTGCCCCCTCCCCCGAGGGACCCGCCAATAACAGCCAACAACAATGCATGAAGTTCTCAGAGAATCAGTAAAAATATTACTTAAAAAAGAGAAAGTGCTGCCTTCTCATGATGGAGAAATCTTCTTGACTTCCTTATCATTTAAACTAGTTAATGGCTTCATGGATTTTTATAATTTAACACAAGCTAGATGTTTGTGTTCATCAATAACCATTGCCCTCTTCTTCCCAGGCATAGAACTTGAATGAAAAAAATTTCTCAGACTCCCTTATGTTGAAGTTGTAGCTGCAACTAAGATAATACCAACAAAACACGGACAGAAGTAGTAGGTACCTTTCCCAGGCCTGCATCATAAAGACCTCCTTCCTGTAATCCTTCTTTTCTCTCTGAATAGAGAGGACACGGATTAGGGTAGATCTATTAGATGGAAGAAATAGAGTCTCTGAATGACCATATGGGGCAGACACTAAGGTTCCACCTTGAAATATTCTGTGAACAAGAAATAAAACTCTGCTATGTTAAAACACTGAGGGTAGTTTTATCTTTCAGTCATGAACATTTGTTTCTGTCTCTCTGTTTTTTATAGTCATTTCACATTTTCTTCCTTCATTTCTTTGATTTATGCTGCGAGAAACTATTATATATCAAATATACATGCTAGGAACAGACACAGTGCACTGTGACTACATTCAAAACAGCCCAAATGAACAACCAACCAAGTTATCGCTTGAAAAGCACAATAATTTAGATCTACAAATTCTGTAAGAGAGGCATTAAACTCCAATCTGGCCTATTTTACAAATTAAATGCCCTGGGAAGATAGTCATGCAAACACATTTACATCTCATTTGTAGAAGTCTTCACATCGCAGTGTCCCAAAGAAATTTTCTATCAGTCTTTTACTGAAATCTGTAAAACAGTTTGGAAAGGATTTTCAAATCAGATGACGTATGAAGTAGGGTTTGGTGGAGTTCACTGCCACAGAAAAAGAGGAAGAAGGCATTCTGAGGAGAGAGAATAACAACCAAGCAAAGAGTGAATGAGTTTAAAAGTTACTCAGACTGTACTAAGAAAACAAAGGAGGACAATGACCCCACCTCGGCACTCACCAAACTTCGCTGTGAGTGAGCATCTGGAAGAACCACATCAAAAGGAGATGCTTTCAAACCCCAAACCTGTCGACCTCAGATCCTGAATGCCAAATATTAATGAACAAAGTTATATCAAGACTAAAAGCATCCACTCAAATACGGATAAACTGTATACCTTCATTCATCATCTCATAGCCTAAACTAATGTTTATTTCTTAGAAAATGATGCACAGTTTAACTGTGAACCTCATGTTCAATTCTATAAATCTCTTTGATAAGGTAAAAAAAAAAGCTGTATCCTAAAAAGAAAAAGAAAATATGATAATCCTAGTTGCAAAAAATATTTAAAAATGAGAATACATATGCTTATATGCTCCTTGTCTTAGTTTGCTTGACTGGGTAACTTGAGCACACATATTTTTCTCATCGTTTTGGAAGCTTAATGTTAGCTGGGTCAGTGTCATGGCTTGTACCTCGTCAGTTTCTCACTATGTGTTCCCATGGCATGGAGAGAGAACTTGTTACCTCCTCATCATCTTATAAGAGCCTTAATCCCACCCACCATGAAGTACTATACTTCTGACCTTGTTGAAATTACCTATCCAAAGCCCTACCAACAGAGACCATCAGAGAGGGAACTAGGATTTCAGCATATGTAGAGGGCAGAGAATATAGTCTCACACATTATTCAAAGAATAAGTATAAATTCTCAACAACATAAAATATATTCATTCACTCTATTCTTTGGACACCTGTCATGTGGCAGGAACCCTTCTGAGCTTGGAGATGCACCAATGAATGAAGCAAGGAGTTTCTGCTCTCATACAGCTTTAGTGTTGAGATGGACAAGAACTAAGCAAGCTAATTACAAATTATAAGAGACATAAAGGAAGAAACTAATTTTCTTTAGAATATAAACTGAGGGAAGACTTCACTGGTAGAGGTATATGAAGCTACCCTTGAATCCTAACAAGGAACCATAAATACAAAAAATTGGATATAGAGCATCCTAAGCCAAGGAAGGAACAGAGATAATTCCTAAGTAAAAAAGAAGGTTGCACACTTTAGACACTGAAATAAAGTCCATGTGTCTAAGCATTGAAAGATCAGGGAAGGATGGAAGAAACTAGAGAAGCAATGAGGGAGAATTCTTTCACAAAGGGACTTCTGGACATTAATTTGAAGCTCAGAATTCCTAATCATAAAAGAAAATGGTAAAAGGAATAATCTTTTCAAACTCTAAAACTTACCTTAAAATGATTTTTAGGATGGGAGAATATGTCTCGATAGATACACAAACATGAAAAACTAAATTTGAATTCCCAGAACCCATGTAAAGTCAGACAAGGTAACACACGTCTATAATCCAAGCACTCCTATAGAGAGATGGGACGTGGAGACCAGAGAATCCCCAGAAGCTCAAGAGCCAGCTAGCCTGCTGCATGCAACAAAAACCAAGAGACTTGTCTCTATCATGGTATAAGGTGCGGACCAACACTCCAGGTTGTCATCTGACGTACACATATGTGTCATGGCACACTCATGCCTACCCACATGAACAAACACACACACACACATACCACAAAATTTCTTAAAATTAATTTTAAATGAGTACAGCTTGAGGAAAAGCAGCTCTTCAGTGCTGGTCAAGGTTTGTGAAGGGAATGTTGATCATATATTTATCATGACTTTCGAACGTGCGCAACCTTCACCGAGCAAACGTGTTCTAAGAAACTATTCTAAGGAGATCCTAAGTGATTCTCTTCATTAATGCTGTTATTTATAGGGTTTTCTATTATAGGTTTCATACTAATTTTTAAATCAAAAATAAGCTTCCCAAAGAGTAGACTCATCACTTTGAAGGCCTGCAAATTGCTGGAAATAGTTCCACATGGGTTTAAAAATATAGGTTAAAGTTAAAGAATTAATGCTGCTATAGAATGAATGTTGTCACATCAAAATTCATGTAAAAATTCTATCCCCCAATGTGATGGTATTGAGAAGGTGATTATGTCATGAGAGAAGGCTCATCCTTAATGGGAATAGTAGATAGAAAGAGCCTCACCTCCTCCACCATCACCATAGAGGGATACAAAAATATGGCAGCCATTCATGAACCAGGAAACAGGCCTTAACTAACCGTGGAGTCTGCTGGCTCTTGGTAATGTGAGATATAAATATCTGGTGCTCATAATCATCCTCTCTAAAGTATTCTGTTATACCAACCCAAAAGGGACTAGGACCAGCACAATACAAACACTGTCGACTGAGGTTTGACAATAATGTAGCAGTAACCCTGAACAGTAATGCTATACTTCTCGGTAAGACTTCGAAGACACAAAAGACATATATGCTTGAGGTTTTGATAAGCAAAGCATGGGCAAAATGAAAGTCATATGTTTCAGTGAAATTTGCAAGATTTGGCAGATGTAAGGAACCCTTGATGAACTGAACTCAAAAGAAAAGAACTTCACCACTTGTACATGAGGAGAGAGCAGCCGTGCTCCCAGACCTGAAAGCGGGAAACTAGTCTGAATTCTGATGTATACCTAAGTCACAGTTGGATCTCTCAGGAAGCTTTTCATGAAAGAAAAGCCAGTTAACCCTATTCGACAATGAATGCTGGCAATAAGGACTAGAATCTGGTAGAGCTCCAGATGGAAAACAACTTGTGCAGCCTGATGAATTCACACACACACACACACATGCACGCTCCAAAGTCTACATAGTAAGAAGGCCACAGCAGGGAAAAACTTAAATAAAAGAAAATCATCACATGGTCTCTCATATTCACTTGATGCTTGAATTTGATGGACAGGTCAGATTTAGATTGCGAGGTAAGACGATAGCCAAGCACCATCCCCACTCACATGTTACTGTCTTTGTCAAAAAGTGTGAAACAAAGGGAAGTGTGGTTAATCATACATAGCTGAGCTCAGTCTAATCGCAGCTATGATCCAACACCACCTCAACGCCCTCTAGGAAAGACTCTCACCCTTACCAGTGACCTTGGAATAAACAAAAACTATTAAGAATATATTTCAGCCTTTGCTGATTTTATGCAGAATGTTCAGAATACAACAAAAACATGGGATGTGCAAGTAATCTTTGACATTATATGAAAGGAAGCATTTCTGCAGAACTAGAAAACAAACTCCCTTCTATATGATGTTTCATTTTTGCAAATAAGACTTTCTCTCTAGACTGAATAGAACTTCCTCTTGTGCTGGGACTTCAGAATTTTACCAAGCACTACCAAGGCCACTGTTCCTCACTGATGTTTGACTTATGCTGATTCTGGGTGATATTTATTGCATTTCTTGAGTCTTGATGTATATTTTTAATCAAATTTGTAATTATCTTTATATTAGCTGTTAAAATATCTCTCTTCCTCTCCATCTGAGGCTTCAGTCACATTAGATACTCTGGCTTGACCCCTGAGGATACTGCAGCACTCAAAGTGAGTGCTTTTTCCTTCCAATCATTTCCTTTCTGAGATTCAGACTAGAAAATTTATCAATGTGGTTTCAAGTCTGTTCATGCTTTCCTCTGAGGTATACAATATCTTGACACTAGCTTGAGTCCATCCAGAAGGAGGAGAAGAGTTAGGTGTGTTGGCACATGCGTGTTATTCCAGAGCACTCTCGAGAGGTTTTGGCAGGAGGATCAGGAGTTCAAGGCCAATCTAGGCGACATTAAACCCTGTCTCAGAAAGAAAGACAAGAAGGAAGAAAAGGAGGAGGAGAAAGATGAAGAGGATAAAAAGAAAGAGGAGGAGGAACAGGAGAACGAGGAGGAGGAGGAAGAAAGATGGACTAAGACATCCAAAGAATTTATTAGATAAAAAGTCTATGAAAGATAAAGATGACAGGAGCTAGAGAGAGGGCTCAGAGATTAAGAACACTGGCTGCTCTTACAGAGAACCCAGGTTCTGTTTCCAGCAAGCACATGGCAGCTAGCAACGATCCGTAACTCTAGCTCCAAGGGATCTGGTGCCCACTTCTGACCTCCACTGGCACTGCATGACATGAGTACACTTCTGCTGCCATCCACTCATACATAGAAAAATAATGATAAGTTTTTAAAGAAAAGACAAGATGAGAGAGCTGAAGAAATTAGAGAGAACCTGCAAGCCAGGACAAAAGTTTAATATCTGTGAAGAAAAGCCAGATCTACACATGTTTTGTCAGACTTAGGGGTATTTCTCAATTGAAAGTCTCCCATTGGATGAATCAAATAGCTCACATAAATGTGATTGCACTAATACCCCATCATGCTTAGTGGCTGTCTGGGAGCAGCCTATGGAAGCTTTTTCTTCCTGTGAATACTGTAGTAAATCCAAAGAAATAATAGCTGCCTTTTCAGTTAGTCCTGCCCTCTACTATAGGAGACTGAACAGTGAATATTTATGACTTAACAACTATCACTAAGCCTATTCAATAGCTTTGAATTAGCTATTTAGTCCTATAATATTTTGTGATGTTTATCTTCATCTATTATATCAGTCTGTGCTCTTAAATTTTAAAATGTATTAGAATACAGTTTAGCAACGTGTTGAGTGACTTTCAACATGTAAAGAAGTAAAGTGTATGAGGACGAGTGAAGGGATACTGTTGCTACTGTGCTGTATTTGATTAAGATCTATTTTATGAGATGCATAAGAACTCATTAAAACATACATAAAAGAGGTAATTTATACTGCTCTTCAGTTGTACCTGTGCTCCACAGCACTTTCACACACATAAAACATTTCTTAAAGGAATACTTGCAATACTAAGTTCAAAGAATATTCTCTATTTGGGGGTTGAAGAGAGGGCTCAGCAGCTAAGAGCACTGGCTGCTCTGGCAGAGGACTCAGACTCAGTTCCCAGAACACACGTGGCAACTACCACCCACCCATAACTCCAGTTCTAGGGTATTCAACACTCTCTTCTGGACTCCAGAAGCATTGCACATGCAAGGTACACTTACATACATGCAAGCAAAAGACTCGTACACAAAATGAAAATTTTAAATTTTAAATTTTTTTCAAAGGACATCTTCTATTTTGTTTTATTTTTTAGCATTGCTTGTAACCTATGGAATCTATTTACCATGAACCCCCAGAGTGGATTCTATCCATTTTTGTATCATATTTGCTATGCATCTGGTCATTTTTTATTGTTCGTTGATTTTTCAATAAAACACTTCATACAGGTACTATCTTCCATTTTAGAGATGAAGAAATAAGCTTGGAAAAATTAACTAAAATCCTCAACCAAGTGGAGGGATTCAGGCCTTTAATTCCAGAATTCAGAAGGCTAAGGAATAAGGATTGCCATGAGCTCAAAGTTAGCTCAATTACATAGTGAGTTCCAAACCAGCCCAGGCTGTTGGTCTAAGAGCCAGAACAAAGAAACCCCTCAAAAAGTTAGCAAACAAATAAATAAAATTCTCAAAATAATAAAGGTAGAAATGGAAAGTGGATATAAATATGCAGTCCAGCTGCTCGGCTCTGATCACATACCATCCTGCCCCCACTTTGGTCACTAAATTTGGAGTGCAGAATGTTTGGGATGGGTGTACAAGCCTGTATGCATTTTTTTCTTACAGTACAAGGCTAGTTTCCATCTGTACCCTGAAATAAACTAAACCATCAAGCACTGTACTAGTCTACCACAACTCTTCAGGTCCTAGTTTATTTTCTCATACCATATAACTGTCCTGTTCACATAATCTAAGCAGACACTAAGAAACTCCATTCACTTGACCATAATAGAACTCTGACCTTCAAGAGTGCGTATCCTATACTTTCTTTTGCATACATTATTGGTAGGTGGCTGGCAAGTACAACCTAAACACATATAAATGAGAAACTTTAAAGCTACTGAGACTATTTTTTCAGTTCTGAAAGTCTGTAAACCTGTAATTCTAATCAAGGTCCCAAGCACCTGCTACTCTATAACTAAGCCACAAGACAGGCAGTCATTTAAATTACCCTAAAATATCCAAAGACCAGGGCTCCTTTGTTTCTTTCTTAGTCTACCCTGAAGTTTTATACATCTAATGTTAATTAGAGCATTTTGGTATAATTTAGCTATATTCCCCTTAGTTTGTTATTGATCATAGATCTAGAATAGTCATTTTGTAGTATACCCATTATACTTTAAGATAACTGTTCACCATCGGCCCCTTTTCCCTCTAGACTAAATAAATACAGTTCCCTCATCTTTCCCACTTTCTTTGTAATCATTGGTATAGCACTTCTTGGGAGATCTCTGGTTTCTCTACATGTTACAGAGGGTGGAGCTGCACACTGACCACGTTACCCTAATATGGACAGACCAATGCCACATATGCCTAGATGATCCAAGGCTCTTGCCTGCTGTATAGATTTTTTTAAACAGAGTGAAGTGCTATGTTAACATTTCCCAAAATCTTATCATCTGTTTTCTGAATTATCATCAGCTAAAATTGAATCTTACTCTTTCAAACTGCTGTGAGTCAACTGACCCAATATGCTATATTCTTTCTTTTAAAATGTCTCTTCCTATGAAGGGGAAAAGTGGCCTAATGAGGAGGAAGATTTAGGTTGGGAGAGAGATGGCAGGATAGGACAGAGAAGGGAGTGGGGGAAGGATAACTAACACTAAGATGTTTGAAAAGTCACATGGAAACCTACTATTTGATAATCTTCATAGATGAGAGAGAGAGAGAGAGAGAGAGAGAGATTTATAAAAGAGTTTAATTACAAAAGAGTTTAATTTTGGAATTGCCCTACATAGGAGATTATGCTTCCCCTAGAAGTCATAAGTTGCCAAATAAAAATCCCAGTGCCAGGTATAGGATACCTCCCCTTAAGTCACTGGTAAGGAGTGTCCTAGAGACCCCTCAAAATAATACAGGCTACAGTCATTGTTTTTGGTTGCCAATAAGGACTTGATGGTAAGACCCTAGTGCTGAAGACACCATACACATGGGTCACAAAACTTGGAGAAATCTTGTTAGTACTGACCAGAAAGTTTCCTTCCTGATAGCTAGCTCTCAGAGTACTGGAAGGTGCCATGTACGCTATGAGGAGAAAAGGTCTTATCCAGTTGTGAACCCTGCAAACTACAATAATGATTGGTGTGACAAGATATGCCTATGGGTGCAATAGTGCCATGAAATCTTATGCGTTATGACCAGATTTAAGGACTCCTCCAACAGGAGGAAGTAAATGCTTAGTATTGCAAACCTGTTTATGGTTGGGGAGCTCATAGACCCCAAGGGTGAGCCTACTACTAATATTCTGCTAAATAGATATAGTATCAAACTGCCCTCTAAATTCTTATCTTTATACCTGTAGATTACAGCAGTTCTCAAATCTCACCAAAGAAGCTTCTCTGTGTAATAGATGGCAGTTAATGCCGAAACCCACAGCTGGTCAAAGTACAGCGAATAAGTGTCAATGGAGTCAATGGATGTCCCACAAATGGGACATCTATATCACGCTTCCCTCCAAAGACTCAAGGACCATAGAGGACGAGGTGGAGGGCGCAAAAAGATTCTTAGAGCCCAAGGTCAGGGAGGACTAGTGTGAAACAGTATCTTTTTGACATGGTAGAACTGCTTCCCTCATGAACTCACAGAAGTATGGCTGCCTGCCCAAGACCTGCACAAGATCAAGCCAGTCAACATTCCAGCATGGAGTGGAAAGGGGCTCATGAGCCCCTACCTGTAGCTGAGGAGCTATTGACAGTTGATGGCTTCTCAGGGATGGAGAGTAGGTTTTCTTTAAAGGTGTGGTCCCTAATAGGATGACCATCACCAATTGATACTCCATGCCCTCCACGAGTATGGGAACAGTACAAATGGACTTGGTGAGTTATTTTTAAAAAACTAAAACAGGACACGAAGTTAGGAGGTGTTGATGTTTTGAGACAGGGTCTCCCTTCAGCCCCAGCTGGCCTGGAACTCACTATATAGACCACGCTGGCCGCGTTATCACAGAGATCCTCCTGCTTTTGCCTCCCAAGTGCTAATAGTGTCTGCTACCATGTCCATCTAGTCCCAGTTACACACACACACACACACACACACACAATATCTCTGAGATGCTAAGAAGACAAGGTTGTGTGCTCTGTGGACCAGTGATGGAAGGGGACAATACAGTGAATGCTGGCATGATGAGACTCAGAAACATAAACAGAAGCACACTGTGGCAGCAGCAGTAGTTGCATACCTGGTGGTGGCCCCACAGCATCACCATGGCACTGGAAATCTTGCCAGGTGTCCCGTGCCTATAGCTCTTTTCCTACAGTAGTGAGATGCAGAATACCATTGTATTATTTACTTCTCTGTTATTGTAGGGAAAAAAAAACCACCAGGACCAAGGCAACTTATAGAAGAAAGAGTTTATTTGAGCTTGTAGCTCCAAGGGTAAGAGCCCACAAACGCAGAGGAGGCGTGGTGGCAAAGGCACCAGAGCAGAAAGCCAAGCAATCACATCCTCAAGCAGGCACAGAAAGCGGGAGCCACTGGGAATCTGGCAAGGCTTAAGGACTCTCTCTCGAAGCCCAGCCTCAGTGATGTGCTTCCTCCATCAAGGCCATACTCCCTAAAACCTTCCAAAACAGCACCACCGACTGAGGACAAAATATTCAAATACTTAGAGCCTACAGAGAACATTCTCATTTAAGCCACCATGACCACCTTGAGGCACTTCAACTAAGGATGTCAGAGGAACAGGGAAGCCTCTCTATTCCATTTCCTCATTGAAAGGTATGTGTTTGTCCACACTCCTGTGGTCTTTGTAACAGATATTTAATATATTATTTTATTGCTATTATCTTACCAATTAAATGTGGTATCCAGCTTATTGAACACTTTTGTTTCATTTGTGGTTTTTCATTGTCTTAATGCACTTAAGCTGCTATACCAGATAGACTGGGTGCTTATAAAAAATATAATTTAATTTCTCACAGTTCTGGAGCCCAGAAAGTTCATACTTAGGGCTCTAGTAGATTCAATATCTGGTTCATAGATGACTACCTTCTCATTGTGGGAAAGGTGAGGGTCTCTCTGGGTGCACTGATCTCATTCATAAAGCTCTACTCAGACTCTTAATATTGTCATCTTTTGGATCAAGATTTCAATGTGCAGGTTGGGGAAGGGGCAGAATTTTAAGATCATAGGATCTACAATTATATAACTACAGGCATATACATTTCATTGATGTTCAATTATTTTCTTAAAATAAATTCCCAAGAATATATACTTTATGATTTAAAATATTAGAGAATTTGTACAGGTAAAGTGATATAAAGTTATGATCATGTTGCTTCTCTGTGTTGAAGCAATATAACACATTACCAGTAAGGTTCAAGTTATCAAGCTTCTGTGACAAGCCAAACAGCTGGGAGGTTCATTCCACACTTACCAGATATTTATTAAGTGCCTCTACCCTGGTTCTCCACCATTCTGGGTTTTGGTGAGTTGTGCACAAACCCAACAAAATTCTGCCACTTGGAGCTCATGAGCCTGGGGATGAGGCTGGCTGGCTGTATATGGAATCTTCCTTTCCTTTGTTGCTGCAGCTGAATGTTCTTGCTTCCCTGTCCCTATGAGGTGACCACCATTTTGATTTTCTTTTCTGTTTCTCATTCAGCAGTGTGAACTGCTTATTCACATCTTTTTTCCATGTACTAAGTATGTAATGGGAGGCTCATGAGAGGCCCCATAGCTTCTGTTCCCTCTGAGTTCTCATGTAGCCTCATGTGTCCTAGATGGTTGTACTTAGGACCCTGTTACCACCATGAAAACAACTTACAGCTAATAAACTTCACTTGCTAAGGGATCCTGCTCCTCTACTCTATATGCTCCATTTTCCATGGGATCTCTGGGAAATGCCATCTTCTTCTTCTTCACCAGCAGAAACAGTTCCCTTCCTTGTCACAGAGGTTGATTCTCCCAATCCTTTCCAAACCCTCTTAGTGTTTCATTAGTTCCTACCTTCTAGAGGACCCACCTCAAGAAACAAAGGTCCTGGATAACAATGCCCCAGTATACCCTAGGGCCATGCTAATTCTCTAGTCCCCAGAGAGTCAATAGACCTAAGTGGACTTCAGACCAGCATCCTTTTCCCTGTGTAATGGGAGAATAGTCCTGCTCCCATGGGGAGCTTTTCTCACTCTGTTCCTTCTGCAGCCTGCAGTTTGGGGAAAGCTTTCCCACCATGCTGAGCTCTCTTGAAGACAGTCTATTTGTCATGTTGGGTATGATTCTCTCCCATCTGATGACCTAAATTATTTTGTTCTTGTAATTTTTCATGTATTCACAATTCTTTATGTGGCCAAATCTGTCAATCTCCTCTTTCACAGTTTCTTCTGTCACTTCAAAATTTTAAAAAATTTGGTGACATCTCCAAAGAGGTGTCATTCAATAACATATTTTCATCTATGTTTTCAGTTGTCTAACTTTTCAGCCATCTAATTTTTATTTTGCTCATGAGGTATTAACTTGTGATATTAATCCATTTTTTTCAAAAGATTTTAGGAAAGAATCCTAAATAATATCTATTAAATAACTGATTTCTTAAATTCCTGTTCTCCTTGGGGAGGGAGAGGGCTGTCTTAATTACTTTCTATTTCTGTGATTAAACACATTAACCAAAACCAACTTGGGGAAGGAAGGGTTTATTTGGCTCACAGCTCACAGTTCATTACTAAGGAAAGTCAAAGCAAGAACTCAGAGCAGGAACCAGGAACACAGACCATGGAGGTATGATGCTTATTGACTTGCTCCCCTGGCCTGTATACAGCTTGCTATCTTTTCTTTTCTTTTTTATTTTATTTTCTGTGTATGAGTATATTGTCTGCATGTGTAAGTACGCTCATGACATGCAATGCCTGCGGAGGTCAGAAGAGGGTATTGGATTCCCTGGACCTGGAGTTACGGATGGTTGTTAGCTGCCAGGTGCTGGGAATCAAACCTGGGTCCTCTGCAAGAGCAGCCAGTGCTCTTAACCAGTGAGTCATCTCTCCAGCCTTTCAGTCTGCCTCCCATATCACTCAATATGCTCCCCCATATCACTCAGTAATCAAGAAAATGTCCACAGACATGACCACAAGCCAATCCAATGGAGGAAATTCCTTAGTTGAAGTTCCTTCTAGCCAGGTGTGTCAAATTGACAACTAAAGTCAACCTAGCACAGGGCTATGTATATGTGTGAGTATGTTTTATGTCAATGCATATGGACTACACAGAGGCCAGAGGAGGATGCGGGGGTCCTGTTCCATTGATTTCCACCTATTCCCTTGAGATAGGACTTGTGCTGGACCTATCCACACAAGTGGTGGCCAGCAATTCCCAGTGATCTTGTCTTCCACCCTCTAACAGGCTGGACAGGCTTTTTTACGTGACCATGCCTGACTTCATATGTGGGCTTTGGAGATACAAACCCAGGTCCTCATACTTAGGCATCAAGGGCTCTTGCCTGCTAAACCAGGTCCTCAGCCTCAACATCTCTTCCTATCTATCTTATTTTTGTATGGTCACCCTGGGAAATTAGTGCTAGGACTCCCAGATACCAAGATCTACAGATGCTGAAGGCCCTTGCATAAAGTGGTACCATAGTTGCAGGTAAGTGATGCTTATGCTCCTGTGTGAGAATAAACATAGCCACAGATACATGTGTCTGTCAGCCACAAGAGAAATGAACCCTGGATACCAAGCTACCACCTTGTGTATCTTCGGCTTTTCCTCATTCCATCGCACTGGGAGGTTGGAGATGTCCACATTGTACCCAATAAGTCAGACTGCAAGAGTGGCTTCCTCTGGCAAGGAAGGGAAGAAATGGAGTGTGAGGCAGAGGAGGTGTAGTGAGGGAAGGGCTGTTCATTGACATTATTTTGACACTTAGGTTGGGGGGTGGTTTCATAGGAGAGTAGCATATTCTTGCCTTTTAGTGTTTTCTTTAACATATATCAATTTTTTAATATAATTTTAAAATGTTAAACAAAATAGTGCAAAATTTCAAAAAACATGAGCATTTAGTTAACCATTTCTGTTCTCTCGACCTAGTCTTGTTCTTACAGTGATCAAAACAATACCAAGTCTAGGCCAAGCTTCTCTTGGTAATCACATCTTGCTGGGAAGAAGGCCTGGGAACCATCAGACTTATTTCAGGGAATTTATTTGTGATGGAAAATGAAACAAAATATCTTTCCTTAAGGGCTGATCCTCCTTTTGTGAAAGCTTCAAGAAGCAGAGACAGAGAAATTAACAAAGAAGCCTGTTTCACGGCTAACACTCCATTAACCCTGCATCAAAGGGCCAGGACCAGCTTTAGTCTCCTTGCAACATGCTAAGGTAGGGGGCCTTGCACTTAGTAGGCAGACATCCGATAGGTGGAAATCAGTGCATGAAAGGAAAAGTCTAGCCTCACAATTTCCATGGAGACTTGTAAATGTCACTCCTCTTGAAATGTGAGCATGATTCTCAACCTACTAAAAATTTCATAATGAACCACCCACAGACACAGTCTAGTCTTTATATCCCTTGTGTTCCCCAAATCCTTTGTGACCTATGGACACAATTGCTATGACTCATGGTCCAACCACGGCTCCCACACAATGGGTATTTTTAATGCTCCCACATTTCCTGAAGTCAAGCTTTCAGGAAATGGTTTTTGCAATAATGACCTCACCCTCCCCATGTTCCTTTACCCCCCCCCCCCGGCCCTGCCACTCCACCACAGAATCCAAGAATAGCTGAGCAGGTGTCCAAATACCTAGATTTACCCAAGAAACTTCACAAATTGCCTTCTGTTTTCTATCAAAGTCCTAAGGTTAACATGTTCTTTGGAGTGCTAAAGGAATGTGTCCATGAACCAGACCCACCCATATTTATGCGTTATTTATATCTAGATACAGCTTGTTCTTATTTCTGGCAGTGTCTGCACAGCAGTACTAAACCAGTGTAATAGTTAAAGGTTAAGCTCCAGAATTCAACAGGCCTGGAGACTGAATTATAACTGTCACTGAGTATGTGACTTCAGGCAAATCAGTTAGTCTTTCAGAGCCTTGATATTCTTATCTGTAAGATAGAAATAATAGAAGAAACTATTTCTTGGACTGTGATGAAAAATCAAATAATAGGACTCCTGTGAACCACTGTCCAGAACTACTGATTCTGATACACAGTAAGTGTTCAACACTTGCTAGTAGTTGCTATTATGTGTTTTCTCCAGCCCTCAAGCTCAGTCATTCTCGGGGACATTGTCATCTGCACAGTGGTTACCCTGACTGTTTCAAATTCTTAGGGACCAGGATGCCTTCAGTACCCGACCAGGCCCAGACCATGCTGAGGAACACCATCTAGTCACTCTCTGACAAAACCATCAAGAAAGCTCAGATGTGAGGGAGTGGGAAGGAGTGAGAGTTAATGGAAGCACAGAAGCAGCCAGGAACACTCACCTTCAAAGCAAGCAAAGAGAGAGCGGTATTGGCACTGTGAGGTGCCCTTGAACCATCATGGTTAAAGTCATTGAATCCTTACACCACATGGTAACTGTTCATTGAAAAGGTTCATAATTTTTCAGTGTTATTAAAATGAAAACCCAAAAAGAAAGACAATGATGCAATGATAGTTTGACTTTGAGAGACTCCTGCTATTCAATCAGACCACCTGACAAGCTTCACAAGAGATTTTTCTGAGTCCCCCAAACAGCACTAGCAATAAAGAGCCTCTACTCAAGAAGAGGCTCTGGGGTGCTGCCACACCACAATTGCCAGAAAGTCAGATTGAAGCAGCTCAGACATCAGGGCAGAGGGTGTGATTCATGCATCCCAAAGCCACCAATAAGCAGCTCAATGGAGAAACACAAAGGAAGCTGCCCCAGAAGAACTGCTTCGCTGTCATGGATAGACAGAGTAAGGGTCTGCTGGCACACTGGGAACGCAGAGGCAGTCATCATACACTGGCCCTGGCAATCAGCAACCAGTTGGCCCAAGCTGAAGCAAACCCTTCTATGGACTTATCGTGAATACAGACCGCTCAGAGGATCATGCTTCATGAAGTTAAAGGATCAAAGACATCATCAATGCTTCCTTACATGATATTTCACAGCCATCACAGATCCATCAAAGGTGCAGCCCATTCACATAGGCTGGTGAGAGGTATCTACAGCAATTTAGAAACCCTGGCTGTCCCAGGGAGGAAACAGCCTCTAGGGCGTCTCTATGAAGGGCAGCACTTTGCACAACAAATGTTCCATGAATAATCTTTACTTGGTTCTATTCTGCCTGGACCCAATAATGAGAACTATCTTTACTCCTAACTTAGGAGAAACAAAATACCTAATAAGTCTACAAATAAACAAGGAAGATTGGTGTGATGCACAATTGGTCCTCCAGGTTCCATCAGGACACCTCTGCTACATAACCATGAGCATGATGTGGTAGCCATCTGGCCTTCAGTTTCCTCCCTATAAATCTTTTATAGTTTTCTTTCAACATTCTCTCTAATTCACTGTTCATTTCTTCAAAAAACATGATAGTCAACGCTTAGCATGTATGCAGTGAAGTATCCTGTGTGAACTAGAACTCCTACCTAGACTTTACAGGAGGTAGAAAAGGATCAGGAGTGACACTGACCCTTTCACTGTGCCGCCTATAATGCAGAATAGAAAGCTAGATGGTCCAGGAAAGTCCTGTCATTCAGATTAGAAACCTAAAGTGTAGACTGTGGTGTTTGGACCAAGAGAGGCCTCTGACTTCTCTACTGTGAGCTCAGGAAGTACCTCTTTTGTGAAGAAGACAATGTTGCCTGGATCAGAAATGGAAGAGTAAAGATAAAGTAATCTGAGATGCTTAGGTGACTAGAAAATGTCTGGAAAAGACCAATACAAGCATATCTGGAAAATAATAATTCCCTCTGATATTCAGGAATGGCCATAATTTAATCCCTCTGGCTTATTGGCTGCTTACTGTGTACCAAGCATTGCACAGAGTTTAGCATGGATGGTTTTATTAACTTCTCAAAATAAGCAAAGAAATCAATTGTGTTACTATATCACTTGTATAACAGGAATCTGATTTTCAAAGATATGATGCTGCTTTCCCCAAGTTATACCTAGAAAGTACTAAAGTTTGGATTTGAACCCAGGCACATAGATTGTATCAAGTCATTATTCAGATTCCCACAAACACGTTTGCCTTACTTCACTGCTGATATCCGCTGTGCCCCAAGACGGCAGACTCCATTTCTGCTTCTGTGGGTTAAGTCTTGAGCTTGATGTGGTCTTCACCCTCTGCTATGTTATCCAAACAAAGTCAGATGTCATCTCCTCCCAGCCATCTCCCCCCCACAAATTAAATATTTATCTCATTCATCTCTTCAAACATTAAAGGCATACATTGTAATGTCTATTCCTTTTTGTCTCTCAAATAACCATAGTAAAAATTTATATAATAAAGAATAAAGGTTTATGCTAAGATAGGAAAATGATATCATATGAAATTAAAGCTATGCCCTATATTTGTTGATTAAAATATCCTCCTCATTTATTTCCCAAGCACTTGCCCCATGACAAAGTAACCTTTAAAGGTTGGACTTTTTTAATCTCTTGTAAGACTGATTCCATGCTGAGTATGTAAATGAGAAAATACATGTGCATGTGTATGTGTGTAAAAAAATGTGCTTTGATAAAGCAAGATAGAGTGAATAAAAATCCACTGCATCTGTATTAAGCAAGCACCCAGCAGAGGGTTACTTACATAGTAACCAGCAACCTGTCCTGGGATGTGAGCAACATTCTCAGGCCACTGTTCAGCTGACGTGTTGACAGCCTTGGGAAAGACTTTAATTGCAGTCCCAAGGCAATCTCTGCCCCCATTCCCACTGGACTGTTTGTTTATAGTCTGAAATGGCTGAGCAAGTTCTGCAGGCTTTTCTTGTCCCTTTCCTGAGCTTAAAGCAAGAAAAGAGAGTCCCAGGTTCAGGCAAGTGTAAACAGTACCCTCCCCAAGGTCAAACTGGAGTGACTACACAGCCACAAGAGGCAGGGTGATTGGGTTTCTAGATGTGAAAAATGAGAGGAACATGTTGCCATCTCTGCCAGGCACAGAAGAAAAAGTGATGAGAAAATAATAAGAGAATCAAGTTTAAAATTGATCAATTCCAGATTTTTGGACAAAACATAAAATGGTCTTTTTGAAAATACATAGACTTCTGGTCTTTGCTTTATCCCAATGCCACAACTCCCAAACTCTCTCTGCCACTGTAGGAACACTGTCTGAAATTACAAAGAGACCAAGCATGATGAGTAGACTCCTCACTAATACCACACACTTAGGGAGGTTGATGAGGTAGTCTCCTCAAAATAAGCAAAGGGAAGTGGACTCTAAAGGCCCAGCTCCATATACTCTGTTCACTGATGGGATGTGGGCATGGCTTTGTTCTCACCTATCCTGGGAGAAAGGCAGTGTCCTACTTAGGGAGCTTGCATTCTGAGGTGGGGGTATGATATACATGTATGTGTATGCCATAACACAACAAAACCGTGACCATAGTGAGACACTATAGCACTGTTCTTTCCATCTTAAATGATCCAAGCAAACTAACCAAAGTGATAAAAACATAAAAATGCATTTATTTTTATGTTTTTATCACTTTGGTTAGCTCAGAGTTTAAGAGCATATACTGCTCTTACAAAGGACCTGAGTCCCCAGCACCCGAGTTGCATGGCTCACAACTGCCTGTAACTCTAGCTCCTGGGGAATCTGATGCCCTCTTCTGGCCTCTGAGAGCTCTGTATTTACATGTATACATACATGTATATAAAGAAAACTAAAAATAATCTTTTGACTGGCTTGGACTTGCACAGATCTTGCACATGCTGTCACAAGTGCGTGGGTTCACATGTATAGCTCCCCCTGGTGCCCAGACAAGAGTTTCCTTGTATTCATCTACCACCTCTGACTGCATTCAAACTTTCTGCAATAATCCCTGAGCCTTGGGAGGAAAGGCTGTGATGGGTGTCCCCTTCGAGACTGAGCATTCTGTGTTCTCTTACTCTCTGCATGTTAACAAGTTGTGGATGTCTATTAATCACTAGCTTGGATGAGGGAAGTAGGCAGGAAGTCCTGGCCCTAGCTGAAGATATATAGGTAAATGATAGCTGCCAGGAGAGAGAAAGCTGGTTTTCCTCACTGGAGTGATGCCTGGTAGGTCGATCAGACTACAAAGGGTAGAACTGCATCCAGGAGCACTTGGGAAACACAGATTAGACTCAATGGGGTTTAAACAAAAATAACAAATAGCAGTAACAGTGACTATGACATGTAGAGATCGTAAAATGAGGGTGCATGAGAGAGGACATCTGAATAAGATCAAAATCCACTGGATGAAATTTCAAATCCATAAAAATATTTAGAAATTTTAAAGCTACCATGTAGTTAAAAAACAAAACTTGCTGATGCCGCCATACTCCCTTAGAACATCCAACCAAAATTTCTAGACTTGGGGCCCTCAGACCTGTATAATTCCCACATTTTCAAGATAGTTCTTGGGCAGCCCATTCTGAAATTGTCTGCACCATGCAGCCAGGTTTGGGAATCAGGATCTAAACAAACTGTATTTGGCAAATATTTGATGTACAGATTTAACTCAAGAGGGGATCCCTGAGTGTTTTGGTAGACAGACACGCAGAGAAGGACCTGAGGATTTAAACTTGATCTTGAAATAAAGCCAAGACTGGAAATTAGTGTTTTAAGAAACTACAGCCTTGCCACACCTGCTCCCACACTGAAATATTGACTCAACCTGATTTTTTAAAATCATAATTTTGAAATCCCCAGGCCACTGCCGCTCCCTTAGCTACACTGAAGTTCACATAATTGTTTAAATCTTTTTTTCTTCTGGGACTAGATCTTTTGTGCCAAGTAGGCAGGGTTACTGCCCTATAAACCCACTTTCTGTCATTAGCTTTGACTGTTGACACTAGTAATGATTAGACAGGGTTGAGCAAAGGGTATTTTTTGCAGTCTATGGGGAAGAGCCTGGAACATAAACATTGCATCTCATTACAAAGTCCTGAATGTGCAGAACATGCTGGTCCAAATGCTATGATTGATAAGCACCTGCCATGCCTATTAACTTCAAAGGGAAATTGAAGGCAAAATTGGGTCCATATGCCACCTGTCCTTGCTCTGCAGTTTGCTACATGACCTCTATTTCTGCATGAAGTCAATTTTCTGAAGCAGTCTACATGATAGATATTGCTACAGACTTAATAATTACCTGAGATTGACCTCCCTCAAATACATGGATAAGTGCTTTCCACCTGCAATTTCTAGAAGTTTGGATGAGCCCTTGTCCACCCTGAACATGACCTTCTGAAAGGCAGGTAATTTAAAAAGACTCTCAGTGACAGTCTCACACTCCCCCACTAAAGAAATGAGGTATGGTGTTGATCCATTCATCCAAAAACATGAAGATCCAGGTGTATGTGGGGATAGGTTCACTAAAGTAGCCAGAATGTTGACCAAAGATGACACTGGAAGATTGAGAGAGATGGGCCAAGAGTCTCTGAAAAAGAAAGTATGAAAGTCTCATCCCTTCCCCATCTCAGTCTGTGATAGCCTGTTGGCAAATTCCCTGCACTTTTTATCATGTGACTCTAGAGGTCTGGGGTTCAAGGTAAGAGACTCTAAGAAGCCTGAAAAAGAATCACATTCAGAAATTTAGTTGTGCCTGCCTAAGGCTTACAATGACAAAGTAGGTGCCCAAGCTGGGATTCATTTGATTAGGTCGTCTTTTGCCATCAGAGTGCAGCTTAGGCACAGCTGTAGGAAATGACAAGGCATGTCATTGTTCTGCTCAAACATGTCTTTGTAGGTCATGTGTGAAATGTCCGGGAGACCCATTATGAGGATCTAGCTTCTTTGTTTGTGTGGACAGTAACAGAAATTAACAGACGGAGGAATCTGAACTGGAGTCTAGTAGGCAGACGTAATTTAGATGACAAGGAAAATTAATGTGACCTTTCATTTAAAGTGAATCATGTTTGCTCTTTCTTCCAAGTAATATCCGAACAAGCTGATGTAGAGCCATGAGTTGAGAACCAGAGACACAATGACTGCCAGGCCCATCGATTCTCAAAGGCAGAAACCAGCAGATATAGCACAGCCCCAGGAGGAACCCAAGGTCACTGGAAGCACAGGAAACTTCCCTCTTCCAAGTATTTTGAGAAAATTTTCTCCCTGGGATGGGGCTAAACAGTGTCTAACCCTTCCTCTTACAAGGTTCCAATGACAAGTCAAAATTTACCTTGGAAAACTTTCAGAGGATGGGTGAGGGGTTCCAGGCAGGAGGAACATGGGTGACCCTAATGCAGTCTGCACTGAGCATGGATGACGTCTTCCCCGTGGCTATACAGATGCAGCCCCCTTCCCAGACTCTAGCCCCTCCTCCAGACAGGATTAGGACAGGACTGCATACAACTGGTTGGGAGGAGTGGTTGTGTACTCAGATGGAGGTCCCGTGACCATCCCTACCCCCTCCTTCTATGAGGTCATACCAGTAGTCAATAGTCATAACGCCCAGGTGTGTTGATCTTTTGCAAACAGACACAGCTGAACTCATGAGGGGGTGACAGCTTGGCTCAGAGAATAATCCCATATACCACCAAGACTGAAAATAGCAAATGATGATGGCACGTGAGGCATGGGGAGGACAAAAACCAGCACACTCCCCAATGGTCTTTGACAGGTAGGGAAACGTTACCTCCAGGCTACCTGATAGGGTGAGTGGAAGCCAAGGTAGCTAAATAATTATGAATACATAACAAGTGGGGTCCAGGATTGAGGTGACATGTCTTAGTGAAAATGAGATATGATCCCAGGCTGACATGAAACAGAACCTTCAGACATTTGTCACGAATCCTGCAGATGTTTACAGGTCACCTGCAAGTGCTAGGCATTTGAACGATGCAAAGATGCAAAAATACTATGATGCTGCCCTGAGGTGGTTGAAGACAGAGGGGACAGACTGAGATGAGTGTCATTGATTGATTCTGTATAAGATCCACAGCATCAGTACCACAGGGAGCTGGTTACAAGCATAGATTCTCAGGTCCCCATAGGACATTCAGAATCAGAATGTGTTTCTCACCATGAGTCCCATGGCTATTTACATGCTCTTTTAGGAAAGACTAGACCAAACCATCAAGGTCTTTGGAAAAATTGCTACCACTCTGTTTCAGAGATGTTCATGGAGATCTCTTGTTGCAATATAGGAGCTAAGAGATTGTGAAGGTCTTCCTATGTGATACATGTTCCAAATATTTCTGATATTTAATTATTTTTTATTTTATAATTTATAATTTCACAATAGGATACAAAGAGAGTCATGGGAAATTTTTAAATGACAATAAAAATAATCTTGGACTCTTTCTTTGTTGTATCTCTGAGTCTTCAGTCCCAACCCAGGCCCCATGTTTGACCTGCCATAGTTCTTGTGAGATTCCTTATATGTATGGCCTTTTTGCTAAAAGGGGACTTGGAAGCCAGTGGGATGAGATGTCAGCCTGGAAAGAATGAATAAAAGCACATATCAAAAAATCACCCCGGGGTTCCAGGAATGCAGGCAAAGATTAGGGAGAACCTAGTTCAAGTGGCTCACTCTGTACCTAGTTCTTCAGAGACCTGCTCCAGGGTATGCTCTACTTCAGACACACAGCCTCTTTATTTCTGACGCAGGAGTCCCAATCATTTTCCTCCACAAGTACCATTACCTAGAAATGAGCACTCATGCCCAGTTGTGCTTTGGCTCTGCTGCCTGTTCTGGGATTGTCTTCTCTTCCAATTACCTATTATTTCAACATAATTATTACCACAGGTAAGAAAGCATGTGAAAGGGCTGGGGCTGTAGTTCTGATAGAGCTCTAGCCTGCCTGGCCTACATGAAGTCCTACTTCTATGTCTAGCATCCTGGAAAAGGAGGGGAAGAAAGGAGATGAGAAAAGGGAAGGAGAGGAGAGAAGCACCTAACTAGTCATTCTGCTAGTAAGAGACATTGCTGGGATTTGGCTCTATGTCATTGGCTCCACAGTCTGCGATCTTCAGCAGACGATTCTCCAAGAGCCTTCTTCATCAGCTTTCTAGAGGCTAGGAGTCACACTTTCAGAAAACAAGGACCCAGTCCTAAATAGTGGCTATTTTCTGCTATATCACTCACCTGTTTAATTGACATCTACTTTTAACAATTTCAGCAAATAGATCATGACTATGATTTTTAGAACTGGCCTCACGAGCCAGCCAGTCTTCTAGTCTTTATTACGATTCATTTTTGTTTTTATCAGGAGCTTAGAGATACATTCTAGGAAGTATTTAAAACCAGAATCACTTTTTAGTGACTTTAAAATAACCTTATAAAAGGAGATTAATGTGATGATCAGTGAAGGAAGGTTCTCAAAAATGGATACACCTGAAAAAGGAAGGGTGCAATTACACAGAACAGCCAGAGGGATGGAAGGGTGGAGAGGAGGGGGCACCAGAGCCTGAAGCATGAAGGTAGCACGGGCACTTTAATGTGCAGCCACACCAGGCGTCCCTTTCAGAGGTAAAGAAGAAGGTTCAGACTTCTAGGGCTGAAAAGCCAGATGGACTGTGGAGGCTGCAGCCTTAGGGACATAGAATCTGGGACTCCCAAAGAAACGATACAAGGTACCTAACCAAAATCCTAAAGATTGTCCCACAAGACTCCACTCACACTGGTAAGAAGAAAAGGTTATCAGCAAAAGATCGGCAGCCTCAAGGCTGAGAAAGCAACAGAGACAATGCCAAGTTCATGAGCTCATGTATTTAATCGTTCATTTTATTCCACAAATACACTGAGCATCTGCTGTGCATTAACCCTCTGGAGTTGACTTTAGGTCTGCTTTCTGGAGCTCACACAGGAACAGAAGATCCTCAAAACCAAGGAAAACAGGACTGTATTTCTTCTTGTATGTCATATGTTTTCTACAAAAAAAGCCTTTCCAGTATGATTTCCGGAAAGCCTGGGCTTGTGATTTTTAAAATGAGATCTGGAACTGGGCACAGTGACGCAAGTCTAAAATCTCCACACTCACAAGGTAGAAGTGGGAGGAGCAGGGCTAACCTGTGCTACAGAAGACCATGTCTCTAAAACAAATTAAAATGAGTTGTACAAACTGGGAAAGACTCTACCATATCACATAAAACATAGCAAAAGGGTAAGGAAGAAAACATTTCAAAAAGAGGCTGCTGATTCTGAGAAGAGCCTAGGAATGAGAACTGAAATTAGGAAGCGGGCGTCTGGTTGCTTGGGTGACCTCCCAGAGCTGGGCCTGCACGGTGAGGTGAACTGAAGCTGCTCAGGCTGATGCTGTGGCAGGAAGTAGAGGAGCGGTACAGGTGCTCCGTTAGCCAGGGATGGGAAGGAGGATGGGGTTTTGCTATTTTAGGCCAGCTGTATGGGCGACTTTCAGTTTCTATCTGAGCCCCATCCTGGGGTAGGTGCATTCCAGAGATACAGAGGCCACACCATGGGCTGATTCATCTCCAGCAGGCTCCCTCACAAATTCCCCAGAGTCAAAAAGCTGACACTTTTCCCTCCAGTCTCTGCCTTCCCTCCTCCCACCCGCTCCAGGATGACTCTCATTCTGCACTGAGATTGAGGCTGTCAGATAAAGACTTCACCTTCTCTCCTTCCTGCCTCGCTGGTTCTCTCCTCCTTCACTTCCTGTTCAGAAAGCATGCCTCCCTCGTTCCCTGAGGTAACCCCACCTCTCCTCAGTAACTTGCCCCACCAGCTCCCTTGTTTATTTACTTTCTCCCTCACTCTGGTCAGCTGTTACTGAACCAAGAGTTTCTCATGTCTCCCTCTCCTGACACTTCAGGCTAGATCCTGCTTCTCAGCTGACCTCCACTTCTCTGCAATTCTACCTCTGGACTCGAGAGACAGCCAGATGGGCTGCTTTTACCTCCTAGGGACCCCTTGCTCCTGAACGCTCATTCTCTATTTGACTTCTCAATCTTATTCTAGAACACCTCAGCTTGCTATGAGAGGCTGTGCCTGTCCTGTTTCTAGGCCCTGCAAACCTCCATTTGATCATCTCCAGAAGCCCAACACTATGCCAGTCTATAGAACCAACCCAATCCAGGCAGTAGAGACTTCGAGGTAACCAGTCCCATCCTCTGAGATCCAGCATTTGGCACTATTCGCCCTTACTATAGATTCAAATGCATATCTGTGTGGAACCATCTTGCATCCCATGTATAAACCCAGTTGGGGCTCTAGCACTGGCTCCTGGTTTCATTTCATCCATCCTTCTTAATGAGTGTATATTATATGCCAGTACACACCCCACTCCTATACATGACCTCTTTTCTTCCTCACACCACTGCTCTGCTAGCAAGTGCTACACGGTCAGTAGCCCTGTGCCACACAAGATTTGAGAAACTTGCTCAAAACCATGTCGATATTCAATGACAGAACAGGACGCAAGCAGGCATTCTAATTCTAGAGCCATTGCTTGATAAGTAGCTGTAACTTTTAATAGAAGGAAGTAGGGAAGTGAGTGTGTGCGTGTGTCTCTGTCTGTGTGTCTGTGTCTGTCTGTTGTCTCTGTGTCCCTTTCTGTGTGTCTCTTGCTTTGTATGTGTGTCTGTCTTTGTCTCTGTATGTGTGTGTGCTTGTCTGTGTCTATGTCTATTCTGTGTGTTTCCCTCTGTCTCTATGTCTGTTGCTCTGTCTGTTTCTCTCTCTCTCTCTCTCTCTCTCTCTCTCTCTCTCCATATATATATATATATATATATATATGTATATATATGTATGTATGTATGTATCTTGTGGGCATGGGTTGTGTGTGCCTCTCTTTCTCTCATGTGTGTATGGGTGTTTGTGTGTATGTCTCTCTATGTCTCTGTCTTTCTCGTGTGTGTGTGTGAAGCAGTAACAGTGAGAACGCTCTCTAAGTCTCTGCTTCTCATGCTAGATTTTCTGGTCTTGATTAGCTGCTGCTCGGCTGCCGGGAGCTGTTATTATGGCTCCGTCTTGTGCCTGTCACTCGGCCTGTAGGGACTTGCCCTTCCTTCCTGCTCTCAACCCTCTGTTGACAGTTATGCTGGAAAACAACATGCTGACTGCAGCCATGCTTCCCAGATGCATGTTGTACGTGCTGGTGTGCACTTCCTGATGGACCTGCTCTGTCTGGTGCCTGCTCCCCCACAGGGGGCTGCTCTCCCACAGCGCAGGTTCCTTCTCAGTCTTTTTGTCCACTGACAGGTCACTGGGCCACCACTTTTCCTGGAGTCTTTTCCCTGCTTCTTCTCACAGAATTCATCCTGCCACCCTGGACTGATGCTCTTTCTTTAAGCCATGTTAAATTCAGTTTAATAGCATACCTGTCCTGTTGACCTTCTAACAAGTAATTCATCCTTTAAAACTTTTTAGATTTGTCTTATACTAAATTGAGTACTTAGAACACCCTCTTCCAAAATTAAGATGCTATAAAACACCCAAATAAGTTTGTTAAAGTAAACTATTCCTTAGGAGGAGAAACAAACAAAGAGAACAAAAACAATGGTAATCAGAACAATGCACACTAGCCAGTATTTTCAAGGTGCTTTACAATCATTAAACACCATTCTCTGGCTCCTCACTTCCTATGGCAAGATCTCTGTGACTTGCCAAAAGCCACCCAGCAAAAATACTGGGACTGGACTTAATTCCAGGCTCTGACTTAAAAGCCCATCTTCTTCTCAAAATGTTTTAATAGACTTCTGTCTCAGTACCTGCTGGATCATTTGAAACTCTCAAGCAGAAATTCCCCTGGTCAGCATTATACATTCTCTAAGCACAGACATCTTCAAACGGAAACCAAAACTAGTGAAAAGCAAGAACCAGCGACTTCTGGCTTCTTTGCAGTGACAGCAATTCTTAGTTCTTTTTCTTTACTTCATGTGAAAAATTGTAATCCCCGTGGGGAATTAAGGGACTTCCAAGGGGAGAGCAAAGAGGTAAGGAAACCCATGCTAAGCACTCCTCAGGAGTGTCTCTCTTCCTCCATCCACCACAATGCTTGGTGCTAACTCATTTTCTGAACTTTTCCCTCCCTGAACAGAAAAAGGCCCCATTTTACATGGATTCTCCCACTTCAACAGCAATACTAAATACACAGTGCATAAACTGTCTATCAGTCTTGTCTCCAGCAAAAAACTGAATTTAATTGAAGAAAGAGCATCAGTCCAGGGTGGAAGAATGTTAATTTATTGAGGACAATGGAAACACTTGAGAAAACAATTTTCTGTTGACATAGAAGTCTGTAAGACAGGTGGACTTTCTGGCTGAATGGGGTGAAGAAAACAACCAAGTGGAGAAGTGGGTCATTATCCTTTTGCTGAACAGCTCATACCTCTGGCCAACTGACTCGTTGCCCCCTGAAGTAAAGCAACATTTTGTTCCTGGGTCTTGGGAACAATGAGCCACATCCATTGCAAGTTCTGGATAGCATTGTTCTTGGGGAATAGGAAAATAAACTCTTTAAAGGCCAGAGCTGTCCATTTTAATGTATGATAAGTTGATGACTTTTTTTTTTAAGAAATGTTTGTCCAGTACGTCTATGTGTCAGGAACCAATCCAAGTAAAAATATACCCTCAGAACGGTCAGTGCTCCTGCTGAAAGGTTAATTGCATCAGATGACATCACTCGCCCAATTCAAAGCTTTCCCTGGCTTCCCTCTGCATACAGAATATATTTCAGCTCCTTTCTGTGATGCAGAAGTTTGAGATGGCTCCTCACCCACCCCTTCATGCTGTGCTCTGCACGCTACCTGTCCCTTGAAGATGCAAGGCTCCTTTTTACCTCATGGTCCTCCCTTCTGCTCCTCCCTCTGCAACCCACATTCTTCCCTAATTTTCCCTTATGTCTCTGGAAACTTCTCTCTCAAGTCGCCACTCAAATATTGCCTCCTTTCTTTAAACATATTGCATATAATAGAATATATTATGATACAGTGACATCACTCCTGAGCATATATATATACCTGAGGAAATCAGTCAACTTGCTATAGAGACACCTTCACAACAGCTAGGGTTGGCGAATCAGTCAATAAGTCCATCAACAGATTAATGGGCAGAGACGATGTGACATGTACACACACATACACACACAAACACACACACACACACACAGGGGTTTTATTCAGTCTTACAGAAGAATGAAATCATGTCATGCAAGGAAGAAATGGATGGAATTGATCATCATGTTAGCTGAAAGAACATGTACGCTTTCATTCATGAAATTTAGGGAAAGAAAAAGGTTCATGGAAATAAAAGGGGAACTAATAAGGATGTGGAGGGAGAGAGGAAGAGAAGGAGAGAGGGAGAGGGGATATCATCAAAGTACTCTATACTCGTGTGGAAATGTCATAAGGAAACTCAAGACCTTGTACAGTGAATGCATGTTAATGAAAATAGTTAGCAAAATAAGCAAACAAGACAAATAAAAACACAAACAGCCCCTCCTAGGAGATGCTTTTTCTCTAAGGTCACGTCTCTTTCATTACTTTTGAACCCCTCGTTAATTTTATTAATAGTTTTTACCAACCCTGGAAATTACACTGTCGTGTGTTTACTTCTTGTCTGCTTTCTCCTACTAGAAGATCTTTGTGTGAATCTGTCATATATTTCTAGAACCAGTATCCTGAATCTGATCCTTCCCCCATCAACATTCAGGATGCCATTCACAAGACAATCGTTTCTGATTTCCCCTTGTGTGTTGGGGACGTTGGAGGATTTGGAGGTGCCATTAATGTAAGTAGGGAACCCAGGTTTCCAAATTGTTCTATATTCCTTACTTTACTTACCACAGAAAAGGGTCTCATTATTCCGATTCTCATATTTCATGTTTATTAAACTAGACACACAATATTTAGGTCAGGATGAAAGCTTCAGCAGCATCTTATCTCAAATGCTGAAGAAAGTGAAACAGACATATTTTGGAAAGACTGATAAACTCAAGGCCTCACACTCACTCTGCGGATTCCTTTGAATGGTTAGATTTGGTTAAACCACGTTTTCTCTTCTACAGAGCTGAGGAAAACAGAAACTTTCATTTATTCACTCAACAAAAGCTCAAATACCATGGTCCTGAGACATTTCCTTCACCAAGTCATCTAAGAAGCTCCTTAACCCTCTATCACATTCTAATCTACTCTATTTTAGTCTTTCTTTGTAGTAGTCATCCTGTCTAAATATATTATTTTTGTAAATGTTTTCCATAGTCATTATCTGGTATTTTTGGTAGAATATAAGTTCACAAAAGCAAGAGCCCCACCTGTCTATACACTGAGACTTCTTCTGGCCCATGGAAAACCGCAGCACCTGTTGAATAAATGAAAGGCTAAAGTCTCTGCTGTGTAAATGCTTAAGTGACAGCCCCTTCCAATGATGATGTTCTTGATTTTCCAAATAATCTTTTTACCTATCAGCTTGGACCATCACCAAGACCCCCCAAAGGTCTTTCCTTTGGGGCCTGTGCAGTACCACTGAGCCCCTCATGCCTACAATATTCCAAGCTCATAGAAACTATTTCAAACATTCCTATTTTGCTTCCCTAGTCAACACTACAAGCTTCACATAGGGAAAACATATGTCCCAGGCCAGGGAAGGAAAATTTGGCGGGGGGGGAGGATAATGAAGTGAACTTTTAATATACTGGATTTTACATGCCTTAATATATATAGCTCTGAATATCAGGAGAGTGCCTCAAGATGAAATGATTTATTTGGAACTCACCAGCATGTGTTTAGTATTATAACTAACTGGGTGTTATCACTCACGGGAAGGGTATAGAGATAGAGATGAGCAAGGAGGACAGACACATGGTGATGACAGCAAGCAGAACAAGGGGGCTGAGGAGCAGCCATGTCAGCAAAAGAGGGACCAGAAGACTGTGGCTAGGGATGACAAGAAAGTTTAAATTTTCAAGAAAATAAAGATTAGCTAATGGTGGCATATGTCACAAAGGATCTAAGCTTTAAAAGGCTAGGCAAGCACCCACCGGGCTTGGCAGTTGACCAGTAAAGGGAAATTTCACCTGAATAATGAGAAGAGATGCTTGATAAGAGGAACTGAAAATAGGCTTTAGTAGAAGGTGAGTAATTAAAGAAAGGGAGTTAAGGCAATGCTCCTGAGAGACTCAGGCTGGAGACAAGAAAAAAGGCAGGCTGGTTCATAAAGAAGCATTTAAGGAACTGAATTGGCTTTTATTGTTAAAAATTAGGTCCTCATCTGTCTGCTCATAATATAGACAGTTCATCAGATGCAAATTATATAGAAAAAAGCAATATTTCAAGAACATGTTTTGGTCTTTCACAGGGTATTAGAATGTTTTCTTAGTTGAGAATCACATTTTAATTTTATTATAACACATTCAAATGTTCCCTGATATGTCAAAAAAAACGCAAAAAAAATCCAAGATGAAAAATCCAAGAAGAAAAGCCAAAACTAGATAAAATGACCCTTTTGGTTTACAGATAACTATGAAAAGAATGATGGTAGCAAGACTACTTGTGCCTAAGGTAGGAAGCAAGAAGAATGCTGACAGAGAATGGACTGGAGTTATGGTTATGGTGTGTAGATCACTGTACACTTCTCAAAGAGTCTATAGCAGTAAAGACAATAAAAGCCAAATTAAGGCCACCAGAAAAGGCTGAACTTATATGAATAGCTAAATGTCATCAAAATGTCACATAGGGTCATAATGGGAAAACAATGGAGGAAAAAAATTGGTAGAGAAAAGAGAATATCATCAAAATTAAGTGCTCATCTTACCAGTGTCCTATTAACTGAAGAGAACATAATGTAATTTAAACAATTACTCAATAACTGATAAACTCAAAGGCAAGGCAGGTAGCCAACAGAGAAACAGTAACCCAATGAATACTATTTGTTCAGGATGCAGCCATCTGGAATTTTCTCTTCAGTGCCTAAATACTACTATGCAGTTGTGTATATTTTCTCAAAGCATATTTTCTCACTGTGTCTTAAAGTAATATAGAGCAGAAAGCAGTGTGCCCGGCGTGGCATTTATCTTTGTGCAATCAGAGCCTAAGAGGTAGAAAATCTTTCCTTTGACATGCCTGGTTTTCCACAACATTATCCAGAGAAGTCAATTTCCCAGTGACTGAAGCAGCAGCAAAGAGAATAGGAGAAAGTGGAGGACAGTTATTTTATATCTGTTGAAATACGTACAGTTCCCTTATTAATTAAAAGAAAAGCACAAGCACTATGGATAAGTGGTAATGTTACCAACCTACTAATTAGCTAACTACACAGAGAGGGATGTGATCACCCGTTCCAGATGGCAAAGTCTGGAACCTGTCATAGAATCAGAAGCCAATACAATGATTCACCCCTCCCGCCATGACCTCTGGCTGGTCACTGAAGAGAGGTCAAAGAATTATGGTGGTTTTCAAGATCCTTCCGAGATAGCATCAGCCAGGTATCCACTAAGATCTCTATTTCTCCCTCTTCCCAATGACCCTAACTCAGTTCTGCTTGTCTCCCTAAAATAATAGGTGATATTTATATAGGTCTCACTGTGCAGCATGAAAATTCAAACCCTTTCCACAGGCTCAGTCACTTAATTATCACAGTAACCCTATTAGGTAGGTATTATTCTATTTACAGACGAAATGGCTATGACGCAAATAGGTTAGGTCCTTTATGCAGTTGGCACACAGCTTACGAGTACAAGAGCAGAAATTCAAGCCCAAGCCTTCTGGAATCAAAGCCTTTGTTCTCAACCACTGAGATATGCTATTTCAGATCATAATCCTCTCTCTCCTGGAATATCATGAGATTGTTTAGCTAATGTCCATTAAATTTGCTTCTTCTGATTTTTTTACTATAACAATAATACATGAAAACATTTTCTAAGTAAGATATAATAGCACGAGTAAGATAAAGTTTCGTTTGGTCACCAGCTACTATTCCAGGTCCTTCCTTTGGATCTGGTGAATCTCTTAGATATTTATCTACATGTTTATAGACTTTAAAAATAGCCAAATCTGATCGACGCTTTCAAGTATATGTTATGTTAATCATCTGAATATTTCACTTTTAACTCATAACGCATCTGTGCATCTTTCAGACCACTGTAAAGCAAAACCATCAGGTATTTAAAGAAGAAAACATTTCCTTTCTTGAAAATACTGTACTTCCAAACAGAGATGATGCCACCCTGTTGAATGGTGGCATCTACTCTTCCTTTCTTCGTGCCAATGACAAGCTGCAAAATCTTCAAAAGGAAAAGACCAGATAACAACTAAGGAACAAACAATTCAAGTGGAATCGATACAGAAGGGTAAAGAGCACCGTTTCATGATAGCTAACCACAGGAAAGTACCCCCCTCACCTGGGGCTTTGTCATGCTTTAAAACCAGGTCCCGTTCCTAATAAAATACATTGATAACCAGAACATTCAGTTTGCTGATACATCTCACTGTTGTACCATCTAAAAGGTTGAGTGGTCCCACTCACTGGATAGGACTGTGCTTACCTCTATACATGAAAACAGTCAACACATAAATAGGCAGGCACAGTCACCTCCAGGGTGTTAAGTTCACATAGAAGTCAATGGCATCTCTCAGTGCCTGATGTTAATGCAACACCTGCATGTAAACAATGGGAATGAATGAAAGACTGAACCTCACAGGAGTAATCTCTCTCACCAAGCTTCCATGAAGTCCTACAAAACAGGATTATTTAATCTTCCATGAGATGAAACCACATACGGTTAAGACAACATAAGCAGTTCTAGACCCATAGCAGTCACTAAGCAAGTCACCGAAATAGCACCTAGCCGTGACATTTGAGGGAAGGCATTAAGTTTTAAAGTTAGACACCTGAGCTAACTAGACATCTTTTCCACAGGCTTCTGTGATTTTCTTAACCTCTCTCTTCAGTTTCATTACTTATAATAATGAAGATAATAAAAACCTTTAGACTTTGGTGAAGATTAAGTGAGATAATGTACAAAACATCTAACACTGTGCAAGACATGAAGTAGGAGTTCAGCAAATGCCAGCCCTGTGTCTATCTTCCCTCCACCCACGTGCCACTCTCTTACTAACAAGACTTCAGGTTTATTATGCAGATAAGCCTCCGTCTTTTCACATTTCCTTTGTGGCGATATGGGCAACAACTTCTTTTTCTTATTTACAAATTCTAGAGTCTTGGAAATACTTACATTTATTCTGTCACGAACACATCCTAACAGATCATCATAGGGCTTTAAAAAGAATTTAATAAAACAAGACTAACCTAATCCTTCCTCTATTAAAAGTCTGGCTTTTCCCAACATTTAAGAACAACTCCCCATAAATCATTGGGGCAGCCCTAGTCTATTGCTACCTGAGTGATCCAGACATCTCCTTAGATCCGGTCTCCAGTTCTTCCACTTCATCCTGCATTATAAACTTGAGCAATGACCAGCTTGATGAGGGCAGTGTTTCTATGCTCTTGGGCAGCTTATAAATCTTGTTTAAAGAAATAAATCCATTTCTTCTTTTGAGGCCTGGGGAGTGTCAAGAATAACTAAGGTATTTTCATCATGTGCCCTTGGCCTGAAGATTACATCTTTTCCTTAAAGATTTAGCAAGAGACACCCAGTTGGAATTGTAGTCACCGGCATTAGCTAAACATACTACACCCAAAAGACAAACAACAGCTGGATTGCTGTGCCCAGTTCACCTATTGGTCAACACTGATCTTAGAGCTCCTTGTTCACACAAAGTTCATAATCTTGAGGAATTCACCAATGCATGCATCACCATCTTCAGTGGAAATTAACAGTTGATGGGCCACTATAGGCTGAGGAATAACTTTATTTTATAGACTCTCTATTCAAGATTCTTTTAGGGAAGATGAACATTGTAAGGCCCAGCCAAGAGATACATCTGGACCATATAGCTTTCTGTGAGTTTCTATTGTATTCTATAACCAGCGTGAGAGTTTCATGGAGATATTTTCATGGAGAAAAATATGAGACTTCCTTCAAAAAACTCAAACTAGCCTGCCAGTTGCATGCACATGACTGGGAGAGAACTATTAACAGATCTGAAACTACACAGACTTTATATACAAGTCCCACTTCAAATTGTCAATTAAAACTTAGGTTGATCTACTTCCCTCCCTATGTCTTATAAAAGCAAAGCTTCCCCAGCCCCAACACCAGTTCACTACAACCATTTAAACTGCAGTGACAAAAATCAGAACTTGGCTCTGGTTACTGGGAGCTCAGCCCCAGTTTGCCACATCTCTGTGGAAACACCCACCATTCCAGGATCCCTCCCTACTCCACTACAAGGGCTTACATTTCTTCTTGTGTTGTGCAGCGAATTTTAAGCAGTCTGGTATTTTCCTATATACACTTTCCTGGTGGTGAGGAGTAACCTGGGTGTACTGGGGCAAGGGTTTGGAGCTGGATAGTTCAATGTTTTTAATACTTCAATATTTAAGTGATTAGTTAGGCATGACAATGACTGAGGATGTTAAGAAATCTTTTATCAACTCCTCATATCAAATGCATTGGTTTCATGGGAGCTTACTCTTATTCTATGGCTGTGTGTGTGTTGGGGGGCCGTATATGTGGGCATGTATATGTTTAGATCAGAAGACAACCTCAGGTGTTGTTAACTCAGGCACTATCCACTTCCTTTGACATAGGTTCACTCACTGGCCTGGAGCTCATCAATTAGGCGAAGTGAATACCAGGGAACCACCCAGGTCCACTTCCTTAATGCTGGGATCATAAGAATGTGTCACCACATTTTTGGTTTGTTTGTTTATTATGTGAGTTCCGTAAATCAATTTCATGACCTTCTGCCTGCATGGTAAGCATTTTTTTAACTAGACTATCTTCTTAAACCTCATTCTAAAATATTTATTTACTTTTATGTGTATACCTGCATGTATGTAAGTGCAGCATGTGCATACAATGGCTGCAGAGGCCAGAAGAAGGTGTCAGATCTCCTGGAACTGGAGTTACAGATAGTTGTTAGCTGCCATGTAGATGCTGGGAACAAAATCTGGGTCCTCTACAAGAGCAACCGGTGCTCTTAACCACTAAGTCAGCTTTCCTGCCCTTCATTCTTCTTATTTAGTTTTATCATTTGATTATATGAAACCAAAGAACTCAGGGGGAAAATCCAAAACACTAAAAGTTGGAATATACCAATAATTTCTCAAGAATAAAAAAAAAAGAAGAAACAACCACATAGAAGATAGAAACTTTCCCAGATAAAAATCAGTATGAAACACCTTTGAGGGTATTGGGAGAATTATGTTTAAGATTGTTAACTCTAGAAATGTGCTTGTAACCGCTCTCATTAGTAAAGCTTTATTCTTCATCTTCTTTCAACCAACAAGGTGCTATTCTGTAACTACAAGTGACCTACAGGAAATAGGCAAGTTTCTCTTCCTAAGCACACTCACCAAAAGAAGCGAAAACCGTATCTAACCAAAAGAACTGGGTCACAGGTAGAAAGGCAACATTCTCCACAATGTCATTAACATCGAGTTTTAGGGAAACACAGTTCCCATAGGCCTGAGAGAGTTTCTTAAATGTGACCTACATTCAAGTATAATTATCTTTCTTTCCCAATTGGCAAACATACACTGCATAACCTTGTCATAAAATCCCATAATTAATACAGTTTTGAATGCTATAAGCCAAATTATCTGACCTAAAATATGGCATGATATATAATAGCGTAAGACAATTAGAACAGTGTGACTGCACCTTAGCTCTGCCCCCTTTAGAAATCATGGCTTCCCTTTATGCAACAGGGTTTATTTCGTCAGGAGAAGGTGTCCGTGTGGTTCTTTAAAAGGAGTTAGTGGTGCTGCAACTGACCAACTGTTCAGGACTAATCTAAATACCATTAAAAGCACACCCCAAAATTAAACTAAGACAAGACCCGTGAAGTCCGGGAGCAGCAGGCATCTATGTAGACAAATTAAGTGACTTGTGTATGCTGCTGTATTTATTTGATTTCTCAAGGGTATAAGATTAAAAACAAACAAACCAAAAAAAAAAAAAAAAAAAAAAACACTGAGAGGCTGGATCTGAGCAGGTCAACATGCTAGCACTTGAATCTTAAGCAGATCCTCTCTTTTTCTTAGAATCTCCATTTTTCATCTCAAATGAGATAATGACAGTATTTGTTCATAGTCTTATCATGAAGTACCACAAATTAAAATAATTGAAGTAATTTTAACCTAGCAAAGACTAAACAAATGTTTGAGTTGTTATTATACCTCCAGATATTAACAACAGAAAAAAAGAAGCATGCCAAAAGATCTATTTTTATGGTTTGAGAATTTCATACGTCTTATACTGTGATCAAGTCTACCCCCTTTGCCCCTCGATAATCCATTCCTGGGCCCCCATCGCTTTCACTCTTCCCTCCCAACTTCATCATGTGCTCTTTCCTCTCTTTGTTGAAGCCCACTGAGTCTACTTGATGCTGCCTGTTTGGACATAGGTGTAGGATCATCTCCTGGATAGCCTCTCAGAGGCCATATGCTTGAAGGAAACATTTTCCCTCCCATCAACCAGCAATTTGCCAATAGCTCAGTGAGTAACAGAATTTCATTCAGTCCATTCTGAGATTTAGACTGACCTGGTCTTATGTCAGTCTTGTGAATGCAATCACAGCTGCTCTGCGTGCAGGTGGCCCTGCCATTTCCAGCAAATACTGTTTCACAGTGGAAATCCACTACCTCGGACTCTTATGATCTTTCTGCTCCCTATCCTGTGATGATCCCTGAACCCTGGGAAGAAAGGATGTGATATAGATGTCTTGTTTAGAGCTCAGCTCTCCACCATAAGATATTTTAAATATGTTCACTAAAAATACATTTTAAATGATGTGCACCATAAATAAATACTGAATATGCATGTAGAAATTTCAGATCAGACAGACTGTTCTGGGCTTCTAGACAAGGATGGTAGATTATGCATGTCTTTATATTCTTCTCCAACCGATAGCCCAATAAAGTCTTATTTAAAGAAAACAGTGGCTGGGGCAATGGCTTATGGGGTAAGAGTATTTGCTGAGCAAGCATGAGGAACTGAGTTTGAACCCTCAACACCCACTAAAAAGGCAAGCATGTCGCCTCAACACTAGGGAGCACAAATAGCCAGATCTGGGGGCTCACTGGCTAGCCAGTCTAGATAAAAGAGTGAGCCCAGGTTCAGTGAGAGACCCTGTTTCTTGGAAGCAGGCAGAGAGTGATAGAGGACACCTAACATACTCTTCTAATCTCTGAGGGCATGCACACAGGGAGGAAGGGGAGAGAGAAGGCAGAGAGAGAGAATGTAAGTAGGTACAGATTTTTAAGGTAAAAATAAGAATAAAGAGTCATTATCAGCTGATGAAATATGTGAGTAGAATGTGCTAACACATTCGCATTGAGAGAAGTCAGATGAGAACAAAACAAAGGGAGGAGAAGGACCCAGGGCTAGAGATAAACTACACAGAGAACCAGCTCAGACAAGAGTAAACACAAACAGGCAACAAAAAAGAAACCCACCCAAACTAAGACAGAGCAGATTTGGGGGCTGGAGAGATGGTTCCGCAGTTAAGAGCACTGGCTGCTCGTGCAGAAGACCCAGGTTCAATTCCCAGCACCCACGTGGTGGGGAATCGAAGTGGATCTGATACCCTCTTCTGACCTCTGCAGGCACTGCATGACATGGGTGCACTTACATACATGTAATACACTCATATACCTAAAATGAAAATAATAAGTAAAATATTTTTTCAAAGAAAGAAAGCTTATTTTACCACTATGGAGATGACAGCTTCAGACATGGTATCTGCCTCATTCTGAAACATGAACAAAAAAAATCAGATTCTCATACATTTGGGGAAAGAACTTCATGTATGAGGCTCTGATCAAGATAAGCACACACTAAAAACTGATTTCCAAAGAAAAGCTGAAAATATGAAGAACATAAATTTTGTAAAAATTCTAATATCCCCCAAAAAGACTCAAGAATTGTTTCTACTAGACAAGAACAGACAAGTATAGGCAAAGCTCAAACTGAGTGAAAGAAGAAATAATTTAAATGGATGTGTGTGTGTGTGTGTGTGTGTGTGTGTGTGTGTGTGTGTGTGTAAGAGAGAGAGAGTTTTAGCCAAAAGAAAAAAGAAATTTTTAGAATATAATTTTTTTTGACCTTTTGGAGATAGAGGCTCCCTGTAGCCCCAGCTGGCCTAGAACTCGCTATGTAGACTAGGCTGGCCTTGTGCTTCCTGAGTACTGGGATTAAAGGCCTGCACTATCACTCCAGACCTAGAATATAAAATTTTTTAACTCTCCTAAAAGATAAAATGAAAACAGACACAAAGACAAAGCTAGAATGATTAACAGATATTTATTAAGAACTATGCTAAATTAGAAGCAAGAGAGAGAGAAGGAACAGAGGGCGGTACACTGTTCATTTGAAAGATACAACAGAATTTTTCTGCTTGAAAGAATCATCAAAGCTCACAAGTGGCTTTAAAAAAACTTCCATTCAGGATGACCACTGGGCAGGGGGAGGGAGAAAAACAGATTCTCCAGTAAAAAGTGAAAATTCAATTTCACACCAGCAATAAGCAATATCAGATGCTCAAGAGAAAATGGACAATGCTTTCAAAATTCTGAGGAATTATCTTCTGCACTAACTTAAACACTGTATGTCTGCATGTAGATAACACTCGGGACAACAATGTCGGTACTCTGACTCAAAAGCTGTGGTCTCACATCTCACATAGTCTCCTAGACACTGTGCTGAGGGCATCCTGTAGCAAAAAGGAGGAGGAAAAGAAAGCAAAAGCCCTGAGTCCCAGAAAAGAAGATCACAGAAGACTAGGATGATCAATAAAGCCAGAAAGGTCATCACTGTGGAGCAGGTAGAGAGGACAGCAACAAACACGAGGGGCGAGGTATGGGCACACAGCTTGACACAGTCTCAGAAGAAATTTCCAGAAAAAAATCTAACAAACCAAATTTCTAATTGAAAGGACATATAAGCTGAGTTCGTTATTTAAAAAAAAGAAAATTTAAAATAAAAAACCAATTAGCACTGGGGAATGGCTCTCTGGGTAAAGGGCTTGCTGCACAAATGCAAGGTCCGAGTTCGGATCCCTAGAACCCACTCAAAGTCCATAAATATGTGGCAGCTGGCCTGTCACACTAGCATTTTGGGGGAAGAGACAGGAGATTCCCTGGTGCGAGCTGGCTAGCAATAGCATTGGAACTGGTGAGAATTGCGTTCATATGAGACCTTGCCTTAATATATATGATGGAACATGAGCAAAGAAACTTTGCCATCCTTAGGGCCTCCACACACATGTGCAACACGCATACACATATGCATTCACAAGTGCACCCACACACATGCAAACATGCACACACCTGCATGAATACACACGTCAAAATAATTCACAAATACTAAAATAGCTAAAAGCTGTATAAGACAGGTATATAATCATCACATATTCTTCAACACTGTAAGAAACAATATTGAGTTGCAAGATGAATACGACACATTAACTTATACATTGTAGACAAAGATGGTATAATTATAAATTGAAAACAGGAGGGAAATGTTTATAATCTTCACAATGTAAAAGAAATTTGCACAAATTAGGAGACAAAGGTGGGAGAGAACTGATAAGATATTCAGAATTATTTACTTTGAGAGGAATAAGTATTTTACCTACATAAATAACCAAGAACACTGTAACAGAGACATATGATGAGTCGGATGGATTGGGTGTCGAAAGTTACATTCTTACCTATTAGCACTATGTAGGAAAATAATTCATAATAGTAAGTTAGTCCATTTTCCTTCTCTGTAACAAAATACCTGGAGCTAGTTAATGAATAAATGAAGGAAGTTTGCTTGGTTTGCAATTTTTGAGGCTGAAAATTCACCATTAAACCTCCCCAAGTGTTTGGCCTCTGGTGATAGTGCCCTTGTCTGTGTCACCTTATGATGAGTAACATGGTGGGAGTCTGTGCAAAAGAAAGAGAATGCATGTTAAGACAGGAAGGCAGAAAATGAGGACAGGTGAGTTCTGCTGTTTTATAGCAACCTACTCCTAGAAGAAGTAGCTAGATTCCCACAAGAACTGCTTCAATCCCTTTCATGTGAAATAATTGCCTCGTGTACTACATATATTTAGTGCACAAGGAAGTCAGAAGAGGGCATTGGATGCCCTAGAACTGGAGTTACAGGTGGTTGTCAGTCGCCATTTGGGTGCTGGGAACCAAACCTGGGTCTTCCCAAAAGAGCAGCCCATTCTACTAAGCACTGAGCCCTTTCTCCAGCCCCTGCTTCCAGCTTTTAGTGCTAAGGTATACAGTTCTCTTTTTTACTTTGATTAAACAACTGATCAACATTAATTTTGCATTCCTGCCTTCCCTGACTTCCACTATGGCAGACACACTGACTTAGTCTTCAGATGCAGTCTGTTACTGTACTCCTGCTGTTATTTATTATGGAACAGTAAGTCTTTATATTTTCTTGATTTTTGTTACTTAAAAATAAAATTTGAACTATTGGTTTTCAGTATTGGAATGACTGGACTACTGAAGTAGTTAATAATCTTTCTAAAAACCTGCTATAAAAATACAAAGTATATAAATCTCACTAAGAAATGTATAATCCAATTATTATAAATGAATTAACCAGATGTATGTAAAACCGCTGACAAAATGTTCCACCCTATACTTAATGCTGAATGTGACTCACTTCATTCTGTTAAGCGGCCACTCTTCTTCCAGGGCTGAAGCCCAGTGAGAGGTAACCTCTTCTAACATCACCCAGGATCTGAAGACATCTGCCGGGGTTCATTGATTAACAATGTGCAGGGAATGCCTGATTGTTTTATGATATCATCTGCTGCTACAGGAGTTATTCATGATTGCCCAACAGCAAGCTGAGCTCATATGGGCCAGATATCTTGATTTAGAATCCTAAACCTAAAGTGGTTTGAAGACAGGAAATTTAGATGCTGAAGCACCCCACCACCACTCCCTTCATGTACTTTCAAAACATACAGTTTCTACCAGGAACAAGTGCATTTGCAAAGAATGTCCCTCCAAGCAGCAGAGAACAAAGGAAATTGTCTGCAAAGTGAGGCTGAAACGTGAGCATTGATGCGTGCTATCTTGCCAGCATCTTGCCTATCAAATAGCCTGCTTGCCTGCCACTCAGATATTGTTCCCTTTGGATAGGAAGGACAAAGATGAAAGGTCCATTTAGCTGTTCAAACAGTGCCCTCTGCTGGCCAAAGAGGAGCTGAAGCTTTTTTATCTGCAGCAGATCTTGGTCTCACTGACAACACACAGAAAGAGAACAAAAAAAGAAAAGAGTAGAGCAGGCAGTCAGGAAGAAAAGCCCCTCTGGTTTTAATCCTACATAAGGCACAGACACTTCAGGGATCGCATTAGACAAATACCTGGCATGTGCTTTGTTAAATCCTAATTCCATTCTTGGTCTCCGTAAAAGAATATGTTAATGCATGAATCTGCAGGTGATGGTCAAGTTCTTTGCTTTACAAAGTGATTCATCACAAGCTCCCCTGAGGAGTCCCCCCAGCGCTCTGAATGTGTGGCATGGTTTACATTGGGCCTTTTGGAATACACATGAATTGTATAAAGCAAAATAGTTCTTTAGGTCACAGTGTGGGGCTCTTATACCATCCAGGAAGGCCTGTGCTGCTTGACATGTTTGTAAATGTTTAGAAAAGTGCTTCATTAATTTTTGCTGTCTTACTAATATATAAGAAACAGTGGTTTGGAGATAGAAACATTAGCTTATTGATAAAGGAAGGGATGGGTAACATATGTTCTTCAGGGCAGGGAATCTGGAGGTCTACTTTGCAATAAGTATGGGCAGTTGAGTACAAAGTATGCATCCTTAAAGCTGTTAAAGAGCCCAGCTTCTTAAACTTTAGGTCCCAAGCCCATACAGAGTCACTTAACTAAATGTGGGAGGTCCCCAAAAAATCTGGCAACAGTAAAAAGTTCCTGAATGTGTAATGACCAAAAATTAATTCAAAATTTAATGCTGAATTGAAGACAAGGTGTTTCTGGCAGCAATTGCCTGTGCCATACAGCTTCACTGCAGCCTTGGCTCTGAGTGAGCACACTGTGCACACTGTGCTCTGTGCATAACATCACTCTCCCCAGCGACAGCAAACAGCACTGAAACACCTCTGCTCCGATGAGAGCTATTGTATGTTATTAATAACAGTGTTTTTTTTCTGTACACAAAATGTTTTCTGCCCTTAAAGAGACATAATGGTCTAGTTACAGAAAACAGTCATTCTATTTTACTGTTCTCATTCCTCAGAGAGGAAATATCAAATGAGTAGACTTTTGGATTGGATTATGTCATAATGTTTCCTGTTAAAAATTGTTATCTGACTTGCTGACTTGAATCTCATTAAAAAATTACTATAGATGTACCAATCGGGGTTGGGTATCCCATGGTCACTTATTTTCCACATTTTGACCACTTGTGGATCTCTGTTGTAGCCTCTATCTGTTACAGAAAGAAGCTTCTTTGATGAGGGCTGAGAACTGCACTTATCTGTAAGTTTAAGGATATATTAGTTCTTTTTCTGTTGCTGTGATAAAAACCAAAAGCAACTTATAGAAGGAAGAGTTTATTTGGGCATATGGTTCCAGAGAGAGAGCCCATAATGACAGGGGGCATGGCAGCAAGTGAACATGGCAGAGAGCTGAGAGCTCACATCTTTAACCATGCACAGAATGCAGATGGTGCAAACTAGAAGACGAGGCAAACTCAAAACCCACCCCCAGTGACATACTTCCTCAGACATGGTTAACACCTCTTTAAGTTTCTATGACCTCTCCAAACAGTGAATGAACTGGAGACCAACTATTCACATATTTGAGCCTGTGGAGGACATTTCTCATTCAAACCACCACAAAGGATAAATATTTAGAATACAGTTAGAAATTATATTGGTTTAAGAAAATGGTGGTAGGTTCTCTGCTAGGATCTATAACCTCCCCAGCCATGGGTACTCAGCTAGGTTTATAGTACTAGACATGAATTCCCTCCTACTGAGCAGGCCTTAAGTCCAATTAAATAGCTGTTCATTACCCCTAAGATAATAGTGCCATTACTGTACCATTCAGATTACATTGCCAGGCTGACCATTGTTGTGGCTGAGAGCTTTCCAGCCAGGTAGGACTATTGACTGTTTTTCTCCTTTGGCAGCTGCAAAGCACTTTCCACTACTATGAGAGATGATCCTCAGGGAGGAGGCTTCCAGGGACTCTGAGAACATCAAGGAAGAAGGGGCAGAAAGACTGTAAGAACCAGAGAACCAGGAAGCCTGCTACTAGACAGTGACTTCTAGACATGACAGGGATGTTGCACCCATGAAATCTCAACAGTGGGATTGCCTAAACAAATCTGAAAAATGGCACCAGCTGTTGACATGACAACACTGAGGGCAAATTTCACAAGGCCCCACCATAAAGAACTATAGGCAACCAATGGCTGTGGAGAGAGAGAGAATCGATCTTCCCCAGGAATGAACCACTTGATACGTGTCCAATCACAAGAGATCAGCCCTAAATATAAGTAAATAAGAGTGATACTAACTATATACATATATATGCATGTATGTAACAATAACCATAGAAGAGGTCAAGAACCTGAGGGGAGCGGGGGAATATGGAGAAAAGAATTGGAAGCAGGAGGGAGAGGTAGAAATGATACAAATACAGAACTCATGTGTGACATTCTCAAGATTTTTAAATTTAAAAAATCACTAAGTTCTGGGTGCGGTGGTACATGCCTTTAATCCCAGCACGGAGGCAGAGGCAGACAGAGCTCTGAACTTTGATTTGGAATTAGGTTAGAATTTCTGACAATTTCTAAAATGGCTCTAGGCATACTTCTGCCATTTTGACTATGTTTTTTATGCAGTGTTCTCAGCACTGATAATTATAAATATCAGTCAACTCTGAAAAGCATTAAAGATGTTCTACGTCCTGCTGCATCAAAATTCAGCCAAGATTTAATTCTTTATGTAAAATTAAACACCCATCTCAAAACTATGCAAATTTGCTTCAAGTCCTTATTAAATTATTAAATTATATATCCAAATATTTTTTAATAAGTTTATGATTTATTATCAGTGAACATTTGAATTGTATACCTCTTCTTATACCTGTATAGCCAAGGCCATGTAAAAGTTTCTCAGGCCAAAAGAGGCCACAAGTGGAAAAAAATCTAAGAAGCTGTATTAGTTACTTTTCTGTTGCTGTGATAAAATCACTGACCATGGGAACTTATAGAAGAGTTTATACTTATAGAAGTGCTCATTACGGTAGGAGAGGCATGGCAGCAGAGATGACCAGCGCAGAAAGCATATCTTCAAGCAGGCCCAGGAAACAGAGAGGGGCAGGAAATCAACAAGGCTTAAGGAAGCCAGTCCCCAGTACCCCCAGTGACATGCTCCTCCAGCATGACCACACTCCTAAACCTTCCGAAACAGTGTTACCAACTGCGGATAAGATGTCCAAATACTTGGAGCCTATTCAAACTAAATACTTTGAGACATTTATTCAAACCACAGAAGCCTTATAACAGAGAGGGACAGCTAACTGGTCTTCATTCTGTTTCTTTAAAACTAAGGGTGGGGTAAATTTGCATGTCCACAGGCAGCCAGAAGGGTAGAGGCAGAGCTTACCATGAGTGTGAAGGAAAGCAAATAATCTGGTTTTTTGTTTTTGATGGAGACCGAAGTTCAAAGAAACCATTCTTCATTGTAAGAACAACATCAAGGCAACCATGATGGCTGGTAACTGAAACATTTCTTCAGTGTTAAAAAGACACCAAGAGGTAGGAAGACAGGCAGAACAGAGATGGGGTCAGACAGTCCTTGCTGCCAACCCAACAGACAAAGGGGTGCAAATCTTATGATTTCTCTAGAGAATCCTGAAGTGGAAATATTCATGTAAAATTTGCTCCTTAGTTCACAAATCATTACAAAAGATTCTCTGATCCAAAATAAACACAAGGAAATTAACTATCCGTGAGCCAGCGATGCATAACCACCACAGTCTAAAAAGTCCTTTCTTCCTCCCACAAGCCTTTATGCATGCCCTGGGAGCTGCCTGTGCTTTCCTCCATTCTCCTTTCCTTTCCTTAACTCCATCCATTCCTCTAGTGTTGCCTTAATTACCCCTGAGAAGTCTTCCTTGATCTGCTCTGTGAGGCTAGCTCCCCTTAAGATATGGTCTCTTGTGTTTCCGTTCTCTTTCATCAAAGGACATGGCGAACCCCCATTCATGGCCTTTTCTCATTCCTTTTCCTCTTTCACTGGAAAGGCACTTCCAGTGTCTCTTTTGTTCAGGATACAATAAAGTAGGTCTTGGTGATTAGTTGTTGAGTGAAGGGATTAAATTAACTCCTCCTGAGTGTAGCTGGACATGCTTGTCTGTGGTTGGTATCCCACAAGCCCTTGGATTTATGCTTTAGGAGGAGGAAGTCCTGGGTTGAATCCCAAATAGATCACCTGCTGTCTGACCTTCTCAGAGTCATCTCTCCATTTTAAAAGCTAGACCTCAAAGATTTGCACAGAGGAATAAAGGTGATATATCTTGATACTTTCACAGTATTGATTATATTCTAGGTGCTCAATAAATGTTTATTTTCATCCTTGCCTGTCACTCTGGCTTCCTGCATCCCCTCTGGGTCTGCTGGTGTGGCTTGGATGTCTGATCCATGGAGTCCAGTCCTACCTTTCAATCCCAGGCAGTATACACCCAGTCAAGCCTAGTGGTCTTTTACCCATCAATGTAGTAAGCCACAGATGTCTGAACTCTCATCTGGAGTCAGAGAAATCAGGCTTCAAAGGAGTATATACAACCCTTTTTTAATCATGGAATTTTCAGGTCAGAAAGATTTATTCCTGGCTGATATCTTTCCTCATCATGTAACTGACCTTAATCATCCCATGAAGAAGGCTCACGGCTCATCTCAGGGCCTAAATCCTGCACCAGTGAGTTATGTCTAAGACAGAATGGTGAAAATATGTATCTCCTCCCTGGGACAGAACATGTGATTCCTTGACACAGTATACCTGGGAAGAAGACACGATGTTGTGCTTTGTAAAAAGCAAGTAGAACTAGAGTCAGATCACGTGGGGTCAAGATTTTTGTCACCAGAGTTCTGAGGCCTTAGCTGAGTCCTAAAGCCTGGCCCATTATCTGAGCTTGAGGGGGTTGTTTTGAAAACAGAAGATAATTGTGTGTGGAAAGATAATCCTGCTGTGGAAGAGGAGCTCACTGATGGTGGTTATACAACAAAAAGGAATTAGAGCGTGGAGCTCACTCCCCAGCCCCACTTCCTCAAACACATTCTATTAGTTAATATAACATCAAACAAGCCACAGCTATTGGGACAGGCTATTGGGACAGGGTTTTGGACACTGTAGGATTTCAAACTTCTAATGGAAGAAAGAGGACAATGTTTGAAAGGACAACCTGGGCTCAAAATTCAATGACTGTGTACATCTCTTTGTTCTTACTGGATCTCTGTTCCTTGTGTCTGCAATTCGAGGGATAAGTTATTTCCAGGAGCATTCTATGATGCAGTTCCCATTTCTGGTCCATGATGTAACAACAACAATCTATGTGTCCCACCTTTCACCTCTTTCATTTATTGTTAATGTCTGTTTGATTCCAGCAAGTCTCCTATCAACTCCGCTGGCCCTTAACTTCCCCTACAAATTAAATCATGCACACTGTCACTCACTGTTTCCTGTCCAAAGCATTCATGGTCAATGTGATACCCACACTGCGGGACTTAAACGTCTGACTTGGATATATGTCTGTCTTCCTGACTGTGGGAACATAGAACCTCAAGAATACAGGAGAGGCGTCCATTTTCCCAGAAATTAGCACGTGGTAGGTGCTGATCTCTGGCTACAAAAGGAATTATTTGTAGCTGACCTGAGCAAGAGAGGAATTTACTACAAGGATATTAAGTAATTGCCAGAGTCTCCAACAAGCATGGGGATTCGGCCTTTAATCTGTGCACTGGAAAACAGGTCCCTGAAGAACACCATAAATCATGCTCCAATAGCATCCCACTTTCAGTGGGGTCACCGCTGAAATATAGACACTGCCCTTGACATCAACAGCCTCATCCCCAGCCACTTAAGAGCCTCCATCCTCAGTCACCTCTACTGCCGTCTAGGCTGCCAGCTTTGCCACTACAACAATGAAGCTTGACCTTTTCTCCATCTGTCCTGGAACAACTACCTCTCAGGTAGAAATAAGAAGCATGTATATAGGCCTGCTTATAAGGAAGCCTGTGAAGGTAGATATCTGACTCTTAGGGTCTCTAACAAGGGAGATAGCCTCCAGTAACTCTTCCAAGATTACAAGTCTCTTCTAGGACATGGCTCAAACAGCAATCATCATAACTCCTACTTTTTACCATTGACAGGAGTACAAACTGTCTGAGGTTTACTTTTCTCAGTGCTCAATACACATCTAAAAATCACAGTGCTCAGTTATCTGCTGAAATAAATGAAAGGGGGATCTAATGCCATATAGTGTCTTTTGCTCTGGGTTTCCGTGACATTCACTTTGATTCCTCCTTTTGTTCTTAACTTTTAACAGCAGCCAGACACAGGCCCCCTCTGCCCCATAGAGTGGCTAAGAAAAGCAAGCCGTGTCGCTCTCATCCCTCCAGCCTGGCTGGCACCAGCCCGAGAGCTGCCTGGCTTCCCTCCTCCTTGGCTTTGTCTTCTCCTTCTCATCATTCTCTTGCCCTTTGGACTGCTGACTGCATTTGGCTCACTTACTTTTTGACCCTGGGCACTTTGTAGTGTTTCTCAACAAGGGTGCTATTAGCATTTGGTACAGAACAACTCTTTGTTGAGCAGAATGTCCCATGCGTTGTAAGACTCTTTAACATCGCTGGCCATGCTCATTTGGTGTTAGGACAGTTCTTCAATCACAGTGACAATCAAAAGTTGAATATACCTTTCCAGATCATCCTTCGTTTGTAGTTAGGAACAGAGAAATGAACACAAGGCTCAATCAGGAAGTTCCACTTTAGGGAGACCACGCATTTCACCATTTGGCTCCTTGGTTTGTAGGCACATCCCCTTCCTGTTCTGTACGCTGGACCTCAGCCTACGTCTAGAACTCTACATCCCTTTGAAGGAGGAAACTTGACCAAAATTATCACCACGAGAAACTTTGGCCAATAATCATATATGGAGTGGAATGCAGCTGGTCTTTGCGGTTCTGCCCTGCTGTGAGATGCAGACAGCTCAATCACTCTGAGCTCTGATCTCCTCAGGTGTCAAATGGGACAGGTCTTAGATCAAACTCCCAGAAGCAGAACCTGAGCTGAAGGACAGAACTTTGTGCAAATGACTCGTGACAGTGCTCTCAGAAGGGACGTGAAGCAGCAGCATGTAGGAAAGCCAGCCCAGGAACCATGGCTGATGGTAAAGTTCACACGTCCCACCTCAAGACAGGAGCTGGCCTTTGGGACCCTGACAGGCCTCGGCTGCCGACTGGGTATGGCAGAAGCTCCTCTACCCACACACAGGGAAGAGGGTGAGTTGTTATCAGCCACTTCCCACAGCAGCTGGGGGATGGGCAAGCAGCCGGAGAGGAGGCCTAAACGGGTGGCCACAGCCCCATGGCAGGAATTACATCACTTGCTTGAGGAAGTACAGTGTTTGGTGCACAGCAAGCAGCCATTGCCATCAAGGGGCATGGATTGAGCACATGCTGTCACTCTGATGGGGGAGGTGGAGCTCGGGGGAGAGAGAGGGAAGGGGTGGCATTGCAGGTGAGCCAAGCAGTTCAGTCCAAAAGAGCCACATCAGGTACTCATGGCTCTCCAGAGTCTGCAGCTTCTCTGAGAATTCACCCAGACACTTTAGAAGGCCTAAGTCTTAGAAAAGCAAAAATGTAGATGTGGAATCACTGAAGGAAGACAGCTGTCCAAGCCCTAGGTAGAGATTTTCAGAGACACTGTTACCAGTTACAGGGATGGAATCTTTAGGAAGGGTAAGAGCCAAATGATGTTCAGCAGCTGATCTGCTGCCTACGGTGCAGAAACCAACCTCATCAAGCAGTTCCTGTACACAATGTCAGAAATTTTGAAAATTTAGTTACAAGTTTTTAAGTATACACATGATAATATAGACAAGACGGGGCTGGAGAGATGGCTCAGCAGTGCAAAGCACTGGCTGCTCTTGCAGAGGACCCGAGTTTGGTTCCCAGCTCCCACATGGCTACTAATAACTGTCTATAACTCCTGTAACACCATCTTCTGACCTCCATGGACACCGCATGCATGTGGTACACTTAACATGTGTGCAGAACACTCCTACACATAAAATAAAAATAAAAGTAAAATGATAACACAGACAAGAAAGAGGAAACAAATTTCTCACTACCCCCAAATAATGACTTCTAGCCTGGCACTGTACATGTCTATAGACATGTTGTCCTTCACATGTGCAGCACACACATGCACACATATATGTATGCACACACACTTAGAGTCAATATGGGCATAGTCTGTAAACTCCCTGTTCATCAAAATAGAAATGACATTTTTACATCAATATATAATGTAGCATATATTTGATATAGTACAGTATGCTGCAGTGTACTCAAAATTTAATTATAATATAGAATTCTATTATCTGATTATCCTTTAACCTTCTTAATCAATACATTATGTTTGACGTATAGGCTATTTCCAGCTTTGCTACTGTAAACAGTGCTGTGATGAACATCCAGAGTTTGAAAATCTTGAAGCACGTTTATAAGTAGTTACCTGGGATTAATTTCTAGACATGACAGTAATGACTCAGAGAATTTTTACATTTGCAATTTTATGCACATTGCTGAATTACTTCCTATAATATTTCTATGTTCACTTGACTCTTCTTTTGACAAACACTATGGAATGGTAACCTTACCTAATTGGGTATTTGTGTTAGCCATTTTACGTTGCTTTCACAGAATACCATAGGCTGGGTAACTTATAGAGAATAATGGTTTATTTAAATCTGAATTATTTCTAGAGGCTAGTAAGTACAAACTAGGGTAGCCATGTCTGCCAAAGGCCTTATTTGTGTTAACCTACAGTGGAAGGCTGGAAAGACAAATGTATGAAAGAACTGAAGCATAGAATAGGTAGGCTGACTTTATAGTGAGTGCTTTCACTGGAACTAACCCCTCTCACGACAACAACGTTAACCTCTTCCCGAGGGTTCTATTCAGTTCCCCCACATGTCCTATTAGCCCCTACTATGCAATCACGCTCACCTGAGAACTCAGCTGACAACACATGAATCCTGGGAGGAAAAACACCCAAACCAAGCAAGCAGCATTAAAAAGAAAATACACTTTTATTGTTAAATATTTCAGAGGAAATGTCCACTATTTAAAGTGTTCCAGCATATTTATAAGTCACTCTAATTTCTTCTGAACTCTGTTTTCTCCTGTATTTATAACACTGATGAGCATAGACTGAAAACTGACTAATAAATAATTTCTAAAAACTAATATACAATATATTCTATGTCTAAATTCTAGATCTAGAAAAGAAGCTTTCAATAGTGAAAATTGACCTTTATGTTATTTTCTGATATTTAAGTCTGAACATAGTTTATTTTATTTTAATTTTTTAATTATGTGTATATATTTGTGTCTGTGTGTGGGCTTGTGTACTTGAGTACAGTGCCTATGGAGGCCAGAAGAAAGCAACAGATCCCCTGGAGTTTGAGTTACAGGAGGCTGTGAGCCACCAGATGTGGATACTGGGAACTGAACTTGCATCTTCTGGAAAAACAGTATGCGCTCTTTAACTGTTGACCTATCTCTCCAGCCCCTGACATAGATACACAGGTTAACAATTCTATTTGCTTATCCAGCTAACTAACAATTTGTTAACTATTTATTAATTAAATAGTTAAATTTATTAACTAAAATTTGTTCAAATTTGCAAATAGAATGGAGAGAAAGAAAGAATGGTATCTGTATTCAATAAGGCGACAAGCACCTTTGGTTTCAGGAAAGAGTTTGCTCCCAGCCATGGCAGTGACATTCTGGCCTGTGAGGAGAGACTTGAGTGTGTTAGAAACCAGAAAATCAGAAACAACTCCTGCCCTCCCATTCTCCTCCACCCTCAACCCCATTGCATCCAGATTTTGTAAGTTTATTACAAGCCATCTGCCAAACCCTTTGAACTCCCTGAAGAGGAGTGCTTCATAAATAGAATTTGAGCCTGTGGGGTCTTATACCAGTGAAGCAAATTTCTCATGTTTCTTACCAAAAAATTATTGCACAAGTGACCTAATAAGAGACAAACAAAAGCAGCCCAGTCTCATAATCTACTAGTTTTTTAGAAAGTTTTCTTGAGAGTCTCCTTTTACTCATACCTTAAAACATTTACAGTCTTTCTCTGGAATACTTCAAATAGCTTTTTTTCTCTCAAATTAAGATTTGAGGGGATGGAGGGATGGAGAGATGGCTCTGTGGCTCTTCTAGAGGACCCAAGTTCAATTTCCAGTACCCACATCTAGCAGCTTCCAACAGTCTACAGCTCCAACTCTAGAATGCCCTCTTCTGGCCCTCACAGGTGTACCTAGACACACACACACACACACACACACACACACACACTACATATATATATCTATATCTATACATATATATACACACACATATATATACATATATACACACATATATATACACACATATATACATACATATATATATACATGTAAGTAAAAAAATATGAATTATTTTTAAAAATAATGACCATATATGAAACATTTTATGGAAAATGGTTTTAAAAACACTATTCAATTATCTTAATTCTAAAACACTAGTGATTCTAGAATTTGTCTTTGATTTAATTGGTAGTTTTACTGCTATAAGTAAGATGAAGACATAACAGAAGTACAATAGAAGATATTTATCAACCATTTAGCAAACAAAGGGTTAATATAGTATCCAAACTATAGAAGGAACTCCTATATCAGGCCAGACTGGCTGACACTCAATTCAGAGGAAGCATCTGGCTGCCAGCCCAGGGTCTTAAGCACTCTGCTCCGTTCCCCAATGCCTCTTGAATGTTTCCATTCCTGAACCTCCACTCTGCCTTCATCCAGGCCACCCACAGGGAAGGCAGATTTCAGAGAGCAATAGACCAGCCTACTCGCAGATGCAGCACCCCCAGCCACCAAACTCCTTCTGCTCCTTCTTTATGTCCTCCAGCCTTCTCACTGCCCTCTTACTGAGACTTGAGGTTAGGGGCACAAACTCTGAAAAGATGGCTGAAGGACACACATTGTCTAAAAGGTACCATTCTTTTACATAGATGAACTTCAGAGTAGATAAACCACATCTATGATTCTATTCATTGGTTCATTCTATTTATTTGTTCCTCTTCTTGAAATAACTTCCTCTGCATCTGAATAAATTGTAACCAGTCTTCTAAAGACAAAGTAAACAGTGTTTTAAATATGCAGTAAGGTATCTTCACCTTGTCCAGGTGCCTTCATAGAAAAGGACATTGAAAATGTGCTGAGAGCGTGGATGCTCAGGCACCAAAGGAAGGAAAGTAACTCAGATGAGGGACAGCACCTAGGAATGGCTGAATCTAAAACAGAAGTCAGAACAACTGTGACGTAGCTTCAAACCTTGGCACAGACGAGTTCCCTCCCTGAAAAACCTAAGATCTCCTCTAGATAGTCCCATCTCCTTCTTCCTGTGAACTCTATTTTAACACTAACTCTTTCACAGTAACAGTAATAAGAACCACCACCTATAGGTGAAGACTTAACCCAGACTCTGCTCTGAGTGATACACCCATTTTCACTCTCACATGTCTGTGAGAAAAGTATTGTTGGTAACCACATCTTACAAGTACATTATTGTCCCAGTTAATAATTGGAGAATTGGATTGGCACTTTTACAACTGCAGTTCCAGGAATTGGACCCAGGACCCATCTTTAACCAGGCAAGAGCTCTATAATGAACTGTGCCCCATAGGCTGCCATTTTGAACCACTGCCCCATCCTGACCACTTGGAATACCTTCTTTGTGATTTCTATAACATAACTAACCTCCATTAGATGACAAGCTGTGAGAAAATAACTCATTAGTTCATTCACTCCCTACACACAAGTGAGTGTTCACTGTAGAATTCCAACAGCCTTCTCAGGAGAGGGGAATGCAGGCAGAGACATTTATCAGGGGCAGGAACAGTAAAGGAATACCTCAAATATACCGCCAGACAGCAAGTCATTCATGCTAGAAAGTCCTAAGCACAACCACCTTACAACAAATGTGTCAGGTGGTTACTTCACACCCCATAAAGAGCCCTGGGAGTAGACATTAGCCCAAGCTGAATAAGTAAGGAAACTGAACTTTAAGAGTGTGTGTGTGTGTGTGTGTGTGTGTGTGTGTGTACATGGACACATGTGCCCTGAAAGAAATCCACACAGCTAGGAAAGGAAAACACAGAGATCTTCCCAGGCTTGTTGAATACTTCTGTGCACTTTGATGATGGAATCTTCTTCCTTTGTGAAACTGAAACAGAGCAAAATGCTCAAAAAGTATAAACTATAGTGGTTAATGGTAAATGACTGACATACACAAGTGTGTATATACACACAGAAAGGATTGGCAAACACTGGACAAGGGCTATCTCAAGAGAAAGGAGGTAAGTGGTTTGGAAAGGGACACCCAAGGAGCTTCTGGGTTCTGCGCATATTGTATTCTTTGCCCCGAGTGATAATGATACTGAGCCATGCATTTGCTTGGTGTATCTCCCTGTGTGTTATGTCATCATTAAAAGGTTTTAAAAAGTCTCACCATTTCTCTCCACAAGATACAGCCTGTCATACATTATAGAAGCAGGTGGTTCTGGTAAAAGAGGCACTTACGTGGGTTACTTTTCTGTGAACCCTGAAGGGACAAATTCTTGAAAAGGTAGCGTAAAGGAAATAAAAGGTCATCTCCCTAGCCCTAACAGCAGAGGCCGGGATGCTCACTTTAACTGGTCCATGTATGAGCCCAGAATCAAGAGCAGGGCAAGCAGGGTCTAGGAAATGAGGTTTCACCATAAGGGATTATTCGTCCTCCTGGAAATTCACCAGGAATAGCTAAAGGACACTGGGCAAAGTTGCAGTCTGCAGCAACTGCTTATACGAGAAGCATTCTTTCACTCCCCTGTCTCTGTCTCCTAGATCCAGCCACTGCCCCACCAGATGGCATGGGGGAGTCTGCATTACTCCAGTCATGCACGATAACAGGGGTGAGGCAGCCAAGAGTGTGAAAGGATGGAGACTAGAAAGGAGTGGCCAGGCCAGAGAATGACCCACACAGGAAAATTCAAGAACAGTCACTGAAATATAATGTTCTGGTTACCTAAGTTTCCATTTACTATGTTTTCACTTATGTTTTAGGACTGTTATTTTAGATTCAGTGGGACTATTCTGGTTTGCCCAAAGCAATGTTTGGACTATAGAACATCTGTCACCTTGATAGTCTAAGGGGATCAGTTGTTCAGATTTTCTAACAGAATTTTAAACTTTTTCTAACAAAATTCTAATGTGCTAAATATTGACTCTGTAGTACACACCTGAAAGAACAAAAAGTCAAAGATTACCACTCCTAGTAACACACACACGTACACACATATATACATACACACATGCACATATACACAAACACACAAGCACACATACATATAAGCATACACCCCATACATACACACATAAAAGCATACATACACAATGCACAAAAACTATACATGTACATGTATATGCTCATACACACACCATGACATATGCCATGACACACCATGACCCACTATGACACACATACACAGTATGACATATACTATGTGTCCCACAAGAACACAGCAACTATTTTAATTTTCTTTATAGTTAATTTTACTATTTGTCATCTAAATCTACTTTTGTAATTACTAATTACTGTTAATGTTTTCACATAATAAGTAGCATTTAATTTTTTTCAAGAAACAGAATTGATATAAAACTTTCCTATTTCTGGACTATCCTTTAAAAACAAAATCAAACTATCAGCATATGTAACTGTTACCAAAAGCCATGCCATTTAAAAAATGTGGAGAGATGGCTCAGCTGTTAAGAGCACTGGCTGCTCTTGCAGAAGCCCCAGGTTCAAATCTCAGAACCTACATGGCAGCTAACAACTGTCTTTAACTCCAGTTCCAGGGGATTTGACTCTCTCTTCTGTCCTCCATAGGTATTACACGACATGGGTGCAGTTACATAGATGCAGGTGATACACTCATATATACATACATAAATAAATAAATTATATATATATATGTGTATATATATATATAAAGTTTTAAAAATGTGAACCCTAGATAATTGAGTTAGCCTCTCTAAGCTTTATTTTCCCCATCTGTAAACAGGAGTGGTGATACATGGCTCACAAGTCTGCAGAAGGAATGGCTGAGATGACTTACAGAAAGCCACACATGGCAGATACAGGAGAGCCCCTCTCCTTCTCTCCTCAGTTCACTGACATCTCTGGAAGATGACACATACACACAGATGACATCTCTGGATTTAAAAGGAACTTTTAAAGACACAGAGGGTTTTAGTTTCTAACACATTGTGCATCCCAGAATACTCCTGTTTATGGCTATGCTTTTATCCATCTGGGTTCACTCAACTCTCAATGTATGTTTGGTCTCTCACATTGTGTTTAAATTTCATTCCCCAAGGAAGACTTCACCAGGCGCTGCAACTTTCTACCGCCCCCTTTCATAAAACCACTGCCAGGAATGCATTAAACAAAACCTTAACTTTGTATGTTTGTCTTGTATATTTTTCTTTGTCAAGTTGTACACCTCCAAAGATATAACCAATGTCTCTCTTATTCCCAGACCCCAATATAGTTTCCTGCATCCAAGGAGATAATAATATGTTTATTGGTTGTTGGTTGACTGGAGAATAAGTAAGTAGGTAGACAAGGACTTCTTTCTTCTTTTGTAACTATGAGGCAGTCTATATAATCTATAGTCTATGGAGGGAACAACACTTTCCCAAGAAATCCAACAATCCATTCTCCAGATGACCCCATTTAGGTTAATTCAGAAGAGACCACTCAGGTCTGTGAATTGAGTCAGCCTGAGATCTACTATAAATCCAACAGCTTAAACCACTCCCCCCCCCCCCGCCAGCTTAGCAATGAGCAATGTTTCTTCTCCACTGAAAACACAAACATTTGTCCAGTTTAGCAAATGTCAGCCCAAGCAGCATGAAGAACAAAATATTGAGTATCATTTCCACGAAGCAAAGTTACAGAGCCAACAGCAGATGCATCCGCTGGCATGGAGAAAAACTCGCTGTGTCAGCAGCCAGAGCACCAGAGATCAAGAGCACACAAAGCCCAAGCTTTCAGGGCTGGTGAAAAAGCCCATCTATTGTCTCTGGCAGACAGTGCTAGAGATAAAGTATCCTGGAGGCTCAAAGGAAGGCAAGCTGAAAAATGCATGTGGCAAGCCAAAACGAAAGTGAGGCTGCACAATGGTAGCCAGTGAAGGAGCAGCTGGTCCTGGTGGCACCAGACTGTGTCTCTCAGCCTGTGTCATCAACACTTGTCCGTGTAGTGAACACTTTCTGAAGAAGTGCCTGTCAGTTTCCATTTACTTATAAATAAGTGAGTGAATAGTATCCAACTTACACATTTTTCATGGTCTTTTTTTCTCTCTTTAAGTTCCAAAACCAGAGGAGAAACAATACCATACAGCAAAATGGTAACACAAGGAGAAAGCAGCCCTGTGCGGGAAGGAGAGCGGCAACTGACCGACGATCCCGATGATCCCGATGAGCCAATGGTAGAGGGCAGTTGCAGGCTATTGTTAGAACAAAACAAGGTCGAGTTTTATTCTCTTCTCTCGCTGAGACACAAAGAGTCACAACTTTTCTTAAAAAGACGGAGAAGAATGCATTCCTACATCAAGGCTACCCATGGCCACAAATACAAGCCCAGCACTCCTTAGCTACACCATCCCAGCTTGTGGATAAATACTTATGTCCTTTTAAAGTAATCTTCCCAGGCCAGCTGCCACTAGGACAAGGTTCCTCTGAACGCAAATTAGCTATAGTCACCTCTTTTGATCAGTCACCTCTTGGAAATACCATAATGAGTGTGAAAGAAAACTTTACCCATCCTCTAGTATGAAGCCTTATAGAGTTCAGTAGCAGCTGAGTAAGTCCTCCATCATTAAAGAAAAAAAAAAAAAAAAGGCTGGCCTTGGAGTTCATCTCTCCATTGTCCCCAACAGTTTCTTTTACAAAAAAAGTAAAAATATCTTTTTTCAAAAAAGGTAAAATAAATCCCTCTTGGGCCACAGGATGAATTGTTAATAAACACAGACATAGTAGGATAAATAACTGCATCTTCTCTGAAACCAGTGACAGCATTTTCTAGCCCATTCTAGCAGCTTGCAAAGCAGCTAAAGGAAGGAAAGTTACTCTCCTTTGAGGATGTGGCTGCTGGTAGCTTGCTCATGCCCCATTGGATGGCCACATACCCCTGTGCACATGAACAGCACTAACTGGACTTGGGTTAATAATCAGAAATAAATAGATGACATGAATTTGGGACCCTAGGGGGAGTGGGAGTGAATAAGTAGTACATGGATAAGATCACTATACGTTATTTACACATGAAACTTACAGTATAAGAAATATTTTTAAATAGAAGCTGGGCTTTAAAGAAAATATTTGTTGACCTCTGATCTATACTATTGAGTTTTATGCCATCTCAAAACTGAGAGGTAGAACTGTAAGCAAACCTGACTGTTCAGCTCTAAGTTTCCACCTCTGTGAAAAAATGCCTGAGATAACAGAACATAAGCAGCAGTGATTATTTGGGCTCCTGATTTCGGAGCTTTCACGGGAGACAGAACCTCGTGACAGGAGCACAGCAGAGCAAAGCTGCTCGTGATGATTTGGAAGTCAAGAAGAAAAGAGGCAGGAGTCCTGACACACCCATTAAGAGCGTGCCTTCAATGACATTCCTTCCTCCACTGGTCCCTCCTGATGCCGGCCAGCACTTCCCATCAGTGCTGGAGATCAGCCTTTTCAGCAGACAAGTCTTCAGGAAATATTCGGGATGTAAACTACCAACAACAAACCATATTCTATGGTGAACACAAGTTAAGCTATAGAGTAAGCCCATATATTAAAAATAAGTATATAGAGACAGCTAGAAAGATACATATCTGTCCCCAAATCTCCAGCAAATTGTTTATGGCTTGGTGAGCAGGAACAATAAGGAAAGATAGAAGGCCTGAGACATTTGTTCCCTTTGTACTGTGTAAGATTTTCTCATAATGACCATTATTACTATTGCATATACACGACACAAAATAAATATGCAGCATGAATTTGGGAGTGACTTACGGCACAATCACGTACAATGAGAGTAAACTGGAAAATGACTTTGTGATAAGAACAAAATCTCAGGCTTCACAAGTACCCATTTGGTCTAAGAGCCATGAATACTTGAATCTCCTCTACAACACCCAGTGTAAGGCTGAGTACTACTGCCTAGGGCATCTCACTTCATCTGTATGTAAGTCTGGTGGCAATAAAACGCTCTCTAACGCTGCATTAAAATTTGCTTCACTCCAGTTTTGGCTTGTCGGTTCTAATTCTCCAATTTAGCCTTATAAGACAAGTAATTATTTCCCCACATGGACTCTTCCTGGATTTCAACTCAAATTGCTGGCAAAACTGAATCTTCTCTTTTCCAAAGTAAACATCCCTTTGTCCTCCAAGCATCCACATGTGATGCTAAAAAGAATGACAGGAAATCAATGAGTCACAGTAGGGACTAGACAGGTGTCAAATATGGACTTTGAAAAATGCTAGCAATAAAGGTTACTGGGTAAGCTGAGATGGTAGCTTGTGAAAGAAAGTCAAAATTTCAAGAATAAGTAAATATTTTAAATGAAGAGAATGAAGCCTTGTCTACACAGAGAGACTAGTGTGAGTAAAGAAGAGAGGGAGTAAAAAGAATGGGACTGAGTACCTAGGTAGAGAGTGCTAAGCCAAACAGAAGCATTCCAAGGCAGAGATGTGAGAAATTCAGTAACTAAGTTAGGACACGCCTTGCTGGGAAACATGAACGGATTACCTGCTACGGCAGAGGGAGATGGGAAAAATGTGACATTTCATGTGCACTTGAATTGGAAAGGCACGTTAAAAATATCACAGCAGGGTATGGGAAGTGGATAAGTGCTTGTTGGGCAAGCATGAGGACCTGAGTTCAAATCCCCAGAACTCGGTCAAAACTAGTCACAGTGTCTACTGCCAGCACTCATACAGCAAGATGAGAGTCAGAGACAGGCCAGGTAGTCTGGCATGTGCACTGACAAACAAAGAAACCCTGCCTGAACAAAGTGGAAGGCAATGACTGACCTGAGAGGTTGTTGAGTGACCTTGGTACACATACTGGGCTGCCTACACACACACACACACACACACACTTCATGGTGGTCACAGAGGAAACAGAAGGAGGAGTAATTAGGAGTTAAGTTCGGGTTTTGAAGAAGGCTGGATATAGGACAAAATAGCAGGTATCAAAGTGTATTGAGATTTTCCAAGTATTCAGCAACCCACTGTTCTTCGGCCTCACCTCTCCCTCCTCCTGTTGCCAAATGCATGACAAGAGTGATTACAGGATTGGTCATTTGTGGATGACCTAGGAGGCTTCCTTGCAGGACATGCAGCAATGGCTCTCGATCCCCAGTTCCAAGGCCATGTGCACCCTGGTGTATGCTCATCTACCTACAAGTACATATCCCAATATCCCAGTAGAAACACTCAGCCCTGTGGGCTCATTAAAAAATCTTAGAACCTTTCAAATTTGCCTGAGCTATTACGAAAACGCAGCATTCACCACTGTGAACTGCCTGACCTGTTCAGTCAGTCATAATAGGAAACAAATTTAAAGCATTACATTTTCATGCTCTTAACATTTCGTATTTCCCATGGCATCCTAGTAGATTGCCATAAACTGAGTGTAAGCACAGTTCTGTGTTCTTTCCCTCCCACCTTTGACTGTAATCTTTCAAAATGTACTAATCAAAAGCTGAAGCGGCTGGTTTCTCCCTCGGCCTTTTTGGCAGGAGCAACATGTAGGAGAGTTGGATGTTCAAAGTGCTAGGACACAGAAGATCCCATTCCACATAGAACCCAGCCGGTGTCCTGTGCCTTTCTGACTGACCCCTGGCTTATTCTCTGCCTCTGTGTGTGCTCTTCTAACTCAGTCCAAGTTCCCACTTCTTCCCCCCGCCCCCCCCCCGCCCACTTCCCTAACTGTCTTCTTCTTGTTCCTGTGCTAGAAAACCGCACCTTAATCCAGGCTTTTCAGCCGCTTTGACCCTTTGGAGGGATGGTCTCTGTAAAAGAAAACAAGGACTGCTCATAATCAAGACTCCCAGAGAGTCTGTGGATATGGATACCCAGATGGTGCCCTAAACGCCACAGGAACTATAATTAGCCTCATCCATTCAACCAACAAAGTAGACATTCTCAGTAGGATGCTTATAAAGGAGAAGCACATTATCCCATCCTGTAATTGTGAGTTTCTCTTTTGAGTGGGTCTTTGGTTTAGTTTGGTTGACTCATCTCCTTCACCCCCTTCCTAAAACCCATACCACTATTTGACATCAACCTCAATATCTTGCATCTTGGGTCCAAGAGCAACCAACCAAAAATAAATAAGGGAACCATGATGCTTGTTTGTTTCCTTTTCCCCATCCAAATCATTACTTAAAGCCTTACTGAAAACTCATAAAAGTGCCTCTAGCTAGAGAGGGGAACTATGGGAACACCAAAATGGAATTACAGAGTTTGCCACAAGGTCAGGTTCTCAGTTTAATGGGCAAAGAGTGAAAGAACAGCTTCAAAGCTGCTTCAAGCTGAGCAATCAGCACTTTTGACCGGACTTCATTTGAACATAACTTCTTAGAAACACTCTCTTCTGTTTTGTTGAGAAAATCAAGGCCATGCGATAAAAGCTTTCCCAGTTCTCCTTTTCTTATTAGCATATATATGGTAAGTTAAGGACAAATTCTTTAGGCACTCAGGAAAACGGAAATGAAATCCAAGCTTTCTCTGCTGCTTTCTAGCTGCACCGCAGGGTCCTTGGTCTTGCCAACAAGTTTCCTCAATACAAAAAAATTAAAATGATATTGAACATGCAGAATTGTTCTGAAATTTATTTAGATCGTGAATCAAAAGACCCTAGTCTTTCCTTATGAAGTTTAGAACTCCCTAGAATTCCTAATTCTTGATATGTGTTTAGTAATATGACCAAATGACAAGTTTAATAGGTGTTCACTAACATTTCTTCATGGGTTTTTTTGTTGCTAGAGATTTGGAAAAGAAAACTAGAATGTAAAGAAATGATGTAGATAATTAAAAGTTTGAGTGGAAACTTATTGGGGGTCCCTGTGCTCAGGGCCAGCCCAAGGGGACTGAAGGGTCTCCTCCGTGGGGAGAGGAGGGTGAGTAGGCACAGATCAAAACAGATTCCGGGGGCTGAGTGGGAAGCAGGCAGTGGCAAGCTGCTGCAAGCACCGTTTATTCAAGGAAGTACAAAGGGCCTTATAGGTCTGGTTAGCCAATGGCCTTATGGGGTAGGGTCCTGATGCAGCCAATAATAGTCTGTCCCCTGGTAGGCAGGCTCTTTCCAGGTGCTGGGCAGAAGCTGGTCTCACAACTAGCCAGAGCAGAGCACCACGCCCACGGGAGCCATTCCTCTATTCCGCATAGCAGGTGACCTGGCTAAGGTCCATCGTGCATTGTGCCCTACAGAAACGAATGTAAACCTCATAGCTAAGATGACTCCACCCTCCTAACTGGTCCTCTGTTTAGAAATTATGCCCATGATTTTAGCTTAAGGTCTTCTAATACTTAGTGAGGGTCACATTCTCAGCCTAGAGGATATGTGAGGGATCCTGATTGGGAATGAGATGTCTGCACATAGGTGAGTGACCAGCAATCCCTTTACAATGTCATCTGTTTAACTGAGTTAATCATGACGCATGATGGGTTAAGTGAAAATGTAGAATTGTCATCTAATTTTAACTTAATGAGAAATCACAAAATAGGCTAACAAAATTAAAAAGATCTCCCAATGGAAAGCATGGATCAAAGGAAAGACAACAAAGTAAGCTTTGTGAATGGCTTCCCACATTAAATTGTTTCAAAACAATTATAATAGAATTAAATCTGACAAGAGATCAGCCCACCCCTATCCCAAAATAGGATTTGGAATATACATGAATGTCACCCAAAGTATATATTGAAAAATTATCTATATGGCTTAGAACGACCCTTAAGAACTAAGCAAGCAAAATGCTAAGTTTAGTGAGAGAGAAATTGAAAACTTCTTAAATATAGCTTATTTCTCCTTTATTTTGACCTTTTAAGTATCTACTTTTAATGTTATGCTGTAAAAAGTTATTAATACTTTTGTAATATTTCTGTAATTAATGTACATAATTCAAACATAGATATGCATAAATTAGCAGAATCCACTCAAACATTGCAGGCTACACATCAACTGGGCTACTGCAGTTCTGTCCAGAAAGTTCTTGCCTAGCCTGATATCTTTATGTGTTTTACATGTTTCCATTTTTTTGACTTAATTGCTTCTCAAAGTCACTTACTAGTAACATCACACTGGAGTAGAACTTCAACACATGACTTTGGAATGAAGCAAGCATTCAGTCCATAATACCCTCATAAAGATCTATCTTTAGCAGATCTTTGACAAATTAATATGGTCTAAGCTACTGTACATGCAAGGCTGTTGCTAAACTGGTTCAGCCTAGGTATGCTGAATAGAGTCATGGAGCATCAAAGACATGCGCAGAAGACAGAGCGACCACAATGGGGAGGAATACAGAAAGAGAGAAGATGTCAGGCCTGGTACACAAAAGTGATGAGAAGAAGGATCACAGAGCATTATGGAGCTCATTTAGGCAAAGACCTTCAAAGAGAGAGGCCACTCCAGAGGGTAAATGCTACATCACGGAAGATACCAATACAGCTCACACAGGTTAGCTCCTGTGACACAGAATTGGATGCAGAAAGATAAAAACTGAAACTGATCCTGGAGAAAACAGCAGGAATCACAATACCACTTCACTGCTCATTTTTATCCACTCATTGATATTTTCACTTTTTATTCACCAATTTTTATTAAGTGCAATGTCGGGAACTGATCTGGTTACTACGGACACAGAAGGAACAAGCTCATGTCGCAAACGACCTGCCAGAAGAGGCAGGCGGGTAACAAGCACAGCAATGTTAGTTACTGTGTGTGTTAACAGCTGAAGCAACAACAGGCCGTGCGACAGTCCTTGTGACGTATGCTGAGTTAGGAATACTGAAGGACCTCTTCAGGAAAAGTGGTGGTGAATGTCCTTCCTTGGCCCAGTTTCTTTATCATCTCCTTTGTGAGATCGCCCCAAGCTGCCTTAGTCACTTCCTCTTCTGTGTTCACTTAGCATGCTGTCTCTCTCTCAATGCCTTGTCATGGTATACTGACTGTCTCTCTCAAGAAGGTGAGTGAAGGCAAGAAACATTTGTAGCCTGAGTGACATAGTGAGATCTTGTCCCCAAACTCAAAATAAATAAAGAAAAAGAGAGGGAGAGATAAAGGAAGGAAGAAAGAAAAGAAAGAACTTGATGAGTAGTTTTCAAACTAAGTTTCAGAACGCAGGTATCTCATAAAAGCCCAGGTGGGTACAAGCACAGCGGATTGGGCTCCCGGCTCTTCATTCCGTCTCCGATGCAGCTGTCTCTGTTTTACAGTGAGTTGGGGGAGTTCAGCAACGCACCTATTTCAAAGACATGTGGTATTCTAAAGAATTGGAAACATAGATGAGATGACCGCAAATGTCTCTTTTCTCATATTAGAGAGGTGCCGCCTTTGGTAAAACACTTGTCACATAAACATAAGGACTGCAGTTTGAGTGTGAAACCCCCAAACGCACATAAAGCCAGCTGCAATGGCACACATCTGTAATCCCAGTGCTACTACAGCAAAATGGAAGGTGGAGGCAGGAGAATTCCCAGAAGCTCAAAGGCCAGCTAGTCTGCTGGACACTGCAACCAACAATGAAAAGACCTTATCCCAAACAAGGTGGAAGGCAAGAACTGACACCCAAGGTTGACCTCTGACCTCCACATGTGCACCATGGCACACATGAACACACACACACACATTTCCTAACTCTATGTCTCCACAAAAGTATTAATAAATAAGCATTGTAGAATGAATTAAAAATAATTCTTGAGCACTGGACCTCCTTCCTTTTGCCCATCAGTACATTCTGAAGCTCTCTGGCATAATTACCTAAATTACAAAAAAATCGCCAGTGATCTTCACTTCGCTAGGAAGTAAGAATGACTTTCAGACAGAAAACTGATGTGACTTGTTCTCCTAATTTCCGCCGAGTCATCATCCCCTTCTGCTTCATCATGATAGTAATTGCTTTTGTCGTTTTCCATGGTGTCTTGACCGAGTCCCTGGCTCATCACTCTAATGTCAGACACAAGCCTTCTCCTCTCAACCACTTGCACGAAGGCTGGCAGCACTCTCCCCCATGTTTGGCAAAGTGCTGCCGCTCTCAGGCAAATCCAGCTTTGTTTGCAGCTCTTAGTACTTTATTACCTGACTCTTCTGGAAGGTGGGAAGCAAAAGGTTTTCAATCTCTGGGGAAACCTCGGAGGTAGTTGTATATAATAGAGTTTAAGTAATTGAAATGAAAAAATAGAAGGCAAGCAGATTTTTTCTCATAGAGTAAAGCAGGAGGTGAGGGTTGAGGATGGTCAACCATATTACCAAATATAGCCATATGATCTAACTTAATGGCATTTGGCCCAGCCAGGCCTGTAGAATTTGCCTGGTTTTAATGGAACTGTTTAACTAAACCTAATGGATTCAAGAATAAAATTACATTGACATCTCAGAAGGCTTTATCAATCAGGCTGGGTTCCAGTATTGTGGACAAGGGAAGAAACACTACCAACACTGTATTTCAGCTCGGGAATCTGTTCCAGGTTTTCATTAAACAGACGGTCCCTTCAAAGCTTAGCGCTTGATCCACTTTGCAAGGCTTGAAGTGGTATGTCCAGTGCCCGCACACATGCTGGAGCATACCCAATTCCCGTCCTATGCCTGAAAGATACAGAGTACCAGCAAACACGTGCTCAGTCACAGTTCTCCCCTGCACCTCAGGGAGACACTGAAATCAACGCTATCTGTCTTTTCACTAAATCAGGATGCAGCCTCTGAACAGCTCTCTGAACACCTGCAAAAAGTTATCAGAGTTGGCAACGCAAACGAAACTTACTCCCCACCCTGACCTGCCCTTGGTATTTATGGGTTTAGCATTTCTCATCTCAAGCATTCAGAAGTACCTGTCAAGACATTTAGTCACACAGCTGAATCACTCAAGATGAAAAGATCTCTCGGCTAGCCAGTCTAACTCTTTCAGAATCTGAATATCAACACAATTTGAGGGTTTTCTGGTTTCAAAAAAGCAGTTTATAAGTAAAGTTTACACTTCACGTTACAGACTGTATATGCTAGTTCTTCTTAGTTTGGAGAGTTAACAAGTTTCTCTCTATTGATGCCTTCAAAAAGTGTCCTTCTATTTAAAACTACTGATAACCATGCGTATCTCCTCCCCAATCTAAAATCCATGTCCTCCGCCACACTATCTCCAGTTAATGACACTGCGAATCACCTGTCCCAAAGTTGTTCAGAGTAGAAAGCCAGGGACAGGCTTGAATTGCCCTCTAAACTCCCATTCCCTTTTCATTGCATTTATTTGTTTATAAGAGGCAGGCAACAATGCACATGTGGAGATCAGAGGACAACGTGTGGGAGTCTGCGGGAGCTTCCACCAAGTACAGCACAGAGATGAAGTTAGGTCATCAGTCTTGATCATGAGCACCTTACTGAGTCAGACTTCTGCCCCCATTCCTCTGGCAGTATTGGAGATTGAGCTTAGGGTACATGCATATAAGGTAAGGGCTCGACCTCAGAGCTACAGGCCTAGCCCCATAAGAAAATCCTATGGATTCTACCTCAAGAATGTACCATAACTGTCCATTAGTCTGTCAGCGACCCCCACCTTAGACCACGCTTTTGTTGTCTCTTCCATTGACTACTGGTCCTGACTGATCTCTTCTGTCATCTTCCCAATCCACTATTTGTCCTGTAACCACTGAAACTACTCCGACAAATGAATTTGACCATGCCAAAACTCCCCTCCACCCATCCCAAATACACATCCACATTCACTGAAACTCTTCCAATGTCTTTCCCTCATACACTCAAAAGAAAGTCTACAGCAAGGTAAGAAGTTTGCATCACAATACTCTCCTTCCATTGACATGGAGGTGTCTATGCATGCATGTGTGTGTCTGTTTATGTGTGTATGTGAATGTGTATGAGTGTGTATTTGTTAATGTGTATGTGTATATGTGTCTGCATGTGTGTGTGTACATGTATGTGCATGTTTATGTGCACGTGTGCATATGTGTATGCATGTGTATGTGTATGTATTATATGTATACATGTGTGTGAGAAGCTAAAACTTCCTAGGTAGTATAACTGACTTAAGTCTGTACAAGCTGCTTTCCTCACGGCAGATGAAAAGTCAACAGGCTACAGAGCAGCAGCCTGTGAGCAGCACTGATGTGCCCGTCCCCAGTGATGAGCCCCTGACTACCTCTCAAGCTTTTCATTTTCAGCCTGCCTTGCTCTGTGTCCCTGCTCCAGTTACACTGGATCCTATATTAGTCACTTCGCTCACTGCTGGGACAGAACATCTGGCAGAAACAATTTAAGAGAAAGACTTGTTTCAGCTCAGTCTCGTGATGGGAAAGGCATGACAGTGCTTGTGGCGGTGGGAACAGAGGGCGGCTTGCTCACACCTTGGCTGACCAGGAAGCAGAGGTACCTAGTATGGGAACTAGGCTTGGCTGTAATCCATAAACCCCACCCCCAGTGACTGACTTTCTCCAGTAAGGGGTGAAGGCCTAGCTTCTAAAGGTCCGTCAACCTCCCAAAACAATACCACCACCTGACAACCAAAGGTTCACACACATGAACATTTCACTTCCAAATCATAACAAATGCCTTTGAGATCACACACATCACCATACTGGTTCAGAGGCCACCACCTTGACCATCATTTCTAGAGACACTACCTCCTCGTAGCTAAGAACACCCAGCCCCTGCTTTGAACTTGAATGATTCCTTCCCTGACCACTGAAAAAGAGCTCCCTCTTTATTCACCATCACTACTTCTTGTTTGAACACTAGTTTTCCCATCTGCAAATACATATGTATTATGGATGTATATATGGATGTATTCACTTCCTGATGTCCCATCTTCCTTGTAAGATTGGAGGCTCTGTGAAGATAAAGTTCTTGCTGGTTTCTCCACATTAGTGCTCAGAAAGTCCTTGTCAAGTACCACACTTCCTACGTGTGTACATCTCCAATGATTAGCATGTGACCATGGGATGGGAAGTGCCTACATTATATACCCTTAAGAACATGATGGGAGATGGAGAGTTAGAGAAACCAGGGCCCACCATGCTGACACTCCACGTGTTCATGAAACCATTCAAAGCTGTCCAGAATTACCTGCAAAATCTGACTAAGAACTGGGCCCTTAGATTCAGGTTGCCCAATCTGTAGTACCACATAACTTCTTGATTTACAGTTGCAGTAAATCTTCACTAGTTTGTCACCAGGCAATGCATTAAGGAAAACTGGGAATGGTTTCACATTACTAAACAACTCATTACCCTTGCAGAGGATTTTCTCAGCCTGAATTATTGCAGTATATTCAGGTATATTTACATCATTGCTACTCTTTTTAAAGACCCCATCATGTGATAGATATAAAATATATCCCAAGCAGAGGAATCCCCAGACCAAGACCAAGCAGGCCCCACCTTCACAGAACTTACAGTTCAGTAAGAAAGACAAATTAACCAAAGAATAAATATGAACACCTGTCAGAAGAGCGAAGTGCTTGCACTAGCCGTGAAACTGGAATGTAAAATACACAGAAGGAAGAGCTAAGAAGTTAGCCTAGAGGCATAGCCGGGGACAAACGCTGTGGCACAGCCAGAATGCCAACCTTTTCCTTTTAAGTGAAGATGTAGTGTGATTTATCTCTCAACCCAGCCCCTTAGCTATAAACTACTTATAGCATATTTGGCAAGTAGTGTTTGCAAAATATCTGTTAGGTATTTATCACTCAATGTCTATTAAAAGAATATAGATCAAGGAAAGGGAAGAATGAGATATGAACATCAGGGGAATTTTTTTTTAGAAGAAAGAAAATGTCACTAATATACTATGACTATGAACACAGTAAAAATTATTAAAAGATTTAACTAAATATGCTATATAGCTATATTTGAAAAATATTATTTGAAACGTAAAACTTTAGAAACATCTCAATACATATTAGTTAGAATTAAGGGAATAAAGCATTGAAATATCTGCAACATCAACTCTGGAGAGGAGGATCACAGAGTGGAAACGGGTCAGGTCAGGAAGGACTAGAGACTATTCTTTCTCCACTTGACTCTTTGTCAATTATTTTGCTATTTTATTATTATAAGCCATCATTACATGGTTTGGCATGAACCACAAGCTAAGCATACCCACTTCACATGTGCACACACTCTTTGCAGATTCTGCATTAACTGAACAGAGAAGAATGAGGAAAGGCAGTCACTAAGTCCCTCCCCACAGATGGTCCTACTGGTAGGTCTCAGTCCTTTACCCGGATCTGCCTCCATTCCTGGCCCAGTGTATCACTACAGGAAAGTAGCAGCTTCTGCCCTTCTGGTCTCCCAGAGGGGCATATTTTGGGCTGCCAAGCACTCTTCCTAGTGCTAGGGACTTGAGAATCTGAGCACCTACCAGGACCCTAGGAGCAGAGCCACTGGAAAACCCAGGTCTCACAAGGGAGTCCCAGAGAAGATGAATGCTCAAGCTCCACTTGCAAGGAACCAGGATTCAGTGACTGCTCTTTGATCTGACTGAAGCCTTTACTAGTAGGAAACAGGTGAGCACAGAGGCTGAGTTGTTGGAGCAAAAGGTTCCCCATCCCATCCATGGTCACATGCTACTACTCACCAGAGCTGTGTACATATGGAGTGTGATACTTGGCAAGGACCCAATACAGAATGCCTCTTACTACCCTGAGGAGAAAAGGTATCGAGATAAGACCATGGAACTAGTCTACTCAAGAGAGGAAGTGGTTTTCAAGAGCTTTAGAAGAATCTATTTTTTCTTCAAGAAGTTAGTTGAAAAGCATTCTTATTTATTAAAGTCATTCCCCTAATTTTCTCTAACAGATAAAATTTTAATAGGCTACTCTCCTTGATATAGATACATTTAAAAGCAAAAAGAAGAAATCAACAGTTTTAGAAATGAGTTTGTACTTCATTAGAACAAATGTTACATGGAATGAATTTTTAAAATTTAACGTGATACATAGCCTAACATAACTGCGTCCTATTTAAAGTTAATGTGGAAATTTACTTTTTTCAGCAGGAATAGAAGGTATTTGATTTTTCTGGTATTATTTTATTTACTAAAAATTAGATGTTTGCCAAAAGAAATTTCAGCTATTTTTGTCATCATATCTTAAAAGCATAGTCTGCATATAAGTAAATGTTCATGTTAAATGTTATTCAACACAAACAGCATAACCACTAAAAATAGTTCAAAATTTCTTGCTACATTTTGTCAACAATCCTTGCTCAGGCCAAGTTCCCCATTAATTGCACAATTTTTATTTTGGGGAAAGGCAGAACTTAATTGTTTCCAAACAAAATTTCAGGCATGGGTACACTTCCTCCCCTCTTGTCATTTTCAATTAAGTGAGTTACTCTTCTAAAAAAGAGAAGGAAGAAAGGAAAGCTTCTCAAAAAGTTCATTTAATATGTGTGTTTCATCGAGGGCTTTAATTACACAGCTGTAATGGATGGTTTCTTTTATAATCGTCACTGGAGATATTTCAATTTTTAGAGCATTTCTTTCATCTTCTGCTTTAACACACTTTGTACTGACAAAAAGAAGACAGCAAATGCCAACTTGATGAAATATACTTAATCCTATAAAGGCATAAAAGCAAAGACAATTTTTTTTCCAATGTACTTCAGGCAATAGTACATGTTTTTAAATTATCAATTGCCTCTTCTAAGTAAAAAAAAAAAAAATGACAAACTCATTTAGGACACCAAGTTAACTTTTTGAGTTGTAAATGTTATTTTATAGACTATTCTAGAATCCTTTCATTTCAGCCAGTTTCAAAATTCAGACCTAGTATGTGGATAGATGGGAAGCAGGAACAACAGTAAGAGAGAACTCTTGCTCCCACGTGACTAGATTCTTCCCAGGAAGATAATCTTCTAGGAAGTTCATCTTGTCTCCTTTTCTATGTCAGTGACTCCCCTTATCTTCTGTGCTAGTGAATCGCCTGTGCTTCTGAAACACCAACACTGAAACAACCACTGTAATGTAGGTGGCAGAGAAAGATTAGGAAAGGGGGCTGGAGAGAAGGCTCCATGGTCAAGAGCACTGGCTGTTCTCGCGGAGGACCCAGGTTTGAATCCCAGCACCCACATGATGGCTACCTACTGTCCATAACTCCAGTTCCAAGGTATCTCCTGCCCACTTCTCTCCTCTACAGGCATTGCATGACATGGGTGCATTTATATATATATGCAGGAATACACTGATACACATAAAATACAAATAAACTTTACATATATTTTTTAAAGATTAGGAATGGGAACAGATATATACTCCATACCACTATTTACCATTAAAAAGGTCCTTAGGGGACTGGGAAGTGGCTCTGTGGGTAAAGTGAGGACTTCCACTCAGATTCCCAGCACCCATTGGGGTTGGTAGGCACCTGTAATCCCAACACTGGTGAGGCGGGGAGACAGTGGATTCCAGGGACCTGCTGGTTAGCCAGTCTAGCTAAAATGGTGGACTCCAAGATTAGCAAAAAGCAGTATCTCAAAAAATAAGATGAAGAGTGAAAGAGGAAGACACCCAAAGTCAACTTCTGTCATCAATATGTACACACATGGGTATCTGTTCCCACACCCACACATGCATGCATATGCATACAGCACACACACACACACATGATCTTTAACATGAAATTCTTGAATGCTGAGTCTTACACAGTGATATTTATGATAAAGTGTATTATACTTTATATGAACTCATTTAATCCTCACAACAGTTGGTAGAATCCTCTGGTTCTTTCCCTTTTGCAGATAAGAACATTAACAAATGAGGTCAGTAATTTGTATGAGGTCATATAGATTACTGAACGTTAAAGTCAAAACTTAAATCACAGAATAATACAAGACGTATACAGGGTCTTTAATCATACTTTAGCTCAAATATTATTTCTGCATTGTAGATATGTATTTACATGAGAAAGAAGTTTCCTTCATGTATGTGGAGGAATTAATGTTATACATTCAAATAACATCTCTGGATAAGTCTGTGAAATTTTTTCGCTGCTTGTTGATGTATACTGACACACTACAACTCACAATTTACAACTGTAATGACTATTTTTTGCTTATAACATGAGATGATATTTTAAGAATAAAACCGTGGATCTGGCATGGAGGCACAAGCCTTTAATTCTGGCACTTCGGTGGCAAAGGCTGGTGGATCAAGGCCAGAATGGTTTCCACAGTGAGTTCCAGTATACCCGGGGCTACAGGGAGACCCTCTCTCAAAAAGACCAAAAACTAAGAAATAAAATTGTAGTGTCTTCTTGGTCCATTGTTCCCTTGATCAAAATGAAGTGACCTTCTTTAGCTCTTCTGACTGATTTAAATTTGAAGTCTCTTTTCTCAGACATTAGAATCACAATGTTGTTTGTTTCTTAGTGCCATTTGCTTGGAATATTATTTTCCATCTATCGCACCAACATGGTGCCTATCCTTGAAAGGAAGATGAGTTTCTTGCAGACAACAAAAAGATGGATTTTGTTTCTAAATCCATACAACTAGTCTGTATCTTTTTTAACTGGGTAGTTTGGCCATTTATATTTAAAGTCACTATTGAAAGATGCATGTTGGTTACTGTCATTTTAATTCTTGCTTGTGCTCTTAGGTCTATTTTGTGTTTCCATGACTATACCTTCATTTGTTTTCTTTCTGTAGTTTCTTGGGTATCCTCATTTCTTTCTTCAGTCCTTTGTATTGCTTCAGGTATTCTCATTAGGACTGATTTGGTGGACATGAATTCTTTTAGCCTATCTGTATCATGGAAGATTTTTCTTTCTCCTTCAATTATGATAGTTTTCCTAAATAAAGAATTCTGGGTGGGCATCTATGTTCATTTAGGACTTGGAATAGTTTGCTTCGGTCTCTGATGGCTTTTAGAGTTAGCATTGAGAAGTCAGCTGTAATTCTGATTGATTTTCCGTTACATGTAACCTGCTTTCTCTTGCAGCTTTAATCCCCATGACATTCTTTTCAGGAATAAAAAAAAATTTTCTAAAATTTATATGGAATCACAAAAGACCCCAGACAACCAAAGCAATCCTGATCATGAAAGCACAAAGAGCAATGCTGGGGGACTGCCATACCATATTTCAAACAATACTGCAGTGCTATAGTCATAAAAACAGCATGGTGCGTTATCTATCTGACACAGACAGATCAGTGGAACAAAACAGAAGACCCAAGCATAAGTGCATGCAGTTTCAGCCACCTGATAATCTGACAAAGGTGTCAAGAACACACAGTGGAGAAAGACAGCATCTTCAACAAATGATGCTGAGAAAACTGGATCTCCACCTGTAGAAGAATGAAATTAGACCCTTCTCTATCACCCTGAACAAAAGCCAACTTCAAATGAATCAAAGACCTCAGCATAAAGCCTGAAATGCTAAAAATGTTTGAGAAAAACATAAGCAGTACTATAAGATACATGTACAGGAAAAGGTTCCTAAGTCAGACAACAGTTGCTCAGGAATTAACAAATGGGGCCTCATTAAACTAAAAATAATCTGTACGGCAAAGGAAATGATCAATCAAGTCCACAGAGTAGGAGAAAATCTTTACCAGCTATACATCTGATAGAGGATTAATATCTAGAATATACAAAGAACTAAAATAACAAAGAATCAAGAAAACAAATGATCAAATTTTTAAAATGGGCTATGGATCGGAACAGAGAGCACTCCCTATAAAGTGTTCAACATCCTTACTAATCACCGAAATGCAAATCAAAACCACTTTAAGATTTCCTCTTACCCCAGTCAGACTGGCTGAGATCAAAAGAACAAATGACACCAAACACTGGCAAGGACATGCTTAAAGGGAAACACTCATTCACTGCTGGTGGGATTCCCCTGGGGAGGACACCTATATCAAACCTCTGCTACCCAAGGCTCATGGACCATTGCAGAAGAGGGGGCAGACAGACTATAAGAGCCAGGGGAGGAGATGACCACAGGAAAGAGTTTTTCCAGGCAGCTGGGCAGTTATAGCAATGGGGACAGAATGCACAAGACTCATATAAGTTCAATCCAGGCAAAAACGCATAAAAGTGGGGAAATGGGTAAGAAGCCTCAAGCTTAGGTGAGGTACTGTTAGTTACCAATGACTACTGGTAGAGGGAGAGCTGGTTTTCTTTAAGGGTATGATATTAAGTAGGTTGACTAGGCCCAGGTAGATGGACTAACACCAAAGAACATTTGGGGATACAAACAACTCAATAAGCCCTAACACATATGACAGAATGCATGAAATCCTGGTGGGAGAGACTATGGGAGGATGTGGATGGAAAGGCCTAAAACTGATCAAAATGAATCATACGAAATTCGCAAAAATTCAATAAAAATAGACAAGAATAAAATTAAATGTTGATAATCAAACTGATTTACTTAATGACAAAATGAAGACAGGAAGTCTTATTCTCCTGCTAAGTGTTTTAGGGCATTTATTTGAGAGAACATTGTGTCAAGTCTTGTATCTACATTATTGCATTAAATCCACACAATTTTCTTATGATGATGATGTAATTCATTAGCCTCCCTTACAGATTGTGAAAGAGAAGCACGGAGAGTCTACGTAATTTTCACTGGGTCACAAAGCTACAGGTTGCAAAACCATCATCTCAAGTTAGTCTTGAGAGTTTAACACTAAATTCTCTCCCTGGCGCCTCTCCCTAATGCTGGACTCAGCACGGAACAGAGATGCTTCCACAATGAAGTTTTAGGAGACAGATGGGTATCTGTCCTGCATGTCTGGGTCAGTCTCAGTTCAAGACTGGACACTGAGAGTCCTTTTCTCAGTTCCTGTCCTAAGTAGAAAACTATAAAGCCGTTTTAGAAGTCTCTTTGTACAGAGAATAACTGATTAATCTTTATCATTTCAAATACATAAAACACTTTGGTAGCTAAAATATGTATCAATATGCAATAAATTATATAGTAAAATAAAATCTAAGATTTAAAATACATCTATTTCTGGACTAGAGAGATGGCTCAGTGGTTAAGAGCACTGGATATTCTTGCTACAGACCCAGGTTCAAATCCTAGCACCCACATGATGGCTAACAACCATTCATACTCCAGTTCCAGCAGATCCAGCTCCCTCTTCTGACTTCTTCAAGCATTGCACAACATGTGTGTATTTACATACATTCAGGCAATACAGTAATATACATAAAAATAAATAAAATATTTAAAATACATCTATTTCTGTGATTTAAATTATTCTGAGTCCTAAATTATGAAATTTTTAGTTTCATACTGAAACAGAATTTAATATATGCAAAGGCTAACATTTTTTATTTGATGCAGTTATTTAAATTACCTAAAAGTTCAATAAGAAAATAAGAATTTCTCATCAACTAAAGGGAGGACTTTAAATAGAGCAAATTTTTTATGCCCCAGAAGAGATAATTATGGAAGTTTGGATGTGTGATTCCATGTGGATTTCTAAATAAATTATAAGACATTAATTAATTCTCAAATCTAAGAACAACTCATGAGACATGTTTCTCTACTTTTGACAATGTATATATAAAAGTTCTGATGTTTTCAATTAACCTGACACTAACAGATTCAGCCAATAACATTCTTGAAGGATGCTATCAGAAAGGTTCTTTAAAGTGTAAGGCAATGGTATATACAATTAAAAAATAAGCATCGATTTGTTTTCTTTGTTTCCTGGTTCATTCTGATTGCAAGATGTTTAATTAAAAAGTATCTCCTGGAGATAATTGTTAGGTATTGGTTTTAAAAAAAAGTCTTTGCAATACTCAACAGCTAGTTCTTAAGACAGGATAAAAATGTAGCCTGAGACAGTTCTTCCTAAGTGTTTCATGAATAATCTAATACATCTCCTCAGAAAAGCAATTTAAAATATCTCAAAGCTTGCTCATTAAGAAAGACTCCACTTTCTCTTGCACAGATTTAATTTCATTAAGCTCTTCATTTCACATTTTTATCCCCTGGTGGGATCCTTAGCCTGGTGTCTGTCCCAGTACCCGGGGAGAATGGTTAAGCTTTGCTTCTATAGTATCGGATAACACATGATACATTTCAAGTCCTAGCTATACATGCACATTAAAAATAATTATAGGCTGCCTATCATCTCCATAATAGTACTGTCTGGCAGTCCCATTAAAGTGTTACTAGGTCTTCTAGTGCCACAGAAACCACCTAGCTCCCTACTTCCCATGAGAAGGGTCTGAAAAGTTAGGTGACATTTTCCTCTCATTTTCTGTCCCTGCTCTCAATCATCTTTTCTACATTAGCCAAGTTCTTAATTCCTTTCACTTCTTTAGAAGAAAAGGCAAAATGGCTGTCACAGGCAAAAAATGGTTTTTCTTGCCTTTTCATCTCCGCAGCTGAATCAATAAAATATCAAGACAAAAGTGCTCCATCTTCTAGAGCAGAAGATGGTCACCACTGTCAAAGGAAGCACTTTATCTCCAGATCAAGATGCTGAAGATAATTACTGATGAGTCCTCCAAAACTATCAAGAATAAAACTTTCTTCTCATCTCCTAGGTTTGCAAGCTAAAAATAACCTTCTACCTTTTTTCTCTCTTTATTCACACCTCCAATGCATATCTAACAATAACAGGCTAGCAGGGTCTTAAAGCTGGGTCCCACACCGTCCCCTACATGGCTAGCACAAGTTACTTAACTTTTTGCTTCCTCAGCCTCTACAGCCTCTCCTTTGCCTATATTATTTTTAATTTTTATTGATTTTATACAATTATTTTATTGAATTTATACAAAAATTTTATACAATATATTTTGACCATATTTGGAACTCTTATCTACACCTTCATCTGCACCTGTCGGATAGCCCTCCCCCCACTGAATTTCATGAATTCTGTCATACATGTTAAGGCCTATTGAGCCAAGTTTCTGTCAACTGGAGCCTGGTTAACCTATCTAGCATCATAGCCTTAAAAGAAACCTACTCTTCTTCTCCCAGGCAAAGACAGGAAGCTTCCTGCTGTGACTTACTGGCAAAATAGATAAGAGCCATGTCCAATGAGAGACCCTGTCTCAAAAATTAAGGCAGAAAACAGTGATAAAGAAACCACACTTTGACTCTGGCTACCATGAACACCCTCTCCTGCCCCGGGCGCGTGGGCACGCACACATACACACACACACACACACACACCCCAAAGAAACAGGATGTAGTAACATGAAAAGTTTCTGTTTTTTTTTTTTAATGTTTCTAAGATCTGTGGTACGACATCCCATTATGAATATCTTGGTAATTACTTACAGCTATTCCCCTTTGTTGGGCTGCTTTGCTTTCCCTTATCCCACGCTAGCACTCTGGAAATAGCTGAAAACTGAACAAGTGTGGTGTAATAGCACTCTTATCACAAGATAGTTCCCCAAAATTTGTTCAGTTAGCTAGAAATGCCACATTAAATACTACTTAAGATAATTATTGTATTAAGTTAAAGGAGTACCATAGAAAAGCTAAAACTTGAGAGTGCTATTAAAAATCTTAGTCTTTAAGTGACTGTGGACTCCTCCTTCCTTTCCTCTACCTTTATCCTTCCTGCGCACCCTCAGCACGTGCCTGCCTCATAGGATGCCTCTGACATCTGCCACTGGAACAACCTCAGACTTTGAAGATTGGTGTCTAGCCTCCAGTGAAGACTCAGGAGACAATCATTAGATACAACTTCCTTTCCATGATGGCCAAGACTTCGTCATTCAACATCAACATATTTTCATTATGTTAAGATAAACTGTTCGTTTCCTGAATGCCACTGGTATCATATCACTGCACACTGAGTAAGTAGATGCCTACTATGTACAAGGTTAAATAACTTCCTATCTACAAGAAGGAAGACATGCCATTTTCTTATGTATTCCATAATATGTAATCTTTTTAAAGAAAGTACAGTTATGTTCTACTGGAACACAAAAAAAAAATGATTACATTTTCTACTCTGATCTTCCTCTTACTCCTTTCTTGCTCTTTAACTTCCTTTTTTTTACCTTTTATATGTAACCCTTGACATACTACATATTTACTGTTTGGGGGGTATTTATCAGTAGCTTTCTCCAAACCTTGGATCACTAATTCCATGTGGAATCCCAGTCATTTACAATACTATTTATCAGACAGAGGGCACTCAATAAATATTGTTGAAAGATGCTCTACCAGAATAAGTCATATCTCAGTTGGGTTTCAACCAATAAGAGTTTCAACAAGAATTAAGAAAAAGAATGTTCTAGAAAGAAACATCAGCTCCAGCAGGAGAATGGAGATGTTTAAGTATAGTATAACTAGGTAAATAAGAGGACTCAAGATGACAAAAGAAATTTATCTATTCTAAATTAGCTTTATGATGGAATATTTTTTTTGACACAGAGTATCACCATATAGCCCAGCCAGGCCTCCAATTCATGGATCCTCCTAACTCTGCCTCCCAAGTACTAGGATTAAAAGCATATACTACTATGCTTGACACAAAAAAAATTCCTATATCAACCATATTATACTTTACATATTTTGGTGGTATTTACAGGTTAATCTAAGTACTTTTAGAGATTCAAGAGCCAAATGGATATACTACAAAGTAAAAGATACAATGTTAATATCATGCTGGATAGACTGAATCTGAAAAGCATGGAAATTTAGAAGAAAAGGAATGAGAAAAGTGTGGGAGAATGGCAAGGTTCTTGTGGGCAATGTCATTCTATTTTATGTATTCTAAGACACATACATTTCTATCTTCACATCGCCTACATTAATGATACCATTTTTAACTGACTGCCAACCTGGATTTTGATCCTTTGCCCTAACACTGCATTACAGGGAACCAGATGGGAGGTATGAGGAAGGCATTTTAGTTCCTGTCGACTTCTCTTATGAAGAGGAGGTTTTGACATTATTACAACTTTTCATATGCATAAAAATGTCTTCAAATCAAGAAAAAAGCCAATAGCTTCTCTAACAGAAGTCACTAGTGGGTTTAAATAAAGACCAAACATTTTACTTTGTTTCTCCATTTCCAAATGTCTCCTCAAAAAAAAACTGACCACTTAATGACTTTCAAAGTAGTGTTTATAGATTTTTTTAACCCTATTTTTCAATGGTTTATATGTAAACCATTCCTTCAGATACTTACTGGCTTGCAGGGAAAGTTTGTCTGAAACACAGTTCCTAACTAGCTTGAAAAGGCTGCAACTTTCTGTTCCTATATCATTCCAAGTCCAAGATAATTCTCTTCCCAACAACCCCAAGACAGGCCAGGTCAGCAGGCAACAGATATTGTGAAATCTTTGCTTTGGTCTAGTTCCAGCCATCTTTTTTCAGCCTGTTTTCTAATATGAAACTTAAAAGATCAACTTTACTGTATCCCAAGGGCCTTTATGAGGGAGATTGCATTGTCCTGAGTTGGGGGAGAGGAGGAAATTATGTGTTGCCTCACAGCTGCTACAAATAGCAAGCTGTGCTGAGAATCGGTTTATTCAATCTCCACAGGTTTTAATCATTGAGAGAGTAAAGGAAAGAATTTGAAATTCACAGCCAACCAGAGACACCTATATGACTTCTAAAATTCTAAGACAATAAAAGCCTTTGGGTAATAGTGTGTTACTCCTTAGCAGCCTTAGGAAACAGTTTAATATGACAGTTCCAGGAATTTGTAAATTAAGCCTACCAACCAGACATCCCGGGAGGATGCCAGCCCACAAAGGCCTGCAACTGGGTGAGGTCCATTAGGCCAGTTCTGGGAACATGTCCAGTGTTAAAAAAGAGCTCAAGGGAACCAAACAGAGAATGCAGTAAAAGGGCCAAGTGGCATGTATATTTTTTTCCAGTTATCATCTTCTTGAAATGAAAATGGACTTTTTTTCCAAATGCTTGCTAGAGAGTAGCCTAGCCACCTCTCTTCTCGCAACCCAGCCAGGTCTGAGCTAAAAGCAACTACTTCAGGGCTAGATAAAACAGTAACACACAAACTACGGAGGGAAAAGGGGCTGGGAGATGAAAACTTTGACTGTAGTCAAAACAAAAACTTGATCAAAGCACATACGTCCCAATCCTGAAACTCAGTAGAAAGACTTTATTGTAGAGAACAAAAGACCCTAAAAGAACTAAAGACAAAGGAATAACCAAAAGAAAGAGGGTGAAACAGTGACATCCTTCCAGAACCAGGAATGGAATTCATTCTCATGAAACAAGGGAGGCAGAACAGAAAAAGACTACAAAATAAAAATATAAAGTCATTATGATATGTTGGGCCAGGAAGCCAGTATGGCAATATTTTCTCATAAAATGATATTCTATTTCATCACCATATGCTTTAGGAAAATCCAATATGTTCATGACAGACTTCTAACATTTTTTCCCAAGATGCTTAAAGCTTTAGGGAATATGTCAAAGATACTTAGCACCCACTGCATTTTTGAATATTACACATCGGTAATTCTCTGGTTCATGAATTTTAATAATACCACTATAATTCAGTCTGCCAATCATTCTCCCAAGCCCTTGTTCATGAAAACACACACAACAACAGATTCTGTTTTGGTTTTATTCCAGTGTATTGCTGTGTCTGCAAAGGGAACACACACACACACACACACACACACACACACACACACACCCCAGTATGCTAAGATGGGATAAAATACTATTTGAAGAATTATTTCAAAACACTGGTTGTTGACATTTCAAAATACAGCTCTCTGCTTGAGGAAAAGCAGAGAACATTGAAGATTTACTAAATTTAACCGTAGATATTCACGTTCAAACTAACACAAGAAGTGATGGGCAGATGAACTGTACCAGTACATGCCACTTGCTCTGGCCACTTCCACATGGAAGGTATTCTAAGGTCTTGTAGCATGCCCCTCATTCCAACTGTGTTTGCATGTCTGGAATGACATGAGAATGTCCAGAAGCCATTCCAGTTTCAGTCAGTGACATACAATACACCCAGGGATGTGAGCAGAGGGCTACCTTTATAAGATGTGCCTCGGTTCGTGATGATGGAGTTACGTCTGATAAACACACCATAGGCTGAAGGTATCATAAGTTAAAAATGTTTTTAATGCTCAGAAATTGCTAAACACCATCGCATAGCTATATTACTTTGAACATACTGAAAATGCTGGGTTTTGCCCACAGATGGGCCTATTTTAAGCACTGAGTTGTCCCTATGTGTGTTGAATATGTGTGTGCCATAAATGCTGGCAGCAGAGATCACAGATGAATGTGTATTGTTTCCCTGTATGATGTGTGACTGATTGAGAACTTCAGCATTAACCATGGCCAGGCACAGGGAGAGACTACCATGCGTATTCCACTCACACAGGAAGAACTACAAGTCCCAGACTCAAAGTTCCGTTCCTGCTGAATACACATATTGCTTGCACATCATCCTAAATTTGGAGACTCCATACATGAAGTCATCATACGTTAGGGATAATCTATAAATAACTACTGATTTGGTCCTGGGCCATCAGTAATAGCAATTCAATGAAAGTTTGGAATAATTGATTTTATTCTTTATATCTGGCTTCCCTTTTTTATTCACTTTATTTCTGACAAAGTTCCTTTATTTTTAAGCCCAAGTTTCAAATGTGCTTCCTTTTAATTCCTTGCTTTTCTACCTCAGCTTATCTATTCTATGAGTTGCTAGCTGTCTTCTTTCTAACATCTCATCCCTAGACCCTGAGAGCATCCTTTCACTTCCTGCTTCCGGGCATCCCTGTATTGACACAGGGCAGATCTTTCTAAAGGGTGGCTTTAGTCTTATTACTCTTCTGCTCAGAAACAAAGGCAACTACAATGTACTTGTACTGGGTCAAAAATGGAGTTCTTTTTCTATGGAGTGGGGCCAAAGTGGAGCACACCAGGGTCTTTGAAGCTGCCCCTTCCTCTGACTCCTGACACAAGCCCACTGCTGCCGGCAGACGGCTCCTTTCCCACAGTCTGAGCAACAGCCGGTGCTACATGCCTGGCTCAATGCACTTTCCTTCTCTTTCCACCTCTTCCCCGTAAGTCCCACCACACTTCCTGAGGCTGCCTTCATCCACCGGGTTCTCATCCTCGGCCATCCACCAGGCATTCAAAGTCCACTGGCCCTAACTGGTCACAGGAGCAGCATCAGGATTGAACTGGACCCATGTCTTTTGTTTTCCCCTAACAACTAAGTTTTGTGAGGACAGAGTTCAGTTAACATTTACGAAGTTCCTTCTGTGTGCAGGGCACTGATACGCTCTTAACAAAGAGGGTTTTACAGTTTTGGTGTTCTGTCCCAACAAATACGAACAGTGCCTGTCATGCTGTCTGGCACACATTTTGATTGAATTGATTTCCATAATTTTATATTATAAAATGATGACAACTTACCTGTCAAAGGCAAATTCCAAATATCCTTTTTGGAGTAAGATAACTAAAGAAAGATGGAACATCCTGTTAATCTCAATGCATTTTGGTAACAAAATTAGTATCTCAGTGCTCATCTCTATTTTCTACTTTAATACTTTAGCTACCAATCCCTCCACTAACCCAAGATTTTGGAAGCAACATATTCCTCATGAGGATCTGTCATCTATGTTTTATTTTCCTTCACAGTAATCCATGTCATCTCTATTCTGTGCAGACTTTCTACGCATCAATTGCTTACCATTTTACCATCTGTGTCCTCCAACTAAAATGTGAATAGCACAAGAGAAGTGTTTTATATGCATCAGCATTTCTAGAGTCTAGGCCAGAGCCTGAGAGAAAGGGGAGTTAATAAATCATTTCAGGATAACACATAACCAGCATGTTCTTGATAATCATCTAAGTACATGAATGAAGAGAATACTTTGTATAGTGTGATTTTCCAAGGACATTGTGTGCATTCACAATGACCTAACTCTTAAATAGAAACTAGTGATACAATCTGACTCTTCCGTCTGATTCTGGATTCCTGATTTAACCCAACTAGCTATATATATGGTGATGCCTTCAGAGTCTATCAAAGCTAAGACTGAGTGCTTTCCTGGTACGTTTCCCGTAGGGTTTCATTTCTATCTGTCCTTGCTGCTGTTTATGTACCTATTTTGGTCAAGCCTTTCTAACTTGCATGTTCAATGTCAGGCTTATTAAAGTCATAAGAAGTGAATCTACCGACATGTATTGACAATGGAGGGATTCTGCTAAGATTCAAATTCTCGCAGGCAGAGCACTCCCCGATTCCAGCATACATTTTTGCTTCTCAGAAGTCTCTCCATTTGTTTTCATGTTTAGCTGTGCAGACATTTGAAACAGCACGGCAGATGCCCATCTGAACATGGAGGAAATGCTATTAATGAAATCTAAGCTAAGATATATGAATATATTCTTACTGGTATACATAAGCACCACAGCATGATATATTTCATATACAAAGCACTACTCTTCTACAACATAAAAGGGAATGTAAAAATCTAGACTCTTATGACTGCTCAATTACCTTTGAAAGAAAATAATATATTACATTCTTCCAAAGGTTCTTTAGTTACATAACTCATTCAGTTATTAACTTCACTATTTGCTTTTCCTCAGATTCAAATGTAACATAAAAATTTAGCAATTTACTTTTCAAAGGTCAGAACGATTTTAATTGCTTTTTAGAATATGATGATCTTAGCTCAATCAAGCAGTATTAATTCTGTCTCTCTGTGCAACTAATTTAATAACCCTTTTAGCCTGTGGATGCAGAAAGTAGTTCAGAGCTTTTGAAGATCTGTAACCAGAACCCTTCCATCCCAAGGATGACCTGATTAGGGTGATTAAAGCTCTCCAGACACCCTACCCATTTTGCTGCAGAGCAGGCGCTATACAATTACCCAAAGCAGTAAGATGTGCCTGGCCTAATTTCCTAACTTCAGACCAGCCAGAGTCAAGTTGCTTAGTGCTTAGTGCCACAAGATCTCTGGTTTTGTTATACTCTGTCCACAGTGGGAAAAGACTGATTTCTTTTTCTGAAGCCCTGGGCAACCTGTTCCTATATCAGTCCCCTAGTTATGAGTTTCTTCTTTCTCATTTTCACTCTGTCCTATTATTTTTTTAAGACAGGGTCTCACTAGGTAGCCCTGGCTGACCTGCATCTCTCTATGTAGACCAGACTAGCTTTGAATTCACAGAGTTCCATCAGCCTCTGCCTCCCAAGAGCTGGGATTATAGGTATGGGCTGCCTCGACCATCTGTCCTATTACCTCTTTAGAACAATGAGTTTAAAATCAGTACCAGGATTATGTCATAATTCTATAAACCAAATTTTATCTCCTCAAACTTTTATATAAGTTTTATATGTTGAAGCCCTAATTCCAAGAACCCCAGGAAATGACTGTATTTGGAAATAGAGCCTTTAAAGGTAACTAAGGCAAAATGACTTCATCTGGTGTGACCTAACCCAATAGGATTGCCATTCGAAATGAAGAGACCACAGCACAGACATGACAGGGCACAAGTCACACAAGGTCCAGTGAGAAGGCTGCCAGCTGCAGACCAAGGGGAGATGCCTGTGAGAACACCTTAATCTTGGACTTCCTGCCTCCAGACTTGTGAGAAAATCAAGTCTGTTGCCTAAGTCTCTCAGCCAGTGATACTTCATGCTAACAGTCCTAACCAATCAGCCAGTACCGCAACTTTGCAGCTTCAGAAGGATGTGGCTTCTTTGTGGTGGGGAGGATTCTGCCTACTATGAGGCATTGTCTGGAGAACTGGGAAAACATGACACTCCAGCCTTCCCTACACAAAGCATTGCAGAAAAATTCCAAATTTGTCAAGACTGCTCAGTCATTATTCTGTATCCCCTAAGCAAGTCTCCATATTTAGTGTGCCTTAAGAATGACAAAATTTACACTCCATTCAAAAATAATCTTTGCCATGAATTTCTAGGAATTTGCACATGTCACATACTTTTGTTCTCTGCCTTGACAATGAGATCACAGATGACTGGTTTAAGGTCGATACATTCAATTAGGGCTACATTGTCTTCATTTTTGGCATCCTGGTTATTTCCATCTTTTTCTAAATTGAATTGAGTTTATGAGCCCAAATCACTTATCATTAAAATCAGGACTACTATACTTTTCTAGTCCATGAGTTTTACCAAATAAGTGCAGAAGAGCAATAAAATTCAAATTATTGCAAAAATCACCCTTATAAAATTAAAATGGAAGATGACGCTGGACTCTCAACTGAGAGGTTCAACCAGAATGAAAATATCAGTTTGTTATTGCGGGTCCAAAAGTCCATACTCATCCTGGAAAAGACCATTAGGAAAGTCAAACCTAGAGTCCAACTTGTTTTGTAGTAACCCTCATTACTCCTATCATTTCTCCAATTGTTTTTATGCCATTAGCGACGTCCGTAGCTAAGGGCACTCAACTGCGTCATGGGCATAAGCAGATCACAAAGGCCCACAGACTGTCAAAGTTCAACAATGCTGACCCTGTACAGGCACAGGACTAGTCTTAGTGAAAATGAGCACCCCAAACCACTTGCTTCTTTCATGCTCCAACAGATGAGCCTCACAAATGAGCAAGATAACCTCATGGCACTACAAGAACCGAGATACATCTGGGACCCTCTGTCATCACATCACCCCTGTCTACACCTGGAGGAAAGGCCACAAGAGTAGAATTAAGATCTTAAAACCTGAGTAGCAGAGCAAAATTCATTGCTGTTCCTCTTCCTTCACAGATACGCACAGGGCCATGATCAGCTGCTCTAATTCTGTTCATTACACATGTCATCCTCTTCTCTTACTCTTTGCTTATGAATGTTTCAATAATTGTACTAATATGTTTTCATATGCTTTGTTTCTTTCAATCCCAAGAAGCTGGGTGTAAGGTTCACATGGTTATTTCAGGTAAGAAAACTAAAAATAAAAAATGTTATACAGTCTGGTGACATTTATTTCTGTGGCTTGTCTTTGGTAAGACAGGTTACTACCAGCTGTGGTCCTCAAAACATTCTTATTAAAACCTAATCCCAAAGGTGACAATGTCAGGAGGTGATTAGGGCATGAGAGTGGAACCTTCTTGAATGGGATTCGTTTCCTTAGGAATTCTCATTCTCCACCATGCTAGGACACAGTAAGAGAGTACCACTTAGGAAGAGGAAATGGGCTCATACAAGACATTAAATCTGCTAGCGCCCTGATCTCAAACTCCACTAGTGTTAGAAGTAAGTTTCAGGGCTGGAGAGATGGTTCTTGCAAAGGGCCTAGAATTGATTCCCAGCACAACCATCCATAATTCCAATTCCAGGGGATCCAATGCACTCTTCTGACTTCTGTGGGTATTGCACGATATGGGGTGCACGTACCTACATGCAGGCAATACACTCAGACACATAAAATAAAAATAAGTAAGTTTCTGCTGTTTATAAACTCCCAGCCTATAGCATTTTGCTATAGCAGCCTGGACATAATAAAGCACTAGCATTACCTTCCAGAAAGTCACCAGATGTCTACTCCAGGGTAACGTCTGCTCTACACCATACCCTGCATTACTGTGAAGTGACTCTGCTTCATAAAATGTAGTCACTGCTATGCTCAAATTATCAACTTCTTAAATAATTTGATGATAAAGGGAATCTTTTAAATCACCAAATCATCAATCTCCAAATGTGACTGAGAAGAAGGCAGGCAGAAGAAATAAATAATATGCCCAAGTCACATAAGAAAACAACAGAGAGCTACAGCTAAAGCACAAGTTTTTATCTATTTATATTGCCAGTAACTTGGTAACTAGCAACTATATCTGCAAGGAGAAATACAAGCGAAGAAAGAATCCACAACAATTCTGGATTGGGATGTGGGTGTGCAATGTGGCACACCAGATGTCATTTAAAGCTTCTGTACCTTGGTTTCTTTTCTAAAACATGGGAGTAAATAATAAAAACTCTAAGAATTAAGTGGGACGATACAGCAGAAAATTGAGAGTCATACCTAATATTGGAAGTACTTCACGAAGGGAACAGGGCAGGTTCACCATCTTACTGCTTGATATGAATGCTGTGTAGGGAGCTAGTACATGCTATGTTAGTGTCACACTGCTAGCAGTGTCATTTTGCTAGTCCTGATGATGGATCACATGGTTCTACTTCACAAACCACAAAGGACAGCCTTGAGGGGCTGACTTGAAGCTATAATCCCCAAATCCAAACTTTGAAGGCAAAAATATACAGGACTCAGTGAAAAACAGATATTCAAAACAGGGTATCCTACCAGCCCAACCATGCTGGTGTTCCCTTTGGGTGAACACTGGTCATTGAAATCTTTCTAATTAATATCCATGGACTACGACATCCAAGTATTTAGGCAGAGAGAAATAGCCTGTATTTCTTTGTATAATTCCACTCAGCCTTTACTAGTTATGATGCCCGGTGCTAGCTCCATCTTTGCTAGTAAGCTACAACCACACAATTAGTACTTTATTTTGCTGATGAGAGAATCTCCATTTCTGACACTGCCAGAGGAAACAGAGTAATTTTATTTTTAAACTACCATTGTTTCAGTCTCTTTGTCCACAAAACCATAATGAGACACAAACAGAATTTCCAATTTTAGATTTTTTTGTGATGTGTTTTCTTCCAAGAGGGAAAAACAGAAAAACTATCCAAACAATCATGCCTCTCTGTTGATGGAGCTGGTGACCACCGAACAACACACTTAGATACTCCTGAGATTTTTGACCCAAAGCCACTGTATCTGAGGTTACTCATGACCTTCTCAAACAGATGAATCTGCTTTGAAAGGGTTAAAAAGCCAAACAGAAATTGCTCATGGATTATAGAGTTTATAATCTAAGTTTATTCAAAAATATGGCAGAAGAATCAAAAAACATTCTGAGAATATAGAAGAAATCTCAGGTAGTAGTTAAGGTCAACTGAGTAAGTAGTTGCCCAAAAATTTCAGTATAAAGACAATAAATTCTACAAATGCCTATTCAACTTTAACTTGCATGAATAATTGTTGCAAGGCCATGCTTAGGTGCAAAAATATAATTTTGAAAATTATATGCACATACACTTTAACATATACATACACATGAAAAAGAAACCATACTTAGTTTCTTGCTTGGGGAAAAATAATTAAAATACATAAAAATTAAAATTATCCTAGAACACCAAAATAGGTCTAAGTTCTATGAAAATAGCACTAACATATCAGGAATTAATAAACACTGGTCAGTAATAATCCTCAATATTAATGGCCTCAACTCCCCAGTAAAATACACAAATGAACCAACTGAATTAGAAAAAGGATGCATCAATTTGCTGCCTCCAGGAAACACACCTCACTAACAATAAACAGTCAAAACCACCTTCGGGTAAAAGGAAGAAAAAAGATATTCCAAGCAAACAGAGCTAAGAAACAAACAGTTGTATCTATTTTAATATCTGACAAAACAGACTTCAAACAAAAATTTTCCAGAAGTGGTAAGGAAGGTCACATCATACTCATTAAAGGAAAAATACACCAAGAAGAAATTACAACCCTAAGCATATATACACCTCATACAGGAGCATTTAATTTTACTAAAAACAAAACAAAAAACCTCATTAGCTCTAAAATCACACAGTGACTCCAACACAATGATAGTAAGTGACTTCAGTACACCACTGTCACCAAGAGATAGGTCAACCACACGAAAACGAAATGGAGAAACCCTGGAGTTAAATGACACCATCAATCAAATGGACATAACACATCTATAGAACAGAACATTCCATCCAAAGAATACACTTTCTTCTCAGCAGTCCACAGAACTTTCTCCAAAACTGACTACATGTTAGGACACATAGCAAGTCTCTTCAAATTTACAAAAATTGAAATTTCATCTTGTATTCTACCAGACCACAAAGGAACAAAGCTGCATATCAACAACAAAAAAAAATAGGGAAAAGTGCACAAATTCAAAGAGACTAAACAACACATTACTGATTGAAAACTGAATCACGGGGAAAGTCAAGAAGAATAAAAGTTGTCTAGGACTGAATGAAAATGAAAATACAACATGATGAAACCTTTGGAGCCAATGAAGGCAGTCCTAAAGGGAAAATTTATACTATCAAGAGCCTACAGCAGAAAACTAGAAACGTGTCAGACAAAGACATTAAAGATATACCTGAAAGTCTTGGAAAGCCAAGAATAAACAACACCTAAAATATAGCCAGAAAGAGATAAATAAAATCAAGGGTGAAATTAATAAAATGGAAACAAAGAAAACAATTCAAAGAATCAATGAAATGAAGTCATTAGCCAAACTAACAGAAAGAAAGAGGACCCAAACTAACAAACTCAGGTAAAAAGGGAAACTTTAAAACAGACCTAGAAGAAATTCAGAAAACTGTGAAGACATACTTTAAAATCTATATTCCACTAAACTAGACAATCTAAGAAAGTAGACACATATCTAGATATGTATAGCTTACCAAAATTAGATTGAAATGATACAAATAACAGTTCCAATAAAACAATGAGATACAGTAATTTAAAAGTTCTTAACTAAAAAGAGTCCAGGACCAAATAGATTCAGCACAGACTATCAAAGAAGTAGTACCAATGCTCCCCAGATTATTCTGTAAAACAGAAAAGGAAGGAACACTTCCAAATTCTATGAATCTGTATCAGTAGACTTCCTATATACCAACAACAAACATACTGAGAAAGAAATCTGGGAAACGATCCCATTCACAATAGCCTCAAAAAACAAAATATTTTGGAATAAATCTAACAAAGGAAGTGAAGGATGTGTACAATAAACATTTTAAGACATTAAAAAAGAAATTGAAGGTCTGGAGAGATGACTCAAGGTTAACTGACTGCTCTTGCAGAGGACCTGGGTTTGAATCCCAGTGTAACTCCAGTTCTAGGGGATCCAACACCCTCTTCTGACCTCCATGGACATTGCATGACACGGGTGCACTTCTACACATGCAGGCAATACACTCATACACATAAGATTAAAGTAATAAATAAAATATTCTTAAAAGAAAGAAAGAAATTGAAGATACAAGAAGATGAAAAGACCTCCCCTGCTCGTGGATCAGTAAGGTTAATATTGAGAAAATGGCCATGCTACCAAAAGTAATCTATAAATTCAATTCAATACCCATTCAAATTCCAACACAATTCCTCACAGAAATTGAAGAAACATTCTCAAATTTCATACGGAAACAAAAGAAAAATTTCAGCAGAGCCAAAATATCTTGGGATAATATGCTGGGAGCATACTACAGAGCTATAGTAATAAAAACAGCATGGCGCCGGCATAGAAACAGATGCACTGCTCAGGGGAACAGCATTAAGAACCTAGATTTATAGCCACCTGATTTTTGACAAAGGAGCCACACAAATAACTCAAAAAACTAAATATCAAAAAACCATCTCAATTAAAGATTGGGACTAGGTGGGTGAGGAAGAGCTCTTCTTAAAGCGAGGGACTCGGGGTAGAATGACTAGACCTCAGTGGGTGAACCTGCACTGAGATCATTTGGGGACACTAACTTGACACAACAGACCTTAACACAGATAAAAGAATGTATGGATTGCAGTTTGGGGGCTACAGGGATCGCCAGTGGGGACGGGGGTATAAAGACGATTAAGATTGATTGAAATACTCTGTATGAAATACACAACGATTCAATTTTTAAAATTTTTTTAATTGAGACTAGAAGATGAACAGGGAGTTCTCTAAAGATAAAACCCAAATGCCGTGGAAATATTAAAAAGAAAAAAAAGTTCAACACCCTTCCTTATTAGAGAAAAACAGATTGAAGTCACTTTGAGATCTTCATCTTACCCTACTCAGACTGGCAGAGATCCGAAAACAAGCAACAAATGCTCGAGAGGATGTGGAGAAAGGGAGCGCTCATCCAGTGCTGGAGGCAGGGCGACCTGTGCCGTCACGGTGGAAATCAGCGTGGGGGGCCGCGAAGGCTTGAAATCGATCTACCACATGATCCGGCCATATCGCTCTCGGGCGCACATCCGAAAGTCTCTGTTCACTATTCCAGAAATACCTGTCTGTCCATGTTCACTGCTGCCCTTTTCATGATAGGCGGAAATTGGAAACAACCTCCGTGATGAAGACGAAGTCATGAAATGAAATTTGCAAGTAAATAAGTGGAATTGGAAATAATCATCATGAGTGAGGTAACCCAGGCCCCAAAGGGCCAATGCCGCAAGTTCTCTCTCACAGCTGGATGCTAGCTTTGAAATCTTAGAAGTCAAGCAGGTGCTGAATTCCGAGCCTTATCTCATTTCATAGTGTGGGAAGGTCCTGTGCATGCTACTGAAAGGAAAAAATAATTATCAACCTTACCCAGATGTGAATCCTGTGAACTACAACTGACCTGGTGAATATATGTGCCCACTGGTGAAATGATGGCACTAATATTATGGGAGAAGCCAGCCACTTTCTAATTACACTTAAGGTTCACTTCACAGAATGGAGCCCAGGCCTGAGCCTGAGGTCAAGGTTAGGAATCTGAGGCTAGACAGGTCACAGAACTTTGGGGAGAGCTGGGATTAATACCAGTTTTCAGCTAAATAATTATAGTGTTAAACTGATTTCTAATGACTTACTTATCTGCAGTTTAATGTATCTCTCAACTCTCCAAAGAAGTTCCCTTATGCAGAAGATGACGATTAACACACAAACCCACAACTGGTCAATGTGCAGAGAACAAGAGGATACAGAGTGCTTGTTTCTGAATAGGATCACTGCAGAAGAAGGATTGTAAGAGCCAGAGAGGGTAGGTGACCTCAAGGAAACAGGAGTTTTCTACCTAGATAGCTGGTCAGTCACTCATATGAACCCACAGCAATGGTCACAGCATACAAACTCCACACAAGCTCAAACCAGACAGAATTCCAGTACAGACATGGGA